>OU015747.1:69359630-69590657 GCA_907169655.1 Acomys percivali
CACACACACACACACACACACACACACACACACACACACACACACACTTGACCTGGTCCTTGATTCCTTCTTCTCTTAGTGATCATCCTCTGATATCAGTCAAAAGGAACAGAGATGAAGGACATGTGGTAGCAGCTTCAAGAAATAACTCAACTTTATTTAGGGTGAACAAGGTTTATATAATTCTAGTAAGGAGGGGAGAGGGGTTATCAGGGTATTTGTACACTACTGGCTGGGGCTTTAGGTACAAGGAATGTTTTATATTCCAGGAATTCCAAGTACTCAGATACTCTTCAGGAATGTTCTTATCAGGAGAATGTTGAACTTGCAATTTGGCCATGGGCTATATGATCTCACTCAGGGTGGATGACCTTAGAGACACTCTCCAGATTAATTCAGAGAGAAAGAAGCCCCCAGCTGAGAAAGGGAGCCACCATTCTGTGCCAAGCTCAAAAGAGCTTTAGGGACATGGTGCACTGTGACCTCAAACATCAAGGTCTTCCAAAACTGGTATGCTTGTATAATACTAGTTTTATTTCTTTTTTTAGGGCTGACTATTTCATATTGGATAAGCATTTGATGAACTCTTTCAAGATGAAGTCTATTTCTCAGACTCAAATCACTCTTTAGTTACTTGTTGTTCTTTCTCTAAGGTTTAGGCCTCTTGCACTTTTTTCCTATCTACTTTGGGATCCATATGTTGTTGGCCTTGTTGTGTTGCTTCTGACCTAATTAGGAGACACAATCTCACAACAAACTTCCTGACCCTATGGCTCTTACTATCATTTTGCCCCATGCCGAGCAAGATCCCTGAATCTTTGATGCAGGAGTTCTTTTGTCTATCTGTTGGCACTGAGTTCCTCACTACTCAATTATGTTTTTTCTGTTCTCGACTACATTTGTTTCAAAAAGTATTTTCCTTGATGAGGAGCAAAAGCTATACTTATCTATGAAAGTTATGATACATATTTAAAATGTAGTTAGATATTATCCTGATAACTTATGTAATCATTAGTTGCTGGCTACGCTTTTACTTTCAAGCATGATTACAATAATGTTGAGAGTTAAATGCAGTGATTAACATCACTCTTAGTGACTTCTCTTCAGCCACTACACCATCTTTTTAAACATGTGTGTTCCTTTGTTTCTACACTCTTAATGAATATTACTTTGCTAAGCTAGTCTAAAATTTAGAATGCTACTATACATTGTATAATTGATGCGTATCAAGAATGACTTTTGATGCAGGTGAAATTGTGTATAGATTGTACAAAAAATATTCTTGAATATATGCATATGTGTAATATATATATACATATATATATTAGATGGAGGCATGTAATATATGACATGTAAAAATTTTATATAGTTAAATAAAATTGACTTATTATACAAAACAAAGTATTACAGTATCTCTTTTAGTTAAGAACTCTTATAGTTAGGATTTGATTTAAGAATGAAATATGGCTGTTTGGAACCTTATCCAAATAATTGAATTGTTTAACATGACCTGAACAAGCTTTTATGGCACCATTAATTTAACAAAAGTGACATTCCATCTTTTATAGTGATTCTTCTTAGATACAACTGGGAGTAAGTTAATTTCCAGCATGTAATGGAGTGAGGTGGCTCAGCTTCATTCTCATTTTTTCTCATCTTGATTGGATCTTTTTTGTGTGCAGTTTGTCTGAGTCTGAACCAATCTATCACTGACTATCAGACTTCAGCAAACAACTTTTTCAAAGTATAAAACTTTTGTTAGATTGTTGGTACTGTGATTTCTGACAAAGAAGCTCAATTCTGTTTTCATTGTTTCGTGGAGAATTGTGTCTTGTTTGTTCTGAAATGAAAATTTAAAATGTGTAGCCAATTAACAGCTTATTCATTTCTCCCTCTGCACATATAAACTATGATATTTGTTGAGCCTTAAATGTTAGCATATGGCACTTAATATGCATTTTATATAGAGAATTTTAAAATAACTCTTCCAAAGATTTATTTTATGTGTATTTTTCTGTTTGCCTGTATGTGAGTATGTGCACACGGGCATACATGCCTTTGAAAGGAAAAGGTGTTACATAGCCTTCAATTTGGAATTAATAGGCAGTTGTGAGCATCCTGTAGCAGATGCTGGTTACCTACCTTGGGTCTTCTGTTAGAGAAGAATATAATATTAACTTCTGAATATTCTCTTTATCCACTTCATTCATCTTTTAAAATATGTTTTATGATCCTTTTTTTTTTCTGATACCATCCTTTTAACGCTCAGTGTTTCTCAAATATAAATACTGTCTTCCACTATCCTAGGTCTTGCTTATACTGACATGTACCAGTAACACACGTTTGAAGAACTGCATTCATTACTGAGTAACATACAAGATGACAAAATCAACAGGAGTGTTCAGATGGCTGTGTAATAAAGGCACTTGACATGGAAACTTGACTACCTTAGATTTTTCACTCTTGGATTTCAAGGATGGAAGTGAGAATTTACATTGAAAATCGATTATCCTCTGACCTCCACATGACATAATCTTTTTGGCACTTGTGACTCTCTCTTTCTCATTGCTTTCTCCCCATCTTTAGCTTTATTTCTATTTGTGTGTCTCTCTCTCTTATGCATGAGAATAGCAAAACAAACATTTTAACAAAATTGGAATGGAAAACACTATAGCAAAAGTTTGTCTAAATTACTAATATAGAAAAAGAGGGTGGTGCATGCCTTTAATTCTAGCACTTAGGAGGCAGAGGCACGCATGTCACTGTGAGTTCGTGGCCAGCCTGGTCTACAAAGTGAGTCTAGGGCAGCTGAGATAATATAGAGAAATCCTATCTCAAACAAAAGAAAATAAATTAAAAAATAAAACAAAAAATAAAGGAAAAGAAAAAAGAAAAGAAAAAGAGAGCCTTTCTTAGCAAAACTAAGCTCCCTGTATTTTTCCCCACTCTATATCCAAATTATTCTCTTTTAAAAGAAATAGTGTCGACTTTCTCATGTACTCTGGTGCCTCACATTTGACTATGTCCCCTGGCGGGGGAGACCTAGTGGCACTCAGAGGAAGGACAGCAGGTCACCGAGAAGAGACTTGATACCCTATGAGCATATACAGAGGGAGGTAATCCCTCTGAGGAACAGTCATAGGGGAGGGGAATAAGGGGAAAATGGGAGGGAGGGGAGAATGGGAGGATAAATTAATAAAAAAATAAAAATAAAATAAAGATTACATCAGGAAAAAAAAGAAATAGTGAGGATAGGCATGTCGCTCAATATAGGAGTAATATTCTTGACACCTTCTGGGAAACCATACACTGAGTTTGGTAGAGTTATTTATCTTCTGTGTGGAGGAATGCCCCTATATCCAGGCGAAGTTTTACTTTTCTTAACAAAATGTAAACTTTAAACTTTGCATACTTTTCTTCTGAATACCATGATTTTGCCAAATGATTTGTGTTTTCATATATTACTCAAATAACTGAGACACAAATATAATAGTAAAACAAATTTGAACCTGTTGCAGTTAACTTCCGTCATGAAGCTGATATCTACTAAGCATACTATAAAAATATTTAGGTACTTATTTCTCCAACTTAATTTTCTTTCTAGTATAATGAACATTTTCAAATGTCATGACAAGAATGCTCAGACTTTTTGTGGCTTAAGTTAGTAAGGCTTCTCTTTTTTCCTCACTCATAACATAGTCCAATGAAAACTACAGAAGGGTTTTCTCCCCTCAGCACACAATAACAGAACAATTTCCAGTATTCTCTGGGGCCCCACTCCCCCCAAAAGCTGAAAATTGAGACCGATGGTTCTGTGAGGATCAGGAAGTGCCTTTGCTGCTGAGCAGTAGAGACTTCACCACATTTTGTAGTAAATGGTTTCAGCAAAATGTATTGTATTAATTTCACTTTCAGAGAAACATTTTCACAGAACTGTGATTTCCCCATGCTTTCCTTTTATGTAATTCCATTACAGTGCACAGCCTCAGAAGTCTGCTTCCTGTTCTTCCTCTGTATATGATTGAAGATACTGGACTTTTTTTCAAATTCAAAGTTTTAAGGGGAGGACATCCTATTGGGACTCTAAATGAGAGAACCATGTGAGAATAGCAAAGTAGAAGGATCCAGTGGGTCATAGAAACCTACAAGTATGTCTGTGCCCTTCCTGTCCAGCAGGAATAAGACACAAGACAACCAGGTTCCTTCTCAAGACAGTTTACTCAGGAATGCAGATACAGCTAAGCGAGGAGTGGCCCCGTCCCCAACCGGGCTGTAGCTTATATCCTAGGCAGGAGCCAATCAGGGGGAGCCGCGTGTAGCCTCTCCATAAGTCCAGTATAGGTCACGGGGCCCAATGCGCCTGGTGCTTTTGCCTCAAAGCCATATAAGGACTTGTTTACCAAGGAGAGCACTCACTGTCAGGAGGGTGGAAGGCAGAAGCCAGCACCATCTTTAAGGCGCAGCAATAACGCAGCACTCGACACAAGTAGAACATTATGATAGGCATATTTGGGCCAAGGGGTCCCACTCAAACTAAGGCAACAGCCAAGGACAGTACAGGCCATAAACTTTAAACCCCTACTCAGATCTAGCCAATGGTCAGAACAGTCTCCACACTAGAATGGAGAGTGGGATGTGACTTTCTCACATACGCTGGTGCCTCACATTTGACTATATCCCCTGGAGGGGGAGACCTGGTGGCACTCAGAGGAAGGACAGCAGGTCACCGAGAAGAGACTTGATACCCTATAAGCATATACAGGGGGAGGTAATCCCTCTCAGGAACAGTCATAGGGGAGGGGAATAAGGGGAAAATGAGAGGGATGGAAGAATGGGAGGATACAAGGGATGGGATAACCATTGAGATGTAACAAGAATAAATTAATAAAATATATTAAAAAAACATTATGGGTTCTTTTAGGACAATGTGTATTTCTGAAAGATAAATATTATAAAAACATAGCATCATAAATATTTAGTTAGGGTTGCTTAAGGGACAGAATTGATTATACATATGTATGTGTATATATATGTATGTGTGTATATATACACATATATTATATAAGCATGCACACACACACACACACACACACACACACACGATTTATTAAAGTGCCACTGAGGCTGTGGTCCATGTAGTCCAAAGTGGAAGTCTCCTAATGGAAATATCAAGTAACCAATAGTTATTCAACACTGTGTCTCAGCACTGCCAATCTGTTACCAAAGGAGGACCAAGATGGCTGCCAATTTTCAGTCCACATTTTAATTCCTAAAAAGTAGTTTCAAAACCAGCAAAGGAATGACTCATAACAAGTAAACTTGTCAGTGAGAGTGGGGTAAAGTAAACCAAATGCACAAACTTCTTTTTTCTAAGTCCTTTTTGCAGGCTGCCACTTGAAATTGTGTCCTAGATTTTTAAATATATATTTTATTGATTTATTCTTATAACATTTCAATTGTTGCCCCATCCCTTGTATCCTCCCATTCCTCCCTCCTTCCCATTTTCCCCACCCCTATGAGTGTGTATAAGGGGGACTGCCTCCCCCTGTATATGCTCATAGGGTATCAAGTCTCTTCTTGGTAACCTGCTATCCTACCTCTGAGTGCCACCAGGCCTCCCCATCCAGGGGACGTGGTCAAATATGCAGTTCTAGATTTCATGTGAAAGTCATACCCCACTCTCCACTCAACTGTGGAGAATGTTCTGACCATTGGCTAAATCTGGATAGGGGTTCAAAGTTTACTGCACGTATTGTTCTTAGCTGGTGCCATAGTTTGAGCAAGACCCCTGGGCCCAGATCTGCCCAACATAATGCTCTTCTTGTAGGTTTCTAGGACCCTCTGGATCCTTCTATTTCCCCATTCTGCCATGATTCTCTCACCTAACGTCCCAATAGGATGTCCTCCCCTCTGATCCACTTTCCTGGTAAGTAAAGACTTTCATGGGACATATCCAGATATGAGTATATACCATGTGACTCTCTCTGCTTCTGGGTTAACTCACTCATTATAATTATTTCTAGTTCAATCCATTTGTCCACAAATTTCAGGAATTCCTTGTTTTTAATAGATGAGTAGTATTCCATAGTATAAATGTACCACATTAATTTATCCATTCTTCTACTGAGGGACACTTAGGCTTTTTCCATGTTCTGGCTATTATGAATAAGGCTACTATGAACATGGCTGAGCAAATGTTCTTGTTGTGTTCTAAAGCATCTTCTGGGTATATTCCAAGGAGTGAAATAGCTGAGTCTTGACAAGAAAATGACCTCAAATTCTTAGTAATGTTACCTAGATTTACTGTGGGTCTTCCATATTAAATTATTCTAAAACAAAAATTCTCTCACATTTGTTGACAACTAAGATTGGCCATCAAAGCAACATAGATACAATATAGTAAGAGATTAGTAAAAATTTGTAAATAGAACTAGGAACTTTGAAAAGTGAAGATAACAGTGGTTGAGTTGAGTCATCTGATTTTATTGTGGAGACACAGCACCTTATTTTGCTGAAAGTCCCAACTATTCATTAGGGACTATAAAGTAAATGAAAGCAGGATGAAATTCTGGCAGCATGTAATTGATATTCTCTCTCTCTCTCTCTCTCTCTCTCTCTCTCTCTCTCTCTCTCTCTCCCTCTTCTCCCCACCCCTGCTCCCCTTCCCTTCCCTCCCTGTCATCACCTACTTACTTCTGTTACATTTAGGTATGGTAATCATCTATGGAAATGTCTATTAAGAAACTCATGAATAGTTAACCTACCCCATATCTTTCCAAGATGAAAGGTATGAAGAGTGACCTGGGGCATCTTAGTGTCAGCATTGCACAATGTCTTATCTCAAACCTTTTAATGTAACCTAGAAGTTTCTAGTTATTGAAGTAAACATTTAGTCATTTAGCATTCCATAAACATCAAAACCTCTTGAAAAGTTCACACCTCAAAGACTGCTGCTGCTCATGATGGCCTGCCTGCACCCTGGAGTAAAGAGAAGTCATTGCTTGAGCAGGGTTTACAGTACAAAAGAGAGACAATGATCTGCTACTCAATATAATTTAAACTAGCTTGCTTTATTATAGGCACTAATAACTCCTTTGTAACCAGTTCTTTCTTTACTTAAACATAAAGTTCATGCCCTATTCAGGAAAAAGATTAAGCATTACTGGATCGCTGTACTATTCCCAAATGTGAAGTTGATTTTGAACATTTTTCTTTGTTGTTCATCATATTCATTTTCTACCTAACTTAATTACCTCATTGGGAAGCATATTGACACCAACCTGTTGAATTTGCCAAAGTCAGGGCCTTGGTCCCAAAACTTCAGTTATGAATAAAAGAAACAAAACAAATAGCCAAATAGAATTGCATCAGTGCATTTGTCTTTTGGCTGTTTGTGAGTTTTATTTTCTTGGAATATACACAAAGAACAAGCTGTACTTCCACAGCTACAGAGAGCAGATGACCCTCAACACATGTTAAAAGACAGAAAATAAAGAAAGCTCAGAATTTATTGAAAATGAGTGAATGCTCATTATTGCAGATTTTTTTATGCAAAGAGGTTTTGAGTGGAAGCCTGTGCTTTGTGTAGATGCTGTTTATCAGGTTCCCAGGTGCAGTGTTAACTGAGCATGCAAATGTAATTGCTTACAATGTTGGAACTTTCAGGCTGGAACTCAGTGGGATGAAACAACATTTAAATTTTAACAAAGCATAAAAATCCTGACACCTGTACCTTATTTCTAGCATAGGCAAGACTTAAATTTAAGATTTTATCTTTAGGTCGGAGGAGATGGTTCAGTGAATAGTGGCACTTGCTGCCTAGACTAACTAGACTTTTATCACACGAATCTCCATTACAGAAGGAAAGAACCTTCTCCCTTATTTTGTCCTCTGACTACCACATGCACATTTGGCACAGTTGTCTACACACATATATATATCACATAACATAAATAGATTTAAACATAAATTTAGATTGTAGTTTTGTGATATGATGTCTACAATTAATAAAATATCAAGCTTTAACTATAAAATTGTCTTTTGTATGTTATCGTTCAAATATTTTGGAATCTGAATCCCAAATAATGAAATTAAACATCATCTCTTATTTGAATGATATATTTTTACATTAAAGTATTGGAAATCAAAAATTATATCCAGGGAAGGGCTAACAATTTTACATTTTTAATATGAATTTTTTTGATTACACAAGCTTTACTTCCTAACTAAACAACAGATAAAAGGAACACACACATACACAAATATATATACACATGTATTTTATATTTATATATTAAGGCAGATGGTAGATAGATATATGTATATAGAGAGATAGAAAGATTCTAGGTCTTTAGATGATAGATAGATAGATAGATAGATAGATAGATAGATAGATAGATAGAATTTCTCTACTTACTTCTTTGGTTGGTCACTTTTATTGAGATAGTGATTCTCATTATAGCCCAGGCTGCCATCAAATTGAGGATTCTTATATCTCAACTGCCAGAAGTGAGAGATTATAGGCATATACCACGATGCCTGTCAAACAAGTTATTTTAAAATGCTAGGATAAAGTAATTTAAAAGCAGACTCACCTGGTTGAATTTATATACTTATGATGTATATATCTGTATATATGATACATGTAACATAATTAATTTAAGAACAGAAGTCACAGGTTTGAGATGAGGTAAGGGCATATTGGAGCTGTTAGAGTAAGGAAAAGGAAGGGGTTAAATGATGCAATTATATTTTAATTAAAATTAAAGCACATTAAGAGAAAATAGTGGAATGATTACTATTTATATTCATCTTCCTATCTAACATATCTATTTGCATTTAAAACTAAAAAGCAAATCATCATTTATATAATTCCCCTGGCTGCATCATTATAATATGTCTTTGTGATGCTGCATTGAAAAGTAGAATTATTGTGTGGTTTTTCTCTGTCTCAGAGAATGAGCTGTAGAGCAACATCATAGCTAAGTTTATCTATAAATGTAAGAACTCCATTCATTACTACCCAGCTGTGTTTGCTTAGCCAAGTGATAATAATGGATTGTTGTAGAAGCAAAAACAATAGTATATGGATTGGCTAGGGAAACAGTATGCTAGTGAAGGACACATTGGAAAACAATTTGGAGTTTCAGCCTCAATTAAAATGGTTAGGAAGTAAGAGAGCAAATGGATCATGCTGGGAGGAAGTAATATAAACTCTGCCAACTTTTTACAGCACATCAGAGCACTCTCAAAATGTTAGGAAAGGAACTCTATTATCAGGAATAGACTCTTGGACACAGTATGTTCATTCATTCATTTGTTTTGAGAGAAATTTTATTGAGCCTTTGTTTTATACTCATTCCTGAAAAAATATGTTAACATTTTCTCATCAGTGTTAATGATCTGAAGCAAAGATCAATTTATAGCTCTATTATATTAAGAAAATTTGTCCCACTGCAGGTGGCCTGAGTAAATTTTTGTGCAAGTGGTTAAAAATTGCGAAGCTTAGAACTAAGTGCATTGCCCTAATTCGTGACAATTTTTTTCCTAGATTACTTCTACCTTGCTACAAGTAGACTCAAGATCATCAGAGAAGTAATAAAACCCACTTTTTAATGAACTAATTAAAAAAACCTTTTGATTGTTTAATCATAGTAGAATATAATAATATCCATTATCTCTGGCTAATAACTGATTTATACAAACTGCCAGTAAAATCATATTTAAGTAAGGAATGCAGATAATGTGAAGATATTTTAACAAGAATAATAAGTAACATTAGACCAATTATTTTCCCTTGTCTTGTATAGTCTATGATTGCCAATAAGATATGTTCACCATTAAGCATCTTTGAATAAGTACTATGGCTCTATCTTTCAAATTCAATGATAACCTTATATTCTTGGTTATTTTTATTAATTTTTATTTATTATAATTTATTCACATTAAAAAATTTATTCACATTACATACCCATAACATACATTCTTATACTCACACTCTTAGTTTCCTGTTCCTACCCTTCCTCCCTCTTCTGCCCTTTTCTCCTCCCTTAGACCTCTGAGTGGGAAGGGGAGGAGGGGAGATCCTTCAGCCCAGCCTGGCCACAGCCACCCTACTATGGAGCCATGATCAAATAATGGGTACCAGAGTGAATGTCAGAGGATCAGAGGCAGTCCCTCTCTGCCCCTACCCCGTGTGGAGAATTAGTTGTCCACTGACTACATTTAAAAAGGGGTTTAGGTTCTCTACATGAATTGTCCTTGGTTGGTACATCAGTTTATGCAAGCCCCCCTATGACCAGATCCACCAAGATACAGGTCTCCCTCTGGGGGTGTCCTGACCCCTCTGTGTTTGTCTATCCCCCCACTTTTTTATAGAACTCTCAGCACTCAGTCCAGAGTCCATCTGCAAGTTCCAGTATCTGTCCCTCTACAATACTGGGTAGAATCCCTCAGAGGCTATCTATGTTGTACAAATATCCATTTATAAGTGAGAATATACAACACATATATTTCTGGGTCTGAGTTACCTCACTCAGGATGATCTTTTTGAGTTCTATTCATTTGTAGAAATTTCAAATATTACATTGTCTTCAATAGTTGAATAGTATTCCATTATGTAAATGTACCATGCTTTCCTTATCCATTCTTTGGTAGGGACATGTAGGTTCATTCCAGATTCTGGCTATTATGAATAAAGCTGCTATGAATGTAGTTGAGTATGTCCTTAATATATGGTAAAGAATCATTCTGGTATATGCCCAGAAGTGGTATAGCTGCATCTTGAGGAAATGATTTCCCAGTTTTCTGAGAAAGCAGTACATTGATTTTTTTGTACAAGTTAACACTCCCACCAGGAATGGAAGAGTGTTCTCCTTTCTACACATCCATAAAAGCATGTTCTTTCACTTGAGGTTTTTAAAAAATATTTTTATATTTTACATATACATTTACATTATTACACATATATACAATAGTCTACTTATAGCAAGAAGAACCATGACACACACAGGAATTATATAAATGGTACATTCTTAGTGTTTTAGATATTTGTGTTTGGCAACCTTGAAAACATTTTTCATATCTTGCTACATCTAAACCTCTGAATGTAAACCAATATCTATCATATTTCATCATGTGTGAGATAGAATCTGAGAGTTGTTTTTATTTGCATTTCCCTGATTATTTGGTACATTAAGCATTTATTTAAGTGTTTCTAAGTGATTTGATGTTCCTCTGTTGAGATTTCTGGGTTTAGCTCTCTACCCCAATTTTAGTTGATTTATTAGGTTTGGTGTTTAATTTCTTGAGTTCTTTATATATATTGGATAATAGCATTTGGTAAGATATAGGGATGATACAGATCTCCCAATCTATAGGCTCTCATTTTGTTCAGTTGACAGTGTCCTTTGCTTAGAAAAGCTTTTGATTTTCATGATCTCCATTTATTTATTGTTGATCTTAAAGACTGAGTTATTCTCATTCTTTTCAGGAAGTTGTCTCTTATGCCAATGAGCTAAAGGCTCTTTCATATTTTTTCTTTTAACAAATTTAGTGTGTCTGGTTTTACGTTTAGGTCTTTAATTCACTAGAGTTTTGTGCAGGACATAAATATGGATCTATTTGTATTTTTCTACATGTAGACCTCCATCTAAACCAGCACCATTTATTGAAGATGCTATCTTTTTCCATTGCATGGTTTTGGTATCTTTGTAAAAAATAATCAAGCATCTATATGTGTATCTACAAATTTATGGGATTTCAGTCCAATTCCATTGATCGAACAGCCTATTTATATTCCAGTGACATTCTGTTTGTATTAGTTTGGCTGTATAGTCCAACTTATCACTAGGGATAGATATCCCTCTGTAAGCTCTTTTAGTGTAGAGAATTGCTTTAGCTATTCTGTGTTTTTTACAAATGTATTTTATTAATTTATTCATATTACACCAAGATACATTGTGCTATTTTCACTATTGTGAAGTGTGTTGATTCCCTAATTTCTTTCTCAATCCTTTTGTTATCTGTATACAGGAGCACTACTGATATTTTTAGTTGATTGTGTATCTATTCCTTTTGTTGAAGAGCCTATGAGAAGTAGGAGTTCCTTGATAATATTTTTGGGTCACTTATGAATACTATATCATCCATGAATAGTGGTACTTTGACTTCTTCCTTTCCAACTTCTATCCCCTTGATCTCTTTTAGTTGGCTTATTGCTCTAGGTAGAACTTCAAATACTATATTGAAGAGATACAGACAGAGTGGAAAGACTTGTCTTGTCCCTGGTTTCAGTAGATTTGATTTAAGTTTTTCATTATTTAGTTTAATGTTGGGTATAGGCTTGTTGTCTTTAGTATGTTTAGGTATGTGTCTTATATCCATGATCTCTCCAAATCTTTTAACGTGAATGGGTGTTGCGGTTTGTACAGGGCTTTTTCAGCATGGAATGGGGTGATTGTGTTTTTTTTTTTCTTTTCAGTGTGTTTATATGGGGCATTACATTCATGGATTTCCATATATTGAACCATCTCAATATGTCTGGCATGAAGCCAGCTTGGTCAGGGCGAGTGGTGTTTTTGATGTGTTCTTAGATTTGGTTTGCAAGTATTTTATTGAGTATCAATGTTCATAAGAGAAACTGGTCTGAAATCCTCTTTCTTTGTTGGGTGTTTGTGTGGTTTTTCTATCAAGGTTACTGCAGTTTAATAGAAAGGGTTTGGTCATTATCCTTCTGTCTCTGTTTTGTGGAGTAGTTTGAGGACTATTGATATTAGTTGTTATTTGAAAGTCTGATAGAATTCTCAGTTGAATTCATCTTGTCCTATGTTGTTTTCCATGACTGCTCCTAATTTTTTAGGGGATATGCGACTATTCAGTTTGTTTATCTGATCTTATTTCAGTCTCAGTAAGTGGAACTAATAAAGAAAACTGTCCATATCATTTATATTTTCAATTTTTGTGTAATAAAGGCCTTAAAAATAAGACATAATAATTCTTTAGATTTCCTAAGTATCTTTCCATTTCATTTGTCTCCATCTTCAATTACGATTTTGTTTATATGGATACTTTCCCTTTGCATTTTTGTTAGTTTGACTAAGGGTTTGTCTATCATATTGATTTTCTCAAAGAACCAGCTCTTGGTTTCATTGATTCTTTCAATTGTTTTCTTTGTTTCTAAATTATTGATTTCTGCCATGAGTTTGATTATTTCCAATCTTCTACTCTTCTTGGGTTTTCTGCTTCTTTTTTCCTAGTGCTTTTAGTGTTCCGTTAAGTTGATTGTATGATTTTTTTATGAAGGCTATCCTTTTAGCACTGCTTTTCTTATGTCTCATATGTATGGGTAATCTTTGCCTTCATTTTCATTAAGTTATTAGAAGTTTTTAATTTCTTTATTTTTTTCATCTCTGACCCAGTTGTCATTGAATACAGCTTTGTTCAATTTCCATATGTGTGTAGGTTTTTTCTTATTTCTATTCTTGTTGAAGTTCACCTTTAGTCATGGTGGTCTGATAAGGTGGTATCTGTTGAGGTTTGCTTTGTGACTGACTACATGGTCAATTTTGGAGAAACTTCCATGAGGTGCTGAGAAGAATGTATATTCTTTTGTGTTTGGGTCAAATTTCTTGAGATGTCTATTAGGTCCTTTTGGTTCATGACTTGTTAGTTTCATTATTTTTCCATTCATTTCTGTCTTAATGATCTTTCCATTGGTGAGTGTGGGATGGTGAAGACTCCCCATTTAATGTGTAGAGTTCAGTGTTGGATTATATCTTTAATAATGTTAATTTTATGAATGTCAGTGTCCTTGTATTGAGGATTGTGATGTCATCTTGGTGGTATTTTCCTTTAATAAGTATGATGTGTCCTTCCTGATCTATTTTGATTAATTTTAGTTAAAGGTTTATGTTATTACATATTAGAATTGTTTTTTCAGCTCCCATCTTGGGAACCACCATATAAACTAACAGAAAGAAAAGAATCACATTATGATAACCTTCGATGCTGAAAAAACATTTGACAAGTCCAATATCCATTTATGGTCAAAGTCATGCAGAAATCAGGGATACAAGACACATATCTAAACATAGTAAAGGCAACATACAGCAAGCCAACATCAAACTAAATGGGGGAAAACTTAAATCAATTCCGTGGAAATCTGGGACAAGATAAACATGCTTGGAAAACCTGTTTCCAGCCCTTTCCTCTCATGTAATGTCTATCTTTGTGTTTCTTGTATGCAAGAGAATGATGGGTGCTATTTATACATCCATTCTGTTAGTCTGTGGCTTTTTATTGGAACATGGAGATTATTGATATTAAAAAATAGTAATGAATAGTGGCCATTAGATAGAACCTTCCATTTAGTGTTGTTTGGGGAACTGTGTTGTATGCTTGTCTGATTTTAGTTTTGCTGTACTGAAGTTATTATATGCTGGTTTTTTGGTTAGTGTGTGTGTGTGTGTGTGTGTGTGTATGTATGTGTGTGTTTGTGTGTGTGTTTGTGTGTTTGTGTGTGTGTGTGTGTGTGTGTGTGTGTGTGTGTGTGTGATGTAGTTAGCCTCCTTGGGTGGTAGTTTTCCTTCTAGTATCTTCTGTAGTGCTGCGTTTGAGCATAGATACTAATGAAATTTGGTTCTATCTTGGAAAACCTTGTTTTCTCCATACTTGGTAATTGAAAGTTTTGCTGGGAATAGTAGTCTGGACTGGCATCTGTAGTCTCTTAGGGTTTGCAAGATACCTGCAAAAGCCTGTCTGGATTTTATGGTCTCTGCTGAGAAATGAGGTGTGATTCTAATAGGTTTGCCTTTATATGTTACTTGGCCTTTTTCCATTGCAGCTTTTAATAGTTTTCCTTTGTTCTGTACATTTAGTTCTCTGTATATTTAGTACATTTTGATAATTATGTGTTGAGAAGATGTTCCTTTCTAGTCTAATCTATTTGGTGTTCTCTATGCCTCTTGTATGCTTATAGCCAGTACTTTCTTCTGATTGGGCATATTTCCTCTTATAATTTTGTTTTATACATTTCCTGGGACTTGAAGCTTGGAATATTATAATTCTTAGGTTTTGTATTTTCATGATATCCTTCATTTCTTGGATGTTTTGGGTAACGATCTTTTTTATATTTAACATTTTCTTTAACGATTGCATCAAAATTCTCCATTGTATCTTTTACACCTGGGTTCTTCCCTCCATATCTCGTATTCTTTTGGTGATGCAGTTCTTGTTTTCTTCTCTAAGTTCTACTTCCAGGCTTTCCTCAATTTGTGCTTTTATTAATTTTTCCATTTTAATCTTCAGATCTTGAACCATTTTATTAATTTTCTTCACCTCATTGTTTGCATTTTTCCTGAATTTTATCCAGTGCTTTCATTTCCTCTTTACAGGTCTCTGTCATTGCATCTATAAGGGCCTCAATCTGGCTCTTTCTTCTTATATTTCTTTATGGATTTTGTTTCCTCCAATATCATCTTCATAATGAAAAGATTTAAGGATATTTTCTTTTGTTTCAATTGTGTTAGACTATCCAGGGTTGATTGCTTTGTAATAACTGGGTTCTAGAGATGTCATATTATTTTGGCTTTTGTTGTTTATGTTTTTATGCTGGACTTTAGCCATTTGTCTGTCTTTGGCATTTTGTGGTAGTTTCTGGTGTCCTTCACTGGTCATTGGGAGCCACCACTTAGGAGTCTAGGCACCTTCCTCTCAAGAATGTGACACTTTGAGTTGGCTACATTCTTACTGGCTTTCTCTCTCCAAGGTCAATGACATCCCACTGCCCAACCAGTGTACAAAGTCAATGTGCTCAGACCATGTTCTCACTGATTTGAGGAGCCTATGGTCAGATATGTCTGCTCTGGTATCAAAAGGTATCTATTCTTCCACAGGAAGGGCTGAGGTTGCAGTACCCTGAACTCTGCCACCTGGTGGTGAGTGTGCGCACCTGAGGTATGAGCTGTGTGTCTTCTTCCAGGAAGGTATCCACTTCACTGGACTGTTGGAGGTTGAGGTTACAGATGCCACTGAGTGGCAGTGATTGTCAGAGCTGAGGTACTAGCTGTGTGTACTGGTCCTGGAAGGTAACCACTTCACAGGAGGGTCTGTGGTTGGAGCACCAAGACCTGGTCCCTGGAAAGTCTCTGCAGCATGGTGGTGGTAGTGGGCAACTGAGGCATGTGCTGTGCTGCGAGTCCCCATCCCTGGAAGGTAACCACTTCAAAGGAGAGGCTAAAATAGGGACCCTTAACCTGTGGTATCTGGAATGTTTCTGCCCAGTGATAGGGAGCACTTAGGGTTAGAACTGCACTGCATGGGTTCTAAGAAGGCCTAATGCTGAGGCATTGTCATCAGAACTCCTGCATTTTTCCAAGGTTTAGTAGGGTGACCTGGGGCTGGGACCAAGAATTTACCATGCTGTGGGTTCTTGTCTCACTGGGGAAAGATAGTCATTTGAGGTTTTGGTGTTCACCACAGGGCTGTCTGTTGGTCTGTTCACACTGCTATTCTGCTGTTCAGTTATAGTGCTTACTAGGCACTGCTATCTTGGATCTCCATACATTGTTAGTTCTTAATTTCAATCCTGGTAACCCATAATCTTCCTGAAACATGGTGCTAGCCTATATAAAAGTAAATTTTCAGAGTGTGTGGTGTCATGAACAAAAGCCATTTAAGAAAAGATGTTATGAGTTTTGTGGCAGCATATTATACTTTGATCCTGCATTTAATAGGCTATGAAATTTACCTTTGAGATTTCCATAGTTAATGTTGAAGCTACTCGGGACATGTGCAGACGGCATGTGCTCTGGTCTTTAAGGGTAAACTGTTCTCTAGAGGAGATGGACCTTGGTTATGCTTTGGATGAAAAATTCTTACATATATGTAACATGCCAAAACAAAATTTTTTGAGGACTTAAATAAATGTTTACTCTATCACACTTATTCAATTTTTTAGTATGTGTTTTTTAATATTAAAGAGAAGATTTGTGGTTCTATTTTGGAGAATTTATAAAAATGGTATATTTATATATTTTCTTATTATTCTTGAGCAACATGAGATATAATCAATTTTCCATGAAAATGTACAGTATATTAGATGAAATAAATCTGAAAACAAAATAGTCACATAGAGATTATTTCACACACTCTGCTGAAGAATTAAGGAAACTTTTAGAACAGAGTTAGAATTCGAATATAAAGTGAATTGATTCAAAGTACTATAATAGTGGGGATATAATTCAGAACAACCCACCTGAAAAAATTACCAGCAAAGACTAAATAGAGAAAATACAAAGAATCTTAGTAATGTTGGAGAAATTCAGTGTACACTAAAGAAATTCAGTGTACACACACACACACACACATATATATATATATATATATATAACTATGTACATGTCAGTGACATTGCTCACTTTATATATAAGTCTGTTGTCTATAATGATGTTCATAAATTGACTTTTGCAAATGACTTTCAACAGTTCTCCTACCCTATAATCCACCCAGGCATATTTGGAACTGTTGTAGATACAAAGGCTAATGGACTATATACTGTCCAGCCCAAGTTATGCCCTCTTGAGCATATGGTCATACTGTAAATGCTGAGCATATACTGGAAATGAATACTTATGTGTAAAGCAATATTATTTCAAGTACCTTGCTGAGATTCCATGCCAATGGCAAACATATCCAGTGTAGTTATCAATTCTGTTGGGGATAAATTTTTTTCTACAGTGAAGAAAGGATCTTATATAAACAATGTGTTATCAAGTGAACAGTGGCACTCGGGCTATCACCATTGGTAACAGAGGGGGCAAATATGTTTATGCTTAAGCAAAACTTATGTCTGTTCCATGTTCTTCTTATGTAATGCATTTTTGCTCAAATGCTATTACCTGCTTTTAAATCTCCTTACTTAGTTTTTCTCTTTTGCAGCTCTCCTCTCAGTTAAATAATTCACTTTGAATAATTGTATTCCTTAAATATGTCTAAGTTGCCTGAAACTTAGATAAAGCAATGTGGCTCATGTTGATATGCCCGTTATTCTTGACTGCTATCTCTTAATATATAAATGGTGAGAACAGCATTAAGCATACTTTATATGTAAGCAGCGTCTACGTTGTGGGATATTTTAATAAGAAATAGTAACATTACTTATAAAATTAAGTCACTACTTCTGAACATGTTCAGAACAATGAATAATACACCATTTAGCCTTCACTTTCGGCACACAAAACACTTGAACGTGATTTGCAATTTACCACATTTGAATCTCAAGATCTCCTATTTTTAAAATATCAATTCTAAAAAAAAAAAGAAAAGAAAAAACAAACAAAAAATTAAATCTAAACAAACACAATTACTCATAATTCAAGAGTGTTCCAGATGAGAGCTAATAGCTTGCAGCTTCCAGCGAGGGGCAGTGGAGATGACTAGGAACAGGATCAGCCCATTTGCTATGCCTATTGGATATTTCACACTTCAAGTCCCATATTCTTGCTTGAAACTCTTTGCTATGTCGTGTTAAACCATATTAATAACTATATTACATTGAAATAGACTAATAAATTAATAGTCAAAATGGTAAATAGTAAATATTAATTTTGAATGTTTGTATCTTATCCTGGAAATAGCTCATCTACCCCCGACTATGCAAAACTAGGATACTATGCAAATGTTTGTAGATTTGTAGCTAATGATCATTTACTATTTTCTTTAAAAGAGCAGTTCAATATTTATATTATATATTATATGTACATTTTATATATTTGTCATATATGTATGAATTTGCCACGTGATATATATTTTCCATAACCAGTATTTTTACATATTTTCTAAGACACAAAATTAAGTGCTTACTTACTCTTAACTGAATAAGGGCAAACATATAACAGAAGACATAAAAGATATCTCAAAAGATTTCCTTTATTTGGTTTAAGAGACATAGTTAGTATTTTTCTATACTTTTCCAAAAAGCACTGAAGGACACCTTTATAGAATCATTTTTAACTCACAAACCAGGTATTTCTAACCCGTGGCCAACAACATCAGCCAAGAGTATTTATGAATGATGCCCTAAACAGAGTCATAAATTTACTTAACTATTGGGATCTTTCTATGCATTTTCTTTTGTAATTCTGTAATGGGATGGTTAGATGGGAAAAATGGACACTGTAGAATTTTACTAAGAAAAAAATTGGTGTTATCACAGTCAAATAATATCAAAACACCAAGAGGGAGCACAATGAGGTTTGCCTTATATTCATATTTTAGACCAAATTTTACCCTATTGTAACAAACATCCCACATTGGTTACTTTACTTTTGTAAGACTATGATATTATGGCATTGTGGCTATAAGAATGCTACAGGAATGCTTTGATTTTGAGGTCCAATAATGAGATCTGGAAGCCATAAGCAGACTTACACTGACAATGATTAGGCTACAGTGCTCAATTCTTGCATGTGAACGCTGCAGATGAAAATTTGTGTTACAATGATGTTTTCACATGATATATGTTAAGGAAGAATCTTTAACTAAGAAATTTGTTTCATTTTGTTCTTACTGTTTTATCACTTGAGACAAGTAATCAGTGTATAGCTGAAGCTTGACTGTTGCTTAGACTCCATGTGTTTATATCAGTAACATGGACTACACTTTGCAAAAGTTCTAGTGATTAATAAAAATAATGTATTATGCTTAACTTTTGTGACAAAGTAAAAGGAAGGGTAAACTATAAGTTAATATTTGTTGTATAGCAGTTTCTTCTGAATCTAAACACTCCCTTGAGAAGGAGATAACAAAATTCACATTTGTAGGAAAGTAAACTCTTGCATATTGTGTGTAGCCCCAGCCAGCTTATATACAACAGAAGGGAACTACTCTGAGGAAAGAGAGTCTGACAAATGACCTGCCAGTATAGATTCTCCAACACACTGAGTTGCCTACAGGTTCTGCAGAGATCTACATTGCTGTTTTCGTGAGTTGTCACCGATGTGGGTGTGTGCTTTTCAGTGACCCAGCTGCGTTTGTGTTATATCTGTTCCAAAAGGAACCATTTACTCATATTCCTATTTATAACTTCAGTAAAAATGTATTGATTCAGCAAGTTTGACATTCGGGCAAGTTTTATTTAGTTTGTCATGAGTTCCATTTCTGGAACAAGAAGATTTGAACATGGTGCATCTTCCTGGAGAAAGTCACATGATACAGTTTAATGTCTTTTTAAAATAACTACTGTATTATTCCATTCACATTCTAAGTAATTTTTATCAGTAGTAAAACAATGTGGAATATTGTAAAGGCAATGTTGTAATAAGTGTGACGGTATTTGCTGTTTTCTTTTTGGTTTCTGATTTTTGCTTTTTCAAATATTAAGGTTTTAAATTAGTCAGGATTCTCTAGAGAAACAGGAACAATGTGTTGAACTTATCAAATCAGTTTACATTAAGACAGTAACAGCAGAGTCACAACTAGAGGTGGAGAAATCAGTAGTTAGTCAGTCCTCAAGGCTTGGAGTCTCAGAAGTGAGAGTAGTCTCACAGTCACTTTATCTTACTGGGGATGGGGGTGGAGAATCATCGAGGCTGATGGCCTCAGTAATACCATTCTGGCATGAAGAACTTTGAAACTTCCTGAAGATGTAGTTCTTAGTTGAAGAAAATCTGAAAATTGTAGTTCTGATGTCAATGAAGGAATCAGCATTAATCGCAAGAGGGAAAGTCAGTTTGGTAGGTAGAGGGAAGTCCAAGAGTGAAAAAGGCAAGAGAGCTTTTTCCTGCCATAGCCTTTTTATCTGGACTGCTACAGAGCATGCCTCCAACAATCACAGTAGATGGTCAGCGTGATCCTCCCTGCATAGGTAAAGGCAATTAGGGCTAGGTTCAGGTAAGAGTTTCTAGCAAGTGTTTCCAGATTGTAGCATCTTGACTGTAAGAGTAAAAAGCCTCTGACATTTCTATTTAGTCAGATGTTTCTAGTCTATAAACATTGTCTGAATGGAAAAAGCCTTGAGATTTTAGCTTAGTGTACTATTATCATTATTTAAACTACTAGGTTTAGTTATATAATAGTAACTAAAATGATTTTTAAGATTCAAGGATATAGTTATGTTTAACAGTCTTCTCCTTGCATAAGTGTAACAATGTAAGAAAGTCTTTTTATATTCTATATTCTTATAAGATCAAGGATCAGATAAGACTTTTATGTCAGTGGTAATAGGAAGATATCAACATAGGAATGGCATGTGCCATCTTCACCAGGATCAAAATCTTCACTCAGAAAAAGGGTATATTCTCTATAAAAGTAAACCTGACAAGATACCACATTAGAATGGTGCTACATAGCATGGACATCTTGTACTTGGTGAAAACTTGATGATTTACATGTTGATGTCCATAAGATTCCATGGCAAACAAACTGACATTCTTGATTCTTTTACTATGCCTTTTCTAGTCCTGATTTCCCCTTTTCTTATTCTGGAATTTTAATTTTTCTCTTTCATAGAATTGAATGCTATGAATAATTTAATATTTATTCAATATCTGCTTTGCCTTTGTTTGAATTCAATTCTCTGCATGTGTAGTATTTGTTTAGCAATCAACCATAATTACAACAGGCAAATTGAATGCACATCTCTGGAACTGTGGTATACCCCAAAGCAACAAACCTTTCCTTAATACCATCATAATGCTGTTCAAAAGGCAAGGCCTATTGTACAGTTTAACTCAAAGAGTTTGTATGATATCAGCACTGTTAGTTTTTTCATAAGTTGTATATACAGAAGATCATAAAACAATCTAATGAATTAAGTCTGCTGAAAACTGTGACCTTTTATGACATAAAATCTGTGATTGAAATTTGTTGCATGGTGACAGCTTGTCCACTCATACTCTAATACCCTGCTTGGGAACAGTGGTGGATTTAATCAAAGAGACATGTTTTCTTTGGTTAGAGCTCTGTCATTTCACATCACAATCATAGCCAGAGACATGCAAATATGTCTGTACCCAATGATTTTTGACATTATCTATCAAACATTATCCATCTAAAACTGAACATGCATCATTAGTCACTAAAGAAATCCATGAATTTTTACAAAGTGAATCAAATAAAGTTTTCAATAAACACCATGATAAAGACATCTGACTTGCCTTTTGCCACTGCATGAAGGTGATATTTTTGTATTTTACACACATATTTTATGTGTATATTTGCTCATAAACAATCCCACTGGAATATAGGCAGAATTGTCAAAATGTCCTGAAATTTTCCCAAGAAATGAAAATAAAGCACAATTAAACCCCTCAAATGTTAGGATGACAATAAGTACTCCAACATGCATAGAAACCTGAAAAAATTTGCTAGAATAATGATTTATAGATTAAACAAGGGCTGTTCTGCTTGAAGACATGGAAAGTGGCTATTGATATCTATTGATTCATGATAATAAAGTACTTAGGTACATTTCATAAATATAAAAAATTTGTGTTATTGTCACAATTAATAAAAATATAAATGCAATGTTAAATTAACACAGCAAATATAAATAAGCAGTTAACATACAGATGGTAATAACAAGATTCATTTGCTTTCTTTATATGTATATATGAATGCACACCATTTATACTTTGTACATCTTCTATGAAAGGAATAAGGTATTTCAGTAGAACTATGTTATATTTTTAACACAATAAACATTTTTTTGGTAATTGGGTAGCAGAAAGGTTTTGATCTGTTATTGTCCATGACATACACAAGTTATTTATTTAAACTGAGCCACGGACAAAGACTGAGTGGAAATTCTGTCTCAGCAGAGAAGTGTGTTTTGATTGCTGTACATCAGTGAAGAAGTTTCTAGTCAAAGATATTTTAATTTTCAATGCTATTTACTCAAATACACTGGAAGGGCAGCTATGCATTGTAAAAAAATGTTCTCAGTATTGAAATGTGTAATATACTAATACTTGTTTGGATTCCTATAAGCCCTGAGGGTCAGTGATTTTCATCAAATGACAAAAATTCTAGGCAACTATTAAATGTGGCTATGAATTTCTGGTGACTTCAAAATACTTGCACAGCTTTTTAACAGCTCTATCATATTTAATAACCTATTCACTTACTTAGCTCTCTGAATACTTAACTACTAAGTAATTAATATGCAGATGGTAATAAAGAATACTGAAGTCACCCAAGCTCCACTTATTATTTGCCTGTGGTTCTTTGCATCAGTTTCCATTATTTGCTAGGTGAAGCCTCTCTGAGGACATCCATGCTAGCCTCCTGTATGCATGTACAGCAGAATATCATTAATAGTGCAAAATGGGAGCAGGAGCTGTTTATGACTACAATGCCTGCCTTTGGATCAGTTTCCTCCAACTAGGCTACTTTTTCTAAGGTCAATAGGAGAAGATACACCTAATCTTACTGCAACTTGATATGCCAAGGCTGCAGGATATACAAAGGAAGTCTCTCATTTTTTTCAGGAGAAAGACAGGAGAGATATATGTGGGGAAGGAAGGGGAGATGAGAGGGAGAGACTATGAGGAAAGGAAAAAGAAGCTGTGGTCAGTTTATACAGTAAATAAATAAATGAATAAAAGAAACAACTAAAGTCAAATGAAAACAAGGTAAATTTTCTGTTTGTGAATAGAGTGAAATGGTCTGCCATCTGTTTGTTTCAGCTAATTATTTTAAGTAGTGGGGGATCCAAGATGGCGCCAAGCAGTGTGGACCATGTTTGGAGGCTCCAGTGAACAATTCAGGGAATTGCACGGATTTCTGAGCCAGGAACACCAGGGTCCCAACACCACAGCAATGGGAGTGCTCCACGGTTCGGAGGGACCAGGGTGCTGAGGACCTGCATGCCCCTACACACGAGAGGAGCATGGATTTTCTCAGATTGGAGCAGTGGCAGCAGAGGCAGCAGCACCAGTGGCGGCTCCAGCAACAGCAGCGGCAGTGGCTGAGGTTTGCAGCTCAGAGCCTTTCGGTGAAGGCGATTGGTGTGGTGGCTGGTGGGAGTAGCTGAGGGAGAGGGGACTTTGGACAGGATTTGGGTGGTGGGGTGCCTTGGGACCCAAACCGGACTTGGCAGACAGTTCGGCACCAGAGTCCCGGGTTCAGCTCAGTGCCATGGAGACGCTGACTCAGCACAGTAAGCAATTCTGGCCAAGGCATCAGGTCGGTGCAGCGGCAGCTCCCCTGCTGTGACGCAGGCTGGGTGGAGTGCTCAGGTCCACCCTAGGACCCAGCTCGGCGCAGCCGCAGTTCTCCTGCTGTGACGCAGGCTGGGCAGAGTGCTCAGGTCCACCCTAGGAACCAGTGCGGTGGGTCTGCAATTCTTCTGCTGTGACACAGACTGGGCGGAGTTCTCAGGTCCACCCTAGGCACCAGCTCACATCAATGAGCAGTTCTGCCCAAGACACTAACTCAGCTCAGCAGGCAGTTCTGGGGCACTGACACAGATTCATCCCAGAGGCCCTAGCTAGAATTGCCGGGCAGATTAGCCCCAGAGTCTCTACCTGAGCTGTTCGCACAGGCTCGGCGGCCCCAAGGCTCTGACTGGACTATCCAGACAGTATAGACCCGGAGTACCGGGCTGATTTCAGTGTGGGTCGATAGTCCCTGGCTGAGATCGGTGCATAATTCTGCCCCGGAGACTCGGGTGGTGCTCGGTGGGCAGTTTAGGGCCAGAGTCCTTAACTGTGCTTGGCAGACAGATTGGACCCAGAGACTCTAATGGAGCTTTTAGCACAGTTCTGGCTCTAAGACTCTAGTTGGACACAGTGTACAGTTTGAATCCAGAATTTCTGGCTGAGCTTGGCGGACGGTTTGGGCCCTGATTAAATAATTGACCACAGCACGGACTTTGGGCCAAAAACCCCTAGCTTAACTTGGTGAGCAATCGCAGGCCAAAATTTCTGGCTGTACCCTGTGCATTTTGGGCCCAGAATCCCTTGCTGAGCATGGCAGACAGTTCAGGCCCTGATAATCTAGCTGAGCTCGGGAAGTGGTTCAGGCCCAGTGTCTCTGGCTGGACTTGGAAGGGTACCCAGAAGGCTGTGTATACCTTGGCATGAAACAATGATCATTCAGAGACCCAGAACAATTGCAGGACTCACAGCACAGGGGAGCTGAGGATCACTGGCTGTGAGAGCCCAAAACAACAGGGCTAACCTCCTGCTGTCCACACTAGTGAAGCATCAGAGCTTCGAGACTACAGAAATCCTGAGAAAACAAGTGAGTCTATCATCAGACTCCCTCCATCCAACTCTGGAAGCTATCCAACAAAAACAAAGCCAGCAAAATACCTAAAGGACAGAGTAAAAGCATACGCAAAAAAAAAAAAAAAAAAAAAAACACCAAAAAAACAACAACAACAAAAAAAACATGGCGTCTCCAGTTTCTAGCTATCCCAAAAAAAACAACCCAGAGAACTTAAATACAACGGAAATACAAGAAAATGACCTCAAATCCTTAATAAGGAGCATATTAATGGAGGAAACATATAAAATTTGTAATCAAATACAGGAAGACGCAGCCAAACAGGTGAGAGACATAAAAGAAGCACATAGAGTGGAACTGGAAAAATTTAAGGAAAATGCGAACAACCAGATGAAATAAATAAATAAAACGGTTCAAGCTCTGAAGACCTATAAGGAGGCAATGGAAGAAACTCAGGAATATACAAAAAATGAGATGAAAGACATAAAAAAATCAGTTCAAGATCTGAAGGCGAAAATGGATTCAATGATAAACACACAGACAGAAGAAAAACGAGAACGTGAGACCTCAGAGAAGAAGGCAAGCAACACAGAGGTGAGCTTTTCTAACAGAATCCAAGAGACGGAAGAACTAATCTCAGTTCTAGAAGATACAATCACAGATCTTGAAGCAACCATTAAAGAAAATGCCAAATCTGGAAAACTCCTGACATAAAACATCCAAGAAATTCAGGACACCATGAAAAGAAGAAATATGAGGATAATAGGCATTGAAGAAAAAGAAGATATCAGACTCCAAGGCCCAGAAACTATTCTCAACAAAATCATAGAAGAAAATTTCCCCAATCTAAAGAAAGATATGCCTATAAACATGAAAGAGACCTACAGAACACCAAATAGAATTGACCAGAAAACGAAAACTGCCCATCACATAATAATCAAAACACAAAATATACAGAACAAAGAAAAAATATTAAAAGCTGCAAGGGAAAAGGGCCAAATAACATTCAATGGCAAACCTATCAGAATTACACCCGACTTCTCAGCAGAGACCATAAAAGCCAGAAGAGCCTGGACGGAGATCCTGCAAACCCTAAGAGACCACAGATGCCAGGCCAGACTACTTTACCCAGCAAAACTATCAATAATCATTGATGGAAAAAACAAAATATTCCATAACTAAAACAAATTCAAGCAGTACCTATCCACAAATCCAGCTTTACAGAAGGTACTAGAAGGAAAATTCCATCCCAAAGGGTCAAACTACAACCAAAACTACTCAGGAAATAGGCAACTATACCATGGCAAAAACACAGCTACACAAACGCTCGATTGGAAACAACATGAAAATTAAGACTCTTAACAGTCACTGGTCGTTAATATCTCTCACATCAATGGTATCAATTCTCCAATAAAAAGACACAGACTAACTGAATGGGTGCATAAACAAGATCCAACATTCTTCTATATTCAAGAAACACATCTCACCCATAACGATAGGAACTATATCAGGGTAAAAGGTTAGAATAAAATATTCCAAGCAAATGGTCACAAGAAGCAAGCAGGCGTAGCCAATTTAATATCCAACAAAAAAGATTTTCAACCAAAATAAATCAAAAGGGATGCAGAAGGACACTTCATACTCATCAAAGGTAAAGTCAACCAAGATGACATCACAATTCTGAACATCTATGCTCCCAATACAAGGGCACCCACATTTGTAAAAGATCTGCTAAAAAACTCAAACCACTCATCGATCCCCACACAATAATAGTGGGGGACTTCAACACCCCACTCTCACTGAAGAATAAGTCATTGAAACCGAAACTAAGCCATGAAATAACATCATTAAACAATGCCATGGGTCAAATGGATCTAACAGATATCTATAGAAACTTTCACCCAAACAAGAAAGAATATACCTTCTTCTCTGCACCCCATGAAACCTTCTCCAAAACTGATCTCATCGTAAGTCACAAAGCAGGCCTCAACAGATACAAGAGGATTGAAATAATACCTTGTATCCTATCAGATCACCATGCTCTTAGGATGCAATTTAACAACAACAGAAATGACAAAAAGCCTACACGTAAGAGGAAACTAAACAACTCTCTGCTAAATGACACATGGGTCAGGGAAGAAATAAAGAAAGAAATCAAGTAGTTTCTGGAATTCAATGAAAGTGAAGGAACAACATACCCAAATTTGTGGGATACAATGAAAGCAGTGTTAAGAGGAAAATTCATAGCACTAAGTAGATTTAAAAAGAAATCGGAAACATCACAATAAGCAACTTAACCAAACAGCTGGGAGCCCTAGAAAAAGAAGAAACAGAACCACCCAGAAGGAGTAGATGTCTGGAAATAATAAAACTCAGGGCTGATATTAACAAATTAGAAACTAAGAAAACAGTCCAAAGAATCAACAAAACCAAAAGCTGGTTCTTTGAGAAAATGAACAAGATAGACAGACCGTTTGCAAACCTAACTAAAAGGCAGAGAGACAGTATTGAAATCGACAAAATCAGAAATGAAAAGGGAGACATAACAACAGACACTGAAGAAATACAAAGAATCATAAGATCCTACTTTGAAGGCATATATGCCACAAAATTTGAAAATCTACGGGAAATGGACGATTTTCTTGATCAATTTCACTTGCCAAAGTTGAGTGAAGAACAGATAAACAAGCTAAATAGTCCCATTTCCCCTACAGAAATAGAAGCAATCATTGATAGTCTCCCAACCAAAAAAAAGCCCAGGGCCAGATGGTTTCAGTGCAGAATTCTCCCAGACCTTCAAAGGCGAGCTAATACCGATACTCTGCAAGCTACTCCAAAACATAGAATTAGATGGAACATTACCAAATTCATTCTATGACGCCATAGTCACGTTGATACCTAAACCTTACAAAGACTCAACAAAGAAAGAGAATTTCAGACCAATTTCTCTTATGAACATCGATGCAAAAATACTAAATAAAATTCTTGCAAAACGAATACAAGAACACATAAAGGATATCATTCATCATGACCAAGTAGACTTCATTCTAGGCATGCAGAGATGGTTTAATATACGGAAATCCATCAATGTATTCCACCATATAAACAAACTGAAAATAAAAAAACACATGATCATCTCTTTAGATGCAGAGAAAGCATTTGATAAAATCCAACACCCATTCATGTTTAAAGTTTTAGAGAGATCGGGGATACAAGGCACTTTCCTCGACATAATAAAGGCTATATACAGAAGGCCAACAGCCAAAATCAAAGTAAACGGAGAAATAATCAACGAAATTCCTCTAAAAGTGGGAACAAGGCAAGGCTGCCCACTCTCTCTCTATCTCTTCAATATAGTACTCGAAGTTCTAGCCAGAGCAATAAGACAACAAAAGGAGATCAAGGGTATCCAAATGGGAAAGGAGGAAGTCAAACTATCCCTATTTGCAGATGATATGATAGCGTACATAAGTGACCCTCAAAATTCCATCAGAGAACTCCTACAGCTGATAAACACGTTCAGGAATTTGGCTGGATACAAAATTAACTCAAAATGTCTGTAGCCTTCCTATACACAAATGACAAGCTTGCAGAGGAAGAAATTTGGAAAGCCATACCTTTCACATTAACCACAAGCAATATAAAATATCTAGGAGTGACTCTAACTAAGCAAGTAAAGGACTTGTTTGAAAAAAATTTCAAAACTCTGAAGAAGGAGATTGAAGATGACATGAGAAGATGGAAGGATCTTCCTTGCTCATGGATTGGGAGAATTAACATAGTAAAAATGGCCATCCTACTAAAAGCAATCTACAGATTCAATAAAATCCCTATCAAAATACCTACACAACTTTTTAAAGACACTGAAAGTTCAATTCTGAAATTCATATGGAAAAACAAAAAGCCCAAAATAGCAAAAACGATCTTGTACAATAAAAGGTGCTCCGGAGGAATCTCCATACCTGATATTAAATTGTACTATAAAGCAATAGTAATTAAAACGGCATGATACTGGCCCAGCAAAAGGCTGTTTGATCAGTGGAATCGAATTGAAGACCCAGATATGAATCCACACACATATGGTCACTTGATTTTTGAAAAAGAAGCCAAATCCTTTCAATGGAAAAAAGATAAAATCTTCAACAAATGGTGTTGGCCTAACTGGATGTTTATGTGTAAAAAAATGTAACTAGACCCATATTTGTCGCCTTGCACAAAACTCAAATCCAAATGGATTAAACACCTCAACATAAAACCAGAGACACTAAGTCACTTAGAAGAAAAAGTGGGGAAGAGCCTGGAACATATTGGCACAGGAGACAACTTCCTGAACAGAACACCAACAGCCCAGGACTTAATGTCAACAATCAATAAATGGGACCTCATGAGGCTGAGAAGCTTCTGTAAGGCTGGAGACTCTATCAAGAGAACAAAGTGACAGCCTACAGACTGGGAAAAGATCTTCACCAACCCTACATCTGACAAAGGTCTAATATCCAAAATATATAAAGAACTCGAGAAATTAAACACCGCCAAACTAAATAGCCCAATTGAGAAATGGGGCTTGGAACTAAACAGAGAATTCTCAGCAGAGGAATATCAAATGGCTGAGAAACACTTAAAGAAATGCTCAACCTCCTTAGTCATCAGGGAAATGCTAATCAAAACAACTCTGAGATTCCATCTTACACCCATCAGAGTGGCTAAGATTAAAAATTCAAGCGACACCACATGCTGTAGAGGATATGGAGAGAGAGGAACACTCCTTCATTGCTGGTGGGAATGCAAACTAGTACAGCCACTTTGGAAATCTGTATGGTGCTATCTCAGAAAACTGGGAATAGGGCTTCCTCAAGACCCAGCTATCCACTCCTTGGAATATACCCAGAAGTTGCGCCAGCACACAACAAGAAAATTTGATCAACCATGTTCATAGCAGTCTTATTCATAATAGCCATATCATGGAAACAGCCTAAATGTCCTTCAGTAGAAGAATGGATAAAGAAACTGTGGTACATATACACTATGGAATACTACTAAGCTATTAAAAACAAGGAATTCCTGAAATTTGTGGACAAATGGATTGAGCTAGAGATGATCATAATGAGTGAGTTAACCCAGAAGCAGAAAGACTCAAATGGTATATACTCACGTATATCTGCATACTATTCCAAGGGGCATGTCCCACGAAAGCCTTCACTTCCCAGGAAACTGGGACAGAGGGGAGGACACCCTATTGGGACTCTAGATGAGAGAACCATGTGAGAATTGCAATGTAGAAGGATCCAGTGGGTCCTAGAAACCTACAAGTAGAACATTATGATAGGCAGATTTTGGCCAAGGGGTCCAGCTCATACTAAGGCACCAGCCAAGGACAAGGCAGGCGGTAAACTTTAAACCCCTACCCAGATCTAGCCAATGGACAGAACAGTCTCCACATTTGAGTGGAGAGTGGGATATGACTTTCTCACGTACTCTGGTGCCTCACATTTGACCATGTCCTCTGGAGGGGGACACCTGGTGGCACTTAGAGGAAGGACAGCAGGTCACAGAGAAGAGACTTGATTCACTATGAGCATATACAGGGGGAGGTAATCCCCCTCAGGAACAGTCATAGGGGAGGGGAATAAGGGGAAAATTGGAGGGAGGGAAGAATGGGAGGATACAAGGGATGGGATAATCATTGGGATATAACAAGAATAAATTAATAAAAAAAAAGGAAAAAAAGAAAAAAATAAACAAACATGCATTTATGGAAAAAATTATTTTAAGTAGCTATTAGTTAACTTATTTTTTATATATTGCTATATTCTTAGCATACATAGTTATTGCCACATTACCCAGAATTGAAACTCCTTCTCTAAGAAAATGTAGGTGTTATCAGAGGAAACGATGACAATAATTTTTCTGATATGAAACCATTGTTTCAAAGGAAAAAGAAGTTTAGAACAGGTTTCAGTACAGTCTTGTTAGTATTTTAGGTAAACTTTACACTTTCTTGAAGATGTGCTTTCTTGCAGTAGCACTGTACAGCTTTTGCAACAGCTGGGATCCAATAATTGAGTTAGATGCCTTGTGGGTGATAAATCTAAGTTAGATTCATACATGATTTATGCAGACGATAAGGTAGGAAGACAAAAGAAAACTAAATAAAGGATAAAAATATTCTTTGAATGCAAATACATGAGTGAGAAATAAACCAACATTTTCCCATCTCATTTCTTTCTTTTTATTTTTTTTTTCTATATTCAGTTGTCAGGAACTCTGCATCACTGTCTCCTACCTTTGAGATTTCTCCTACATTGCTGACAAAAGTACAACTTCCCCAGCATCTCTCGACTCCTATGGACAGTGGCTTATAATCTGGCAGCAGGACAACACTATGCAAAGTTTAGTGCAAATTAAAGCGATGCTGTTTTTTCCCAGATTCAGGGATGAGTGAATTGGACATAAATCCATGAGCAGCTGGGGGTTTCTATTAAGCAGCATTTGTATTAACTATGATGACTGAAATAGAAGGCAGAACTTTGACAGGAAGTGTTGACTTTGAAAAGGGCTTCAGGGAGAGATGACCTCAGATTTTTTGACCAAACTGGGTGAAATTTTGGGATTCCATGGGTTAGATCTCCAGGCTGATATTCTTGGTGACATTTTGAACTTTTTTCCTTAAGACCTCTTTAATGACTATCAGTCTCTTACTCTAATTTTAAACTCTATATTTAATACATATTCCTTATGTAGATTTAGCTACAGGAAAAAATACAGCTTTATTCCTTCGTGTAGAAGATCAAAGTTATGTACTAATTAAACATTGTATTTTAAGGATAGTCTCAGAAAATTTTGAACTTTAATCAGAATGTTTGTTGTTGTATGTTGTATGTTTCTTATATAATAAGTCTGGGTCTGAATAATGGAATAGATATTATTGGTAAAAGTTATTCTCTAGATCCCTGTTATTAAGAAGCCCTTATTTCTGCAGAGAGAAATGTATTTTGTATATGGTAACACCTGCAGAGGCAGGGTTTGGTAGGGAGTTCACAAAAGTTGTCATTATTGTACTGTGAAACCCAGCTAGCACAAGAAGTTAGATGAAGAAAGAAAAAGATGACCATTGACTGAATGGAAAAGATAAGAATATAATTTTCTAAACGTAGTTCCTTGATGGTACCATCCAAATCAAAAGTATGTCATTTAGTATGGAGGATTTCAGAAGAAAATCATACAACTAATGTGTGCTTGTGGATTGTTCATTATTACTTTTTTGTTTTTGTTTTTTTGGGTTTTTTGTTTTGTTTTTGTTTTATTAATTTATTCTTGTTACATCTATATGGTTATCCCATCCCTTGTATCCTCTCATTCTTCCCTCCCTCCAATTTTTCCCTTCATCCCCTCCCTTATGACTGTTCTTGAGTGGGATTACCTCCCCTTGTATATGCTCATAGGGTGTCAAGTCTCTTCTTCGTAACCTGCTGTCGTTCCTCTTAGTGCCACGAGGTCTCCCCCTCCAGGGGACATGGTCAAATGTGAGACACCGGAGTACGTGAGAAAGTCATATCACACCCTCCACTCAACTGTGGATAATGTTCTGACCATAGGCTAGATCTGGGTAAGGGTTTAAAGTTTACCGCCTGTCTTGTCCTTGACTGGTGCCTTAGTTTGAGCGGGACCCCTGGGCCCAAATCTGCCTATCATAATGTTCTACTTGTAGGTTTCTAGAACCCTTTGGATCCTTCTACTTTGCTATTCTCTCATGCTTCTCTCATCTAGAGTCCCAATAGGATGTCCTCCCCTCAGTCCCAGTTTCCTGGGAAGTGAAGGCTTTCGTGGGACATGCCCCTTGGGCTAGTATGCAGATGTAAGTGAGTATATACCATTTGAGTCTTTCTGCTTCTGGGTTAACTCACTCATTATGATCATTTCTACCTCAATCCATTTATCCACAAATTTCAGGAATTCCTTGTTTTGAATAGCTGAGTAGTATTCCATAGTGTATATGTACCACAGTTTCCTTATCCATTCTTCTACTGAGGGACACTTAGGCTGTTTCCATGTTCTGGCTATTATGAATAAGGCTGCTATGAACATGGTTGAGCAAATTTTCTTGTTGTGTGCTGGCGCATCTTTTGGGTATATTCCAAGGAGTGGATTAGCTGGGTCTTGAGGAAGCCCTATTTCCAATTTTCCGAGATAGCACCATACAGATTTCCAAAGTGGCTGTACTAGTTTGCATTCCCACCAGCAATGAAGTAGTGTTCCTCTCTCCCCACATCCTCACCAGCAAGTGGTATCGCTTGAATATTTGATCTTAGCCATTCTGATGGGTGTGAGATGGACTCTAAGACATTGAAAATTCAATTCTGAACTTCATATGGAAAAACAAAAACCCCAGAATAGCTATACAATCTAGTACAATAAACGGTGCCCTGGAGGAATGTCCATACCTGATCTCAAACTATACTATAAAGCAATAGTAATTAAAACAGCATGGTATTGGCACAGCAACAGGCTGGTTGATCAGTGGAATCGAATCAAAGACGCAGATATGAATCCACACACATATGGTCACTTGATTTTTGACAAAGAAGCCAAATGCATTCAATAGAAAAAGGATAGCATCTTCAACAAATGGTTCTGGTCTAACTGGAGGTCTATGTTTAAAAAAAATGCAACTGGACCCATATATGTCACCTTGCACAAAACTCAAATCCAAGTTGATTAAAGACCTCAAAATAAAACTATAGACACTAAGTCACTTAGAAGAAAAAGTGGGGAAGAGCCTGGAACATATTGGCACAGGAGGCAACTTCCTGAACACCAACAGCCCAGGCCTTAATGTCAACAATTAATAAATGGGACCTCATGAGGCTGAGAAGCTTCTGTAAGGCTAGAGACACTGTCAAGAGAACAAAGCAACAGCCTACAGACTGGGAAAAGATCTTCACCAACCCTACATCTGACAAAGGTCTAATATCCAAAATATATAAAGAACTCGAGAAATTAAACACCGCCAAACTAAATAGCCCAATTGAGAAATGGGGCTTGGAACTAAACAGAGAATTCTCAGCAGAGGAATATCAAATGGCTGAGAAATACTTAAAGAAATGTTCAACCTCCTTAGTCATCAGGGAAATGCAAATCAAAACAACTCTGAGATTTCATCTTACACCCATCAGGATTGTTCATTAATATACATGATAAGCAAGTAAGATATATATTATGTAAATCTAGGTAATACGGGAAAAGTGGCAGCATTGAGGAAAGCATAGAGTCATTGGTAGTGTGCAATATATCCAAAAAAAGCCAATAGTATTGTCAAGGTAGAATTCTTGTCACAGTAAACATTTATTGTACTGGTCTAGAGAGCTTGACTGAGCAGGTAGGGAGCTATCTCCAGGGCACTGACAACGACTCTATTTTGCTCCTATATCAGCAGGCAAGGTAAAAATGTGGTACTATGCTAAGATAATGATCAATTTTGATCACCAAGGGAGCCTGGGATGCTATTTCACAGGAGAGGTGTAAAATAATACAGCTGGAATATATTATATTTCTCAAAGTATCAACATATTTGCTCTTAAGGCCAGTGGAGAATTATAGTGATGTCAGCAGGATGGATGATAGACAAGACCATAGGAATTAAATATTTAACACTGATAAGCAGAGAGTCATAGCCAACTAGTCACTAGGAATGGGCAAACAGAGTATGAAGAGGGGCCGTGCAATACAGTTACAAATACCTAATAACATTAAAAAAAGAAAAACAACCACAGTTTCCATTTCAAAAGGACATTCTAACTGTACAGAAGTTCACTATGTTGAATAGTCTTTGAGTCAGAATAATTTTGATATATAGTAATATTTTTATTTGTGAAATATTATAATAAAGATTTTTAAAATAAATATAAAAATATTGACAGTACTTTCACGCAGGATGTCTAGCGCCTATGTAATTCAGACATTTTGGCTATGCTAGTCTCTTCCTCAAGAATGCCCCTCTTGATCTGTAGCTTCTTTCATCTGATAATCCGTCCCCTCCTTATAGTGTGACTTGGGGACATGTACAGTCTGGACTCTCACCAATGCTCCTGCCTCTGGCTATGCTCTTCCTTATGTCTACCAAAAACCTCCTCTTCTGCTGTATCTAAGAGCAGTCATGTCCTTCCTTGTTTAAGTTTTTCATTCACATTCCATTCCTAAAAAACAAACAAACAAGCAAATAAGCAATTAAGTCAACTTCTGGGATTAAGCTCAGTGCCTGCAGTAAAGTATACTCAGTGACATTCTATTGGAGAAAAGAGAATTGCCCTTATCCATCAGGAATCAATTGCAACTAAAATTAGAAAAAAACAAAAACAAAAAATCCTGTGAATTTAGTATAATAACTTGATATTTAAATCGTATTATATTTCTTCAGATATAATTAATCATATCATTCCCCTCTTTAGGCTATGTAATGTTACCTGTATGTATTTTTTCTGAGGTGATCATTTGATATCAGAAAAAAATTGTCTTTCCCTGGGGAGGACAATTTCTCCCACTCTTAACAATCTTTATTTGCCTGGTTTTCATTGTCTGGAGTTAAGGCCTTGAAGGCTTTCTCCTTCCTCTTAGATATGACTATTGGGATTATGTTTAGGCAGTCATTTTTGTAATACTTTTTGGGTATAGTGTCTGACATAACTGGAAGACAGTCTCGCAAGAAGCACACTGATCCTCTGGCTCTTACTATCTTTTCTGCCCTTCTTCAGCGATGTTCCCTGGGCCTTTGGTGTAGGAATATTTATTGATGTAACTGTATCAGTTTTTTGTTCGTTTTTACTGATAGAGCACATCTGTTGTCATGATTGGGAAGAAATTCTTTCTTGTATTTTTTATTTATTTATTTATTTTTATTTTTTATTTATTTATTTTTCTTTCTTGTACTTTTTATAGACTAGAATTATCAGTTATGTTATTTGGAAGTAAATAAGAGGTTCCAGGCAAATATTGATTGAATTATAAAACATCTTAGAGTTTGTGTTTTTCTTAAAAATGTCTTTTTGCTTGGAGTTAATAGAAACTTTGTGTTAATTCATATGTTTTTAAAAATGTTTTATGTCACTATTTATACACTGGTACTGTCTAAAAAAATATATGTCAATGTTTTGTTCACAAAATGCAAATTTATAGATAAATCTAATTCTTCTTTGAATGAATACATATATACATATTTATACATGCCACTTCTAACCATATACAACTCAATTTATTGTACATGCTATTGCAGTGTAAATTTATCCTAAAATTCATTGGAAAGCTTTGAGACATCAGAAAGAATTAAAAATGTGTCCTTACATTAAATAGAGTTCTTTGCCTCCTATATTCCCTTCCTTTTTGTTCATTTTCCTGTCATTGTCAGTCTTCATCATAACAGCAACACCTATTAAAATTCAGTATATATTATATCACTGATAAGTTCTTTTGTGTTTTTGAAGAACAACATTGCTTCCCCTCAGTATTTAGTATTTATTAAGGAGATAAAAATAAATTCAAACTAAGTACAACTGACTAATATTCTCATTGTACATAGTAATAACAAGAAATGAAGAATTTTGAGTGAGAGACCCTTGAGGAATTTTCACAAAATGGATAAACATAAAGTCATTTAAAAGTTACCTATGTGATTGTTTTCAATATACCACGTTCTCTTTTTTCCAGCTTTGTGGAGTTTCCTATACATTATATTCTTTATATAAAGGTTTTGTGGATTTTGAGAATAGCACTATTAGAATGTCTCTGCCTCCAATTTAGGTCACACAGTTAAAGGAAAGGAAAGGCCAATATAATTGCCATTCTTCAGACACTCAGTACCTCCTGAAAAATACTTTCTAGTTATTTCTGAAGGTATATATGCCAACACTTGGCATGTTGCTCATTTGTGTGCATACATGAAGACTAAGTATTTTAGATACATGGAATTCACTTAAATCCATGCATATTCTACTTATTTATGTTCGTTCTGAATGTGGATCAATGGTTTTTATATTAATGGAAGTAAACCAATCATAAATGCTGCTTTTGACACGGAGGATAGGATAAACAGAGTTAGCTACCAAAGTATACCAGGTATACAGATTTAAGCTGAAACTACTGTGTTTTTGGCCCTAGGTGGAATATTTCTATTTTTTTAATTTAAGTAATTTATTCAAATTACATTTTAATTGTTATCACCACACTTGTATCTTACTGTTCCCTCCAACCTCCATTTTTCACCTTCTCCCACTCTCCTACGTCTGTGCCAGAAGGGGACCTCCTTCCTCACCACATGACCACAGCCTATCAGGTCTCATCCTGGTAGCCTGCTTAAATAGTACAGAGCTTTAAATCTCTATCAGTGTGGGACTGGAATGATCGCTGACTCAGTAGTGAAAAAGATTAGAAGTTCTTCTAGAGAACCCAGGATTAATTCCTAACTCTTCATGGAGACTCACTTTCATTTATAACTCTGATTCTACTGGTTATAATGCCATCTTCTGGCCTCCTCGGGCACTGTATACACACAGTGCACATACAAACACATATAAAACAACCAGTGACTAGTTTTAAGTGAGTCTACCAATGTGTTTGATTCTTCTATAGTTTTCTCTAAATTAAATTTGTTGCTTTTCTAAATAGGCACATGAGACCAGAGATTTACATGTCCCATATGTGCAGTAGAAAGTAGAAAGAGATGTGCTGTTTGAACAGCTGACCACTTTTAAAACCAGTTCTGAATGTCTTTATAAAGGTCAAAGTTCACCACTTGAAAAAGTAACCAATAAATATTGCTTATTATTTGGGTCAGCTTTTATATCAATAAATAATAAAGTATTAATTAACTCTCCTTTTTTCCTACATTATATTTCTCTTAGAGGCCTATTACCATGCATTTGTCCTCTGTTTAGAAGTGAACTTGAATGTTGCAGGATTTGAATCAGGAAATAATTCTTATTTTCACATAACAATGATATATATTGATTCATTGATTGATTTATAAACATTTGTGAGTATATCTCTGTGGGTATTCTCATGCTCATGTAAGTGCCTACCAAGCCCAGAATAGGGAGACAGATTTCCTGGAGCTATAGATGTGAGCCCCTTGATGTGCATTATTGGAACAGAAGGTGAATTTTTGGCAAAAGCTATGTGCTGTATTTAATATTTGTATTTATTTAAAATTTCTACATACATGTGTGTCTGTGTAGGGGTATGCGCTATCATCACATGAGCAGGTATATTCTTTAATGTTAAGTTATTTATTTACTCACTTCCTTATCCAGGTTTTGGCCACACACTTGTTTACTATAAGAATGCATGTTGAGATTAAGCACAACTTCTAGGAGTCTGTACTTACTTCCAACTTGTTATACTCAATCTTATTTCTGAAACTTCCCAACAGCCTCTAGCTAAGCTTGACCCTGAACTTCTATGTGATTCTCTTGCCTTTGCTTGCTACATTGAGGTAGGAACATTGGAATAACAGAGTAACAGTGCCACACATCTGGCTTTAATACGTTAAAGAGTAGAAGCCAAGTGAGTCATATGGTTTATATGGCAAGTGTTTTCCTAGTCAAACCACCTCTCTGTGATCACTAACAGTTACATTTTTCTACTACTGATCTCTATTAATAGTTGGTCATTGGAAGACAGTAGAACTGCATCCTAGCTGTCCGCATCTCAAGTATCATATGTCTCACTCTATTGAAATCACTAATAGTTACATTTTTTCTACTACTGACCTCTATTCAGCCATTACTTTTTGAAGGATATTGTTCTTTATTTCAAACTGCATTCTAGGTTTCAGAACCCTCATTATAATATGCATCATTCTATTTACAAGAATTGAGTTATGCCATGTAAAACTCAGATTATTTTTAGAACCTCATATTACATAAATTTAAATACAAAAGATAAGTTGAGTACCATTACTCACAAAACATGAAAGGGTTTTCTGATGTTTCTGAATATCAGTATAAAATGTAACAGATTATTTATGGGCACATGGAAGACTATGTTAAGAGCACAACCACAGCATTCACATTCCTTATGTGTGGCCTGGCATTAAGGCAACTCAATCCTGCAAAGTATCTCTTCATCTGCAAAGCTGATATCTGCCATTGCATTAATGAGGACAGATGGTATCTTACTTCACCATATCACTGGTAGCTAAATATACAGATACTTTGAGAAATAGTATATTGATTTATATTTATTCTATGCTGTAAATGACTGAGATCACAGAATTTCCTACAAGGAAGTTTTATTTTAAGGAAATTACAATTCTGCAAAGAAACAAAGTGACTGTTCCTGAGGGAAGTACAGTTGTTAGCAACAGAAGGCTTTTCACCCAAGGCCTTTGTTCCTAGTTTCAACATTTTGCCTAAGGCTACTTGATAAGATCCCTGCTTACATAATCATTTGGGAAGTAGTAAGCTCCAGTGTTTTTAAATCTAAGAAAATAAAGTGCTAATGCAAGAAACATATTCTCACTCTGAAATATGTTTTACTGTTTCTGAGACAACTTTTCCTATAACAGATGGGAGATGCAAGGGTTAAGTTGCTAAAATATTTCCCTGGTTCTTTGTCTTTCTTCCTTCCCAGTTTTAAAATAAATTTAAAAAATGCAGAACTCATAAGATTAATTGATCATATTCTTGTATCATAAGATTTTAGAACTCTTCAAATGAAATTACATGTTCTGCAAATACAAAAGCATTTCCTTGGTTTGTATATTATTGACTCATATTCATCATCAAAACAATAATTAATTATAAATACTACTACTAACAATAATAATAACATATACTGATACTATTATAACAAGTTATTCTATGTCCGCCTGATCCCATAATACCAGTGCTAGTAAGGAGGAGGTCTTTATCTAAAGCCAACCTAGGAAATATAGTAAAACTGTTCTCAGAAACAAAAAATAATAGTAAATACAATAGTTATTTGTTTGCTGTTCAAATAACATTTGATTAGAACAACTTTGTCCCTTTTAAGTTCTGTCTTGTCATAATGAATTAATAATACTTTTCCTACCTACAAGGTTTCATTGTTCTACAAAGTAATTTAAAAAAAACTTGATACTATCTTCCAATCCTCAAATATAATCCTTGTCCCTGCAGGGTGGATATTAATGCAAAAAAAAAAAAAGTTTTGTGGGGATTCGGCAAGCATTATATTACTTCCCAAATTATTATCTTATTCTATTCTAAATGCGTGTGTAAATGAATGTTTACCTTCTGAATTTAGACTTTATAACTTACTCTACACTATTTTTCTCCCAACATTAAGCTACACAAAACTAACCTAAATTATCTCTACCATAAATTTCTCCATGAACTTCCTATCCTTTGGTTTTTATTGATGTGATTAATCTAAATTAAGAGGGTATTTGTGATTTGCCAAGAGATACACCCATAGAAGTATGTTTAAAGATGATTTCCTACCACCCTAATATCAACAAGAAGCAAAAAGGGCTGATTTCTTCACAACTTATCCATTTATTATAGAAAGAAAAGGTATCATCATCATCATCAACAACAACAACAAAAGGCTGAAATGGTGTATTTCGGACCTGGGACACACAGACCTCTAGGTTCTCCCAGTAATCTTTTGGAGGGAACACATATGAATGCAGACAACATGATCTCTTGAGCTATTGTGATCAGGCAAATTTAAAAGGGAGAAAAAAAGTACCCACTGTGTTTCTGATTTCTCATCTTCCCTGGTGTTTATATTCTCAACTAAATGATCCTGCCACCAGGAACTCTATCACACTATTTATAAAGTGATAAATTTATCGTGTCTCATAAACTGTGTAAGCCAAGCTTGACTATTCTTTTCTGTTGTTACTTTTTATCAGGACAAAAAATGACTAATATAATAATATTTATTTACAACTTCATGTCAGTGATGGGTAATACATTTTTGTGTATTCATTAATAAAACTTTTAAAGTAGAAAAACTCAGTAGACATTAACAGGAGACCTTTTGTTTTCTAAATTTCTTTGAAATTTTCACTTCAAAATATGTGCCATCCCCTTTCAGAAATCTTAGACTCCCAATCTCACTCAATCTGAATCAAGTTTCTATACTGGACAACATTCTTTCAAACAAAAAGTCCCAACAAAGTACATTTTGCACTCCCCAATCATGCTATAGAAATTGATGTCCTCTTTGTTGCTTGTGAAGCATGGTATGTTGGAAAAAAGCAGGACTGAAGACAAGAGACTAGGTACATGTGCAGTGATAAAAAAAAATACTGGCAAGGGATGATATTATTATGAAAGTACCTCTATAACAGATGTGATACAAGGAAGTTTATTATTGAGAGAATTTTAAGGGAAAGAGGGAGAGAAGACAGAGTCTGAGTGATCCATGAGAAAGACAGAGAATCAGAGGCACAGGGAGATAGAGACAGAGAGAGAATCACAGAGAGAGAGAAAGGGGGGGGGGGGGAGGGAGGGAGAGAGGCAATAGCCACAAAATGTCCAGATTATATGGTGATGAGGAAAGAAGAACCTTTATCCTAGAAAGTTCAAGGTAGTGGGCAGGGTATGCCAGCCATGTCCTACAGCAGATAACAAGAAAAGAGTGCTTGGAGAACCTAGAGCTCTGTGTGTCCCAGGTCTGAAGCACACCATACCAACCATTTTTCAATAATAATAAAGGGATAAGGGGTGAAGAAGTCAATCATCTTTGCTTTTTGCCGACACTAGGGTGGTGGTAGTGGACCAAAAGGCTGAAATGTTGGCCAAGTCTGGGAAAAGCAGGCTGTTATTTATGATTGTTGTCCAGGGTCTAAGATCATTTGCATCTAGGAAGAACAATGCAGGTCCAGCTGGTAATATGTGTGTATACACACACACATACACACACACACACACACACACACACACACACACACACGCACGCACACACAGGCAGAGGCTAACACTAAGCAGGTTAGGGAAAAATTCCTTTTAGGTTTACATTTGAAACTTTTGGGAGAGCAAGCAGAGAAAGAACTTTTGGAGAGAAGAAAAATGGGTGAAAGTAGGGAATCTCCTTCCATTCACTCTATTGTTGGCAGTAATTTAAATGCTATCTTCAGGTCTGTCCAAGTTTGGTTGCAGACTCTTGTAAGCTTAGTAGCCCTTAATTAGAGCATAAAGATTTTAAATTCTTCAGAATATATCACAGAAGGGAGCCTGGAAGGACAAAGAATGGCTTACTCCCACAGAGGGATGTAGCCCGGGATCTGTCCAGGCATCCCTAGAGTAAGGTTTGACTCAAAAAAAAAATGGTGCAGTCTGTTCCAGCAACTCTTAAGCACCGGTCAGAGGCCAAGAGTGTAGCCTGAACAGCAATGAGCCTACCCGGGAAACACAGTTCACCTAGCACTAGGATTTTAGTACAAGGGGACATAATCTCACCGGAAGGGAAAGGTCCTAATTGAAAGTCAGTGAAAAGGACTAGCCACAGCTGTAAAGACCAAGGTCGGGCTACCACCTCTCCCCAGTGAACCAGAGTGCAGCTGGAAATCTCTCAGATAAAGGGAAGCCTTTATGGCAACCAGCAAGGGGAAGGGACTCATCATTCACCCAGTGTTGGGTGCAGAAAGTTGGCAATTTGGGAAGGGGAAGGATTCTCACCCTTTGAAATAGGTGATAGGTGGAAAATTTAGGCTGTTGTTTGGAAGTACCTTTCTGGATTCCACTTGACTAAAGAAATGGATTTCATGTAGCTTACAAGAATTATTTTAAATTTACAAAGGAAGATAATTTTATACATGTTTACATCATCATTGTGTGTAATTTGTAGTGAAATCCATATTGTGGAAAAGAAAGAAGACACACAAACAATCTTTAAGGTGAGCTAAGGGAAGGTAGAAGACTTTCCTGAAGTAGAAGGGGAAAAAGCTCATTTGATCTTAATTTTAGTATGGTTAAATAACATAAGAGACTCCCTCTATTCTAAAGACTGGATGTATATGAGTCTAGCACAATAATAAACATTGTAAGTACATACTTAAAAGACAAACCAAAGGAGATTTAAAATCTTGAACTTGGAACTAGGATAATGGGTTATATAGTGGAATGTTTTCTAATCAGTTAGAGTAATAAATCAGAGCTCCATTGAATGATGTCAGAGCTCTAGGCAGTCTCAGTACAGTTGTAGCACAGCAACAGGAAGAAATCTGAAGAATCACATTCTTAAACATTACTTTGGGGTGGGAGGGTTTTGACACAAATTTTTTCTGTTTATCCTTGGCTGTCCTGGACTCGCTTTGTAGACCAGGCTGGCCTTGAACTCACATTGATCCACCTGCCTCTTCCTTCCATGCACTGGGATTACAGGCATGCACCACCATGCTCTGTTCAAGAATCACATTCTTATAATAACCTAGGCTTTGACTTATATTTATTAACCTAAAAACGCATACCTAGACCATAAAATGCTTATTTGTGTATCCTTAGGCCTTTTAAAATTTACCATGAGACACTGGTAAACTTCTAGGAGCAGTCACTGTCTTTCAGATAAAAGAATGATAAAACGTTGCATCTGAGATCTGATTTTTCAGTCTCATTTTGAGGTAGACTCTATCTAGACCTGTAGTAGTGAAGCTTAAGGGCTGGTCACCTGAATATGAAGAAGACCGAGAAAGCATCTGAAACCTGTTTCTTTTTAACATGAGGTCTATGAGTAAGGAAAACCTGTTCAATTTATCTGGTAACTAGTAATTTTAACTAGCTAGTGAATTGACTAATAGACAAACAAAGCGAGTCATTCAGCATCAACTGTTTATCCTAGGTGCCAAATCTGTCAGGTTGGGTCAGGCAGAGGGATCTCAAGGTCAAAGGTCTCAAGGTCCATTTTCTTGCTCAGGGGAGATTAGAGTGCTCAGGGTGAAGCTGTGGCCTGGGATGATAAGCCAGGTTCTGGTGAAAAAGTGTTACAGATCCTTGTTTGTGCTGCTGTGCTAAGCATAGCAGAGGAAGCAGGTGAATGTTAGAAACCTCCTGGCAGGCTGGTCAGGTGAGATGCAGGCCTAATGGTGCTTTACTTGAGCTCAAAACTGAGCTATTGGTGGTGAAGCAGGCCTCAGCAGCTGCAAAGGCATTTCTGCTATTGCTGCCTGACCAATCCAGTGGCAGAACATACACACACACACACACACACACACACAGAGAGAGAGAGAGAGAGAGAGAGAGAGAGAGAGAGAGAGAGAGAGAGTAAATGGAGTCTAAGATAGTCATGGTGGTGGAAATGTGAACAAGAGAGAGACAATGAACACCCCACCCAACCTTTGTTTCTAAACCTTGAATGGTAGGAAGGGGTTTTCTTGGTGAAAGTGTCAGTGTCAGTGTCAGTAAATAACTAAAGAGGTTTCTAAGCAGCCTAGATGCAGAACACTTATATGCCAACAAAGGGAATATTCTGGTAGAAAGGTATATTGCCTGGATTTAGTTATGGAAATTGAAAAACTATAGTGGGATCATAGTGACAAGTGTTTCAAAGTGTAGATTCTTTTAGACCCATAGTTTTGTACCTAGCTTTACAAGCACTGTTGGATATCTAGATAGATTATCCTATGGAATCTGTAATTTTAGAATAAAATTACTTTCCAAAATAATAAGCAAACCCAGCATTGTTTTGATTTGCTTCTTTTTTAGCCTATTCAGTAAGCCATGTACCTCTTTGGTAATCATTCTTACTGAATTAATGATAAGGATATTGCATAGAAAAAAGAGTAAAACTGAGGAGATAAGTGTCTGAATTAGTTTGACTTAGACAATACCCTGGGATTTAAGTTTTCTTAATCTAGATTTTTAAAAAGCTTATCTAATAGAACTGTGGTAAAGAAGGTTTGAAAATTATATTCAATTCATTATACTGGTAATACAAACCATCTTGAGTAATTGCAGGGGTTCCTGTAATAATTATCACAACAAAGTTTTAGGTATGGCTGCGTTGAAACTCCATGCAAAGTACATCTCCAGCAAGGCAACTGTGACCCTTTCTACAAGAATGGGTTCTATTAACTCAGAAACATTGTCTAGGAGTCTTGGCCTAGGGAGTTATCTTTTATAATAATCATATTAGGAAACTCTTTTGCAAAGTTCTTGAAGCCTCTTTAATGAGGATTAATTCTATTGACTCTGACCCAATGGACAGTATTCCAAGAGATTCAATAAGGATTGGCTTTTCAAAATAGTAAGCATTATCAGGTATTAAGGCATGTAATTCCATCCTTCTGAATGGAAAATAGGTGTAAATTACTTCTGTTTAAGAAAAAAAACCTGGTTGTTTAACAATTCTGGTTTCTCTAGTACTTAAATATGATCTTTTGTCATGCTAATTAAAATAAGAAAGAAAACATTAGACTTAAAAATTTCTGATTTAAATTATGTAACACAGAAGCAAGGAAGTGTTTCTCAAATGATCTTAAATGCAATAACTGTAATACCAGAATACAAAACCAATATAACAAGTGTAGGGTTGTGATGGACAAAAATAATTATTTACTTCTAGGAGATACATAGCCCACAGAGACCCAAAAACATCTTACTGTCTTTGAGTGTCTAACTCCCTTTCATCTACTCCTCCAAGTGTATTCTGTTCATATCACTATTGATAAGCTAACGTGGCTTTGATATTACATTATTAATAACTAACCTGGCACTTCTCATACTTGGAATATTGGTTCATTAAGAATTTATCAAAATTAATAATACCACTTGAGGTTTGGATACTGTAGTAATTTTTTAAGATATTCAGTATTGAGAGCAACCATAATTCCTATTGCTGATGGCACCATACACCTTAGAATCACTTTCCCTGAGTTGGAATTGATATGTACACTATCTCCCTGAGGATTAGTCTTCACAGTACTAAAAAGACCCATGCAAGCTTTCAAAGCAATGAGGTAACCAGTAACCCTACCCAGCTATGTTGCTTATGAATCACATTAGCAACCATCATGGCACAATAACTCTATAGTGCAGCAATTACATGCACATATTAGTGTTAACCAACAGCTCTCTAATTCAACTTAAGACTTATACAACAAGAAGGATACCATGCCTCATTCTGGAAACCTAGCTAATTTGTCAGTGCCAGTGAAATACTGGTTATTGAGGGGCAATTGCCAACTATTAATTTACTTACCCAACATAATCCCTAACAAGAATTTGTATACATTTGTTTTTTATACCTACAGATAAATATAGTTTCATCACATATCAAGGAGACTGAGACCATTACAAAAACCCACAACCAATCAAAATGAAGAGTTGTGGAGCTGTCCCAGTTTGGGTTTTTATTGCTTCTACAAAACACCATGACCAAAAAGAAAGTTGAGGAGAAAAGATTTTACACTTCCACATTGCTGTTTATCACTGAAGGAAGTTGGGACAGGAACGCAAACAGGACAGGTCCTAGAGGCAGTAGCTGATGCTGAGGCCATGGAGGAGTGCATCCTGCTAGGTTGCTTCACATGGCTTGATATTGAAAGGCCAGAGTGATCACTTTTTTTTCTGATGCCCCATTTTTATGAATGTCTGTTGCCCTAGATTCACCTTAGTTACAGGAAATGTTTGTTTGTTTTTGGTTTTTTTTGTTGTTGTTGTTTTTGAGACAGGGTTTCTCTGCATAGCTACAAGTGTCTTGGACCGTGGAGCTAGGCTTAGTTACAGGTGATATTAATTAACTGTGAGCTTAAATAGAGATCCTGAAACTTTCACATCATGTATAAATTCTTTCTTCATCATTCCCTAGCCTTATGGCGGTTGTGCTTTAAAAGGAGCCTATTCTTTCTCCCACAAGGCCACAGTTTCAGCTTTTGAGTCTGAGCCAAGACTTGCTAGACACGCTCCACATGTTGAATAATTGCTTCGGGTTTACTTTTTATTCTGTTCCTTCCCCAATGTCTGAACCAATAAGGAACATACAAGTGTCCCTTAACATGAACACAACCAATCCTAACAAAGGTCAAATGACCATGACTGGATATCTCCTGTCATTAAAAGTAGCCTGTGAGCTCCAACTGGGTCACCACTTTTTATGAGTTAGTGGTCAACCCCTGCATGCTGGTTGTTTAGGCAAGATAAACACTCTTTGATTTTGCATATTATTTAAGTCTGAGGTCTTCCTTCAGTTATTTTTGAACTCCTATACTTTCTTATAGAAGCCAGAACTACCATGGATGACATCACCCACAATAGGTTGGGCCCACCCCCACCAATCACTAATAGAGAAAATGCCTTCAGCTGGATCTCTTGGACACAGTTCCTTAACTGAGGCATCTTTCTTTCTGAAGACTCTAGTTTGTGTCAAGTTAACACACAAAGTCAGCTAGTTTGGCAACCCAGTCCTAATGTGTACATTTATGAAATGTTTCTGCATGTAAGGTTCAGAGAACAATGCAGAAGATTGGACACTGAGATTTCAAGAGCCAGCTGATAAGGAAGTTTTCTGTGAAATGGAGTCTCCTAGTAACACCAAAAGTTACACCTATAAAATCTCACTACTATCATCACACAAATATGAGCTAAACAAGAATGAAACCAGTGAAAATGCCAACTGGATAGAGAAAAGCCCCTGAGGTCTCAACTCTACACAAAGAACTATAAGCAACTTAGAAAAGCTGTGAACAGTAGTGGTTGTCTTCTCTAAGAAGGAGCATACCAATTGCTTTTCCATTACCAATAATCCCAGAAAAAATACATGTGAATAATTTATGTACCCAACAGGTTAAATTTGTGTGTATGTTCGAAAATATATAACATATATATGCATATATACATATATTTTCACACACATATAATATATATATATATATATATATATATATATATATATATATATAAAATGGATGAGTGCAATAAGAATTGATGAAAAGTGGTGTGACTATCAATGTGGATGACAGTAAAAGACATATGGGAAGGTTGGGATGGAGTAAAAAGAAGAGAAATATTTCAATTAAATTACCATTTCATAAAATAAACATGCTTACTTAGCACTTTCAGAATAAATTGAAAAAAATAGACTAATGGGTACATAGGATTTTGGTAATTCTTGCCATTTTTCCACTCATTATTGTATGTGTGAGTTTTTCTACAACAAATGTAAAAAACAATATGTTTACTAAAGTAAAAAATTATAGTATTTTTGTGTGGATGTTCTGGGTTAGGCAGGATATTTATTGAAGAAAGAGTGCCACTGCATGGTAATTTATAGCCTTTTTCAAGCATCAGGGGAACAGCCTCTCAAGGAGTACCAGCCTCTCAAGGACTGAACACTGGCATCTTACTAGGAATGCTTTCTTTTCTTTTCCTTTGTTAATTTTATTCATTCATTTTCCATGCCAGCCACAGCCACTCCTTCCTCTCCTCCCAGTCCTACTTTCTACATTCTTTCCCATTTCTCCCCTCCCCTTCTTCTCAGAAACAGTCCCCCTTTCCCTCTACAAAAAGCAGGAAACAGAGTCCATGTTACAAACAACTCCTGATCTACTTGCTAGGGGACACACATGAAGACCAAGCAGCAAAGCAGTTACATATGTGCTGCAGGCCTAGGTGCAGTCTCTGCATGCTTTGGTTGGTGTTCTATCTCTGTAAGCCTATATGGGCACAGGTTAGTTGACTCTGTTGGTGTTCTTGAGGCATTCTTTTCTTTCCAGGATCTTCTCTCCTTCATCCTACACTTCAACAATCTTGTCTCAGAGATGCCCTCCTCCCTTAGATTTCCCTTCTCTGCTTCAGCCCTCTCACCTCCCATCCTTGCTCTACCCACATCTGATACCTTTTTATTGTTACACCAAAGAAACTTCTAGCAAGTTAGTTTCCATATAGCTAAACTTCTGTCTGATCTAGGGGTTGTCTTGAAGTGACCGTCATCTAAGTAGTTCTCAGCTATAAGAGGCTTCTTGATTTGCTAAGATATGTTTCCTCACTAAGTTATACAATGGCTCTGAGAATCCTTCAAAGGAATAACCCCATAAAAACTCAGATAACAGTCCCTGACAAAAGGCTACTTCAATGCCTAAGTGACATTACTCAGAATTCATCTTATACACGATGGCTCTGGTAAGATTTTGCTACAATTAGTAAATAAAACAGTCACCTATCAAAAAAGCAAGAATTAAACTACCCAATGTCCTGTTATCTAGAAGAACAAAACTATTTTTATCAACCAAAAGCTGAAAATTTAAAGCTACTTAAGAAGTGTAAGTTAATACTTGAACAAAGACATAATAAATTAGGATGAATGCATTAGGAATAGTGTTATTCAAAGATGGATTATTCCTAAGAAGTTTCCTGTTAATTATGTTCTGATAGACATTATTCATACAAAGATAGATATACTAGATTATATGTAATCATATTTGCTAATCTGTACTGCAGCCATCCCGTGTCACTGTGAACTACATATATTTTGCATCATTTGCAATGCATTAGGCACAGATGTCTCTCATATGTGACAGGAATCTGAATTCATCTTGTTATATTTTATTTTTCAGAGTCAACAGCAAGTGTCTTGAAAAGATCTATGTACCTAAGTGTTAAGCTTTCAACATATTTGTGGTGAATGTGTCAGTCACTATATACATATATGTATATGACTAGGTATAAGCACACATATTTTATATATATATGTTATATAATTTATTTCATATAAGTATATATAAAATGTATATGCTGTCATATATAAATTAATAATGAATGTTCTGGAAAATATATTTTCAGGTGAGTTTACTACTATCTGAAGATCATTGACAACTCTTACACAGTCCAAATTTGCTATGAGCATACTGGACATTAAATATTTTAAGTGATCACCTTTGTACAACACAGAATAACCTTGGAATAGTCTCAGTGACTCAGTCTTTAAATCAGAGTCTTCTCTGAGTATATTTGTGGGTAATTATCTTGATTTATGGTTAATGTTGTTAAAGCAACCCACTGTGTATGACACCTTTCTTTAGGCAATAGAAATTCTTTAGTGTATGGAAGTGATTCTGAACGAATAAGCATGCTCGCATTTATTATCTCTCTGCCCTTGACTGTGAACGTGATATGACTACCAGCTTCAAGTTTATTTCTTGATATGCATAGTCCAAGATGGAGTATAACTTACGTTTTTGAGATAAAAACAAACAAAAACTTCTTTCCCTACTAAATTGTTCTTGAGAGGGTATTTTATTACAGCAACTGACATGAAATTAAAACACACTGTTTTACATGATGTCATTGAGCTAAAGGTCATTTTCTGATGTATGATTGCATTATCCTAATACTATGTACCACATTAATATTATATTATTTATTGTTGATTTCCTCTTAAAAGCTGAGAGTTAAAATTCACAGCCTTTACATTAGGCAAAACCTATTCAGTGAGATTAAATGTCCCTATTCAAGGTATGAGTAAAGAGCTAGTGCAGGAAATGGGCCAGGAAGATTTTTTAGATTAAATACACTAAACACTGCACGGTCTACTAAGTTCCAATAGAAATCTTTAGAAATTTATATACACTTAAATTGTACATTCATAACATTTAATACATCCATATATTCACATGCATAATAATATAACCTATATCTTCATATATGAAACTCTAATTTTAAATAAAAATTTGTAATATTAAAGACAGAAAAAATATCATTATAGAAAATACAACGGTTTCAATTACTAACTTGGAGCTATAGTCTACAGTTAATAATAATTATGTGTATATTCACACCATTTTATGCATGCGGCATGAAGAAACAGTGAAAAGAGCTTAGTTATTGGGTATGTGTCTCAGCTGGTATACTGACTGCCTAATGTGCATGAAGTCCTAGATTTATTTCCCTAAAGTTCATAAAATCAATGTGGTACCACATGAGTAAATCCCATTACTTGGGAGGTGAGGTCAGGAAGATTAAGAGTTCAAGAACATCCTATACTAAGTAATAAGATTGAATTCAGCTTGCAATATGGGAGAGAATGTTTTTTGTAATCTGCTTCTATATTTTGTGGCCTCAATTATCTTGGTACAAGTCACGGTGTGCTAAGTTTCTGATGTCCACATCTTATTCCAACCCAGTTCACATTTACTTTAGATGCTGTCAAAGCTGCATCAAGTCAATTATTTTACATTGTGATCCAAAATGCATGGTTATGCAAATGATACCTGGTAAATCATTTTTGTTGAAATCTTTTGTGATAGAAGTGGCCACTGAATTATATCTTGTGACTTCCTTTAGATTTATTGGACTCACTGACCCAGACTCTCCACCTAAGTAAGCAGCAGCTTCTATAGCCAAAATACATTTGTATTAATATTGGGCACTTTGAAATTTCTGCTACAAGATAATTCTGACAAATGGGAAATCATTGAAACAGAACACGCCATTTTACTGTCACCAGAAATATAGATATGGATGTCTCCCAGGTGAAGGCAGGGCAGATCATTTGAGAAAGCCAGGCTTCATTGCCAACAGATAAACAAATGAATCTCAGCTTCTTCAGTCAGTCCTCACTCAGCTCATGAGTGATGAGTGAACACAAAAAACAAATTCTTTTTAGATTACTTCTCAGTTTATCAGAGCATAATCTCTTTGATACTTCAGTGTTTTATAATCCATATTTTATACCTTTTGATGTGTTCTTCTGATCTAGACACTACTTCTGACTTATCGTTTTAGACCTCCCTATAAATTGAGTTCATATTACTCCAGTAGGAAAAATGTTCACCTATATCAAATGAACACTTCAATAATATGTTCCTGTTTCATTTTCAACTGATTTAAACCAGCAGCTGGTCTCCAGTTTTCAAGTTGAATGTGCATGATTTAAAATGTCACAGCCAAAATTTAACACAAAATATTCTTTCTTTAATTCTCCTGAGATGTGATATTCTACAAGTGTGGTTTGAGTAAAGGAACATTCGTGTTTATTTCTTGAAGACCTTAAAAATATCTTACCTTAAAAATGGAGAACCATTTCAAATGATGTGCATGCATGTATAAATTTAAACTGCATATGTATACCCAGAATAAAAATCGCACAAGGCAAGATGATTATGTTTTATAATTGAAGATTTTTGCATTGAATATATTTTCCTACATCATATTTACGACATTTAAAAAATCAAAATTCAGGAAGCCTGCATAAGTAGGTAAATAATAAAAAGAATATATTTTATATAGTAAGAATGTAAATAGTAAAATCTGCTTCTTCCATATTTTGAGATCATACATAAAAGCAGTGACTAAAAATATATGCTAGATCATTGTTCATCTGTTATATTATTTTTATTTAATAATGTCACTTTTAATCACAAATAAAAAAGTGAAAATTTTAAATTGAACACTAACCATATGCATTGTGATGTGTAGTGATGTGAATTAGATTGGACTCTTAGTTCCATGTATTTGTGTTGGTTCCTTGTTGGTGGATGGTTGGAAAGGCTTTGTAAGTGTGGGGATTTGGAAATATGTGTGTTACTACCGGTAGGCTTTATTATTTCAAATGTGCTCACTAGTCCCAGTCTCTCTGCATGACTGCTGCCAATGAATTAGGATGCAAAGCTCCCAACTATTTCTATAGCACCACGCTGCCTGCAAGCTGTCACAGTCCCTACCATGATGATAAGTAACTATCACCCTGAAACTGTAAGCAATTAAATACCTTATTCCATAAATTGTCTTGGCCATGATGTTTCTTCAAAAATAGAAAAGTAAATAAATCATAGTATTATTTTACCATTAATAGTATAGATTATTTTTCTACATATAACTGACTTTAAAATTGTATGTGTGCTAACATATATATATATGCATATATACACACATATATGTATATGCACATATATAGACATGTACTCATGCACACCAGATTATACTTAGAGGTGAAGTTGGGCTACCATATAGGTACTGGAATCAAGCTGGGTATTTTAGAAGAGCAACTAGTACTCTCAGTGAGAAATCTGTCTACAACACTTATAAAATATTTTAAAATTATAGGAAAACCAAGGCTTGTTTTATTATCCAATATATTTTGTAAAAAAGTGCAAGTTATACAAAAATTAATTATTTTACTATTTCTACTTCTGTCATAATTTTTTGATAATAGGTCAGTACTTATAATGTATTCACTAGTGAAAGTATAAGCCCTAGTTCACTACCCCAGCTTTCTTTGAATGACTATTGTAACTGTATAGAAGTTCATTGAGTTGTATACACTTGAGGTTAGATATTTGGATGTGTTAGTATTTTTTAACCTTTTATATAAAGTCTAATGGAAATTTTAATTCATATATAAATATAATTTTAAATGTAAATTTTAAGTCATCAAGATATAACTATTGGAGAAAAATTTAATGATTGCATCTGGTGTCATGATGTTTCTCATCATTATGTGTTGATAAACACAGAATGTAGAATGGAACAGATTGTTAGGTGTCTCTCTCTCTATCTCTTGTTTTTTTTTGTTTGTTTGTTTTTGTTTTTTTTGCAAGTCATTAGTGTATCACCCACAACACAACACAGTATATGAGTAAGCAGATTTTTTCACTGGTGTTATTATAAATGAAAAATCAGCCTTTTTATTGCTTAATGTCCTTGTGAAAAGGAAAGTACAAAATAATTTATAAACTTATTGGAGGTAACAAAAACAACTCATCATAAAAACATGGACAAAACCATTGGACAAAATGTCAATACATTCTTAATTTTTATCTTTTCAAAAAATATTTAGAGATAAGTCCTTTCTTCGATTAAATTCAATACAACTTACAATACCTTGACATGTGAACACATAAAACACAGAGGAAAAAAGATATTTCTTAATTTCCCAGATCATTAAACAGACAAATGGTATCTTTTCTTAACTTGTACAAATTTTACCATCCAATGATAATGCCAATAAATACCCTTCCTGCCATACTCTTAATGGTTAGGTACATAGCTCAGTACTGAGGTACTTGTCTAGAATATTTAAGGCCCTATATTCAATTCTCAACAATGTAAAAAATTTAAAAATTATTCTACCAATAGCTTTACATTTTTATGGAACTCTGATAGTTTTATAGGTAGAGAGATATCCTATGCCTTCCCTACAGATTACTTCAGTAAAATAATGATATTTGATAATTTATTAATTCAGATCTTTGTAATTTTATCCTGATGTATAAAGTAATTATTGTAATTTTAGAAAACAGAGGTAGAGTTACTCAGAACTTCTCCTTGTTTGCTCAAATAATCATATTTTCACTGTATCATGGGACTTGAATAAATGGAGGACACAAGCCAGGATATGCTTCTGCATATGAATAAAGAAAAAAAGATTAAATAGATTTCATGAAAATTGTTAGCAATATCATTGAAGGAGAGGTCATGTGTAGGGCATAGGAACAGTCTTCTTCAGTATGTTGTCATCTCATTGTAAGAACACTGCCTTATGGGGCAGAAGTGATAACACAACATTTGGAGAGGGACTATCAAAGGCTATATAACCTTGAAGGTATGAAAGCCTTCCAAACTTATCTCCCTTTCTTCAGTTCTTTCTTGCCCATATCTGTATCCTCTTGACCCAGATTTATAAGGGCGGCATGAGCTCATAATCAAAATGCAAGTAGCCAGATTTTAACAAAACCGGTCAAAGCAAGTGTTGTAATTTTACAGTATAAGGTAATTAGACATCTCATCTTTTGATGCCTCATAAGATCTCAAATCAGACTCAATGAGCCAAGTTTTAATTTATACACTCACATTTTTGTAGACTTACATTTTCTCACATAAATTCCTTTTTTCAAAGAATGTTCTAATGAGATTTATTAGGTTTACCTAGTACAAGCAGTTTATAGGAACACTTTGCCCCTCACCAAAAGCATTCAATCAAAATCCATTTTATATGTTCACCTGAACTGAAGCATCCATAACCAGATAACCAGCACATAACTGGTTTTATTTAAAAAACAGAGATAATATGTGCAAAGTCTTAGATAGAGCACAGGCTTAAAAGAGAAATGAAATTGAGGAAATGTAGATCGGTGGTATACACAGGTTAAATCCCCAATCCCTAAAAGGAGTGCACACGCGCACACACACACACACACACACACACACACACACACACACAGAGGAAGAGAGAGAGAGAGAGAGAGAGAGAGAGAAAGAGAGAGAGAGATACAGAGACAGAGACAGAGACAGAGAGAGACAGAGAGAGGAGACTGCCTGCTCATTAATATTTTATTTTCTTATTATTCTCTGAATAAATGTGTTGGAATGCTGCCTCACTATGTGTTGGAAATTGGCATTCTCCTTAACAACTGCCTGCTTAAAATAGTCACTCTGTAAAATACCCATATACTAGCAAAACCTACAAATCTTTTGAATATGGAATATGAGGAACAGAAATGAATCTGAAATAAAAAGCTGAAGAAACTACTTGGCATTGTGAAATAGCTCCATCCTACACAATTACATTGCTATATAATCATATAATTTTCTGTGCTAAGATTTATTATTCATGGTATTTCTTAATTTCTTTTATTTTGCGTATGAGTATTTTGCCTGAATATGTGTATGTGCAATATGTGCATGCATGGTGGCCAAAGAATACAGAACAGATTATTGGTGTCCTGAGATAGGAATTTTAAGTGGTTCTAAGCTGACATGTGTGGATCTTGTTTAACCCTAATCCTCTGGAAGAACAGCAAGTACTTTGAACAACTGTGAAGTCTCCCCAGTCTCAGAATAAGATACTGTTTTAAATAGTCAACCCACTTCCCAGACTGAGCTGCATATATAAGATCAAAAAGCTATCTCTACCATGCTGTCAGTAATGAATAATTATTGAGCTAAAAGAATTATATGGCTGTACAACTTTAATTTTTCTTTTTAAAAAATATTTATTTATTATTATGTATACAATGCTCTGCCAGCATGTATACCTGCAGGCCAGAAGAGGGCATGAGATCACATTATAGATGATTGTGAGTCATCATGAGGTTGCTGGGAATTGAACTGAGAACCTCTGGAGGACCAGTCAGTAAGCTTAACCTCTCAGCAATCTCACCAGAGCCTAACTTTAATTTTTCTAAGAGAGCAATATGAACAAATTTTTGGCAAATGATATAAAAAGTGTAAAATATGTATGAGGAAAACAATAAGTACATATCTCATATGTGTATATATGTGTTCTGACAACCTTATATCAACTTGACATAAACTAGAGCTATTTCAGAAGAAGGAATACAAATTGAGAAAATGACACTATTCCACTATATTTACCTATGAGCAAACCTATGGGGCATTGTTTGATTGATAATTGCAGCAAGAGGCCCCAGATCACTGTAGGTGTTGTCAAGCCTGGTGTGGTGGTACTGGGTGTTAAAAGAAGATGGGTGGAGCCAGGCAAGGTGGCACATACCTTTAATCCCAGCACTCCATATGCACAGGCAGGTGGACTGTTGTGAGTTCCAGGCCAGCCTGGTCTGCAAAGTGAGTCCAGGACAGACAAGTCTACACTGAGAAACCTATCTCAGAAAAACAAAAGAAAAAGCTGAGTTAAGCAAGCAATGAGGAGCAAGCCTGTAAGCAGCACTATACCATGCCTATCTATTAGTTCCTAGCCTGGCTTCCTTCAGTGGTGGACTATTACATGGAACTGTAAGCTGAAATAAACCCTTTCCTCACAAGCTGATTTTAGTGATTGTGTTTTATCACAGCCATAGTAATCCTAAGACAAACTCCATTCAGTACTATAATATTTGGTGTCTTTATTCATTGTACCCCTTGCCCTAGTCTTCTATGATAAAGACTATATTTCCTTATATATGTTAAAACTATATTAAATGAAATATTTCTGGTGTTTTCTTATTAATAGTCTCTGTACTCTACAGTACTTTATTAATTTCATTTCTGTTGGTTCAGCACAAATATACTCTATTAATTACCAGAAAGCAAGAAGTATAAAATATATATTTTGGCTACATTGTGGGGGATCATTTTGCTTCTGATGTTGGGCGTCTAGTAAAGTGTATTTGTGATGGTTCCAGATATTGCATTCATGATGTTGGTGATATTAACCCTATAAAACCAATACATGGACAGTCTCTTGGATATAGGCCCATTGGAAGGATGCTTGCATTATATATATGAAGACCTGGCTTCTGTACCTAGCACCACATGTAGTAAACATTGTGCTGCATGATTATTTTCCCAGAACATAAGAGTTGTAAGCAGAAGGATCAGTTCAAGGTCATCCTTGAATACATAGTGAACTCAAAGCCAAGGCAAGGCTGCATGAGAAGCTGTTGTAACATTACCCCAGTGGTAATGCAGGCAACAAAAACCCCAACAGAGATACCCTTCTGGAACTGAACACTCACTGCTCACCAGAAGCCCAGTACACTCAGGAATGGAGACTAGATATAAAATAAAAAGCAATGGAAAAAATTCAAAACCACAAATCTAACAAAGATAAACTCAGAAATCAGGACTTAAACGTATAATAATCCTAAGCCCAGATGAGTAGAGGCCAGCATAAGAACAAAAATCAATAACATCCAGGACAAGAAAGCACCACCAGAGCCCAGCTATCATACTACAGCAATCCCTGGATATTCCAACATAGCTGAAACAGAAGAAAATGACCTTGAATCAAATTGTATAGACATGATAAAGTCATATAATGAGTAAATGAGTAAATCCTTTAAAGAAATCAAGAAAAATACAAACAGGTGAAGAAAATGTATACAATTATTCAAGAACTGAAAATGGATATAGAAAAAAGTAAAGGAAACACAACCTAAGGAAATCCTGAAGATGGAAAATCTAACTAAAGGAAGAGAAACAAGCACCCCCAACAGAACACAAATAAAGAAAAAAGAATATAAGGCATAGAAGATATGATAGAAGAAGTTGATACATACGTCAAAGAAAGTTGTAAATATGTAAAGTGCTAGAGACAAAACATCCAGGAAATCTGAAACACCATGCAACAAGCAAAACTCAGGTTCACACCATGATCTGTAGCTTTGTATTTAGATGTTAATTGCTTGTCACCTGAGATTCTTTCTGCTCTATGATGAAACCCTCACCTAACCAAGAGATGTTGTGTAACTTGGCCTCTAAAATCATCCCTGATTGGTTAAATAAAGGTGCCTACATACCTGGCTTGGGCAGAAGTCATGTAGAAAGAGCTGAGATTCACAGGCTCAGAGGAGAGAGAATCATGGGCCAGGGAAGAAAAGAGGAGAGAAGAAGATAGGAGAAGAGGAAGGAGAAAGCAGAGCTGACATGATTTAAGCATGAATTAGAAGCAATGGCCAAGAGGAGCTTGTTCTGGGATAAGGAAATGGAAAGAACGTATGCAAGTATTTATGAGATTTTTGGAAAGGAATAGCCCAGATAGAAATAAATAAAGCAAGTGACATAGAATATGGAGCTGGGAGACCTGCACAGATCCTACGTATAGGTATATTAAAATTGTAAAAGGTGTCTTTGTCTATTATTGGTATGATATATATATTTCGATAAATACCTAGACCATATAGCTAAGCTCTTTTCTGATTAGCTCTTAACATAAAAATACCCCATGTATTCTAATCTATATTTCTCCCCTGTGGCTGGTTACCTGTGCTCAGGTTACGTACATCTATCCTACTCAAATCTTAATGTATGAATATCCTGTGTCTGGACCTCTCTTAGAATTATTTCTGCCTGGCCAGGATCCCACCTCCTATTTTCTTTCTAAAATATAGGCTATCAGATTTATTATTTACAGGTGAAGTATCCATAGAGATACAGGGTATTCTCTCAAGACATTCTTTCCATATCTATTCAATATACAACTTGACATTTTAACTAAAGGTATAAGATATATAAAGGAGATCAAGGGGATAAAATTTTGAAAGGAAGAAGTCAAAGTATTGCTATTTGTACATGATATAATTGTATGTAGAATCAACCCCAAAAATTCTAGCAGGGAACTTCTACAGCTGATAGATAGTTACAGGATTAACTCTAAAACATTAGTAGACTGCCCACATAAATGGGGTGAAAAGAAATTAGGGAAGCACTACCCTTCAAAATAGCCACATTTAATATAAAATATTTTTAACTATAATCAAGCAAGTGAAAGACCTGAATAACAAGGACTTCAAATCTCTGAAGAAAGACTTTTAAGATGTCAGAAGATGAAAAGGTCTCCCATGTCATGGTTCAATAGGATTGGCAGTAAAAAGGGCCATCTTTCCTAAAGTTTTCCACAAATTCAATATGATTCCCATCAAAATTCCATGACTGAATTTTCGTTTTTTGAGACCTCGGAATAACAATCCTCACCTTTATATGAAAAAATTAAAAACTCAAGATAGATAAAAACAATCCTGTACCAAAAACAAAAACAAACAAAAGAATTCCTGAGGTATCATCATACCTGATGTCAAACTATCTGAGTTTATACCTAAATTATGGTTCACCAAACACCAAACCACAAGGAAACTTGTAAACTATGTTTTATTTATATTAGTCAGAGAATGCAAACAACCTAGATGTTCCTCAACCCAAGAATGGATAAAGAAAATGTGGTAGACTCACAATGTAATACTACCTAGCTATTAAGAGCAAGGGCATAATAAAATTTGCAGGCAAATGCAAGGAAATAAAAAAGATAACTCACAGTGAGATAACTCATTCCCAGAAAGACAAACATTGTATGTACTCATTTATAAGTGGATATTAGCAGTAAAGTTAAGGATAATCATACTACAATTCACTGACTCATAGAAACTAAGTAAGAAGATAGACTCAAGCATTGTGTGTGTATTTGCATGAATCTCCCTGAGAAGGTGATATAGAGTAGATATGATGATTTTTGGGTTAAAAGTATGTGATGGGAAGTGGGGGTGCAGATGGGAACAGGAGGGATCAGGTGAGGGGAGGACAGAGTTAGAGAATGCAGAGAGGGACAACTGTAATTAGTGGAGATTCAACTCAGGAATAAGTTAGAAATCTAGTGAAATGTAAACTCGGGAATCTATGGGGAAGGCCCTCACTAAGACTCCTAGCAATGGGAAACATGGAAGCTGAGCAACTCAATTTCTGAAGCAAGGTAAGACTTTTAGTGGAGGGATTGGGAAACTAACCCAGTTAAAATACTTTTAATCTATAGTTTTCCAGACTAGAAGATTTGCTGCATTAAAGATGGAGCAGAAATTTAGGGAATAGTCAACTAATGACTAGTCAAGTTTCAGATCCATGTCATGAGAGCAACACCATCACAATACTGTTATATTCTGCTGTGCTTGTAGATAAGAACCTAGCATAATTGTCATCAAAGAGACTTCTCTTACAAACTGATTGTAACAGAAGCAGCGACCCACAGCAAAGCATTAGACAGAGCTTGGGGCATCCTGGGAAAGACGGGAAGGATTGTAGGAGACAGAGGCAGCAAGGACACTACAAGAAACCCCCACAGAATCAATTAACCTGATCCAGTAGGGGCTCACAGAGATTGAACCACCAACCAGGGAGCCTAACTGTGACTGACCTAGGTCCTCTGGACATATGTTATATTTGTGCAGCTTTTTCTTCATGTGGGACTCCTGTTGCCTCTGTCTCTGGCCCTGTTGCCTGCATTTGTGACTCTTTCCTCCCACTTGACTGCCTCAACTTGCCTCAATAGCACAGGATGCATATAGTCTTCCTGAAACTTGATATGCCAGAGCTCTTTGATATTTAAAGGAATATCTCCTGTTTCTTAAGAGAAATTGAGGAATAGCTTTTGGGGGTGATATGTGGGGAGGAAAGGCTGGGAGGAGAGGAAGGAGAGGAAACTGCAGTAGGGATGTAAAATTTAAGTAAGTAAATTAATTAACAAAAAGAATCTTAATATTTTTATTTTATCATATGGCATGGAATGATATATAAAATTTATATATGTGAGGATAAATAAATTTATATATATATAGCCTTTCTAAAAGATGTTTGTGGCAAAGAGAAGATTGATAGTACTCACATACTAACACGTTGCGCTTAGTAACTCCCATTCTATTTTCTTTTATTTATTATTTGACAAATTTTGCATATATATATATATATATATTTAATTGATGTAATTTCTCTTTCTCCAATCCACTTATTCTCTGCCAAACCCTTCTTACTAAAGAGTTCTGTCTACTTTTGTATATATTTTTTAGGAATATGAGAAGCTGGGTTTAATTGGAGTGCCTTGCCTGAGCACAAGTAAAAGAGGACATGTGGCAAGTCAACTGAAGAAAATGATATTTCATATCCCAGGGAACACTAAATAGTCATAATCCCTCAGAGATGTGTAGAATTTCATAAACCCTTCCCCATCTATGTTGAAATGAGGAGGAGCCTAATCATTTGTAGGTCTTATGTAGGTAACTATACTTGCAGTGAGTTCATGAGTACAATGGCTGTCTCATAAAGGGAAAATATTTTTTTGTGATACCCTGCTTTTTCCTTGACTTTTACATTCATTCTGTGTCTCTTCTACAGTGTTCTTTGATCTCTATAGGTTGTTACATAATTATTGTTCTTAAGGTTGATCACTCCATCATCATTTATTCTTAGAACTTTGGCTTGTTTCAGTGTCTGGATCAACCACTACCCACAACTGTAAGAAGATTCTGTACTAGACAACTAACGAATGGTAAGAGAGAAAAAATATTTCCTAAGGAAGAACACACAAACTGGTTATCCAAAACAAAATTGTTATCCTTGAAGAGATACACACAGATAACATTATAAAGATAGCAGAGTACATTAATGTATTGAGGGACATAAAGCTGCATGTATGCATATGTAGATAACAATAATTATTAAAACAGAGGCCACAAGTTTTAAAAAGAAGAAGGAGTGGTTTATGAGAATAGGAACAATAACTATATTGTTGATAGTTAAGGCTAGCACCTCTTTGGCCAATAGTTCATAAAGAAATATCACAAACATGATAGTGCAATTTTCATTTAATAACCCATGCCTTAATTTCATCTTTAAATAATTTTATTTATTAATTTATTGGATTTATTGTTAACACTTAGCACAATAATAATCTATTTCCCTGTGCCTGGTTATTTTAACAGTTCAGGTTGGGGACAATTATAACTGAGTTATTAGTACAATCTCAGAACTTAAGATGCTATGTACTTCAATGGATTCGGAACTCAAAATTATAAATAGTTCTCCCTCCAGAATTTTTTGTTAAGCTATTATGAAACTATAAAAGAAGAGTCTATAAGTAAAACAGAAAAGCATTACCACTGAGAAAATAAAACTTGTTTATTCTGTTTCACTGAGAATGAGTGTTGTACTATTTACATGTGTGAAGTTGTCTTAGACTACCACGTAAGACTTTCACCCATCTCCCTCTTCTCCTCTTGGCCCGCTCTTCTTCCTAGAGTCCTCCTACTTGCAAGCTTTCCTTTTCTTCTTTTTTAGGGGGAATTATGTGGTACTTTGTCTTTTGCATAGAGTCAAAGTTGCTGTGTGACCATGATTGCAATGACCATGTCACATCTATTAGTATTTCCTGTTAGTTCTCCTGATCTCTGGCTCTTAAAATATTTCTATAACTTTTTGTAAAATTCTTTTGGCCCTAAAATGGTGATATATAGGTGCTCTTTAAGTATGAGCACTCACTAGTCACTTCATATCAGCTGACCCATTGCAATGAGTCTGTGCTTTGAGTGTCATGAACTGAGAAGAGAGACTTATCAAGTTAAGAACTTCCCCATGATATGCATCGATTTAAACTTAAATATGTTTAAGACTTTTTATTTTCTTTTTAGCAAAAGATCAGCAGTAAAATTATTCATTGTATTTGTAACCTCACTATCCATAGGCACTAGGCACGATTGATTCCCTTTCATGATGTAAGCCTCAAATCTAATCAAAATGCTCTATGTCACTCCTGCAATATTAATGCACTATAGTATCAGTAGGTGAAATTTGCCTGGAAGGCCAGTATTGCAATATGCCATGATTCATAATCAACAGCTGAGTGATAATATCATGAATGTTTTTCCTGAACTACCTGTGTAACAACTTGCCATACTGTTAACAATGCATAAATAGAGCAAGCTTTTTTTCTATGCTCTTGTATATGAAGTGTATCATGTCTTCAATAATAGATTCTGCTATCTAGTTCTGGTAGACAACATCACATATTTTACAAAATGATATTATTTTGAAATAAATGTACAGCTATGACTTTTAGGACTACCAATTTCTAAATGAGTATTATCAATTTTCTCACATTTAAGAAAAAGAAAGATATAACTTAGCATCAAATTAATATTATTTCACTTGCATCTTTCCTGTTACTTTAATGTTTTAGTGATATGCCATTTATGATGAATGAATTAATTCATAGATAAGGATAAACAAATGGCTGTGAAGGAGGTAGAATAAGAGCTGTTATAAACACAATGTGGTTTGGGTATTGCTCTTATTTCTTGACATGAGTCAAGTATGGTGGCACAGTGGTTATTCACCTGAAAAATGACTTACATTGCAGCTTACTAATGCACAATTTTGTCAAATTGCAGTAACATATGCTGTCGAAATCCTTGTGATTTTGAAGATATGCATATTTTGTAAATGACTGTTTTTTATTGCAAGCATTTTTTAATATTATAGGTTTTGAAAAAACTAGATAAAAGGGTGTTTGTTTGTTTGTTTGTTTGTTCGTTTGTTTGAAGGGAAATGTCAAACTTAATACCATGAGTGTACTTTTATACAAGTGAAGTTCTAAAAGAGACAACCAGGAATGGGACTTCAAATAGTCATGGGATCATTTCAGAAAAAGGATATGCTATGAAACTTCATCATACACTAGATTCGCAAGAAAACTACAGAGCTTTTAAGTCTCAATAGTGACTTTTAAAGGAAAAACAACAGTTAAAAATGATAAAAAGCTTTATATGATTCTTTAATAAAAAAATCTTCAGTTTATAAAAGAATAAAAGGATTTGAATCTTTTCTAACAATGAGATATTGAGTGTACCTAAACAACCAACAGTTGTTTCTCACTTTTTAAAATCATTAATACTTTTATTTTTTACATATACAATTATATTATTTTACATATATAAAAATGAACTACATAGAGCAAGAAGAACCATGATACAATCAGAAATTATATTAATGCTATATTCACAGTGCTTTCACTATATGTATTTGGCAACCTTGAAGAAAATATTTTCCTATCTTGGCAAGGCTAAAATTTTAATATAAATCAATAACAATCATATCTTATCTCTTTCACTTAAAACATCTATCTAGACCTAAAAACATCTTAACTCCTAAATACTAACCTTAATTGTGAAACTAACATATTTGGTCTTGAACCACATCAGAGACTTGAGAAGGAACAAAATTAAATACCTAAATAAACAGGAAGTACAGGTAAGCAGCTTCCACATTGAAAAAAATGACAGAGACAGTTTGTTGCCTGAACAGTCACCCACTACTATCTGTATCTTTAGAGCATCATCTTCAGCCTTCTGGCCCAATATATATGACAGACTTATTTTTGAGTCTGGAACTATTGAGGACTTGCTTAGACTGTCTGGGCAGAGTTTTTCTGTCAATTCTACCTTCATTGAAGCTTGCCTATTTTTAGGCAGAAATGAGGACATTTTGCTCAGTGGCTTGTTTGGCACATTTGAAGCCATCTCCATAAGGACCTTCTTTGATGTTCATCATCTTCTTTGAGTAGGCTGGGTGTTGCCAGGATTTAATCTCTATTAATGTGAAAGAATTCTTAAAGCAATCAAAACATCTTTAATTACCATATTCTGTAGGACTCTGGTGTTTTCGAAGACCTTGCTATTTACCTTATCCTTCTTTAGAATCATACATATCTGTTACACCTAAGATGCATATTCCTGTAATATAAATAATCTAGTAATTGTCATGACCATGATTTGATCAATTGACAATTAACTTGTTTAACTTACTTATTCTAAACAGCCTGCAATAGCACTTTCAAGGTATTGGAGGTAAGCCTTGTGTTATATTTGAGTGCTAAGAGTACAATACATAATACTAGAGTAGAAATATATATAATGTATGAGAAGAATAATCTTATATTTGAACTTCATACCAATGTATCAAAATTAAACTTATTTTGCATCCATATACAAATTTCTGTACCAATGAATTAAAAATAACCTTGTGAGCACAGTTAAGACCTGAAGTTAAGGAGTTGACTCAATAATCTACTTTTTGTCCTATTATACTTATATATTTCTATTTTCCTTTTCTTTCTTTTCAGCTCCTATATCCAAAACTAAGAAAGAAAGATAAAAGTAAAGAGAGACATCCCTGAGTCCAACCTCATTTTCTTTCTGGATAGAACCAATCATAACTTACAGCCAGTGACAAATTAAGTATTTTAATAAGATATATGGAATAACAGAGAAATAAATCCATAGTCTGTTTCTTAGGAATCTAAATGTATGAGACTAATCTGACTATCTAGCCACAAACTATGTTGGATAAGCTAATAATCTTTTTATACTCACCATATGTCACAGTCTAAGATTTGCCATCTGAATCTATAATTATTTAATTTTAAATTGTATTATATGACAATGTAGAAAATGGGATGTTTAATCTGTAAGAAACATTTTTTTTCAAATTAAATAATCATATATACACAATTTCCTGTTCCATCCTCTTTATGAGATTAGGAAACACTTTTTCTGTCCCTAATTGATCAATTAGTACAAAAGCAATGAAAATTACAGAGAAAAACGTAGAATATTTAGAACAAATATTAGACATTCTATGAAAGAGCATAGAGAACCAGGACTATACACAAATGTCTGATTATAATGTAAGAATCCCTTGAAAACCCACAGAGTAACATTGTACCTGCATTATGAAGTTTCCAATTTGATGGTTGATGGTTGATGACCAAGAATTCTAAATTTCTATCTGTGGGATTGTTCTTCTTTATAGAAGATTAAAGGACGCATTGTTTTCCATTTTGCCCATTTATCTCTACAGCCATGTACTGACACAGGAGTATGGCATTCCTGAGAAATTCAGTATTACATTAGACCATTTTAATACCATATTTTCAAGAAAAAAATACAGGTATTTTATGTCTCCAAAATTATTTTGTCAAAAGCAAGACAAGGGTGAAAAATAATAACAGCTTCATACGACCTTTTCTTTTTCAGAAAGAAAATGGTATTTAGATTACAAGAGAACAAAGGGATATTATCAGTTCTACTTCTGGTGATCTGGGTATGTCTGAATATATCCACACTACAACTCTTCAACTTGGGAGCAGAGAACTGCCAATCATTAGACACTGAAACTTTTTTTACCTTGATTTTGGACCTCTGAACTTACATAACTAAGAGTAGTAAATTTAGAATTTATTCAGGTGAAGATCCTTCACTATAGTGATCATAATTGAGTAAAAAAAAAAGAATAATTGAATTTTTATAGATGAGCGTGCAAGTGTAGAGGTCTTGATGCTTCACTTTTTGTCCTATCATGCTGGCAAGGGATCTGTTGGTTGCTGATGTGCTAATGCTTCCTGCAGCAGATTAGTAAACCTTCTCTGAAAAAATTGAATCGGTCTCTCATACTCTCATATCAAAGGCAAAAGTCCATGAAGTATGTCTTATGCACAAAAAAGTTCCCATGTATTTTAGCATAAGTTTAAATTAAAATGAACATTCAAGAGTCACTTAATGTAAGAGAAAGATTTGATGTTAAAGGATTTTTTAAAAATCAGAAACCAAAGCATTTTAAGAAAACTGAAGTAAAGCAAGAGTCATAAGAATATATCAAAACAAATGTAATAATCTGTTTTTAGAATAAGATAATTCATCCATAGAAGATAAAATGCTATTAAATGATAAGTAATCCATGAAAAAAATCATTAAAAATAAATATGCAACTCTAGCAAGTATTTTATATATGCTTTGTATAGATTGAGACTGTCTCTATACTTCAAAGCAACTTTAAGAATTATGAAATTGTATCACATTATTTTATAAATAAGAACAATGAGTCATATAGTAACTAAAACTTTCTCTAGTTCATGTAGTAAGAGGCAGAATTGTAATTTAACTTAAAATAATATATATACAAGTTTCAAATATCAAGGCAGAAAGTAATGGCAAATAAAATTATCCCAGCAAATGTAGGCAGTCAGTTAAAATTTGATATCCTGACAGTTCTCTGCAAACAACATGTTATGGGAGACTAAAACAGATGTTCTCTTCCTTCATTTGTTACCATTGCATGTCCTCAGTCTTGAACAGAGTAGTGAGATTTTGGTCTCAGTTGAAACAGGACTATCTCAACATTAAACATTTCATAATTCTCCTAGCAAAATGTGTCAAGATTTCTCTTCACTAATAATGTTTCTGTAAACTACAAGTGTCAGTGCCACAACTGGACTCACCCACTTATGGTCATAATCTACCCGGAGTTAGAATCATGTCCCATTGGCTAATTGTTAAGTTGCAAAACGGTGCTACTTAATTTCAATGCTAATATAAGTTCCATTTTGTCATGTCTAATTTTGATCTACGGGAAATAAGTTAGGAGTTCACACTATCCTTTCCCATTGGGTAAATACTTAGAGTGTCTTTGAGGATTAAAATATATATGAACTGGTATGTCTAGAGATGTCATCTAAAGAACACATGAACTCTCAGACACATGAGATAAAGGAAAGAAGAAAGAGGTGTAAAGCTCTCGTGCCTGATATGTGTCCTCCAAATGTTGATGCAATCTAAGTTCCCTAAACTTGATCATTTGAATTTTTATGGAGGTTTTGGTGCATAGATATGCATAGGATATATAATAATTAAACACTGATATTAATTTCAGCTTTCAAATTCTACCTTCTAGATATCCAGTCTGGGCAAGGCTAAATGTAACAAATTCTTTATGACATTGTTGTTTATCTGGATCATTTGTCCCTTTCATCAGAGTGCATCATCAATTCAGCATATAAAAAGCTTATCATTAAGGAGATACCAAAGGGTTTACAGTTGTTTTGACAGAAGATGGAGATAAGTACTGAGTATATAGTTATCAAAAACAATAACATCATATATAAACATTATTAACCTACATTAATAGTAGACTTTCTGCACAAAAAGCCTCCTGTAAGTCTTTTTTTTAATTCTCTTTAGTATGTCAATTTTTAAATATCTTCTTTATTTTTGATATTACACTGCAATTACATTATTTTCTACTTCCATTTCCTTTATCTAACCCCTCACACATACCAGTACTTGACTGCCTTAAAAATCTGTGGTTTCCTCTTCAGTAAGTGTTGCTATAAACATATAGGTATATGTTTAAACATATATATTCCTACATATATAAATACACTTATTCAGTTTCTACAGTATTAATTGTACATATTTTCAGGGCTATATACATGATATTGGAAAACCAACTTTTGTGCTCTTCCATAACAAAGATGATTTATCCCACTCTCAATCCTCCATAGTCTCCTATATTTTTTTTTGTTGGGTTGAGATGTCCTTCATTCTTGTCAACTTTAGACTGTCAATTGTTGTTGTGCTTGTTAAAGTCATGTTTGTGACATCTTGTTTGTGACATTCGGTGAATGTAGCTTCTGAAATTATTAGGATACACAGTTTGATAGCAAACTCCAGGACTCTCTAATTCTTACAGTCTTTCTACTAATGCTTCCCTAGGGTGGGTTGGTTTTACTGTATTCTTTTTCATCTGTATGACTGCAATCATCTTGTAGCCCAACTAATATTACACAATTGTAAAACAATCATTTCATAGATAAACTACATTTGGTATCCTAACAACAAGATTCTTATATTTACTTTTAAGTTATAGAGGTGTATTTCACTACAACATATTCCACTTTTAAGAATAACACGTATTTGACCAGCAAGATGCTTCAGCTGATACTTTTCAGCAAAGTTTTATGACCTTACTTTGTAGCATGTAGGAAATAGATTATTGAAAGTTGTCCTTATCCACAACATACACATATAACATGCAACCCTTCACATATACACACACTAAATAAAAATAAAGGGAATTGCAAATACTTAACTTCTAAGTCATAACACTGAAGAGTTTATGCCATGTATAGAAATTTTAATAATACTACAATTCAGTTTCTATTTACATTCTACAAAGCACATTTCTATATGTGTCATCCTAAATATTATAATAGAATCAAATTTCTTTTTTATTTATTTATTTATTTATTTATTTATTTATTTATTTATTCTTTAATTATTAATTTATTCTTGATACATATCAATGGTTATCCCATCCCTTGTATCCTACCATTCTTCCCTCCCTACCATTTTACCCTTATTCCCATCCCCTATGACTGTTCCTGAGGGGGGTTAACTCCCCCTGTATATGCTCATAGGGTATCAAGTCTCTTCTCGGTGACCTGCTGTCCTCCCTATAAGGGCCACCAGATCTCCCACTCCAGGGGACATGGTCAAATGTGAGGCACCAGAGTACGTGAGAAAGTCATATCCCACTCTCCACTCAACTGTGGAGACTGTTCTGACCATTGGCTAGATCTGGGTAAGGGTTTAAAGTTTACAGCCTGTCTTGTCCTTGGCTAGTGCCTTAGTTTGAGCAGGACCCCTTGGCCAAAATCTGCCTATCATAATGTTCTACTTGTAGGTTTCTAGGACCCATTGGATCCTTCTACATTGCTATTCTCCTATGGTTCTCTCATCAAGAGTCCCAATAGGATATCCTCCCCTCTGTCCCAGTTTCCTGGTAAGTGAAGGCTTTCGTGGGACATGCCCCTTGGATTAGTATGCAGATATAAGTGAGTATATACCATTTGAGCCTTTCTGCTTGTGGGTTAACTCACTCATTATGATCATTTCTAGCTCAATTCATTTATCCACAAATTTCGGGAATTCCTTGTTTTTAATAGCTGAGTAGTATTCCATAGTGTATATGTACCAATTTCTTTATCCATTCTTCTACTGAAGGACATTTAGGCTGTTTTCATGATATGGCTATTACGAATAAGGCTGCTATGAACATGGTTGAGCAAAATTTCTTGTTGTGTGCTGGGGCATCTTCTGGGTATAGTCCAAAGAGTGGAATAGCTGGGTCTTGAGGAAGCCCTATTCCCAGTTTTCTGAGATAGCACCATATAGATTTCTAAAGTGGCTTTACTAGTTTTCATTCAAACCAGCAATGAAGGAGTGTTCCTCCCTCTTCACATCCTCGCCAGCATGTGGTGTCACTTGAATTTTTTATCTTAGCCATTCTGATGGGTGTAAGATGGAATCTCAGAGTTGTTTTGATTTGCATTTCCCTGATGACTAAGGAGGTTGAGCATTTCTTTAAGTGTTTCTCAGACATTTGATATTCCTCTGCTGAGAATTCTGTTTAGTTCCAAGCCCCATTTCTCAATTGGGTTATTTGGTTTGGTGGTGTTTAATTTCTTGAATTCTTTATATATTTTGGATATTAGACCTTTGTCAGATGTAGGGTTGGTGAAGATCTTTTCCCAGTCTGTAGGCTGTCGCTTTGTTCTCTTGCCGGTGTCTCCAGCCTTACAGAAGCATCTCAGCCTCATGAGGTCCCATTTATTAATTGTTGACATTAAGGCTTGAGCTGTTGGTGTTCTGTTCAGAAAGTTGTCTCCTGTGCCAATATGTTCCAGGCTCTTCCCTACTTTTTTTTTCTAAGTGACTTAGTGTCTCTGGTTTTATGTTGAGGTGTTTAATCCATTTGGATTTGAGTTTTGTGCAAGGTGACAAATATGGGTCCAGTTGCATATTTTTACACATAGACCTCCAGTTAGACCAGAACCATTTGTTGAAGATGCTATCCTTTTTCCATTGAATGGATTTGGCTTCTTTGTCAAAAATCAAGTGACCATATGTGTGTGGATTCATATCTGGGTCTTCAATTCGATTCCACTGATCAAACAGCCTGTTACTGGGCCAGTACCATACTGTTTTAATTACTATTGCTTTATAGAACAATTTGAAATCAGGTATGGAGATTCCTCCACAGCACCTTTTATTGTACAAGATCGTTTTTGCTATTTTGCGCTTTTTGTTTTTCCATATGAAGTTCAGAATTGAACTTTCAATGTCTTTAAAAAATTGTGTAGGTATTTTTAATAGGGATTTCATTGAATCTGTAGATGCTTTTGGTAGGATGGCCATTTTTACTATGTTAATTCTCCCAATACATGAGCAAGGAAGATCCTTCCATCTTCTCATGTCATCTTCAATCTCCTTCCTCAGAGTTTTGAAATTTTTTTCAAACAAGTCCTTCACTTGCTTAGTTAGAGTCACACCTAGATATTTTATATTGCTTGTGCCTAATGTGAAAGGTATGGCTTTCCTAATTTCTTCCTCTGCAAGTTTGTTATTTGTGTATAGGAAGGCTACAGACTTTTTTGAGTTAATTTTGTATCCAGCAAAATTGCTGAACGTGTTTATCAGCTGTAGGAGTTCTCTGGTGGAATTTTGAGGGTCACTTATGTACACTATCATATCATCTGCAAATAGGGATAGTTTGACTTCCTCCTTTCCCATTTGGATACCCTTGATCTCTTTTTTTGTCTTATTGCTCTGGCTAGAACTTCGAGTACTATATTGAAGAGATATGGAGAGAGTGGGCAGCCTTGCCTTGTTCCCAATTTTAGAGGAATTTTGTTGATTATTTCTCCGTTTACTTTGATTTTGGCTGCTGGCTTTCTGTATATACTCTTTATTATGTTGAGGAAAGTGCCTTGTATCCCCGATCTCTCTAAAACTTTAAACACGAATGGGTGTTGGATTTTATCAAATGCTTTCTCTGCATCTAAAGAGATGATCCTGTGGTTTTTTATTTTCAGTTTGTTTATATGGTGGATTACATTGACGGATTTCCATATATTAAACCATCCCTGTATGCCTGGAATGAAGCCTACTTGGTCATGATGAATGATATCCTTTATGTGTTTTTGTATTCGTTTTGCAAGAATTTTATTTAGTATTTTTGCATCGATGTTTATAAGAGAAATTGGTCTGAAATTCTCTTTCTTTGTTGAGTCTTTGTGAGTTTTAGGTATCAATGTGACTATGGCCTCATAGAATGAATTTGGTAATGTTCCATCCAATTCTATGTTTTGGAGTAGCTTGAAGAGTATCAGTATTAGATCGCCTTTGAAGGTCTGGGAGAATTCTGCACTGAAACCATCTGGCCCTGGGCTTTTTTTTTGGTTGGGAGACTATCAATGATTGCTTCTATTTTTGTAGGGGAAATGGGACTATTTAGCTTGTTTATCTGTTCTTCACTCAACTTTGGCAAGTGAAATTGATCAAGAAAATTGTCCATTTCCCGTAGATTTTCAAATTTTGTGGCATATATGCCTTCAAAGTAGGATCTTATGATTCTTTGTATTTCTTCAGTGTCTGTTGTTACGTCTCCCTTTTCATTTCTGATTTTGTTGATTTCAATACTGTCTCTCTGCCTTTTAGTTAGGTTTGCAAATGCTCTGTCTATCTTGTTTATTTTCTCAAAGAACCAGCTTTTGGTTTTGTTGATTCTTTGAACTGTTTTCTTAGTTTCTAATTTGTTAATTTTAGCCCTGAGTTTGATTATTTCCAGACATCTACTCCTTTTGGGTGGTTCTGTTTCTTCTTTTTCTAGGGCTCCCAGCTGTTTTGTTAAGTTGCTTATTGTGATGTTTCCGATTTCTTTTTAAATCCACTTAGTGCTATGAATTTTCCTCTTAACACTGCTTTCAATGTATCCCACAAATTTGGGTATGTTGTTCCTTCATTTTCATTGAATTTCAGAAACTCCTTGATTTCTTTCTTTATTTCTTCCCTGACCCATGTGTCATTTAGCAGAGAGTTGTTTAGTTTCCATGTACGTGTAGGCTTTTTGTCATTTCTGTTGTTGTTGAATTGCATCCTAAGAGCATCTTGATCTGATAGGATACAAGGTATTATTTCAATCCTCTTGTATCTGTTGAGGCCTGCATTGTGACTTACGATGAGATCAATTTTGGAGAAGGTTCCACGGGGTTCAGAGAAGAAGGTATATTCTTTCTTGTTTGGGTGAAAGGTTCTATAGATATCTGTTAGATCCATTTGACCCATGGCATTGTTTAATGATGTTATTTCACGTCTTAGTTTCTGTTTCAATGACTTATCCTTCAGTGAGAGTGGGTTGTTGAAGTCCCCCACTATTATTGTGTGGGGATAGATGTGTGGTTTGAGTTTTTTTAGATCTTTTACAAATGTGGGTGCCCTTGTATTGGGAACATAGATGTTCATAATTGTGATGTAATCTTGGTTGACTTTACCTTTGATGAGTATGAAGTGTCCTTCTGCATCCCTTTTGATTAATTTTGGTTGAAAGTCTATTTTGATTTATAGTAAAATGGCTACACCTGCTTGCTTCTTGTGACCATTTGCTTGGAATATTTTTTTCCAACCTTTTACCCTGAGATAGTTCCTATCTTTATGGGTGAGATGTGTTTCTTGAATGCAGAAGAATGTTTGATCTTGTTTATGCACCCATTCAGTTAGTCTGTGTCTTTTTATTGAAGAATTGAGACCATTGATGTTGAGAGAAATTATCGACCAATGACTGTTAAGGGTCTTAATTTTGATGTTGTTTCCAATCGAGCGTTTGTGTAGCTGTGTTTTTGCCATGGTATAGTTACCTATTTCCTGAGTAGTTTTAGTTGTAGCTTGACCCTTTGGGATGGAATTTTCCTTCTAGTACCTTCTGTAAAGCTGGATTTGTGGATAGTTACTGTTTGAATTTGTTTTAGACATGGAATATTTTGTTTTCTCCATCAATGATTATTGATACTTTTGCTGGGTAAAGTAGTCTGGCCTGGCATCTGTGGTCTCTTAGGGTTTGCAGGATCTCCGTCCAGGCTCTTCTGGCTTTTATGGTTTCTGCTGAGAAGTTGTGTGTAATTCTGATAGGTTTGCCATTGAATGTTATTTGGCCCTTTTCCCTTGCAGCTTTTAATATTTTTTCTTTGTTTTGTATATTTTGTGTTTTGATTATTATGTGACGGGCAGTTTTCATTTTCTGGTCAATTCTATTTGGTGTTCTGTAGGCCTCTTGTATGTTTATAGGCATCTCCTTCTTTTGATTGGGGAAATTTTCTCTTATAGTTTTGTTGAGAATAGTTTCTGGGCCTTGGAGTCTGATATCTTCTTTTTCTTCAATGCCTATTATCCTCATATTTTTCTTTTCATGGTGTCCTGAATTTCTTGGATGTTTTGTGTCAGGAGTTTTCCAGATTTGGCATTTTTTTTAATCTCATTTTTTGTATATTCCTGAGTTTCTTCCATTGCCTCCTTATAGGTCTTCAGAGTTTGAACTGTTTTATTTATTTATTTCATCTGGTTGTTCTCATTTTCCTGAAATTTTTCCAGTTCTACTCTATGTGCTTCTTTTATGTCTCTCACCTGTTTGGCTGCGTCTTCCTGTATTTGATTACGAATTTTATTTGTTTCCCCCAGTAATATGCTCCTTATTAAGGATTTGAGGTCATTTTCTTGTATTTCCATTGTATTTAAGTTCTCTGGGTTGTTTTCTTTGGGATAGCTGGAAACTGGAGACGCCATGTCATTTTGTTTTTTTCTGTGTATGCTTTTACGCTGTCCTTTAGACATCTTGCTTGCTTTGTTTTTGTTGGGTAGCTTCCAGAGTTGGATGGAGGGAGTCTGATGATAGACTCACTTGTTTTCTCAGGATTTCTGTAGGCTCGAACCTCTGATGCTTCACTAGTGTCGATGGCAGGAGGTTAGTCCTGGCGTTTTGGCTCTCACAGCCAGTGATCCTCAGCTCCCCTGTGCTGTGGGTCCTGCAATCGTTCTGGGTCTCTGGATGAGCGTTGGGCCAGGGCAATGTATCCACAGCCTTCTGAGTTCCCTGCCAAGTCCAGCCAGATATACTGGGCCCGAACCACGCGCCGAGCTCAGCTAGATTATCAGGGCCTGAACTGTCTGTCGAGCTCAGCAAGGGATTCTGGGCCCAAAACACACACAGGGTACAGCCAGAAATTTTGAGCTGTGACTGCGCACCAAGGTAAACTAGGGGTTTTTGGCCCAAAGTGCGTGCTGTGGTCAGTTATTGACCCAGGGCCCGAACCATCTGCCAAACTCAGCCAGAAATTCTGGATTCAAACTGCACACTGTGTCCAACTAGAGTCTTAGAGCCAGGACTGTGCTAAAAGCTCCATTAGAGTCTCTGGGTCCAATCTGTCTGCCAAGCACAGTTAAGGACTCTGGCCCTAAACTGCTCGCCGAGCACCACCCGAGTCTCTGGGGCGGAATTATGCACCAATCTCAGCCAGTGACTATGGACCCACACTGAAATCAGCCCAGTACTCTGGGTCTATACTGTCTGGATAATCCAGTAAGAGCCCTGGGGCCGCCGAGCCTGTGCGCCCAGCTCAGGTAGGACTCGGGGCCTAATCTACCCTGCATCTAGCTAGGGCCTCTGGGCTGAATCTGTGTCAGTGCCCCAGAACTGCCCACTGAGCTGAGTTAGTGTCTTGGGCAGAACTGCTCGTTGAGGTGAGCTGGTGCCTAGGGTGGACCTGAGCGCTCTGCCCAGTCTGCGTCACAGCAGGAGAACTGCGGCTGCACCGAGCTTGATCCTAGGGTGTACCTGAGCACTCCGCCCAGCCCGCGTCACAGCAGGATAACTGCGGCTGCGTCGAGCTGGGTCCCAGGGTGGACCTGAGCGCTCCGCCCAGTCCGCGTCACAGCAGCAGAACTGCGGCTGTGCCGAGCTGCATCCTAGTGTGGACCTGAGTGCTCCGCCCAGTCCGCTTCACAGCAGGAGAACTGCGGCTTGCCCGAGCTGGGTCCTAAGGTGGACCTGAGCGCTCCGCCCAGCCTGCGCCACAGCAGGAGTACTGAGGTTGCGCCGAGCTGGGTCCTAGGGTAGACCTGAGTGCTCCACCCAGCCTGCGTCACAGCAGGAAAACTGCAGCTGCGTCAAGCTGGGTCCTAGGGTGGACCTGAGCGCTCCGCCCAGCCTGCGTCACAGCAGGAGAACTGCGGCTGCGCCGAGCTGGATCCTAGGGTGGACCTGAGCGCTCCACCCAGCCTGCGTCACAGCAGGGGAGCTGCAGCTGCGCTGACCTGATGCCTTGGCCAGAATTGCTTACTGTGCTGAGTCAGCGTCTTCACATCACTGAGCTGAGCCCGGGACTCTGGGGCCGAACTGTCGGCCGAGTCCAGTTTGGGTCACAAGGCACCCCGCGACCCAAATCCTGTCCAGAGTTTCCTCTCCCTCAGCTACTCCCACCAGCCACCACACCAATCGCCTTCACTGAAAGGCTCTGAGCTGCAAACCTCAGCCGCTGCCGCTGCTGTCGCTGGAGCCGCCACTGGTGCTGCTGCCTCTGCCACCGCTGCTCCAATCCGAGAAAATCCACGTTCCTCCCGTGTGTAGGGGCACGCAGGTCCTCCGCACCCTGGTCCCTCCGAACCGTGGAGCACTCCCGCTGCCGTGGTGTTAGGACCCTGCTGTTCCTGGCTCAGAAATCCGTGCCATTCCCTGAATTGTTCACTGGAGCCTCCAAACAGGGTCCACACTGTTTGGCTCCATCTTGGATCTAGAAACAAATTTCTATGTTACACCTAGTAATGCAGATTTGACAAAGTGCCTCTTTGACCCCAAAACAATAAACCCCAAAACTCTTTTTTCTAAATATTGACTCTGAAAATAAACAACCTTGTTTTTATTACACACTATCCCAATGACTGTAAGTTCTTTCAGTTATATTATTTTTCTGTTTTATACAGTATTGACAGATATAGAATAGTCAAAAATAATTTGGAAATTAAACATGATAAACATGTATTATGCTTTGAACATTGCCAAAAAGAGGAATATTTTCCAAAGAAATATAGCCTATATTCATCATTGATTTAAGGCTTAAAGAGGTCTGTGTAATAGTTTTTCAATAAATATATGAAGTTTACTGAGGAGATACAATGTAGTAGACAAAAAGCCCTTCAATATACTGATTTTTAAATCTTTCAAACTTATATAAATAAAAGTTTTAGCTGTAATTTAATTAATGGGCTTTTTTCTCTGTTTTAGTGATAAGGATTAAGATTATTATAGATAACTTAAGGGATTCAGTATTATTCTATGAACTCTTAGAAGTGAAGTAAATTTTCTAGCTGGAGGCTGAGAGATGCCAGAAAAGTATCAGAGAGACTCAAAGAAGAAGGGGATTTGACCTGCTGTTTCTGGAGGGAGTGACAGGAATAACATGAAAGGAAAGTGTGGCCATGTGTGTGGTTTCTATGGAAACAGAAACCTCAGGTCTACATCTGAGAAAAGTTCACTTCAAGAAACATCCTGCCTATCATGTCACATCTTTATTACATGTATCCTCTTCCTCTGTGACCTGGCAGGGACACACTGCCAGCGAGAAGTGATCAATGTTGAGGGAGCCAGAGATCATGTCAGAAGTAGTCTCTATGCCCCTATTGTGGGACCCATAAGGAAACTGTGTTGCCTATCTACTACATCTGAGCAGAGCATCTAGGTCCACATCATACGTGGTTCTTGGTTGGTGCATTAGTCTCTGTATTTTACAAGTGTGACTTGGTAGGATGAGATCAGATGTTAGGGGAAAAGATCTCCCCTTTATGAGGACTAAAGGAGGGAGGGAGCGTGGATGACGGATGGAGGGAAGGTGGTATAGGTCGGCATTGAAAGAGGGATTACAAATGGGAGGTAAAAACTTCAAGCTGCAGAATAAGCAAGTAAATGATAGTGCTAGTCCCACTACATAGGAATCACTCTGAGACATGCTGAGACGTGAAAGTCTCTGCATAGAAAATGCTTCTTGCTGATTACAGAATCCCTGTGACTTATTATTAGATGCCACTTTTCATATAATATGAATGAAGATTTACAAACGCTCTTCTTCTGCTCATACAAAGAGCAGAGAACCAGCCTAAATTGTTCTGTGCATCATAGACATCTCATACATTTATATTTTTATGACTACATAATGCTTGTGAGAAATTAAACATTTTGAGAACAGAAGAAATACTCCCTGACACTGGAAAAGACCTACATGATTCATACCTCTCAGCATACTGGATGCTTCCTTCCTGCAGACTTCATGTTCTAGCACCAAGTGCTTCAATTGCTGTTCCTCATCAGAACATTTCAGCTCCCAAGAAAACATTGAAGTTTTGTGGTTTTTTTTTTTTTTTTCATTTTGGAATCTGCCAAACTGCATTTCCTGTTTACTCAGATAATTAATTTTATTCCTTCTCAAGTCACTAATGGGGTTTAAGGGCAGATGGTTTAGTTTTAAAATTAAGCTTAGTTATGTATGGGTTAAGTCTTTTTTGGTCTGATACATGGTTTAAGTTGGTAGAAGTTATATAGGAAATATATGATTCTTTTTGTTTATTATTTATTGTATACATGAGTAATAATATAAATGTATATGTAAATATAAATAAATTAATTAATTTACAAAAACAAACAACCTGCAATGAATTAGGATGTGTACACATTCTTATAATGAATGCCATTAATTAAGGTAGTTGGAGCTTTAATTTCTGAGCCCCTCAGCTAAAGATACACTTGAGTTAAGCAGATTCTAGTCTACAGATATAATGATAATAAATGTATGTGAATTAAAGCACAAGATTTACAATAATTTTATTGTAACAATGTAAAATTCATACTGTACCTATGCATACATTTGCTTTTAATACACAGAAATTAATTAAGGAATGCTATGTGTTAAATTTCTGTCAGATTAATATTTGCAAAGGATTTATTTACTTCATTTGTTTTCTGAAACAAATAATAAATTTCCTTTTAAACTTCTTTTTTAATTTTTAAATATCATTTTATTAATTTATTCTTATTGTATCTCAGTGGTTATCCCATCCCTTGTATCCTCTCCTTCCTCCCTCCCTCCCATTTTTCCCTTACTCCCCTCCCCTATGACTGTGACTGAAGGGGACTTCTTCCCCATTTATATGCTCATAGGGTATCAGGTCTCTTCTTAGTAGCCTGCTATCCTTCCTCTGAATGCCACCAGGTCTCCCCATCCAGGAGAAGTGATCAAATATGAGGCACCAGAGTACATGTGAAAGTCATACCCCACTCTCCACTCAACTGTGGAGAATGTCCTGTCCATTGGCTAGATCTGGGTAGGGGTTTGTAGTTACAGCTGTATTGTCCTTGGCTGGTGCCATAGTTTGAGCGGGACCCCTGGCGCAAATCTGCCTATCATAATCTTGTAGGTTTCTAGGAATCTCTGGATCCTTCTACTTTGCTATTCTTCTTTCAGCTGTAATTTTACATGTTTCTATTTTTACTTGAAAATGTTACCTTCACACTTTTGTTCTCATGTCTATGGACATTTAATATGAGATGAGCCATGATGTTTAAAGGTTGTCATTCACAAATTTAGTTTCTATTACTTTTAGAATCATATAGATTTTTAATGAAGAATGGTTTAATTTCTTTGTCATTTTCTTTCATGCTTTTAAATATCACTGTTGGATTTCATTTTGCATGATTTTTTTACTTCTTTCTTTGCTAGGTAATCACAATTATTTAGTCTTTAATATATTTTTACATGTTACTTTTAGCTTCATGATATTTTTATAGTGTATTATGAATGTCTTTAGTCTGATGAATAAACAATATCATTTATGCATGAAAAATGTACATCATTGAATTTTTTCTAAAACATGTTTCAGTTGGAGGATGAAAATGAAATTTGACTTTCACAGTGAAATAAGTGGGGTGGGACATAAATGTGAGTAAGGTAATTCAGAACCAATAAAATAAAAGTCACATTTTTTGTTTGTATATGTGAATGTAAAATAATATGATATGTGTGTTTCCTCTGGTAAACTCACAAAGGTCAAGAAATTAGTAAAAGAAATTGGAAAAGTAAAGAAAGACAGTGATACACATAGGGGAATTGGAATAATGGAACACAAGCATTAAATGGTGTGGTATATGTAAGGTCAGAGGATATATGGAAATATCCATAGGGATAACTAACAGTATAAACTGCCTGAAAAAGTCTTATGTTCATGAGAGTTGTGGTCACTGTGTTGTTATTATTTGATAGTGTTGTATTCTCAACAGCACTTTGTGATTTAATGATTATAGATTAATATTTATTTCAACAGCCTCTTGAATATGCTTACATGAATGAAATACAACAAGGAACAGGAGTGACACACATACTTGGGTGGTAATCAACAGCTCTTAAGTAATACTGAGGTCTGTTCAAGAACAGGGAAATAGTGCCTGATATTAGAAAACTAGCCAAAACTTGATGTGAGTGTGATCATGGATCTTGGAGAAAAACCTACAACCACTATTTAGTAAAGCAGATAAATCCCTAAATATATTCTAAGTATTTGTCTTTATGAACTCAGATAATTGTAATCTTACCCCTCATCAAGGAAAAATCTCTTTGCAACAGATGAATCTCTACAAAAAATACCAGTCAATCAAAATGCAGAGTTATGAACCCCAGTGGCATACACCTACAAAATAGGGAATTATGACAAATAGGGATAAAAATATTATAAAAGCCTAAGCATCAGGGGGTTTTCTTTGAGATTGTACTTTATAGAAATCAAAAGCCTATTAATGTCAAAATGTTGTAAATCTCATCAAGAAGACTACATAAACATGACCTTGCCAAGGACAATAGACAAGCCAACATAGTTGTGAGAAAGGCCATGAGGCCTCAACACTTCACTTTTGAAGACTAACCGCTTATGTCTCCTGGTGAAAAGGAAGCTCTGAGGTGTCCTTTAAAGCTTATAAATTAAGATGCATAGAGCTTTTAAAAATTGCAAAACTAAGGCCTTAGTTGGGCATAATCTCAGTTATCTCACTTAAGTGAACCCATTGCCAGTTATCCTTCCAAATCCACGAACATGTCCATTTTTTTCCATGCCTCCTGGCAAAAGAACTTTTTTCTATTCCCTTCTCAGAATTCCTTTCCCTCTCCAGAATAACTTTCTTCCTACCAGGAAGTCCTGTCTAGCACTTCCTGTCATTTTGCCCAGCTAATTGTCCAATAAGATTTTTAGTGACATCTGATACATCTACACAACATATTCACCTACACTTATCAGCCCAGATTACTATACCTAGTAATTTTTCAATCAAATAAATTCAATCAATTTTCATCAATAGATGCAGAAAATAAAATATAGCTTTCCTATGAAATATAAACAGTATTGATCCATAAATCCAGCCCTATGGATGATTTTAGAAGAAAATCTCTAAACCTAGGAGGTTAAGAACAGCCATGAAAGCATAGGGATAAATAATCTTATACAACAAAAAATAAGGAAGGGAAACATGCATACACACACATACAGACAGAAACACACACACACATGCCAACAAAAATAAAACATCAGGAGATCAATAGATAAAAAAAAAATCCACTCAATTAAAGACACCTGATATTTTAAAAAGAAGCCATACATACACATATATAGATAATGGAAAATGACTAAATCTTCAATAAATGGTGCTTGTCTAACTGGATTTCTATAAGTAGAATTCAAATATATCCATATTTAGCACCGTTTTAAAATTATTGTTAGATTTTTTCATCAATGTTTAACCTTTAGGATTGTCAGTTATACCCGTGAGAGGAATCATGTCATACTGTAGAAAAATTGTTTTATTCCAATGGATATACATGCTGAAGTAGCCCCACTTTGCAAAGGCATCACTAAGAATTTTGCCATCCTAAAAAATTTGTAACCTTAGAATAATGCTCTCCTGAATTTAAGGTAAACTTCCATTGGACCTCTGAACATGAACCTATGGAATAGTGCATATATTTCACATCTCCAAACTTACCAAAGTACAGCATAAAAGCTACTGTATGACATTTTTCCAAGACCATACCAAACAGAATTTACATTTCTACTTTAGCATTTAGACCTTCATTTTGTGATTGAACCTTCACAAATATACAGCCTGAACATGTTGGCCTACAGATGAAGTCTTTCTAGCTAGCAGCTCTATGGGTTCTCATTTTGCAATTTCTTCAATCCTTCCTTTATTTTTTTCATCTGGGACTACTTAGTTTTGTATTATTGTAAATTCCAGACTATATTTTTCTGACACTTCCTTATTTTGATTCAATGATTCCTACAGCCTCTGTTCTGTGGCCTTGAATTTAGCATCTAGTTTCTCAATTTTTTCTTACAAGTGTTTCATATTCTGTTCTCTCCCAAAAGGATTACGCAAAACTAATGTTTTCCCTGAAAAAAAAAAAAAGCACTGTGTCACTGTGTCTTCCATCTTTTTTCAACTTAGAAAATAATCCTTATAAAATTCAAAACATCTTCCTAATTGACTTAACTTTCTTGGACCTTGTTTCCTTTCTATATCTTGCCAGTTTGAATATTTGTGGTTTCTCAGTTTCCTGCTTCCAAAGAGTGGCTTATTCTTTGCCTTCTTCACTTGATCCTTACCTTCTACCACTCTAGAAAGTTAAAGGATCCACAAATATTCACTCCTCTGGACTGAATGAGTCAGGCCAACAATACTCTTTTCTCAAAAGGATTTAGTTTCCTGCCTTATCCAGAAAATTCTGGCTTAGAGAAACTTGCATGTGTTGAAGAGTAAATTTTTTCTTAGAAGGGCTACATAAAGAAACTGCCTTGCAATATTACTCCAAGATGGCGGTAAGCAGTGTGGACCATGTTTAGAAGCTCCATTAAATGATTCAGGGAATTGCACAGAATTCTTAAGCAGGAACACCAAGCTCCCCACAGCGGGAGTACTCCACAGTTCAAAAATACAGAAAACCTATGTACCCCTGAACACAGGAGGATTAAGGATGCAGATGCTTAAGTTGGCAGCTAGGAACTCTCCAGCAGAGGCAATTGGCATGGTAACCGGTGGGAATTGTTATGGGAGAGGGGACTCACTGCAATATTTGGTCCCTGAGACCATAACTGAGCTTGGGCATGCAGTTAGGGACCAGAGACCCTAGCAGAACTAGGCACTCAGTTTGGGCCTCATGATCAAAGCTCAACTCAGTGTGTAGTTCAGGCCCTGAGACCCTAGCTGAACTTGGTGCCAGGTTTTGGACCTGGGACCCTGACTGATCCTGTTGCACAGTTTGGGCCCAGAGACTATTGCTCAACTCAGTGCACGGTTCAGGCTCTGAAACTTTAGCTGAAATTGGTGTGCTGTTTCAGCCTGAAACCTAAACTGGACTCAGCATGCAGTTTGGGCCCAAGACCCTGGTTGGATGTAGCACTAACTGGACAAAGCATGTGGAATTGGTCCCAAAATACATTTCGGTCCAGAGAAAGGAATGGGACTCAACGCTCAGATTGGATCCATAGATGCTAACTGGACTCAGTGTGTGTACAGTTTGGGCCCTGTGACATTAATCTGGACTCTGCATGCAGTTTGGGTCGTGAAACGCTACTGGGAACCATAGACCAGCAGAGCATCAGAGCTCTGCAACTAAAGAAATCTCGAGAAAACAGAGAGTAGAGTGACCCTCAGACACCGTCTACCAGAAATGCAATAGTTGCCTGAGAGCTCTGGTACCACAAGGGGACCCAGAAGGCTGTGTACAATTTGGCCTGACCCAGAGTGCATTCTGAGACTCAGGACGATCCCATCACTCACAGTAGAGGGGAGCTGGGGATCATTTGCTGTGAACTACCCAAACTACAGGGTTGGCCTCCTGCCATCCAGACCAGTGAAGCATCAGATCTTCCAGATCAGGAAAATCATGAGAAAACTTGTGAATCTATCCCCAGACTCCCTCCACCCAACTTTAGATGCTACCTCCCAAAAACAGAGATTTCAAGATGACTAAAGGACAGCGTTAAATCACACACAAAACAATATGGCTGGGTCACAGATCCCAGCTATCCCAAAGAAAACAACTCAGAAAACTTAAACACAATGGGAATACAAGTAAAGACCTCAAATCCTTAGTAATGAGGATGATAATGGAGGAAACCAATAGAATTTGTAATCAATGAAGGAAGACACAGCCAAACAGGTTGAAGACATTAAAGAGGCCTATAGAGAGGAACTGGAAAAATTTCAGGAAAATACAAACAACCAAATGAAGGAAATCAATAAAACTGTTCAAGTTCTGAAGGCCTATAAGGAGGCAATGGAAGAAACTTAGGAATTTACAATCAGATGAAACAGTACAAGATCTGAAGATGAAAATTGTTTCAATGATAAACACACAGACAGAAGAAAAAGAGGAATGTGAGAGCTCAGAAAGGAAGGCAAGCACCACAGAGGTGAGCCTTTCTGAAATAATCCAAAAGATGGAGGAGCGAATCTCATGTCTAGAAGATACAATAGTAGATGTTGAAGCAACCATTAAAAAAAACCGTATATCTTGTAAAATCTTGACACAAAACATCCAAGAAATCAAGGACAGCATGAAAAGAAGAAATCTGAGGATAATAGGCATTGAGGAAAGAGAAGATGCAAGACTCAAAGGCTCAGAAAATATTCTCAACAAAATCATAGAAGAAAACTTCCAATCTAAAGAAAGAAATGCATATAAACATACAAGAGGCTTACAGAACACCAAATAGAATAGACAGAAAAGAAAAACTTGTCACATAATAATCAAAACACAAAATATACAGAACAAAGAAAAACTGTTAGAAGCTACAAGGGAAAAGGGCCAAATAACATTTAATGGCAAACCTATCAGAATTACACTAGTCATCTCAGCAGAGACCATAAAACTCAGAAGGGCTTGGACAGAAATTCTGCAAACCCTAAGAGACCACTGATGCCAGGCCAGACTACTATGCTCAGCAAACCTATCAATAACCATTGACAGAGAAAACAAAATATTCCATGAAAAAAAAAATTCAAACAGTACCTGTCCACAAATCTGGCTTTTCAGAAGTTATTAGAAGGAAAACTCCACCCAAGCTAATACCAAAACTATACAGGGAATAGATAACCACACCATTGCAAAAACACAACCACACAAACTCTCTACTGGAACCAACATCAAACTTAAGACTCTTAACAGTCACTGTTCATTAATATCTGTCAGCATCAATGGTTTCAATTCTCAATTAAGAAGACAAAGACTAACCGAATAGATGCATAAACAAGATCCAACATTCTTCTGCATTCAAGAAACACATCTCACCCATAAAGATAGACATTGCCTCAGGGTAAAAGGATAAAATAAAATATTCCAAGCAAATTGTCACAAGAAGCAAGCTCGTGTTGCGATTTTAATATCTAACAAAATAGACTTCCAACCAAAATTAATCAAAAAGGGTGAGGAAGGACACTTCATATTCATCAAAGATAAAGTCAACCAAGATGACATCACAGTTCTGTACATCTATGTTACCAATACAAGGACAGCCACATTTGTAAAAGATATATTAATGAAGCTTAACAAATACATGGAACCATTCACAATAATAGTGGGAGATTTTAACACCCCACTCTCAATGAAGGATAGGTCATTGAAACAGAAACTAAGCTGAGAAATAACACCATTAACCAATGTGATGAATCAAATGGATCTAAGAGATATCTATAGAATCTTTCACCCAAACAAAAAGGAATATACCTTCTTCTCTGCACCTCATGGAACCTTCTCCAAAATTGATCACATAGTAGGTCAAAAAGCAAGCCTCAACAGATACAAGAGGATTGAAATAATACTTTGTACCTATCATATCACTATGGTCTTAGGCTGCAATTCAACAACAACAGAAATAACAAAAAGCCTACAGGTACATGGAAACTAAACAGCTCTCAACTTAACATCACCTGGTCAGGGAAGACATAATGAAAGAAATTGAAGACTTCTTGATATTCAATGAAAATGAAGGAACAACATAACCTAATTTGTGGGATACATCGAAAGTAGTGCTAAGAGGAAATTTCAAAGCACTAAGTGCTTTTGGAAAGAAATTGGAAACATCCCATATAAACTACTTAACAACACAGCTGGAATCCCTATAAAAAAAGCAGCAGAAATACCCAAGAGGATTTGATGTCTGGAAATAATCAAACTCGGGGCTGAAATAAATAAAATAGAAACAAACAGAACAGTCCAAGGAATGAACAAAACCAAGACCTGGTTCTTTGAGAAAATCAACAAGATAGACAAACCATTAGCCAAACTAACTAGAAGGCAGAGAGACAGTATCCAAATCAACAAAATCAGAAATGAAAAGGGAGACATAACAACAGACACTGAAGAAATACAAAGAATCATACGATCCTACTTCAAAGGCATACATGCCACAAAATTTGAAAATCTAAGGGAAATTGATAATTTGATTCAACTTGCCAAAATTGAATCAAGATACGGCAAACAAATTACAAAATCCTATTTTTCCTATAGAAATAGAAGCAATTATTGATAGTCTCCCAACCAGAAAAAAAAAAAAAAAAAAAAAGCCCAGGACCATATGTTTTCAGTGCAGAATTCTACCAGACCTTCAAAGAAAAGCTAATACCGATACACTTCAAGCTACTCCAAAAGTCAGAAACAGATGGAACATTACCAAACTCATTCTATGAGGCCAGTCTCATTGATATCTAAACCCCACAAAGACCCTACAAAATAAGAGTATTTCAGACCAATTACTTTCATGAACATTGATGCAAAAACACTCAATAAAATACTCGCAAAACAAATTCAACAACATATCAAAGATATCATTCACACTGACCAGGTAGGATTCATTCCAGGCATGCAAGAATGGTTCAATATATGGAAATCCATCAATGTAATCCACCATATAAACAAACTAAAAGAAAAAAAACACACGATCATCTCCATAAATGCAGAAAAAGCATTTGACAAAATCCAACACCTATTCATGTTTAAAATTCTGGAGAGATTGGGAATACAAGGCACATACCAAAACATATATATATATATATATGTGTGTGTGTGTGTATATATATATATATATATATATATATATATATATATATATATATATATATATATATATTAGCCAACATCAAATTAAATGGAGAGATACTCAAGGAAATTCCTCTAAAATTGGGGACCAGTCAAGGCTGTCCACTTTCTCCATATCTCTTCAATATAGTTCTTGAAGTTCTACCCCAAGCAATAAGACATGAAAAGGAGATGAAGGGGATCAAAATGGGAAAGGAAAAAGTCAAACTATTCTTATTTGCTGATGATATAATAGTGTATCTAAGTGACCGTCAAAATTTCACCAGAGAACTCCTACAGCTGATAAACACATTCATCAAATTGGCTGGATACAAAATTAACTCAAAAAAGTCACTAGCCTTCCTATATACAAATGACAAACACAGAGGAAGAAATAAGGAAAACCACACCCTTCATGATCGCCACAAACAATTTAAAATATATAGGAATAACTCTAAGCAAGCAAGTGTAGGACTTGTTTGAAAAAAAACTTTAATTGACTGAAAAAAGAGATTCAAGATGACTTCAGAATATGGAGGGATCTCCCTTTTTTGTGAATTGGGAGAATTAACCTAGTAAATATGGCTATATTTCTAAAAGCAATTTACCAATTCATTGCAATTCCTATCAAAATACCAACAATGTATTTTGAAAACACTGAAAGATCAATTCTCAAATTCTTATGGACAAACAAAAAATGCATAATAGCAAAAACAATCCTATACAATAAAATATCCTCTGACAGAATCTCCATACCTGATTTCAAGCTTTACTATAGAGAAATAGTAATTAAAACAGCATGGTACTGGCACATCAATATGCTGGTTCATCAATGGAATTGAATCAAAGGCCCAGAAATGAATCCACACACATATGGTCACTTGATTTTAGACAAAGAAGCCAAATCTATTCAATGGAAAAAAGGATGGCATCTTCAACAAATGGTGCTGGTCTAACTGGATGTCTACATGTAGAAAAATGCAACTGGACCCATCTTTGTCATCATGCACAAAACTCAAGTCCAAGTGGATTAAAGACCTCAACATAAAACCAGAGACACTAAGTCACTTAGAAGAAAAAATGGGAAGAGCCTGGAACACATTTGCACAGGAGACAACTTCCTGAACAGAACACCTACAGTCTATGCCTTAAGGTCAACAATTAATAAATGGGACTTTGTGAGGCTGAGAAGCTTCTGTAAGTCAGGAGACACTGTCAACATAACAAAGCAAAAGCCTACAGCCTGGGAAAAGATCGTCACCAACCCTAGATATAACAAAAGTCTAATATCCAAAATATGTAAAAAACTCAAGAAATTAAATAGGGGATGTGCTCATATATAGGGCAACAGAGTTTGTGTGAAAGTCAGACCCCACTCTCCACTCAACTGTGGAGAATATCCTGTCCATAGGCTAGATCTAGTTAGGGTTCAAAGTTTACTGCATGTATTGATCTTGGCTGGTGCCATAGTTTGAGCAGGACCCATGCGTGTCCCTCAGTAGAAGAATGGATAAAGAAACTGTGGTACATTTACACTATGGAATACTACTCAGCTATTAAAATCAAAGAATTCCCAAAATTGGTGGACAAATGGATTGAGCTAGAAATGATCATAATGAGTGAGTTAACCCAGAAGCAGAAAGACTCAAATGGTATATACTCACTTATATCTGCATACTAGCCAAAGGGGCATGTCCCATGGAAGCCTTCACTTCCCAGGAAACTGGGCCAGAGTGGAAGACATCCTATTGGGACTCTAGATGAGAGAAGCATGGGAGAATAGCAAAGTAGAAGGATCCAGAGGGTCCTAGAAATCTACAAGAAGAACATTATGATAGACAGATTTGGGCCAGGGGTTCTGTTCAAACTATGGCACCAGCCAGGACAATACAGGCTGTAAACTTCAAACCCCTAACCAGATCTAGCCAATTGATAGAACATTCTCCACAGGTGAGTGGAGAGTGGGGAATGACTTACAGATGTACTCTGGTGCCTCATATTTGACCATGTCCCCTGGAGGGGGAGACCTGGTGGCACTCAGAGGAAGGACAGCAGGTTACCAAGAAGAGACTTGATACCCTAAGAGCATATAAAGGGGGAGGTAATCCCCCTCAGGAACAGTCATAGGGGAGGCGAATAAGGGGAAAATGGGAGGGAGGGAAGAATGGGAGGATACAAGGGATGGGATAACCATTGAGTTGTAACAAGAATAAATTAATAAAAAATAGAACTACAAGCAATATAGAAATGCTGGTTGCAAGAGTGTATTGTGTTAGAAAGAAAACATGTGAATCACACAACATAGGGAAAGCAAGCTGGTACTTAACTAGAAGTTGTATCCCTATCAGCTATATTTCCTAGTGAGAGACGTTCCTATTCATGTTACCAGACAGGAAAAGTCAACATGAACCTTACAAAGCTCCAAAAGCTTTGAGATACAACAAAGAATTTCCTGGCAAGACATATACATTCTTATATTAGCATCATGAATGTAGTGGAAATAGGCAGTTACTACCTGATTGAATTTAAGTGTCATTCAACACATTGAAACTTTTTTGCCTTCTTTAAAAAAAAAAAGTAATGTGTTTTTCTCTGTTTTATTTCATAATTAAATTGTGCTATTATTTTTTCATTGATGCATACTTTATGTCTTTAGTTAATATCTCTGATTAAATGAATATTTTCTTAATTTTTCTCACTCATATTGGTAAATCAAATGTTCTAATAGGATTATGTTATTGTTTTATGCAGTAGACTCCTCAAAACAATTTCCAAGTTCTACTCACTGATAGCAATATGTTTTCAAAAAAAAAGAAAAAACAGAAGAAAATAAAGAAAGAATATTTTCTAATTCATAACACAGCAGTAAAAAATTTAAAGACAGAAATAAAAAGGTTAAAATTTTTTTAAAAAGAAAGAAAAGTGTTTACAACTTTTCTGTAATGTGTGTTGTCTCTAAATATACTGCTACTACTATTGTATAATATGAAATAATTTAGAAGTATTAATTTCACTTTAAGTTTACTCTTTTGCATGATGCTGCTTTGAAACTGTCATTTACCACAAAGTTATGGAAATCTGAGTCTCCCTTCAAATCAAGTAAGTTACTAACACAGATAATCACATTAGTGATATAGCATTAAAACAACTAAATTACCTTGAGATAGCCTATTAATTGCACATTCATATGGTCTTTATACTAAAATTCATATCTAAAGTATTTATTATCATACATGGAAAATCAGCAATGAAAAGAATGAGTTTATAAGACTTCCCAAATTTTTCAGATATGGAAGATGTATTTTCTCTCAATTATATAGTTTTCTCAACATACACATGGAGTGTATAGATCTGTGTGATGTTGGGAAACAGTCTATAAGGTAAACTATTTACATTCTGAATTATCCAGTACCTGAGGAAGTAATTATTTCTAAAAAGAAATATATTTTTAATATTATATTTTCTTGCTTCTTTTGCTTAATTTTGTATATCCCTTGCTTATATACAACGTATATAAAAATATGCTAAATATCAAATCATTTAAATAATATTCATATATTTCTTACTGATATTCATGAAAGCAATCATTATTATTAAAATAATAATGGAAAAAATACAAAGTTAATATTCTGAAATTTTTTTAAATACCTCTCCTTGGAGATCTTATTATTTCACTGCCTTAGAGGAAACATAGCTAACAAGAATTGTTTCTGAATAACCTTTGTATTACCAGGTATAAGAATCTTACTTCAGGTTATTTCTCTAGAGAAGAATCTTCAGAGATAACAGAAACTTTAGCACCCCACAAGATACAATGTATATAAATGGCACATTATGATATAATGATCAAAATTTAAAGATCCATTCAGGCATAATTTCTACAAAACTTAATTTGTGGTTCAAAAATAAAAGACATGCTGATTTTTAATATTTGAAATTTATTTAACTTAATATCTGTGAACATTTCTAGAATGTATGTATTTGACTGGCGCCCTTGGAGAGCAAAAGAGCTTACTCTTTCTCCCAGAATAGTGGGGTAAAGAGTAAAAATTGAATACCTACAAACCAAATAATCCAATTAAAATGGGGTATAAAGTTAAACAGACAATTCTCAACATAGGAATCATAGATGGCAGAGAACCACTTAGAAGAAATGCTCATGAAGAAATCATATTATATTTACACAATGGAGTATTATTCAGCTATTAAAAACAAAGAAATTATGAAATTTGGAGGAACATGATTGGTACTGAAAACATCATCCTGACTGAGGTAATCCAGACTCAGAAAGACATAGATGTTGTGTACTCACTTGTAAGCAGATACTAGTCATACAGTTCAGAAGAACCATACTACAATTCAGATGCCCAAGGAAGCTGAGTAAGAAGGGGAGCCCGAGACAAGGTACAGGAATATCACTGAGAATGGAGAAATTCCACAAAATTGGAAATATAAAGGAAATGGGTTATTTTTTGATAGATTTCATTTACAAAACATAAATCAAGATCAGGTAAAGAGTTTAAACAGTCTTTTAACCCCTAATTGAAGCAGTCATCAGAAGTTTGCAAACCAAAAAATACCCATGGACCGATGGTTTTAGCACACAATTTTACCGAACTTTCAGTGAAGACCTAATACCAATATTCTTCAAACAATTCCACCAAATGGAAACAGAAGTAACATGGCCAGAATTATTCTTTGAGGTCATAGCCACCAGGATACATAAACTACGCAGACTTAGAGGGAGAGAGAAAGAAAGAGAGAGAGAGAGAGAGAGAGAGAGAGAGAGAGAGAGAGAGAGAGAGAGAGAAAGCTCCACAAGAAGATAAACAGATCAATCCCACCAGGGCCCAGAGGGACCTGTACAGTCTAAAATACCAACCAGGGACCATGCATGGACTGTACATAGATGGAGCCAATGGGCAGCTCAGGGTTCATGTCGGTCCACTAGCAATGAGTGATGGAGCTAATTCTGATATGGATTCTCTTTCCTGGTTTTTGATCACTTCCCCTGACAGGATTGTCTTTCCAGATGACAGGAGAAGAGGATGCACTTTGTCCTGGTGCAACTTGATGAGCTGAGGTGGGTGGGTCAGGGGAATCCCATTTTCTGAAACATAAGGTAGGGGAAATGGGGAATGGAGTGTGTGACTGGGAGTAGAGGAAGGAATGGGCTATGAATGGGATGTAAGGGAATAAATAAATCAATTGAAAAAAGAAAATAATCCACATACAGAACAAAAACAACAACAAAAGACAGAGCAAGTTCTTGAAGAGAAGGAACAGGATAAGAGAAGGAAAGCAGCAGGACATGTGGATGGGGGGTCTGATGTGGGGAAGGGCAGAAAAGGAGGACAGAGGGAGTGCAGAGAGAAGAGAAAATGTGGCCTGAGGCATCTATGAGGTAGGCTCCTGGACACCTAAGATGGAGTAGGCTCCTGGGAGGATATGGGGTGACTCTAGATGAGACTCCTACTAGTGGCAGGCATGAAAGTTGAAGAGGCCACCCTCTAGTGAGACAGGACTCCTAATAGAGGGAAGGGAACACCAATCCACGCACAAAAACTTTGGCCCAAAATTTACCTGCCTAAAAGATGTGGAGGGATAAAGAAAGAGCAGAGATTGAGGAAATGTCCAATTAATGCCTGGCTACACCAAGCAAGAGCACCAACCCCTGACACTATTAAGGACAATATTCTATATTTGCAGATAAAAGCCCAGCATACTGTCCTCTTATAATCTCCACCAGCAACAGATTGAAAGAAATGCCGAAACTCAGCCAAGTGATTATGGTCCAATTTTATGTTTCCTTTCATTAGCATAAAATAAAGCCAAAGAAGCTTAATAGTTCCAATAAGCTAATTAACTTCAAAGATTCATCAACATGATAAGCATACAAGTACGTTTGTGATTTATCAAACATTTGTATTTAACTAACATAATGAAAATATATTATATATGTATATATATTTATACGTTACCATAAAATCAAAAGATCATATTATAATCTCTGTACACCAATATACTGTTTTAGTAGCAACATCACGAATCATGTAAACTGAATTATATTTATTTACAGTATAAGGGCAAGTTTAAATAAATTAATTTTTCAATGAATATCTTACCATCTAAGGCAGACCTAGTAACAATAGCTTGATGTCCTTTTCTATTCTCTTCAACATGTTGAATAAAATACATATATAAAGAGTAAGTAGAATGTAAATAAAGAACCAAAGTAAAGAATGAGTAGCAGGAGTGCAAAGAAGAGGTGTGTTAATGAAAGAAATTTTATAAGAGAAGTTCACAATGAAGTAGGTTCAGATTTCCCTAAGTCTACCATGGAGTCTGTCAGTGTTTTAATGTTTGAATGCTTTGTGTAACTCCTGTTTTCTTCTCCGTTAATGACAGATTTTTATTTTTCTGTCATTTTTATAACACTGGCATTATGCCTCAGAATACATTAATTTACGGTAGCAAACATAAATTGTTCCAAATTCTAGTGTTGAAAATTATTACAGTATTAGCAGAAGGCATTTCAAATTTTATATTGTGAAGAGTTTGTTTTGAACTTATGGTCACTGTAACAAGATGTGTTCCTTCTTCAGCACATATTTTAGGGTTTCAGTTTTCTGTATTTAAATTATGTTTTATTACAATTCGCTTCTACTTATATAATAAAAGATCAACCTATGTTTTTGAATAATTTTATTGAATACACATGTACAAATATCATGGGGATTAACACTAAACCTCAATTTCAGAAGAATTTGCAAGATTTTGATGTGGATTGTGTTTGATCCCTCAGAGATTTATTGACTTAGGTTTTAAGATGCTTTCTCTTTTTATGCCTTTGAAGACATATCAATTTTCAAGGCTTTGCCTTCATTTAAATTTATTCATTTAGAAAGAAAAACTAAATATAAGTAAATCCATAAAATTAACTATAAAATTGAAGACGCACATAATGAGTTTATTTTATTATTTCTCCTAATTATAAACAGTGTTTGACTATTAATTATAAAAAGGAAGTTCTTCTTACAGGGGTAAAAATTAAAGCAATATTGATGAGACTACAGATGTAGAGAAGAGTTTAGAAACTTCGTGGTTGCCCATCATCATCTGTTAGAATCTGAAGTTATTTTTTTGTTAATGTCCTGCTGCTGTTCTGAATAGGTCCAGGTTAGGGTCCCTGTAGCTGGACGCAGATTCCCTTCCAGTTTGCTTCATCTCTAGGACTGCCAGAACTGATGGCTCAGGCAACTGATCAGGACTGAATGAAGAAAGAGGAACGGGAGGCCAGGGTTTCTTCTCCAGAGAATGACTGTACTGCAGCCAAGGAGGAAAATTTAAACTGACCACAGTTTTCCTATAGCTGAGGCTGTAAAAGTGGCTTCTAGCTAGAAACTGTTGGGGAAGGGTCATAAAAAGAGGGTCTTTGATCTGCAGAAAGGCCTCTCTATGGAGATCTCCAGTAAGCTAATGTAAACGTAGGCCAGTTAGCCCTAGAGGTGCTGATGGTAAAGCCCTGAGTTTTTTACGTTATTTGCAAATCAAAAGGGAAAAAGAAATAAGAGAGAGATAGAAAACAAACCACTCACACACACACACACACACACACACACACACACACACACACACATTCAAGAGAAAAGGTGGACAAAGTTAGGCATCTTAATTTTAACTGAAGTTAAGGTTCCCAATTTCAATGCCATTTATTGTTGGTCACTAAATTTATACCTCTGAGAAAGGTGAATAATCTCATAGTCAAAAAAGAGCAATTAATCACAAGAAAAGATGAATTCTAAAATACAACAGGTTACATGTTTAAAAGCTAAACATTTCTTATCCACATATTCATTACGTAAGTTCATAGTGAGTTCAGAATGTCAAAGGTTGACAAGGCCTAAATGTTAACAGAGTCTAAAACGTACAAGAATATATGGCTTTTTAATAAGGACAGATCGAACTATACAATATCCAGCTATCTCTTAGTTCATAAGGAGTTCAGAACAGTAATTTTACCTGTCTCTCATTCTAAGAAACAGTAAATTAAAGTTGAGAACATATGATGTCACACAGTGATAAGGTATTAGGAATTATAACATAACGGTTTTATATTTAGACATTAAGGCTTGTCTTTAATTTAGATATTTCTAAGTAGCCTCCTTTTATTTTGGTTTCATGGGAAGTTTAAAAAATATTCCTATATTTATGGCAAAAAAGAGGATTCATGGTGTCATCTGGAGTGAAGATTTTCAGATGCCATAAATAGGCTTCAAATCTATTCCCTAGTGAGGCATCTGGAGGTCCATAAAGGTATTTAAAATTGTTTTAGAAGATTTAAAGCATTTAACTTTTTAAACTATTTGATTCAAATCAGGAATTGCATAACCAGGAATTAATTCATCTGAATAACAGTACACCCTCGAAAAGATCTTGTAGCAAGTTTGTCCCATCAGGACTGATTAATACCTAGAAAGTGAAAGTTCACATCACTGCCAGATATTTCTTTCTTTTTTTTGTTTTATGAGTCATGGTTTCTCTTTGTAACAGTGGCTATCTTGGACTTCCTTTACAGACCAGGGTAACCTTGACTGTAGTCTTGGCTGTCCTTGACTTGCTTTGTAGACCAAGCTGGCCTTAGATTCATAGTGATCCATCTGCCTTTGCCTGCCTGAGTTCTGGGATTAAAGGTATTCAACACCATGTGCAGCTCTAATGCCAGATTTTAGTGAGATGCAACAGGGAACAATTGATGGGCTTGTCAGAGGTTGGAAGCAATACTGGGGTGCATCATGTTATGGACCTTGCAAAATATGTGATCACCTCCTAGAAAGCCCACATGCCTAATGAGATCATTTAACAGGATAGCTGTTGGCATTTTTGTCTCTTTCAAAAGATTTAGCTGGATTTGCATGTGAAAAGTTGTTAGGGGTTATCCTTTTCTGCAATGTGCAAAGATTAGCATTGTGTTATTCAAATACTGATGTCTGTGCCAGAAAGCACGGAGAACTGTCTAGATTTTGTTATTGTTTTCTTATAGATCACCACCTGCCTCAATATTTTGGAAACCTTCACCTCTATCGCTTCCTGATTGATGTAATAAAGAGCTAAAAGCCTACAGCTAGGCAGGAAATGGAAGTTAGGATTTCCAGGAAGAGAAGGCTTATGGGGAATGGCAGTACATCAGCAGGACACAGACGAGGTGGGACATGTTTGAGTGAGAGAGGTAAGAGGCCACATGATGGGTGTTGACTAGAATGTACAAGATAATTAAGTTATAAGAGCTACCTAGGAGGTAGCCTAAGCTATCATAGAAATAAAAAGTCTCTGTGTCATGATTCTAAATTCTGGAGTATTCAAGATTGTCCCACAATGAAGAGTAAATTATAAATTCATTGAATTGTAATTTATTAAAAATATGAATTATTACAAAATTCATCACTTTTTAATTTTTTCAACTATGAGGAAGTCTTTGTTTAATGTACTGTTGGAAGGCTTTTTTGGCTTAAGTCTGGGAACATGACCCAGAGAAGCCTGGGAACGTGACCTAGAAAAGAATTTGTTCCCAGAGTCAGATCAACCAACTTTGGTAAACAATTCTCAGAAAAACCCATCTGGAAATTCCCTAAACTTCCCAACACCCTTCCTTGCCAAAAATAACCCACCCAGACCTATGACCCCTGCAGTAGCCAATAACATTTAAACAAGTACCCCTAGCAACTGCCAAGAGCCAATCATCACACAGGGCACTCAGCCCCTCCTAACCTTGCGGTTTTGGCCTTTAAAAATAGCCTGTGACAGTAACTCGGGGTTCCTCTGCCTCTCAAGTGGCTAAGGTTCCCTGATGCGTCAGCAATAAACCTTGTGCTTTTGCATCAACACTGTGGTACTCGAGTTATTTCTCGCGATGACCCCCCACCCAAGTGGTCTCTAGGGTCCAACACTGTGGGGGCTCCTCTGGGATTTGGGGGTCTCCCTGAGACTGCCGACCCACTCGTTGCGAGGTTTCAATGGCCCGGGCCACCGACTGACTTCTGAGACCGAGAGATACTTTCACTTTGTCTTTTTTTCGTACTCTGAGAGCTCGGCGAGCTCGTGCGAGGTCTCCTTTCTGTCTGTTCTCTGCGAGCTCTTGTGAGCTCCTTTTTGTTCGTCCCTTTTCTGATTGGTGATTCACTTTCAGTTTTTCTCTGTAGCGCACAAATCTGTATTGGGAGGAGACAGGGGACAGACATGTCCAGACCTTTCTCCCCTTCGCCCTGGAAGATGTTCCGGTGGTTGTCTGGAGGAGGACCGATGATAGTGTCGGTCTCCTCAATCCGAAAGGCAAAGAGGCTATGCCATCCGATCTGATTTCTGTTCTGTGACGCCGTTCTTTTGCCACGTGGCTGACAGCTTTTGGTTTTATTTGTCTGTTTTTCTCTGTCTTGTCTGTCTCTGTCTTCCTATCTCTCAACTCTATTGACATGGGATAAACTGTGACAACCCCCTTGACTTTGACTCTCAACCATTTTAAGGATGTTCAAGCTCATGCACATAACATGTCTGTGGATGTCTGAAAAGGACTTTGGCAGGTTTTCTGTGCCTCAGAGTGGCCAACATTTAACGTGGGATGGCCTAGAGATGGGAAATTTAACCTCACTATTATCTTGCAGATTAAAGATGTTGTTTGCAGACCTGGGTCCCACGGCCACCCCGACTGGGTCCCATATATCATCATGTGGGAATCCCTGGTCCGAGACCCACCACTGGGGCTCAAATCTTTCCTCTTGGGCCCCCTACCAACTTCTCTCTTCCGAGTCGTGGTACCCGAGACTCCTGAGACACCCGGAGACTACCTGGGAGGCCACCCAAAGCCTGTACTACCTGACAATAAACAACAAGATCTCCTACTACTAGACCTGCCTCCTCCACCTTACCCTACACCTCTAAATTCCCCCACTGACCCTAACTCCTCTCTCCCTACCTCATCTACCCTCACGCCCTCTCCATCGTCTGCAGTCCCTTCAGCTCCTCCTCTCACACCTTCCCCTTGACTCTTCTCCAATTCCTCCCTGCCTCCTCCTTCCCCTCCTCGCTTGCACAGCTGGCGGGACCGAGATCCAGGCCGGGAAGCCTCATCATTGTTTCCTCTTTGCACTATCAGTGGCAACATCCATTACTGTCCATTTTCCACATCAGATTTATACAATTAAAAGACCCACAACCCTTCCTTTTCACAAGATCCCCGGGATCTATCCTCCCTTATTGATTCAATCCTCTTGACTCATCAACCCAGCTGGGATGACTATCAACAGCTTTTACAGGTTCTCCTCACTGTGGAGAAAAAAACAGAGAGTCCTCCTGGAAGCTAGGAAAAATGTGCCCGGACCAAACGGGGCACCTACCCAGCTCCCTAACTAGATAGACAAAGGATTTCCCTTGACACGCCCAGATTGGGATTTTGAGACGGCTACAGGTAGGGAGAGTCTCCGTATCTATCACCAGGCTCTATTGGCAGGTCTCAAGGGAGCTAGGAAGTGCCCCACCAATTGACCAAGGTAAGAACTATTACCCAGGGAAAGGACGAAAGTCCTGCAGCCTTTATGGAAAGGTTGCTGGAGGGGTTTTGCATGTATACCCTGTTTAATCCTGAGACCCCAGAACATAAGACAACAGTGGCCATGTCCTTTATAGATCAGTCAGCTCCGGATATAAAAGGGAAGTTGCAGTGACTAGATGGGATTCAGACTGGCTTAGAAGATTAGAGATGCCTCCTACCCCTGGCCCTATTTAGAGCCAGAAACACTCCCTCATGCTTTAACTTGACCCCCTATAAAATCCTGTATGGGGGGCCACCCCCACTGTCCACTATGCTTAACTCTTATCAGTCTTCTGCTTCCAAAACTGACTCATAGGCCTTCCTTAAAGGACTACAGGCAGTTCAGGCCCAAGTCTGGGCCCCACTGGCCAAACTCTACAAGCCTGGCCACTCTCAGACAACTAAACATCCCTTCCACGTCGGAGACTCTGTCGACATCCACCGACACTGGTCCCAGGGACTTGAACTATGTTAAAAGGGGCCTTACACTGTCCTGCTCACTACACCCACCGCTCTCAAGGTCGACGAAGTAGCTGCCTAGATTCACGCCTCTCACGCTAAAGCCACCCCAATGACATCAGATCCAACTCCAGAAACCACGAGGTGGCAACTTCACTGCTCACAGGACCCACTCAAGATAAGACTACCTGCTTGGGGGGGTTGATTCTATGCTTCTTACCGTCAACAACTTATGCTGTACCCCCAAACCCCCACTGACTCGTAAACCTGACATGGCAGGTAATTTCACATATTAAAGAACCCATTTGGGAGACTTCCTCCATAGCCCCCCCATGGACATGGTGGCCCACACTCTACCCTGACTTATATAAGATTGCCATGGGAGCCCCTGCCAGTTGGGATATAAAAAGACACTCAAACCTAGAAAAGACACCCCAAAGAGAGTCTCCTGAGGGTAAAGACTTCAGCCCCTGGGGCGGATGTAGCACCATGAAAAGAATGTATGGGCTATGACGATTAACCTTTTATGTCTATCCTGGTTTCCACTGACCCAGGGACCTGGCATCTAAATGTGGAGGAGCCTTGGACTACTAACGTAAAAGATGGGGTTGTAAAACTTCAGGGTCTGCCTCTTAAAAACCCACCTCCTCCTGGGATTACATCACAGTTCAGGCCAATTACACCATCCCTCTATTCACCTGGTTAGCCTAAGCTATATGCCCAATGCCAAAATTAGTTTCACCCCCCAAAAAAAACAGAGCCGAAGATGACTCACAAGACACACATGGGGCCTTCAAATGTACACAGAAAGATACGATGATGGCCTCCTCTTTAGGGTAAAACATATAATGTCTCAACCACCCTATGTACCCATAGGCCCTAACCCCGTTATAGTGGATACAGGAACCCAACAAGACCCTCCTGATCTGGTCCTTGCTAATACTCTGACCCCATTGGTCCCAGCTTCACTGAAGACAACAGGGGTTTCCTTACCCAAGACAGGAGACCGACTCTTTAACCTGGTTACAGAAACATTCACTGCATTGCATGCTACTAACCCTGAGGTTACCAAGTCCTGTTGACTTTGTTTTAATCCAAGCCCACCTTATTATGAGGAGATCACCACTACTTCCTCCTTTACTAATACCAGTAATCATTCTTTTTGTGATTAGAGCCAACACACAAAGCTCACCTTGACTGAAGTCTCAGGCTTGGGTACACGTATAAAAAGAGTCCCCCACAGCCATCAACATCTCTGTAACCATACCTTAAATGTGGCTGTTACTTCTAACAACTATTTCCTTCTTCCCTCTTCCAATCTATAGTGGGCTTACAACACCGGATTGACTCCTTGCATCTCCACTGCTATTTTTTCAGTCTCTGATTATTTTGTTCTAGTGTAGTTGACCCCAAAATCTATTACCAGTCTTCTCCAATATTTAAAACCAGTAATAAAAGTGCCCGGTACCATAGAGAACCCATCTCCATAACGCTCACAGTCTTATTAGGGTTAGAAATTGCAGGGGCGGGGACTGAGACTGCAGCCCTCATATACGGGAACCAACAGCTTAGACAACTATAGATTACCATAAATAATGACCTTCAGGCCATAAAACAGTCCATCTCTCGATTAAAAAAATCCCTTACCTCACTATCGGAGATAGTGCTCCAAAACAGAAGGGGTCTTGAGTTACTATTTCTAAAAAAAGGAGGGCTATGTGCTGCTCTAAAAAAAAAAAAAAAATGTTGCTTTTATGTTGATCACTCAGGAGTTATCAAAGACTCGATGTCGAAACTTAAAAAACGCCTGGATAAACGACAGAGGGACTGGAAGGCCAAACAGGGGTGGGTCGAGAAATGGTTCAATAACTCCCCCTGGTTGACCACCCTCATATCCACCCTCCTTGGCCCCCTCTTGATCCTTACCTTGCTTTTAACTTTCAGGCCTTATATCCTTAATCGACTACTTACCTTTATTCGAGATCATCTCAATGTAACTCAGGCTCTTATCCTAACCCAACAATACCAAGCCCTCAAGACTGGGCCTTAAGATTAAGGCCAGTTAAAACTCAAGGAGGTGGGGTTTGAAAGGCTTTATCAGCCTAAGCCTGGGAACATGACCCAGACAAGCCTGAGACCATGACCCAGAAAAGAATTTGTTCCCAGAGTAAGATCAACCAACTTCGGTAAACACAGGAATCTTGGGTAGAAGAGGTCCCTAATGAGGAAAAGGAATAGAATTGTTTTGGAGTAGGAAAAAGCCATGTGGGCCAGAAGGGAAACTCTGAAGTTGTATATGCAAAGAAGGTGCCCAGATGAACAGCGTAAGAAATTATTTTGGGATTTGGGATGGGAAATAGCCAAGACAAAAATGATTAAAGAGGTTGGCATGGGATGAGGTCTGGGAGATAATGGACCATAGTTTAGGGGGATTCCCAGGAAGAGAGTATTTAGAGGGCTTGGCAGTCCACTATTAGGACACAAGAGTTGGGACATGCTTGAATATGAGAGAGGTAAAAATCCATGTGATGGATATTGAGTAGAATATACAAGATAATAATCTGCCCAGTTCCAGGTAAAATAAGGCTTATTCTAAAACACAACGGATATCTGTTTCTTTTGTTGATTATGACAGTAAGCTAGATTATACTGCCATGATAATTATAGGCTCATTTTATTAAAAAATATTATTAGATAATTTATATTTACTACAACAATTGTTCAGTTCAGTGGTCCTATTATTATTGCCATCATTTTACAGTGTATGTTTTTCTTTCAACTCTGGATATATTCCAACTAATTTTATGGTGTTTAGTCCATTTAGCCAGCAAATTTGCAATTATATACATGACCCTCACTTTGCTATAATATAATAACATAAAGATGAGGTTTAAGGAACACACATCACTTAATAATAAAACATAAAACTACTAAAATCACTCAGAAAATAAATTCAAAGAGTTGGAAAAATGGCTTCTCAGTTAAGAATACTTTCTTGTCCCATAGGACAGCTGGGTTCAAGTCCCAGCATCAACTTAAACGATGAAAATGGTTGGTAACACCAGTTCCAAGATTTAAAATATCTTTTTCTGGGCTCTGGTGTATAGATAAACATCGAAAACACCCACATAAATGATAAAATTATATAAATCTTCAATGTACTAGACAAGAGAATTAAGGAAGTAACTTGGTAGATAAAGTGTGGCTCATTCAAATGCAGAGGTTTGAGTTTGTATCTCCATTATGCATATAAAACCTGGATGTGTAGGGATATCTGTAACTCAAGTCCTGAGGTAGGGTGTGGATTTTGGGTTCATATAACCAAGAAGCTAACAAAACTATCCAAGTGTAAGTTCAAATGCTAAATCAATAATATAAATGTATAAATGACGACGATATGAAGGCCAACTTCTACATTCTATATATGCTTTAAGGGTCAGCATAACCATACACACATCCCTCTGTGGTCATCACACAGACCCACACACATACCCACACACAAAAATAAACAAAGACATTGATATAAGTATTTACCAAGGATGTAAAAATAGTGAACAGTTATATGTACCAAAAGTTGAATACTCTTCACCCTGTAGATATCATTACACACAAAATAAGATACCATCTCAAATCTGCTGTGCTTATCATTTGTAAAACATGAAGATATAACAAATTGCAAAAAAAAAAAAAAAAAGAAAGAAAGAAATGCAGAAAAGAAATGTGGTATTACCTAGTGGTAGACAAGTAACCATGCACTGCATTTATGAAAGCCAGTACAGGATACATTGCAAAAATGTGCCTGAAACTGCTGAAGTGGCCAAGATCCTGAGAGTAGATAGGGCATGGGTCTATTGAAAAAATTAATACTTTATTCTACTACAGGGTCATAGCAATAAAATGACTTCTAATTATGTATTACTATACCCATAGATCAATGCCTTATATATCTTTCTTCAGAGAAAGTTCTTGAAATAGATGGGAATGGACATGGAGACCAATGACTGGGTAATGTTCAGAAATTGAATGATGTTGTAGCATTCAACAACAATTGAGATGTATTTAAAGGTAGAAGGATTTTTAAGAGTCAGAGGGAATGGATCACTCCAAGAACAGAACAGAACAGAAAGCAGAAGTGTTTTTTGGGCACAAGAGACTGTGGACACATTCCCAAGATCTACAGAGGTTCAAACCAGATGAGGTGCCAGCACTGATAGAAGAAAGTGGACATAGGGTCTCAACTCTAACCATAAGTTATTTATAATTGCTATGCACTGACAAAGGAAATATCAGTTTTCTCTAATCGAGTGTCACTGGGTGTATTAACTACACACCAGTGTGGGCCCAATTTCCAGGAGTAATTGGCCAACACAAAATAAACAGTATGGTTTTAATATGGGCTTTTTGTTTAATTATATTTTGTTTTGACAATGTTTTGTCTTATTCAGTTATTTCTTTTGTGTTTTGGCATTTATTTTCTGTGTTTTGAAAGAGGGAGAAAAACATAATACTGAATTGGTAGAGAGGATCAGAGGATCTTCAAATAGTGGGGAGCTGGTAGAAAACATGATCAAATATAAGCAAAAGTTTTAATGAAAAACAAAATAATAATATATATTTAAAAATAAATTCTGCTTTTCTAATATTGCCTCAACAACAGCTAGAAATATAATCTTAAAGTATAATAAAAGTAATTTTTAATGTCATGTATACATGTGTCTGAAAAAAATGTTAACTGTTAAAACTGGTGTATTATCTGTGCACTACCAAAATGTCTCATGTATGAAGTTTGCACATAAGAGTCATAATGCAGTCAGTCAGAAGTCTGGATCCCAGGTAAAAGAGAGCACAATTACAGATTCACTTTTATCATATTGTGAGGAAAAAAATTTTCATGTCTTATTCACTGAGAAAGAAAGGTACTTTCTGAAAAAAAATAACAAAAGTAAATTTAGTTTTAAAAATAAAATGCTTTCTGCTGTAAGATGCACAGCCATGCTCTACTTGCTCCATAGAAATATTTTTGCATTGCTGTCTAAACAATGGTTACATGAGGGCTGGTATTAGCACAAACTCTTGTCTTTTAGAGACAGCATTATTAAGAATATGTTATTCAAATTTGAATATAACATAACATAAAAGAACAGAACAGAAAACAGAGGTGAGAATTCCTCCTCAAGCTTTAGAAACAGAAAAGGAACCATCTTTACATAGAATTACATACCACTTCATAAAAGAATCAAAGACTAGGTGCTGGTCTGATGTATTTTGATGCTAATTAATAAAAGGCCTTTACATCTGGGCAGGGCCAATGGGATTGGTGTGGCTAAGTACAGGTGTTTATGGTCCTTTGCCTTGAGGGACAGTGGGAATAATTCTGGGAAGAAGTGGATTGTCTTCTCAAGATCTTATTGTGCATCCTGGTATTATAGATAGGGATAGTAAAATGGAAATCAAAACCATGGTGTGTGTAAAGAAGGAGATGCAAATTAATGCATGGAATAGAATTGCTCAGCTGCTACTGTTTCCTTGCATTAAGGAAAAAGCTGCTACAGTAGAAAGAACAGGTGCCTTTGGAAATACAGGAAGACATGTGTTCTGGTAAACATTGGTTAATAATCAGGGACCTAAACTAATAATACAAATGAGTAGTGTTGAATTACAAGATCTGCTCAATACTGGAATGATGTTACAATTATTTCCAACAAGTATTGGAATCAAAATTGTCCACTTCAGAAGTTTTATACAAAATTTGTAGGAATTGGTAAATTACCTCAAATAAAACAAAGCATATTGTGGCTTAATTGTGTGGGACTAGAAAGCCAGACAGGGAAGCTCAGACTCTTTGTGGCAGAAATATCCATAAATCTATGGACAAGGGATCACTTAGAAAAATAGCATACTCAGATTGATATTCCTGCAATTACAGAGAAAAATAATGATGAATCTAGGGGTGGAATGGTACATGCTTCTGGAGAAGATATTACTATGAGTATTCAGGACAACCATAAGCTATGCCCATTGTCCAAACTCAGACCTTCTCAGGCATTGAGTTTCCAAATTTATTAAAGGGGCTATGGCTGATGTACCAACAGCCTTGCCCCTAAAATGAATTTCAAACAGACCTGATGGCAAGAGCAGTGTTCCATAACAAATGCAAAAATGCAGGTACTTCACCATTTAGTACAAGAGCAGCTGCAGTCTCAGCATATGGAAGAGTCTACCAGCCTTTGGAATTCCCCTGTGTTTGTTATAAAAAAAAGAAATCAGGCAGCTGGAGGATGATAATGGATTTGAGAGCAGTGAATAAAATAGTTCAATCAATGGGTCCTTTAAAGCCTGGAATTCCTTTACCATTCTTGTTACCTAGGTCCTAGACTATAATAATACTTGATTTAAAAGATTGTTTTCTTCACAGCATGTGAAGGATAGGGAATACTGCTTTCTCAGTACGTACACTGAATAGTAATAGTCCAATGAAGAGATATCATTGGAAGGTACTTCCTTGGGGAATATTGAATAGCTCAACTTTATGCCAATATTTTGAGCAACAAGCATTAGAAATAATTCTTAGGCAATTTCTTCAATCTATCATTTACCATTAAATGGATGATATTTTGTTGGCTGATTCTGGTCTTGAAAAAAATGTTTAAGGAAACACAAAGAATTCTGTCATGGTTGGGATTATGGATGGCTATAGAAAAATATGAAGAAGAGATTCAACAAAATAACTGAACAAAAAAGTAGAAGACAAATGGGACAGATCTGTAGAGATCAGTGCAAACTCTTAATGACTTTCAAAAATTAATGGGAGATATTAACTGCTTAAGGCCTACAATTGGACTAGCAACCTATGAGTAAAGCAACGTATTTCAAATGTTAAAAGGGGATTAAGATTTTAACAACCCAAGGTATCTAAAAGGTGAAGCAAAAAAAAAAAAAAAAAAAAAAAAAAAAAAAGAATTAATTCTAGTAAAGCAGAAACTACAAGGGGCATATATGGATAGAACTGATTCTAAACTTGGTTGCATTCTGGTTATTTTGCCTTCAAAACATTCTCCTACTGGGCTCCTTATGAAAAGGAAAGATAGAATCATGAAATGGATTTTCTTAACAAATAAACAAAGTAAAAAATGTAAGACATACATAGAAAAAAGTTTGAATTGATTACAAAGGGAAGAATAAGATTGTGTCAACTATCAGGATCAGACCTGGCAGAGATTGCAGTTCCTCTTACTAATTCTTAGATTATGTCATTATGGAAAATCAACAAAGATTGGCATAGGTCTTATAGTAACTAATTGGGAGAAATCAGTAACAAATATCCAAAAAGCAAACATATACAATTTATATAATCAACTAATTGGATCATTCCGAGTATTGTAAAAAGAACACTAATACCAAGTGAACCCACCTTCTATACTGCTACAAATAAGTTGGATATGGGTGGTTATAAATCTGATAAAATGACTAAGGTGATCAAATCCCATTTACCTCAGTTCAATAATCAGAATTGTATGCAATACTTATGGTTTTGTTAGATTTTCCTGAATCTCTTAATATAATCACTGACTTTCAATATGCGGAAAGAGTCCTTCTGCATATTGAAACTGCTAAATTTACTCCTGGTAACTCAGAATTAGCTACATTATTTATGGAACTACAACAGGTTATCAGAACTAGAAAATATCCCTTGTATAGTATTCATATCCGGTCCTATACAAGTTTACCAGGTCCATTGGCACAAGGAAATGAAAAAAATTGACTAATTAATAGGAAATGTGTTCAAAGCCACAAAATTTCACGAAAAATATTATGTTAACAGTAAGGGTATGAAGAAAAGATTCCCTATCACTTGACAGCAAGCCAGAGAAATAATTAATAGGTGTCCTACATGTTCTTTGTATAATCAAGTCCCATTACCTGCTGGAATTTACCTGAGGGGTACCAAAAGGAATGAATTCTGTCAAATGTATGTGTTTCATTTTGTAGAATTTGGAAGACTATGGTATGTGGACCTTTGTCTGTTGGAGGAGGAGACAGTCAATTTCAGTAAGCTTCCTACTTGGTTATAGGTGGGTGTACCTCCTGGAGATATGAGCTCAGCAGATCATCCCCAAAAAGCCACACAAAAACTGTCTCTTTGAGGAAAAGCATATCAAAGGTGCCCTGGAGACAAGGTCCTGGGGGTATCTCCTGCTATTCAGTTACCCTTTGTTTAAAAATGCAGAGGTTGGGATGTGAGGTTGGCAAGCACATTCCCTCTTTTTCCTTCTGTTGCTCATTGTTTTTGTCTTTTTTTTTTTTTTTATCATTAAGCTTAGTGAATTAAATCTTGCTCTTTTACTATTGACTGTCTTTATCTTAACCAAGTATGTCAGTCATCTGTCCTCTCACAGGTCCTGGGCTCCTTTCCCCCACTGGAAGCAATGGGGATTTCTATTGTCTCAACCCTGTCTAAGCATAGCTACTTTGACCTGCCTCCCTTGTTCTGGTGAATCTGTCCAGAAAGCTCCCTCACTGGCCAGGAGGCCTTCCTTTTGATAGGTTTTTGGGACAGAGCCTTCCTCAGTTAGTCTCCAGAAGACTAAAGAAAATTCTGTTAGCAGATTCTCAGCCCAGCCTCCTGGATAAAGGAACCTTCAAAGGTAAGTACATCATACCATCAATACATATTTGGCTTTTTGAGGTGCAACTGTTTTAAGTTCTGAAAGGCTGATTGTGTAATTAGTCATTTATTGGTAATAATGGCTGTTTTAGAAATACTTGCACAAATTAAGACTGACAATGTTCCTGCATATGTGTCCCTTAAGATGAAGAAATTCTTTACATATTATAATATAAAATACACAATCGTACAGGGCAAACAGTTGTAGAAAGAGCTAGTCGTAACTGAAAAAATATGCTTATTAAAAAAGGGAAGGGAAAAGACCCTCAGGGACAGATTAAATAATGCTTTGTTGACTTTAAATTTTCTTAATATTGGTGATGAAGGGACAACAGCAGCTGATAGACATTGAGCTATAGGAAAAGTTGAGGAACTAAGACAACCAATATACTATAATGATCTGCTGACAAAGGATGGGAAACATGCAATAGTTTTGAGATCGTGACTTGTTTATGCTTATGTTTCTATAGGGAGTGAAAAAATATGGTTACTGACAAAACCTATAAAGATTAGATGTGCCTAGGAAAGACCTCTTAGTAACTAAAATATAAATGAGTTCATATAGAAAGGGATTCTTAATGGCTACCTGGTCTTTATAATATGACATTCTTTCATACAGATTGGATACTACAGCTCAAATAGATGTATAAAATTGATGGCTTATATCTGTTCAAAAATAAGATAATAATGAAGACAATGCAGATATCCTGGGTGATTCAATCTCAAAGACAGACTCAGCTACTGTTTCCTCAAGAAATTATATATGTACAAATATACCTATACTAATAATTTTAAAAGTTTGCTTATTTTCAGAGGAAAAAAAACAGGATAATAATGAATACAAAGCAGGTGGTCTGGGTGATTCAACCTCAAAGACTGCCTCAGCTACTTTTTCGTTAAGAAATTGCATACATATCAACATTAAAAGGCCTAGCCCAAAGGATTGATCCCAAAAAGACTGGACAGAAACAGATACAGCTAGCTTTTCCAGTGCTTGGATAATATCTAGTTATTTCAAAGAGAATCAAAAAGATGATTTTTGCTCCAGACAGCAAAAAATAATTTTGATAACATGACACCCCAATTTCCAGTAGGTGGGGTAGGTGATTTTAGTGGGTTGCCAATGTTCATTTTTGACTAGGGGCATTAGTTATTAAGTTTTATTTAGGGATTTCTTTCTTGTATCCTTCTTTCTCTCTTACCTTTCTATGGTACCTACTGTTAAGGACAAAGTGAGAAAGGAAAGAAGGATATAAGGGGAGGATATAGATTTATAGAATAAAATGTAGATTATTGAATCTACTACCCTCAAATATTTTATATTGGTATTGCAGATTGACAGAAATTTAAGACTATTTTATTCAACTTTTGTTTTATGTGTTAGATATTGTATGTCAATAAAAATTTAAAATATATATTGTATATTGGTATAAACTTAAGATCATTTTGTTCAACACTTTCTTAATGTATATCATACATGTGCAACTCATTTGAAAGGGTAATATACAGTTCTAGTCTTATGAAAACTCACCATTATAACCTGTTAAGGATGGTCGGGGATAAAAGTTGGTAGCTACCTATAAATCTTACTAAATATTAAATTACTTAATTAGAGAGTAAGCTTTATTTAGTTTCTGGTACATGTTTGCAAAGGAATGGATAGATTCTAGATAGAGTAGATAGAAGATCATCTTCCAACACTTCACAGATCCACAGAATATGGCATTTAATCATAAAGAGCTTTTGTGAAAGAGAAACACATCCACTCCTGGCAGCACCTCCAGTCTACTTCTATGAAGATGAGGGCACCAAGAAATGAGTGTGGCAGAAGAGCCACTGAACAGAGAAACTGTTCTTATTTCTACCACTGGTAAGAGACTGTCTGTGGACTTTAACCAAACATGATATTGAGAAATTAGCTCTCCAGGTTTGCAGAGAGTAGGAGGGCCAGTCCATCAGGATTCCTGCTTCACAGAGCAATCTGTTGGATGCTTTGGGCTGGCACACTGAAGACTAGATTCCCTGATGATGGCGAGGAGCCAGTGACTGTCCAGACAGTCAGCTCTCTCTGTCCTGTCTATACTTTTGGAAGTTGCTTTCTTGCATTTACTTCACATTAGATAGTATTTCCTTCATAGATCTCTGATGGGACTGAAGATTAGATAGCCACAGTGTTACTACAAGCTTTAGTTTAAGAATTAAAAACACATTTATACATTGATAATTATAATTTCTAATAAGGAGATTTTAGAAAATGTTGTATACTCACTATGAAAGGATAATGGAATACTTCCTCCAAGGCTGTCAAATACAAAAGGACTGTGTTATGTACTTGATACATGATGACTCTGTATATATACAAATTTATGTAAATAGTTCTTGTTTTACTCTCATTTAAAAAAAATTTAATAGAAAGAGGAGTGAGTGAAGAGAATGTGGTCATGCCTTGGTCCGGGCCTATGGTGAAGGCAGCCTCAAGATGATACCCCACTGAGTCTTTGTCTCTACAGACTGATAAGCATCTGTGATAGATTCAGAGGAGCCATATTGCCCCAGGATTGAAGACAGAGGCTGGAGATTCCTGCTGGGCTATTGTATTGCAAAAACCTCCTCCACAAGAAGAGGGAACTGGAGAGAGATATGTAGGCAGTTTCCTGCCTGATGGCATGGAGAATTGGGAGATTCAGCAGAGAGCATGGATCTCCATGGAGTGCTCCAGCTTCAGTCCAGGGAAGGTGCAGCATTTTCTGTTGGGTAGAAGATCTGCTACATTCCCAGAGAATTACACAAAGGGATTTGCCTGAAGGAACTGATACCCAAAAGGTTTCATTGTTTTTCTCCTTTAATCTCCTTTCCCTCCTGTTTAAGGTAGATGGGTTGTAAGGAAGGTGCATTCATTTAACAAATTCATAATAAAGTTTAATTATTAAGGAATCTGAGTCAACAACTAGGTAACCCACAATCTATAACAAGTTTAGGAGCTGAGCTTGAATATATTTATATTTGTTACCCACTAATATGTATGTCACTTTTTCCTGGAAAATGACCTTTTTATTCTAAAACACAAAAAACCAATCTGCCATCTGATATCTTGAAGGGACAGACTGCAATAGAAAAGTAGGTTTTTATTCTTTGTGTAATATTAGAGGACTGTATAAAGGTCTAGATCTGAAACCAAGTAGCAATGATTGCTGAAGATACAGTCTCAGACAAAATATTGAACATTCCATCATCTTTTCTCTACATTGAGCATTAATAAGCAGTAGGTACAGAGAGGCTATGACCAGGACAATAATTGCTGATGGCTTTCCTGGATAACAGTAGTGTGTGTGTGTGTGTGTGTGTGTACGTGTGTGTTTGTGTGTGTTGTTTGTGTGTATGTTTTTCTGTGTGTTTCTGTGAGTGTACCCATGTGCATATGTATCTAAGATCAAGGAAATAAACTGAAAAAAATCTGACATTGGCAATTTGTAGTCCCTTGTATTCCCTTAAAGATAATGTCCAACTTTATTTCTTGCCAAATTTTAATCTGGGTAACTGCATTCATTAAACGGAATACTGTTACAGACTTCTAAACTTCTTGTTTGCTTCAGCATCTTCTGTTTTGTACAGCACATTTGGAATACACAGATTTATCCGGAAGCCAAGGAAAAGAGAAAATAATTGCATTATGAAGAACCACCCATCATGGCCAGACATACCCTGGGTGCAGGAATCACAAACTCTGAGCACTCTGAACTCTTCCAAATGCTGGAGAGAGTACAGGCACCCAAATGTGCCTCACTAAATTTGTTAGAAGAAAAAGTGGGAAAGAACCTTAATCTTACTGGCACAGGAGACAACTTCCTGAATACAATAACAATAGCTCAGTCTCTAAGATTAACAGCTAATAAATGGGACCTTATGAAACTGAAAACCATATGTAAGGAAAAGGACACTGTCAATAGAATAAAGCAACAACCTACAGATTGAGAAAAGTCTCTCAATCTGACAAACGGCTAATATCCAAAGTGTATAAAGAACTCAAAAGATTAAACACCACCAAAAAATAACCAAATTAAAAATGGGGTACAAAGCTAAACATAATTTTCAACTGAGGAATATCAATGGCTTTGAAACACTTAAAGAAATGCTTACTGTCACTATTCATCAGGGAAATACAAATTCAAATGTCTCAGATTCCATTTTACACTCATCAGACTGGCTAAGATTTAAAAACTCAAATTATAGCCTATGCTGCCAAGGATTCCCTATTCAGAAGTTACCGATGGAAAGCTGATTCTCCATATTGGGGTGACGAGCCAGGACTTCTGCTGAACTTCTGGCATGAACTCTGGTGCCCTCATCTGGTCATTACCCCTTGGAAAGATTTCCTTTAAGGCACAAAAAAGAAGAGGATGCAGATTATCCTGATGAGACTTAATAGGCTATGTCCAGACAAGGGTTTCAGAGGGCCCCCATCAGAGGTCCAGGTGGAGGTGAATAGAGAAGAATAGGAAGAAAGCATGGGAATGGGAAGTTAAGAGTGAGGGGATGATGCCGAGACTAGAGTCACATCCTGACATGGTGCTTGTCTTGGTGTGCTAGAGTTCTCGAAGAGTAACTGCTGTCTTGATTCACTGGTAGGTATCCTTCAGTGTCCCTATTAGTGCCCAGATCAAACACATGTCCTACTGGGGTCGTGCATGCTTTGCTTGGAGCGCTATGGAGATGCTGTTGGTGTGTCTGTGAGGTGATGTTGATCCACGTTGAGTTCTAGCACAGCCAAGAGTACATAGGCCATTTGAAAAAGGACAAGTCCAGCCTTAATCTTGGGGTGTTGAGTATCTGTTGTATATTATGATTTTCTTTCTCCCCCCTTTAAAAAAAGAGTGAGGGGATGACAATCAGGATGTAATGTGAATAAATTATAATAAACAATATATCTAATAATGATTTATATTATGAATGCTCTTCTGGAAGATGGAGTGATATTAAATCTATAGGGAATTACAGAAAATCATGTTCTCAGTCTGATATTATTAAAAAAGAAGACATTAAGTTGTGAGGGAGATGTAGTAATGGAAAAAAGATTTGAAGGAAGATATTGGGGGATGTGAACAAGGTACATTGTACACACATAAGTTTACTTCAAAGAATAAAACAGTCTTATATACTAAATACAGATAAGACAAGCAACAGTAAACTTGAAGATTTGTTGATAATAATACAAAAAATTGAAGGACTAGAACTTACATGATACTTTTAAATGAGATAGGAAAATATCCAGTGGTGCAAAAGTTTCCTAATTAGGATCCATAAAAAGTTACAATAACAAGTAAAAGCATTGAAGGCAATCAAAAGAAAATTTGCTAAATTGATATAACAAACACCATATAAAGGTATCTAGAAAAAGTAGAAAAAAATTGAGACCCACACATAAAAATGCACACATGAACCCACACATAAACAAACACACATGCACATATACTAAACTTGTTAACTTAAAGCAACAAAAAGAAAATAAAAGTAACAAAAGCAAATGGAGCAAATCAGGAGCCAAATGTGGGATGGAGATAATAGCATATTACAAACAAATAATAAAAATAAACAACCCAGTAGCATATAAAAACATAAATGAATGCTACTTGAAAACTGTGAAGTGAAAGTAATTATTCTGCAAATGCAAAATTCAATATAACAAAAATTATTCTAAAATGAAAGATAAAAATAAATTATTGTTCCATATTTTCCCCAGCTGCTGCCAAGCTGCTGAGCACCATGGCAAAATTGTGCTTTTCGGTCACAGGCCAGTCCAGGCACTGTTGGCTTCCAGGCATGGACAGTTGAACCTTTGGTGTCAAAGGTTCTGCTTCTCTCAGGAGTGTCTAGATGCTTAGAGTGCGGCCTGTGGTTATGGAAAAGAGTTTCATACTGTATTATGATTACCTTTTTTTCTCAAAGGGGACATATTTTCTTACTTTAATTTTAATTTTTGTATTCACTTTACATCCTCATCATTGCCTGCTCCCTCCTTCCCTTTCCATCTCTCCATCTCTCCCTCTTCCTCCTATCCTCCTCCTCTTGTCCACAGAAATATGGAGCTCCCCCAACCAATCCAGCCCAGCACATCAACTTCCATTAGGACTGAGATCCTTCTCATCCACCAGGTAGCCTGCCTGGTTAGGGAGAAGTGATCAAAAACAAGCAACAGATTCCATGTCATAGACAGTGCCCACTCAATTTACTAGTGTATCCACATGAAGATCAAACTGCCCATGGTTTCCATATAAGTAGGTGGCCTATGTTCAGTCCATGCAGGATTTGTATGGTGCTTCTGTCTCTATTAGATCCCATGGGTCTTGGTTGGTTCACTCTTAGGCCACCTTCTAGCCAAGCAGAACCTATAGTGATGGGAGGGGAACACCAATCCACCTACAAAACCTTCAAAACAAAATTTACCCTACCTACAAGATAAAGATAGAGACTGAAGGAATGATTAACCAATGCCTGACCCAACCAGAAACCCACTCTATGGGAGAAAGCCAACTTCTGACACCAATAAAGATACTCTGCTATTTTAAAGACAGGGCCTAAATTTACAGTTTTCTGATAGATGAACTACCAATTAATCAAATCAGATGCTGAGACTCATGGCCAAGCATTAGGCAGAGCTTGAAGAGTCCAGTGGAAAAGTCGGGGTTGCAGAAGGATAGAAGGAACTGGAGGGATTAAGAATGCTGCAAGATCTTAGCCATTTTGATGGGTGTAATATAGAATCTTAGAGTTGTTTTGATTTGTATTTCCCTGAAGATTAAAGATGTTGAGCATTTCTTTAAGTTTTTCTCAGCCATTCGATATTCCTCTGTTGAGAATTCTCTGTTTAGTTCTGAGCCCCATTTCTAAATTGGGTTATTTGGATTGGTGATGTTTAATTTCGTGACTTCTTTATATATTTTTGATATTAGACGTTTGTCAGATTTAGGGTTGGTGAAGATCTTTTCCAAGTCTGTAGGCTGTCACTTTGTTCTATTGACAGTGACTCCAGCCTTACACAAGCTTCTCAGCCTCATGAGGTCCCATTTATTAATTGTTGACCTTACGGCCTGGGCTATGGGTGTTCTATTCTGGAAGTTGTCCCCTGTGCCAATGTGTTCCAGGCTCTTCCTTAGTTTTTGTTCTGAGCAGTTTAGTGTCTCTGGTTTTATGTTGAAGTCTTTGATCCCCTTGGACTTGAGTTTTGTGCACGGTGACAAAGATGGGTCTGATTGCATTTTTTTATTCGTAGACATCCAGTTAGACCAGCACCATTTGTTGAAGATGCTATCCTTTTTCCATTGAATAGACTGGCTTCATTTTCCAAAACCAAATGACCATATATGTGTGTGGAATCAATTCCACTGATCAACCAGCCTATTGCTGTGCCAGTACCATGCTGTTTTAATTACTTTTGTTTTTATAGTACAACGTGAGATCAGGTATGGAGATTAGTGACACCACATGCTGGCGAGGATGAGAAGAGAAAGGAACATTCCTTCATTGCTGATGGGAATACAAACTAATACAACCACTTTGGAAATCTATTTGGTGCTATCTCAGAAAAATGGTAATAAGGCTTCCTCAAAACCTAGCTATTCCACTCCTTGTAATATACCCAGAAGATGCTCCAGCACACAACAACAAAACTTGTTCAACCATGTTCATAGCAGCCTTATTCATAAGAGCCAGTACCTGGAAACAGCCTAAGTGGCCTTCAGTAGAAGAATGGATAAAGAAACTGTGGTACATTTACACTATGGAATACTACTCAACTATTAAAAACAAGGAATTCCCGAAATTTGTGGACAAATGGATTGAACTAGAAATGATCATAATGAGTGAGTTAAACTGAAATGGTAAATAATCACTTATATCTGGACACTAGCCCAAGAGGCATGTCCCATGAAAGTCTTCACTTACCAGGAAAGTGGGACACAAATGAAGACTTCCTATTGGGTTTCTAGGAGATAGAAGCAAGGGAGAATGGGGAAATAGAAGGATCTAGAGGGTCCTAGAAACTTACAAGTAGAACATTATAATGGGCAGATATGGGCCCAGGGGTCCTGCTCAAACTATGGCACCAGCCAAGACAATATGTACAGTAAACCAAGATCTAGCCAATGGACAGGACATCCTCCACAGTTGAGTGGAGAGTGTGGACTGACTTTCACATGAACTTTGGTGCTCAGATTTAACAATGTCCCCTGGATGGGGAGGCCTGGCGGCAATCTGAGGAAGGAAAGCAGGCTACCAAGAAGAGACTTGATTGCCTATAAGCATGTTCAGGGAGAGGAGGTCTCCCTCAGTCACAGTCATAGGGGAGGGGAATAAGGGGAAAATGGGAGGAAAGGAGAAATGGGAGAATACAAGGAATGGGATAACAATTGAGATATAATATGAATAAAGTAATAAAATGTATTTAAAATTTAAGATGTAATAAACCATCACAGTCTAAAAAACAAAAAACATATTTGTAATCTGAATAAATTAATAAAATTAAAAAAAAATCTGTGAAAAAGAATGCTGCAAGAAGATAATTAGCTCTTTCTAATGATATTGCTGGTTCCAAATGGCAGTAGAAACTTGGGTATCCCAAAGCTAGCGATGTTTCCTCAGTCTTACAGCCCTTTGTTAAGCTGCCATGCTAATGGCAAAGGATATGGATGGATACCTTGGACCTGATTAGTTCACAGGCCAGAACACAGGTCTTGCTGCTGCTTCTCTGGATGTCGTGGCTTGCCTTCTCTTCAGTGGTAATGATAACTGAAGCAGCTATGACTGCCTGCCCAGAAGCCAACTGCAGAAGAATGAGCAATGAATTCTTCAGGGAGGAGGGAGTCCATCCTTCCCCAGTGTCAGGTAGTTGTGGAAGAGAAATAGAGTAGAAAGCAAGCTCATTTATTTTGTAAATCAGGGACATTATAAACCTTGGGCAGTGTAAGTGGTTATTTTTTTGGGGGGGAGGGTAAATATGTAGGGCAAGGGTACCAGGAACACTTCATTTACATGCAATAGCACAGTCTTATCTTGAGAAAGAGAACCCAGTATTTAATTATCCTATGGCTGAGAGATGAACTCTAGGTACATATGTAAGTGTTTGCAGAAATCTTGGGTCTCATCCATGAGTAGGGTATTTCCAGGAATCCTTAGGTGTTTGCTGAAAAGGCTGTACTAGGAGAATGGGAGTTGAACCTGCTTTTCCCCCAAGGACTGCATGACATTCCTCAGGTAGAAGGTGTGGAGATTCAGCCTTTTTAGCTCAGGAAAAATAGATGGAGCCCAGTTGCTAATGGGAGTCCATTATTTTTCATCAAGTTAAGGGGCAATCACGTATAACCAGACTTGGATCTTAACACTAGGGTCCCACAAGAAATTAAGAGAAAAACTGCAAATATTCTTATACTATCTTTTACCTAAATTTCATCTGTAGCCTAATCATGAAATTATGTGAGATAAACATGGAATGAGAGACATAAATTGGCAATGTTTTTATAGTTCATCAAGATATGGAAAAAAAAATGCAAGAGAAAAACATTAATGGTATGAGGAGATGAAGATGGAAGCAATTTCTTCTTCATCCCTAATGGTGAGCTTTTACTAAGAAGCAAGGTTCTATACACACGAATGTGGAAGAAAAGTAAATAATGAGACTCTGCTATAAACCCTAGGACCTACCATAAAAACTGAGGTGGCAAGACATACCCACTGAGGAAATAGTGAGAAAATGCTATGGGAATAATGAAACATTTTCCTCTTGGAACCTTTTTACCATTAACTGGGCCAGAAACCTATCACTCTGTAAGGTTTAAAATAGTACCTACAACTTTCCTGTTGCAAAATTAACATAGTAGTAAAATGTCCTTATTTTCTGACCCTTATATATACATACACAGATTATACACATTAATAATTAAGTCTGAGTAACAAATAACAAATAAGCAAGACATTTAGGAAAGACATAAAAGTAATTCCACCTGAAGTTATTTAACCAAGTGTGACTCTAGATACAAATTATCTACTTTATTATTCCTTTGCTTCCTACCTCCTATCTATGTTGTTGCATTCCTGTGACTCTATGCTTGGATGAAGGCTGTGTCTATCCCTGTGTTTCTTTTCATGTTCATGCCTGTGTGTCTAGGTGTCTATTGTATGTGCCTTTGTGTGAGTTGTCTCTCTCCATATCAAAAGGCTTCTTTCTGTGCCTATTGAACAGGATAGAAAGCACCACATTGGAAAGGAATAGCTTAGACAAATCATTAACAGTTTTAGAGGAGATAAAGTCACTGGCTCCGACTGATCCCAATTCACCAAGATTTCAAACATCAGTGTTCATCAACCATTATCTATAAATTATTGCTGTTAACTTTTATGACAGATAAAATTCTTTTCAATTTTCTTATTTTAAATGTTTAGAAAATGATACATATGCATTACTCTGGGTCTGTGACGTGGAAGAGTACATAACTTAAGATTACACATATGCATCAGCTTAGGTAGTATAAGTTGATTAAACAGAAAATCCAAGCAAGTGAAATTGTTTGTATTAATATTTTAGTGGAATGTTAAATCATTTGAAAAGGCTGGCAGTTGTAAGTGACCTCTAGGTTTGATACTAAGTTTGAATGTGAGGTTCAGTCTCTTCTTCATGTAAGAGATATCTTCAGAATGTTACATCACCATACACATATTACACTACCCTTCAACCCTCATCAGAGAAATATCTTCTACTTGAAGTAGGTGGCAATGATTGTACAGGGAAACTCCCAACCCCTCAGTTTGTAACGGAGGCTTCAGCTTTAAAGGGGACATCAATATCATGCCATTTTCTGCAAATAACAGCCGTAATTGCTTTAAAAATGTCTGAGAATTGGTGATAGGCAATCATGGTACATATCGGAAGAAACACAAGTTATTTGCTATGACATGACCATTACACACACGGACTCATCACCTGGATCACATGTGGAAGGTACAGGCAAGATAAAATCATCCAAAGTCACAGAATGGAAGTGGGGAAAGGATCACGAAGCCTTACCTTATCTGAGAAGCTACTGACAACTTAAGGCCGCTGAGTGGAGTCAACTTTCTTCTAGTATGAGTTCCTGGAGAAGCAACACATACTCTAGTATGTAGATGGTTCTACACATGTTCATGCAGAATCAGAAATAAGTGGACTCACTGATTTTAAAAACAAAGAACATAAATTTTGATTAATAATTGGTAGAAGGTATAAGAAAAGATTAGTAGAAGGAGTGAGAGGTGAATATGATCAAACACATTTTATACATGTGTTAAATTCTAAAAAATGAAAATAATTTTTAAAAATGACTAATCTAGATGGATGTTTTAAGTTGATAATGTCAACTTGTGAAGGAGGTTGATTTACATTCAAAATTTAGATGCACCTAGATAGGAAAGATGTTTTCTTCAAGATTGTCAAATACAAATAGCCAAAACATTAAGAATGTAACATTAATATAATTCCTGATTGTGTCATTGTTCTTCTTGCTATAGAAAGTGTATTCTATATATGTGTAATAATGTAAATGTATGTGTAAAAGTAAACAATGTTTAAAAAATGAGTAAACTAAGTTTTAAATTTTTAATTGGATTTCAGAGAGGAAAAGTATATTTTAAAAAAAGGGCTTAAGTTTTAGATCTTTGGTTTAATAACAGCAGTCTCCTGATAATGGTATAAATAGCTGTACTTCAACTAAAGGGAGTATCATTAAAACAAATAGGCTGTTTTTTGTTACATTTGAAACTTTTAAAATATTCTAATATTTTGTAAAATAAAATTGCCCAATAAAAACATGTCATATTGTAAATTACCATCTTTCTCTCAGAGTTATATGATGTCCTGTGGTGATTCTCAATCTCCCTCTCTCTCTCTCTCTCTCTCTCTCTCTCTCTCTCTCTCTCTCTCTCTCTCTCTCTCACACACACACACACACACACACACACACACAGAAACATTCATAAATATATTATGGTTTCCCTCCCCTTATTCCTCTCATAAGTAAACATGATAATACTTTGGACAAAATTTCTATCCTTCAATACCAGTAACAGCAAACATTTCATTCATTCATCTCTTTACCTTTCATAATACATTTTCTGAATATATTTTCTTAAAACAGGCAGCCATTAAAAATGAAAAAAAACTGTGGCTTAAAATTAGATGAAGAATTATCCTCATAAATTTTTCTTTAAAATTTATTCTGAAAATGTTTATAAACAAGATGTTTAGGAATCAGAGTGTTCATTAAGACTTATGTAAAGTTGGAAGGTGAGAAGGAACTCCAACAAGTTGTTCTTGACCTCCACAACCATGGTGTAATATGTAGGCCTCACTGACACATCTTACATATTACACACACACACACACACACACACAAACACCACACATGGACATGCAAGCACATGCACAAACACAGAAGTGCACATAAACACACAAAAAGCACACACATATGCATAAATTTAAAACAGAACATTACAAAAATATTAAATGCAATAAATTTTTGAAGAATGATACAAAACACAATGAAAAGAAGAATGAGTATGCAGAGACATTGAACGTCATGTATAGTTTCCCTACAAGAAGAAACAAGATTCTTAGGAGAATGGATTATATTTTAAAGTATTACTATTCCTCATTTTTTAGATGATAATGAGAAATTGAAAATATTCTGGCATTAAAAACTAATCACTGATTTCCCATTTGTCAGGCTGCTAGTGGTCTGCTTCATGCGATCTGTTGCCTTACAGAAGCTAGAGAATGAATATCCAAACTATGTAAATAATTCAAGAAACCAGATAGCAAATAATCCAATTAAAAATTGGACACAGATCTAAACAGAGAATTTGGCTGGGAAAGACCTAACTGTTCAACCATTGAAGAAATGCAAATCAAAACTACTTTGAGATGCCATCTTATAACACTCAGAATGGTTATGATCAATAACCCAAGTAGCAGCTCATGCTGGAGAGGATGTAGAATAAGGTGAGCGTCATCCAATTCTGATCAGCATGCAAACTTGTACAGCCACTACGGAAATCAATATGATGCTTACTCACAAAGTAGGAAATTGATCTATTTCAAGACTCATCTATACAATTCTTGATTGTATACCCAAAGGGTGTTCCATCATACCACAAGGACACTTGTTCAATCTTGTACATTGCTACTTTATTCATTATAGCCAGAAACTGGAAACAATTTTGATGTCCTTCCACAGAAGAATGCATAAAGAAAATGGGGCACTTAACATAATGGAGTATTACTACAGTAAAACAAAACAAAATGAAACAAAAAATAAACAGCATAGTGAAATTTAAAAGCAAATGGATTCAACTATAAAAATAATATCCTGCTCCATGAGTTAACCCAATCTTCAAAACTTAAATATTGTATGTACTTATGTATAAGTGAAAATTAGATGTTAAGTAAATGATAACCAAGTTACAATCTGTAAACCTAGAGAGGTTATGCAAAAATTATGGATCTAGGGGAGATGCATGTATCTATTTAGAGTGGTATACATAATATATTTTATGGGCAGATTAGAGCAGGTGAAGATGGGAGCTGGGGGATCACATGTAGAGAATGAGAGTGCATGACGAGATGGCTGAAATTGTAGGATATTAGTGGGTGGTATGGAAATCTAGTGCAGTGAAAACTTTCTGGAAAATATGAAGATACTCCAAGTAATGATACATAGACATGGGAGATAAGAAATCTTAATAGGCTGTCTCCTGGCTACTTGTTACCAGGCAAAACTTATAATGGCTGAACTGGGTTGCATTCAGTTGTGTTCTTCGTCAAAAAGTTTCATACAACTCCCCAAACAATGCAGTCTACAGTTTCTCTCTGCATACTGACAGTGGGGCCATTGCTGAGAATAACGCCCACAGAACTTATTGAACATAGAGAAGGTGAACTGGTTCCTCCATATAACTTTTATCCTTATTTGTAGTCTCTGTGATGTTGGAAGGTAATCTGCAGGCTACCAAAAGAGAAGAGTCAAAAGCAATCCCTTCACAATACCTTTCATCTGTAATCTCTTCTTCCTACAAAATATGCTAGAGTAGCTCCAGACAGAACTTTTATGAGTAACTAACATATTTGGAGTTGACTTAAGGTTTACTTTATGAGAATGAACCCATGCATGGCATTGCTTGTGTAAAAAAGAATCAGAGACTATATATTCCAGAGAGCCATGGTAAGAACCAAACTGTATTGGTCTCAAAAAATGAAAAGTATCAGTAAAATTATGCATAGTAATGTTCTGCTATGCTCATAGATTAGTACATTATCTAGTCATCAAAGAGACTTCCTCTGGGAGCAGATGCGACTAATGCAGAGATGCACAGCCAGACATTTCACACAGAGAGAATGTAAATGGGATGCCTTAATTAAATCATTCACTTCAGAGATCATAAATTCCCATGAAAGGGGAGGCAGATGTTTTTAAGAACCAGAGGACCTGGAGGACACCAGGTGTACAGGCCCTCTGAATCAACTAAGCTAGGTCCATATGTGCTTAAGAGAGTGAAGGAGCAAGCACAGGGCCTACACAGGTCTTCTGCATATATACTATAGCTTTTAGGATAGTGTTTTTATGGAATTTCCAACTATGAGAATGAGTGGTCTCTCTGACACTTGTGCCTGCAATTGAGACTCTTGTCATCCTGTTGGATTGCTCTGTACAACTTTAATATGATAGTTTTGCTTCATCTTGTTATATTTTATAGTTTCAGGTTTGGTTGCTGTTTCTTAGTGGCTTGTATTTTTTTTTATGAGAGACAGAAAGGGAGGAGATCTTGAGGGTTGTGGAGGTGAGGAATAATTGGAAGGAGTGGTAAATTATGATTGGGATGTATTTTATGAGAAGTGAATATATTTTCAATGAAAGAGACTTTTTTTAAAAAAATCACTGATTTCAAAACCAAAAGTTCACTGATTTATTTCTTCTCTTTTTTTGTTTCCCTTGGTTTAACCAGTATTTCATTAAAGCAAGAGGCATTTAACCACAACTACAAGACGATCCATATTTACCTTTCCTATCTAAGCATGTCCTTTTGTTTCCCACTCTTGTAACATATACCAGTATACACACTCTCCTGAACACCTAGATGTGCACATCCCTGAACCAAAAGAGAATGGTAAGAGTTTTCTACAGGTCTCACAAGTTTGGAAAGGATGAATGAGTCGAAAAAATATACGCCTGTAAGAGACAAAGTACTTAATAGAGGTACTCTAAATCCTGGTTTTCTTTTCCAGGTTTGATATTATACTCGATTCTTTGAGTAAAATCACTGTAATATTAGGCCATTAAATTGGCAGTAATAATTCATTTTCTATAGTGGATATGCTGGCAATACCATATTCCCTGTGATATTTTTATGATATACTAGAATTCTACAAATAACTCATATTTTTCTTCCTTTTTTTCAAACATCCTCTTGCACTTGCTACTGAATAATCTTTTTTTAATAAAATTTCCTTATTTAATATTTATGAAAAGACTTATATATAATGAAAGACTATGGAGAATTTCATATAAATTCAATGGTCATCCACAAAGAAATAGATACAATAATGGCATAGGTACATTTAGGATTGGAAATGATGTTACAATTTTTAAGGGAAGAAAATCTGTCTATAAAGAGAAAAATGTGAAAATCCCATCTCATTGCTATAATCAAATTAGTTATGGCTAGAAGGAAAAGCAAAAATAGAGGAACTATAGGAATTCTATGAGTATGGGAAGTGGTCTTCCCTAGGAAAGAGTATGCATATTGGTAGCCAAGTGACCAATCCTGAAAGCACACATACAAGTACCAAGAATGATATATATGTGTGTATCTATATTATATAATCTATATTTATATCTATATCTCTATATATGAGTAATTCTAGTTATAAAGATAAGTACAAGCAGTACTAAATAATAAATACTTCCTTATTTGCCCCAACTAAAATTTACCTTTTTATTAAACATCCTATCACTATATATTTCAAATTACCAGTTTAGTACTTTGAACTAAAAAATTATAAATTTCTCAGGTATAAGAACACTTAGTTTAAAGTGCAACCTTTTCCAACTCGTTATGACCTCAAGGCACAGAAAAAAGGAAAAGACCCTATCTTGCTTTTTTTTTTTTTTAAATAAGAGATGTGTGAAAATTAGTATATTGACTTTAAGGATCCATGTGAAGAGATTTATACAAAATTATAACAAAACTCCATCTTTTATACTCAAATAATTATTTCAGTGTGCTAAAAATTGGAATTTTACATTTACTATCATATAATTTGAAAATTAGATGAAATATTAGTTGCCTTGAGTATGGCCTTAAAGCATTTAGTAACTTTGTAGTGATTAGACTCTGGTGAATTATCTTTGACATACAATTATTGATTTACATAATTTATACTGTTACCAGTATACTGCATACCAGAATGTATGATATATCTACTATCCAGTATACAAACTCAGTTCAGTTTTATATAAATTGAATAAATACTTCCTTTTTTATTCTACTAACACAAATTTAATAATATATCATATATATTATACACATACATATATACATATTACACATTTTACATTTGAAATAACTTAGAGAAGTGGTTGACTGAAGCAAAAGTTATATTTCTAAAGGAAAAAAACAACCAAAGAAAAACAGTAAGTTTGATAATTTCTCACATTAAATGAATTGAATAACGAATGAATCAGCAAGAGTGAAAATATTGGAGGTTTATCTGAATTGACATGTCTACGGAGGTGAGAAAATTGGAAATATATCCAATTATTTTTCACAGCAAGTGTTTTTGCGAAAATCTATTACATTGGCTTCATATGCCAAGCTTGATGTTCTTGCTGTTTTACAGTGCATTGTTCCTTCAGATCAGTTATATAGAGATATTTTCTGATTATCTGGTAATTTCTGTGTCATATAATATGCCATTTACCAGCCATTCAATAGTTTACTTGCAGTTACTATCCCTACTACATTTATATATAGAATCACAATACCAAGATCACATTTGGTTAGAACATTTCTTAGATTTCAGAAGACAGCCAGAAAGACAGGATTCCTCAAACTTCACTTTCTTGTGTGTGTTATTATTTGTTATTGTTCAAATGTCAACTAATTATTTCAGCAATTATGATAAATTTACTGATAATTCACTCACAGGAATACTTAAACATTGTTTTGAAATTCATTTTTTTTTTTCATGCAACAGAAATAGGCTTTCTACATCTGGTCTAAAAATCTTAGATTAGTCCTCATTTTCAGCATGATTATGGGTCATTGTTGCATGCCTTTTTAGAATTACAAGGAAATATGTAACAATGGATACTTAAGAGATCAGTGGGATGGCAAATATATTTATGCTTCTTACCCAACATTTAGCAGCAACATAATCTACTCATGGTTATCATTATTAATATGCTCAACAGTACACAAGTTTTTAGTTTATTTATAAACAAAGAAAAGTTTGTTGCGTATATAACCCTTATTCTCTTCCATTGCATTATCTTGATATCTTTGTTTCTTCCTGAACAACTTTATTTTACTCATTTTTCTCTTTGTACAAAGCTCACTTAACATATGCAAACCTGTTGTTTATTATAACATTCAGGCATGCCTTAACCTGGTGGTTTCCTGGAACCATACTACAAGTGCTAGGGTTATAAACATGTCTTATTTCTGCATGTTTTTCTGTTATTCTGCTAAAAAGAATTCTTCCAGATTTTGCATGTCTTTATACTTGTAAAAATGTTTCTTTTCTGTTATGGACATATGTAATTAGCATCTCTACACATAAATATATAATAACCACTCCTTGAATCACTATTGTTTTACTTATGTGCTGACTTCTTAAAGGCTGACCACATTATATTAGATAATCAATTAGAAAGCTTATCTCTGGAGAAGGCTAATTCTCCCTCTATTTGCATTCTTTAGTACCTGCAATTTTTCTTCTGTGATTGGGGCACTAGGTTTTGTTTTTTTGTTCTTTTTTTTTCTTTTGCAAATTACTAATGTACTTGTGTGGTTCTCATTCAGGTCTTGTTTAGCTAGTTATATTGTTGAAGTTTCAGGGTTACAGGTAATATCTATGACACACACTACACACACTTTGCAATATAATTACTGGTCCTCTTGTTCTTAAAATCATTCTCGCTCATCTTTCATAATGTTTTCTGAGATATAGGTGTGGGCCTTGTGTTCTATGTGGATCAATTGGGAATGGGCATCTCACAGTCAGGTTTTGTCTTCATTTTTACTAACATTGGCTGTCTACAATAATCTTCATTTTTTTTCAAAAAGAAAAAAAAATTTATGAGGGGTGAGAGCAACTCTTACCAGTGAGTATAATGACAAATAATTAAAATGAAGTATTGAATATACTGACTTAGTAAGATGGTAGTATGAGTTTCTCCTCTGACATCTAAGACCTTACTCACCAAAGGTAATTTGTTAAGTTTAAAGTACCAGTCACTGCTTATCTCTTGTTGTGTTTCCTAAGTTCATATAGAATAGTTGTTAATCACCAAGGTATGAATGGCACTATTGTTGTCAGGGTTTTTTTTTAAATAAAAAGAGTTTGATAAAAAATGAAGAATCATAATTTAAGTTAAACGTATAAAAACAAATCAAGATATCAATGGGCGTCCTCCCCTCTGTCCCAGTTTCCTGGTAAGTGAAGGCTTTGATGGGACATGCCCCTTGGGCTAGTTTGCAGATATAAGTGAGTATATACCATTTGAGTCTTTCTGCTTCTGGGTTAACTCACTCATTATGATCATTTCTACATGAATCCATTTGTCCACAAATTTCAGGAATTCCTTGTTTTTAATAGCTGAGTAGTATTCCATAGTGTATATGTACCACAGTTTCTTTATCCATTCTTCTACTGAGGGACACTTAGGCTATTTCTATGATCTGGCTATTATGAATGAGGCTGCTATGAACATGGTTGAGCAAATTTTCTTGGTGTGTGCTGGTGCATCTTCTGGGTATATTCCAAGGAGTGGAATAGCTGGGTCTTGAGGAAGCCCTATTCCCAGTTTTCTGAGATAGCACCAGATAGATTTCCAAAGTGGCTGTATTAGTTTGCATTCCGACCAGCAATGAAGGAGTGTTCCTCTCTCTCCATATCCTCTACAGCATGTGGTGTTGCTTGAGTTTTGATCTTAGCCATTCTGAGGGGGGGTAAGATGGAATCTCAGAGTTGTTTTGATTTGCATTTCCCTGATGCCTAAGGAGATTGAGCATTTCTTTAAGTGTATCTCAGTCATTTGATATTCCTCTGTTGTGAATTTTCTGTTTAGTTCCAAGCCCCATGTCTCAATTGGGTTATTTGTTTTGGTGGTGTTTAATTTCTTGAGTTCTTTATATATTTTGGATATTAGACCTTTGTCAGATGTAGGGTTGGTGAAGATGAGAGAGGCATGGGAGAATAGCAAAGTGGAAGGATCCAGTGGGTCCTAGAAACTTACAAGTAGATCGTTATGATAGGCAGATTTGGGCCAAGGGGTCATGCTCAAACTAAGGCACCAGCCAAGGACAATACAGACAGTAAACTTTCAACCCCTACCCAGATCTAGCCAATGGTCAGAACAGTCTCCACACTTGAGTGGAGAGTGGGATATGACTTTCTCAAGTACTCTGGTACCTCACATTTGACCATGTCCCCTGGAGGGGGAGACCTGGTGGCACTCAGAGGAAGGACAGCAGGTTACCGAGAAGAGACTTGATACCCTATGAGCATATACAGGGGGAGGTAATCCCTCTGAGGAACAGTCATAGGGGAGGGGAATAAGGGGAAAATGGGAGGGAGGGAAGAATAGGAGGATACAAGGGATGGGATAACCATTGAGATGTAACAAGAATAAATTAATTTAAAAAAAGATATCTATAGGCATGATCAAGATAGTCTATTTGAGAAAAATCCAGCCTTTCGACTTCCTTATGATAGTTGTTTTGGAATGTGGATTTAACACAAGGAAATTTCAAATGGAAGTCAATGAGGAATTGTCAAGAATAGTTTGGCACACGTGGCAGGGTTTTTCTTAATTGAGTTGAGGTAGTAAGATTGGACCTGGACCTGATTTGATATGGTTATATTGTGATTTGTTTATGACCATCAATGTAACTAGAATATACATAATCTCACAGTCACTAAATTATTTTGTGTGTCTGTGTCTGTGTGTGTGTATGTAAAATTTAAGCTTAATTAAATATTGACCTTGAAATCTATTCAATTTATGCATTTTAGATATCTAATAGGGTTTCAAAAGCCCATACAAAACCCACACTGATTCATATTCTATCTGTCTGTCTGTCTTTCTTTCTCTCTCTCTCTTCCCCCCTTTCTCTGCTGGTGTTGATAATATAGCTCTCAGCTTCTTATCCAGCAGTGTGCCTGCATGCTACAATGCTCCATGCCATAATAAAAGTGGGTTAATGACTACACAGTGACCTATGTTCTCTATACTCAGTGAGTATGTCTGTCTCCTCTCTGTATTAGGATTGATTCATACATCTTTGGCTGAGTGCAACCATATGAATCATGAAAGATGATAAAAGATGACACTATCATGGAAAGAGTCAGGGTGCAGCTGAGGGCAAAGATAGACTTGTACCCTTCAGGAATTGCAATAGACCACCCTTTTATGAACGTCATGAGGTGGATGGTTGGAAGACATGTTTCACACAATAAATGTTATCTGACAACTTGCAATAATATGTATCTCATGCGGCTCTTGTTTTTCATGTATACCACAGCTCTCCCTGCTGGCATCCTTTGACAGATAACACAGATTAGACAGGCACTATAGTTATTAACATGTAAAGCTTAACTTCAGTCTAAAGTAATGTGATATTATATTAAATGATCAATTTTTCAAAGGAATTGTATAGTGAACATATAAGGCAATAACAAAAAGTTTTCTTATTATTATGACTTTAATAATATATATATATATACACACATATATGTCCCTTAAATGTAATTTAAAAATTTATATTTATCCTCAGATGATGTGGCTATAGAAGCAAACAGGGTAAGCTGCCATCTTTACCACATTAAATTCAAGTTAATATCAAAATTATATTTTAGAGAGTATGTTTTTCTTTTCTGGCATACCTCAACCTATTTGTAGAATAATGGAATACTCAAAGGCTGAAATATATAATTCTCATAATTAACATCTTTGCAATGAAAAACTTTTAGTTTCTAAAATGAAGTAGAAGGATAATTGAAGGTCACAATCCTGATAATGTGTGAGGAGGTTTTCAAAGCCTGAATGTCTCATACCCATTTCATAAAACTATTACACATTATAACTACTAAAAACTAGAGAGTACTGAGGAGTACACTAGTAGTGTACCAATATTCTAATAACCTAAGTTTAAGTGGTAATTTATAATCTTTATGCAAGCCGTTATCTCTTATACTGAACAAAACAAAACATTATGGAGGTTCTTGGTGTAGGAAAAAATTAAAATGTAGATTTAATAGTTCCTAAGATGATTTACCGGAAATCAAATGTTAGAATTATTATGTAAAAACTCTTTCTCCTAAATAATTGAGACTTCTGATCGTTCAGCAATTCAAAGCACTTCTTTTCTAAGTGTCAGGTCCAGTTACCAGCACCCATACAATGGCTCACAAAATCTGTAAATGCACTTGCACAATCGCAAGAGATCCTTGGTTCCCTTCTGACTTTGCCAGCAGTGGGCAAGCTTATGATGTACATACAAAATCAAGCAACACTCATAAATGATAATTTACATTAATATATCAGAAAATAATTTCTAAGAAAGAGTTCAAAACCTCCATGGAAACCATCCACACATATTGTGGTACTTGCTTGAAAATCTAAAGTAGTAAATTAAAAATAAGCTAATTTCCACACATTCCTGTACACATGTAATACTAGTTGAAATGACAGTAAAGAGCACATAATCTCCCCTCTAAGCCCTTTGAAAAAACTGTCATCTTATCCCTGACATCTCAGGACAACCATATAACTTATCTTTTAAATTATTTTGTAAAGTTTATTGCCATGTATTTTATCAACTTGTGTTGATATGTGTCAATTCAAAAGCATATGATAGTTTTGACTTAAGTAAATATCCATTTAATCTTTTCATTTAAATCTGTGTCTGTCATAACAAATAGAGAGCGATGAATGAGACATTGTCAAGTTGAAAGATCATTAAATGTCATTCTGAGTCCTGGCACAAAATGGCTGGCAGAAAGTCAATGATGCAAGCTCCATGTGGGGTACAGAGAATGGAAGATAGATCTGAGGCATCCCAAGTCCAGCAAGCTGTGAGCAATCAATCAATCATTTCAGTCAAGGGAAGAGTGAAATGAGAGTTGATGGCAATGCTGTGAGAGTACATATAGCTATGGACATCTAACTTCTAAGTGTTTTGATTTACACTCACAAGCATCTGGTTACTAGAATGACAAGCAAGGAAAACTACATTTGATCAATGTCCTTGACTGTCTTTTTTACTTAAAGTATTTTATGTACCTTAGGTTTATATTAGTTTTAAACACATTTCCTGGTTTAAGAGTAAACGTGGCCTAAATAGACTGTGGTATGTAGTCCCCTGTTAGAAATAGGATTAATCAACTCTGAAAGAGAAAACACTAATATGATGTGGCAGTGCTATTTTATGTCTTCAGAAGCCTTACTACAATTTACATATTATTTATTTAGCTTTTACTTTACTTGATGTCCTTTCATTTATATGAACTTATTCCCTAAATGTTCTAAATATAAATTCTACTTAAAACATTGTAGAAATGCTTATACAATATTAATATTTAACATCAAGAAGCTTTTAAAGTCATAATACAAAAATATGGAAAGTTTTTCACATGTTTACTCAGTTGCTTACCCCATTTTTGTTATAAGCTCAAATTAGATGCTGAAAACATCACTCTTGATTGAATCCCAGTATCTTTTAGATTAATAAACCTATTTAATTTAGTTTGCTTCTATTTGATGAAAATTGAATATGAAATATTCTAAGGGAGAAAAGAAGCAGCAGGGAAGATGACAGCAGAAGTTTTGTTTAGTGTACTCTCTCTGTATTCATCTTGGACTCAGGGAGTTTTAGCCTGAGTTACATACTTGTCGATAAAGTGTACTGAGAGAAATATCTATTTCAGGTCATAACCACATTTAAAAATCTTTATCAGACTGTGCAAGTGGCAGCTATTCTAAATCAAAATCTTATAGCCATTTTTAAAAATAGAATTAGTAATCATTTTTACCTAACTTCGTGCCAGAGTGATGCATAAAATTTAAGAGTGTTCATTGATTTATGTCTCGCTTAAGGTAGTCAATGAGCATCTTTTAGAAAGCTATCACTAAAATTGAAAATAAAGGCTATCTTGTTATTAACAATTAAATACATACAATAAATTTACATATTCTCATTTAAGGCTGTATATTATCATGTAATGACAATATGTTTTGTTTTGATGAAAGTAGACTGACATCTAATCTCTGTACAGGAAGAAAACAGAATATTTAAGAAGAGTATTACAATCTAGATTTATATTTCTTTTCACAAATTAATGACATGTATCATGAGAATATTAAATGACTATTTTATCCAAATATGTCGATATTCCTTATTTTTCACATTGCTATCATAAATATCCTACCAAGATGCAATTTCAAGAAGATTAAACTATATTATGATAAAGAATGCATGTAAATAGTAGCAGGAACCAGTTGATTACATTCTATGAACAATTAGAAAGTAAAGAATAAAGATGAAGCAAGATTTTTTTATAAAACTTCAAGGCATTGCCTTCTGTCTCCTTTCCCTTCAACGTCCTTTTACATTACCCCCAATTTTTTGACACATGTGAGTATTCCAAATGAGATAGATATATCTAAAAATTCAAAATAGTACACACAAATGAGGGAAAACTTGCAAAGTTTGAGTGTAAACAATTTACAATGAATGATAAAATTGGTGACTATAGAACACACACACACACACTCTCTCTCTCACACACACACACACGCACACGCACACTCACACACACACACAATTCCTCACATATCTTCTCACATAAAATTAGTAAATAAACTTATCCCATACTTTTTTTAATCATTTTAGTACTTGACGACAGAGACCAACAAATTAAAAACCAATGTCAGGAATGTATTATGTCTTTTCTCATAGTTGGCTAATGACGTCTCATAGATCTACAAACAGTTTAGACAAATACAATTGCTTTAGGTCAGTCTCCAGAACTTCATGACAAAATCTACTGCTAAAGATACACTGTAATTGAGTAATTGAACATGGAGAAAGAAAGAATGGTCTCAATTAGAAACTTCATACCTAATGGCAAGAGTACAAGGTGTTGGAAGAAAATGCATAATATTAGAGAAAGAAAGTAATTATTTCTCATACCTAACTGTGAACCCTGCATGCTGGAATAATGATTGGCCTGGTAAAACATGCACACTGCTGCAGTGTTGGCATGCACATCATAGGAGTAACTAACTACTACTTTCAGATTTTAGATAAATCATAATGCACAAGATGAAATCTCTATTTAGCTCCATTATCTGGCAAAGAACATATGACTAGAAAGGTCATATACTTTAGAGGGAAAAGCAGACTGAGTATTTTATTAAATGGATATAGTATACATGCAATTTTTAATGAGTTATCTTTAAACAAAGAGGTGAATACACCTCTTGACCCTCATCAGATCCACAACTTGCCAAATGCCGATTGCATAATAGTCAGCCCTATTATGAATAAATATAGCACATCCTTCTCCCAAGGATCAGGAATTCTTTCAGAAGACAGAGTAAAAAGAGGTTAATAGCCAGAAGTCCTGGACGACAACAAGAAAATAATTTTTTTCTGGACACTGCTGGTAGCTAAACATATAGACTAACATTTGGGAACACATATGCGATCAAGGTGAAACAAATCAGAGCATGAGTAAGGAAAAGCGTACTAAGTTCTGATTCCAGCCCTCGAGATACTGGAAATTTTAGCTGCTGGGAGGGTGCAATTTTCTTTATGAGCATAGCCCTTAATAAGGTAACCATATTCTAGCCTAGGAAGACAACATATATAAAAATTTTGTTCAGTACAAATTGGGCTAGAACTGTTTATGTTTGAAAAGAATATGAAATTGGGTAGATGAAGAAGGATGGGTATATCAATGAGAATTAGCCAAGAAGTTTAGGCATAATCACAACACATTGTTAGAAATTATCAAACAGTTTTAAAATAAACAAAAGAATTGCAAGAGAAATTGCCAGCAAGTCTCCATGTATTTATAATTCTAGATTTCTTTTTTTTTTTGTTATTGTTTTGCTATGTTTATTTCTATCAGATATTAGACAATTTCTATTCCTTTTTATCATTTATCAGTATTAAGGTACTTTTTTTTTTTTGCCACATCCCACTTCTTGCAACTATTTTATTCCTTTTTCTCATATTATTTCTTTAATTCATTGTTTTATTTATAGGAAAGTTAAAATTTTCCTTTGTTGTGTATTTTGGAGACACAATTTTATTTCTTAAAAGTTTAATTGCTTCAGTTTGCTTAAATGGACATTTGTCCGTCTCTCCTCATTCTAAATTTTCTCTTTGACTATTTTGAGATGTCTTTTTTTCTGTTAATGCAAAAAGCAGAAAACCAGCATTACTTGTTCTGTGCATCATGCGCATCATATACATTTATACTTTTAGGACTGTATCATGCTTGTGAAAAAAAAATGTTTTCAGATTAAAAGAGCTGGACACTGACATTGGATCAGACCTGACAGGATGCATTCCTCTCAGCATGCTAGACATTGATATCCTGCATTCCACGTGTTCCAGAAGTAAGTGCTTTAGTTCCTGTTCCTCAACAGAACAAGACAGCCCCCAGAATACCTTCAGAGAAAGCTTCCAATACTGATTGTCCCAGCACTTCTGACTGTCTCACACAGGCCTCTAATTCAGCCTGGAATGTCACATCATTTAGAAACTGGACCATAAATACTATTTCTAGCTTGTTTAACTATTTCCCCAATTTTATTTGGGCACGTAAAAAGGCATTATTCACAAGAAATCAGGCAGAAGGAACCATAAGAGAACTGCACCCCATTTCCTTTAAGGGGGTGAGGTAGTTTTTTGATTGCACTCTTGGGCTATAGAGGGTTATTTTCAATGGTGGTTTGTTATGTTATTATTGGTTTTAAATGTGGCAAACCAACCACTTGTCAAAATGTTTCAATTCTTCTATTGACAAAATTCAGAATACACAAAAGAAATATGCCAACTACTTTTAGCTTTTGACATTTCCTGTTTGCTTAAGAGATCAACAGGTACATGTTCCGTATAATATACATAAAGGGGTGTATTCAAACAAAAGAGAACTTTTACTATGCCTCAAATATATTATCATAGATTACACTTTTTCTATTTATTTATTTATTTATTTATTTAGAATACACTGCTTACAGCAAGAACAGTTGAGAAACAAGCAGGAAACCCTTTGGAGCTGAACACTTCATACTCATTTATTCTCTGCATTTTGACAAGTTGTAAATTCACCATTAACAAACTTCCATTCCACAAGCAAACTTCCTTATGAAGTCTGATTGCTGCATAAATTCATGAGTAAAGATAGGGATTCAGAGGGCAGGTTGACCCTATGGACATTTATCAAAATAATTGTAGTAGGTTTACCCTTAGTTCTTCTTAGTCACCAATAATGATTTTGGCAGGATTTGTTGTGACAGCTATTTATTTCCTATTGTTGAACAGCCTTTCAATAAAAAACAATTGGTTGCCTCTGTACCATCTACACCACTATTAAACATATAAGTATGTCTTGCCATGCTGATCATTATTTCTTCACAGGGTCTTGAAATATTTGATAATCTTAAAGATGTATCTAGAAATGTACAAATGAGGGCAATGCACAGATGGCATCTCTGACATCATGATTATTATAAGTCAGTGAAGAGGTGACTATAAATTAAACATCATATATAATTCCATGATTTGAATTTGGGTTTTAGCAATCAACAGGAAAGAATGTAATCATGTTGAAGGACTTGGATAAATCCTCTAGAGTAAATTAGCTTTTCCTTGAAGACATAAGTTGCAAGTTGTACTAGATCAGGTAAGAGAAAAAATTGGTAATAGGTTAAGGATAGATTGTGTTTGTTATATGCATAGAATCACTTCAATAACTATTTATCACCAATGGAGAGATAAATCTCACAGTGCTGGACCAGAAGCTATCAGAACCAAGAATTATGCTCCAGCAACAGACATAATACGTACCTTTTACCTTAACTGGTCTAAGGAACATCATCTAGCATTTACTTAATCTATCTTGGACAAAGATTTTACTTGACAAAACCAAGTAGCTAGCAACAAATTAAGCCCTACAGAAGACACTAGAAGGAAAATTCCAACCCAAGGAAGCAAAGTCCACCTAGGAAACTGAGGAAGTAAATAATCCTACATCCACAAAACAAAAAGATAGGAAACAAAAACACACACTCCAACACTACCAATATCAACAAAACAAAACAAAAACAAAAAGAACTAAAAATCACTGGTCATTAACATTTCTCAATATCAATGGCCTAGGTTCCCCAATAAAAAGACATATGGTAACAAATGGATACAAAAACCGGACCCATCATACTATTGTATACAAGAAATACACCTCAGAAATACAGACACACAGAAACCCAGAGTAAAGGGCTAGAAAATGATGGTCAAAGCAAATGGATGCAAGAATCAAACTGGAGTAGTCATTCTAGTATCAAATAAAATGGAAGTTCAACCAAAATTAATCCAAAGAGATGATGAAAGACATTTTATATTCATCAAAGGAAAAATTCAGCAAAACAACTCATTCCTGAATATCTATGCCCCAAATGCAAGAGTGCCCACATTCATAAAAACATTACTAAAGCTTTAATCACACAATTGAACCCCATGCACTAATAGTGGGAGACCTTAACTCCCAACTCTATCATACACTTAGATCATTAACATAGAAACTAAATAGAAATATAAAATAAATAGATTCAGATTGCACATATCTATAAGACATTTTACCCAAACAAAAAAATACACCTTCTTTGTAATACCTCATGGTACCTTCTCCAAAACTGACCATATACTTGGTCACAAATCAAAGCTCAACAGATACAAGAAAATGAAAATGACCCTTTGCATCTTATCAGAACACCATGAATTAAAACTGCAACTCAACAACCACAGAAACAGCAGAAAGCCAACAAACCCATGAAACTGAACAATTCCCTACTCAATGTCCTCTTGGTCAGAGATGAAATAAAAAAAGAAATTGAAGACTTCATAGAATTCTGTGAAAGTGAATAGACAACTTACAAAGCATATGCATCACAATGAAAGGAATGTTAAAAGGAAAATTCACAGCAGTAAGAGAGCTTCATACAGAAATTGATGAGATCCCATGCTTCGAAATTAATAGCACATCTGAAGGCCCTAGAGCATGAAGCAGCATACACAGCAAAAAGGAGTAGATGGCTGGAAATCATTAAACTCAGAGCTGAAAATAATAAATTAGAAACAAAAAGAAAAATTCAAAAAATCAGTGAAATAGACAACTGGTTCTTTAAGAAATTAACATGATAGACAAAACCTTAGCCAAAGTAACTAAAGGACAGAGGAAGAGTATTCAAACTAACAAAATCAGAACTAAAAATGTGATACATAATGAAAGAAAGATCCAATAAAAAAGAGAATGTCATAGTAATTTCTATTATATATAGTAATATGAAAACACTCAATAAAATATTTGCAAACCAAATCTAAGAATACATCAAAAATATCATTCACAAATACCAAGTAGGCTTCATCCAAAGCATGCAGGGGTGGATCAACATATGGAAATCCATAAATGTAATCCAGGATATAAACAAAGTGAAAGAAAAAAATCTATCAATATAATCCAGCATACAAACTGAAAAAAAAAGTACATGATCATCTCCTTAGATGCTGAAAAAGCATTTGACAAAATCCAACACCCATTCATGTTATAAAGCTGTCCACTCTCTCTCTACCTCTTCAGTAAAGTACTTGAAGTCCTAGCTACATATGTAAGAAAATTAACAGAGACCAAATGGATACAAATTCAAAAGGAAGAAGTCAAAGTAGCAGTATTTACAGATGATATGATAGTATATATAAGTGATCAAAAAATTCTACCAAGGAAATACTACAGGTGATAAACAACTTCAGCAAAGTGGCCGGATACAAAATCACTTCAAAAATTCATTAGCCCTCCTTTAAACAAAAGACAAACAGACTGAGAAAGAAATTAGGAAGCAACCCTCTTCACAATAACATAAAGACATATAGGATGATGGTTTAACTATAATCAAGCAAGAGAAAGACATGTATGAAGAAAGTTTAAAGTCTCTGAAGAAAGAAATTGAAGAAGACATCAGATTATAGAAATATCTGTGTTCATGAATCAGTATGTTTAATATAATAAAAATGGCCACTTCACCAAAAGCAAAATTACTAGTTAGATTCTCAGATGAGTATCCTATAGACCTCCCTCCATCTTCTTCTACAGGAAAAGTTACAGTTGTCATATCCAGCTGTGGTGATTGTGACAGGCTCATTTACAGTATTTCCCTAGACAGTAGTAACTTGTTTAATTATTTCTACTTCATTGAACTCAGCAAATTTCAGTTCAGAATATTACAAAAAAGAATGTTTCTTTTTTAATGTAACAAATCTTCTCTCATCTGGAGTCACAATAGAATGTCCTCACCTCTATCCCACTTTCCTGGTAAGTGAAGACTTTGATGGGACATGCGCCTTGGGCTAGTGTCGAGTTATAAGTGAGTATATATCATTTGAGTCGTTCTGCTTCTGGGTTAACTCACTCATTATGATTATTGCTAGTTCAATCCACTTGTCCACAAATTTCGGGAATTCCTTGTTTTTAATAGTTGAGTAGTATTCCATAGTGTAAATGTACGAACAATTTCTTTATCCATTCTTCTACTGAGGGACATTTAGGCTATTTCCAGGTTCTGGCTATTATGAATGAGGCCACTATGAACATGGTTGAGCATATGTCCTTGAGACTTTTTCTTTAGAAAATAATAAACAAAGGTTTATGTTGTTATGTTTCAATTTCTGGCATGTTTATAAAGGTAACGATTCTGACATTGTCTTCCAAGATTTGTTAGCCAATTTTCTACTACTATCACTAATTATTAGACTTATATGATTTTGAAAATAAATGATTTTTTTAAAATTATGGTTTGTGAGATTTCATTTAAAGTTTATCTCATTTCATTTCTTTTATGATCTTTGCAACACAAAGATATCATACTGGATGACTGTGATGCAGAAAACCTGTCCATGTTATCTTAGCAAGAATCAGAGAGAGGGAGAGAGGAAAATATCAGATAAATCAAGAAAATTTGAAGACAGTTCCACACTAAGCCTGATTCCTCTAACTCAGTTAACTTCATAAAGTCTCTATCAACTCTAAATTATAGCAGGAAATTCTAGCTACATCCATGAAACCATCAATTGGCAAAATCCTTCCTAATGATACATTGCCTTCCAACTGCTGCATCCAATAATGTAGTCTAAAGTTCTTAACATATGATATATTTACATTTCAATATATTTTCTCAAGAAAATTTAAATATAAGTTTCACTAAAATATTATCTTAGAGACATTTCCCTGATTCAATTCAAATATTATATCTTATTTGTTGTCAATTTTTCTAAGTCACATTATTTTTGAGCCAAATGCGTTTCATGCTATTCCTGTCTCCAAATACATATTTAAATATATTTGCCGAGTTTAAATTGTTGTGAAATTGTTGTTTTTAAAATCGTAGCTGCTTGTTAAAGGAAATATTCATAAACTAGAATGTGTTGAATATGTTTCTAACATTGTTTTTTTTTGTTTGTTTGTTTTTGATTTTTTAGCTTTTGTTTCTCAGCCAAAGTAGATGAACATGGATCTTATCTCTGTTCTTTTAATTGGATATAGGGTTCTTAGTTTCCTTTTCTGTTAGTTGCACATTTTCTCTCTTTACATACAAACATACACACACACACACACACACACACACACACACACATGCACACATATGTATGCTCAATATATATATACTTATATTGAGTAACCAAATTAGTAATGGTGATTATTTACTTTTGGTGGAGGATTTCCTTATAATATCTTCAATTGTCATCATCCCTACATGGTATACCCAATGTTCACCTCACATTAATTCTTCTACCAATTGTAGACTACCTTGCATATTGTCTTACTCATCATTCCAAGGTATAATTACTCACTCTTCTTTTTTTTATTGTATGGAGAATGATAGATGTAGAATATTAGAAAATTCAGAAACAACCATTAGATTTTAAGGGTAATTCATTTGGGTAAAAATAGGTGAAAGCACTTTCACACACTTGACACTATTTTCAAGTTTTCTTATATGTTTCCCACTTGCTGTCACTTTTAAGATATACTATTTTATTTTATGCATATGAGCACTTTTCTTGTATTAATAGGTATGCACAAATTACGTGTCTGGTTGCTGCCATGGTCAAAAGAGAATATTGGATCCTCTGGAATTGTATTTTTGGTGGTAGGGAGATTTTGTGTGCATGTTCAGAATCAAAGTTGGTTCCTCTTAAACTCAGAGGTATATTTCTTCTTTTTTTCCATTTTAATATGTAGTGATAGAGATGGAAATCAGGCCAAGTACTCTACCACTGTCCTGTAATCATAGCTGTCTCTTAATTACCTATACGTATTACCATAATCTGTTTAAAAGTTCCACTATTTTATAATTGATTTCTGTGTGTATGTTTTGGTATATGTGTACTTTCTCTCTTTGTCTACTTCTGTTTGTTATGTTTAGACTTATATTTAGACATATCTTGTAGAAAATTTAAAAAGATGAAATTTAAAATATTCCCCCTCAAAAGTATTGGGTGCCCCACTTTCTTCTGGATAATCAGAAACACTGCCAGTCTAGAATAAATTGCATAAAGATATCTCTCTCTCTCTCTCTCTCTCTCTCTCTCTGTCTCTGTCTCTGTCTCTCTCTCTCAATCTCTGTCTGTCTCTCTGTCTCTGTCTCTGTCTCTGTCTCTCTCTTTCTCTCTCTCTCTCTTCCCACCCCTGTCTCTCTGTTTTTGTTTTTGTTTTTGTTTTTGTTTTTGTTTTTGTTTTTGTTTTGAGACAAGATAGAGTTCTCTTATTCCTTAGAATACACATTTAGTCTGCAAATGTTTAAAAGTCCAGGATGTTACCACGTTTATGAATACTCTATTCACTAGAATCCAGTGTTTGTATTATTTATTTATTTTTGTTGGTGTTTTTATTCTTTTAAATTCAATGATAGAAAGAAAATTCTTTATATTTTTAGAGATTGTGAGCTCTCTGAAGGAATATCTTTCTGCTTTATGTTACATGAGGCATGAAGCTCTGTCCAGTTTGTTATAGGAAAAATTTCATCTATTACCCCGATATTGGCTTGGTTATGCAATCAAATAACATTCATTCAGTTAAATTTATGAAGCAGTTTTTATTTTTTGATTTGCATCCTGTGGCATAAAATATTTGTATATGAAATAGTTTTGTTTGTTTATTTTATGTCAAGGTTTCTTTAAAAAATTATCTTGTTAGTTTCCCATTCAGCAATTAACTCATCTATGTATTTATCTTATTAAGACATTCAACAGATTTTTTGATAGTTTCCTTGAGATGTTTGTTTGTGATGAAGAGTTTGATCCAAGTTTCTTCTGCACAAAGTCTTATATCTTAAACTGCTGGTACTAGATAGTACTTGGCAAGAATTAAACACTTCACATTGAAAAGCCAAATTTTTAAGGAGTGATTTTCTTCATTTCCTATGAGCTTTAATTTCAAACTACATGTTTTATAAATGAACAAATCTGAGTGAATGCACTTGTCAAGTCGGCACTGATAAGCTTCTTAAGGCATTTCTTAACACTTAGATCAGTTTTCTCATAGTAAAATACTGCTTTTGTGAACCATTTTTAGGATAACTTTCATGACTCACACAAATCTATATGGATTTTTATATTGGATGTAATCTAAATACAATATATTTCAGAGTACACATGGGATAGTTTCTGTTTAAACTAAGTGTATTCTCTAGAAGTAACAAAGATTGATAAAGTATTGGCTTATTATTTTAAGATTATTATTTAATTAAAATATTTCTCCTTTTCTTTTCCTCCCTCAAAGCCTTCCCATAAATCCTCCCCTCTTTTCCTTTAAATTCATGACTTCTTCATAAAAATTATTTTTATGCATATAAGTATATTCATTAGGTATGTATATATGTATGTATGTATTCTAAATATAACTTGTTCATTTCATATACTGATATCATTATATATATTTTCATAGCTGACCAGTTGGCACTGGCAAATAATTGGTGTGCTTTTCCTTGAGGAAGGTCACCTCTGACCCCCAATTTCCTGAGTTTTCTATAGCTCTTTTTGTAGGGTTTGAAGCCTCCTCTGCTTTTCTCTGTCCAGATTAGTATATCAGTATGTAAAATCTTTGTTCATTTGAAATTTGGGCTGTCATGTTAGTGACAGTCTCACACAAAAATCATTGATCATTTGGTTCTTAAATGTCTCCTCCCTCTGTTTGGATCTGGTGCTGGGTATAGCTTCTCAGAGGACAGCAATGCTAGACTTCTGTCCATCAGGATAGCAGAGTATCATTAATAGTGTCAATTATTGGCTCTTTCCCTTAGTATGGGTCTCATATTAGGCCAGATATTGGTTGGACATTACATCAATCTCTGCTCTATCATTATCTTTTAAGTTCTTGAAGGTAGGGTAAACTTGGGTTTGAGGATTTTGTGTGTAGGTTGGTGCTTTCTTCTCTCCACTATGAGTCCTATCTAGTTAGAGGGTGTCCATTTTAGTCTTCATCACCATTGCTACTACGAATTTCAGGTTGCCTACCATGTCCTATGTACCCAGCTTGTCATAAAGATGCTTCTACTCACATTTTCCTGCCTATTCTTTCCAGGGATGATCTCCAACCTCATTTCTCTTTCGGTTCCCTCTCTGAAGTTGTTAACCATTTTTAATAACCTTCACTGTTTATTCTGTTTCACTTTCTGAAGGAGATGATGAGTAGACTCATAGCCAAACTTTGACAAAGCATAGGCAGTCTTATGAAAAAGTGAAGGATGAATAGAAGGACCTAGAAAAGGCAGGGCCTCCACAGGAAGACAAACACAGCAAACTAACTAAGGCCAATGGGGGTTTGTGGAGACTGAAGGTCCAACCAAGGACCATGCATAGACTGGAACTTGGCCCCCTATACAGATATAGGAGCTCAGGCTCCATGTAAGGGAATTGGGGGCTGGCTCTAACATGGACTGAGTTGCCTGCTTTTTTATTACTCCCCTAAACAGTGAGGCTGCCTCACCAGGCCACAGGGGAAGACTATGTGTTTAGTCCTGGTATTTGAATTGATGATCTGTGGTAGGTGAATAGGTAGGCTCCCATTTTCTGAAGAATAGGAGAGGGGATATGGGGAGAGGAGGAAGGGTGTGACCAGAAATAAATGTCACATGGGGCTACATTTGGGATATAAAGAGAATTAATTAATTAATTAATTAATTAATTTTAAAAAAGTTATCTGCCTTTTCTTCCGAGTGTTCGCTGAAACTTAGGTACAGGAAAGCTTTGTATCTATATCTATTATGACTCATTTACACAACTCTGCACTTCCAATGTGTATGAGCTTTTGTAGTGGTTTCTGTTGCAAAGAGAAGTTTCCTTGGTGCACAGTGAAGACTGAACTTATTTATGAGTATAAGAATAGATATTTATAGATTGTTGTAGGGGATACTTAATGTTAACATTCACAATTGAGTTACTATGTAAATCTCATTAAATACATATGTTTGGCACTATCATTCAGAATAGGTATTTGTATCAATTGAGAAATTCAAAACTTGGGAAGTTGTCTTGAAACGTTATTAAGTTTTAAAATGTTTAAATGAGTATTTTTTCGTAAGTTTTATCAGGGATTCCTTATGGGATTCTTACAAGTTTCACAGATAAATTATTCAAAGTACAGGGTTTCATCAGATGTGGTCAACAGAAATACTACTTAAAACACTACAAAACTACTTTAAACACCACATATACTTGCCTATTCATAGTGAATGCACATTTGTATGCACTAAATCCCACCCTAAATCCAAATCCTTTTTATAAGGTTTCCCTAAACATGTGTAATGCTTATTGCTTTCATCAACCAATGATGCATGACAACTCCTTGATTAGGTAATAACATGTAACAACATGTAAGATGTTTTGTAGGTGTAGTTATCTGTAGTCAACTGTTTGCAAGATATTAAAATAAAAGGCTAGAGTCAGACTTTTGTAGTGAGAGACCAAAAGTAATAAATCTATTATCTACCTGGCATAGCAAAAATCTCCTGGTCTGGACTGAGCCTCTTCTAACAGTGAGTAGTAGGTAAGGTCAACAAGTGAAGATGCCAAGCTCAGTAGTCTTATGAAATATGAAAATTCGAGATGGCATAATACCTTCAAGTAACAAAGCTTGAAGTAAACATATCTGTGTCTGGGCAAGATTTACCAACTAAAGAAATAGCTAACATTGCCGTGTTTTCAGATGTGGGAATAGTTTACATAGTTGCTTTTTTACTGGAATGCCTGGAATTCCTGTTAGTGCAGACAATGCTGTCATAGACCCTCAAAAGTGTGAATGGTCAGTTACCCTCTCAAAATAAGTAGTCAATCGTTAATTGCTTTGGATTTTATATGATTACATTTTAAAACTGACATGATCTGAATATCATAATTGAGAGTTTATTTTGATATTGTCACAGAAACATTTTATGACATGCCAATGATTTACACTACTTTCTTTAAGTTATCATTAAGATATGAATAAGAAATTTAGTTTTCAGGATTTTAACATCAAGAGATACTGTGTAGTAATATATCACATTAAACATAGCAAGGGAATTTAGTCAAAATTAAAAAACAGAGTTAACATAACATTTCTATGCATAATTAGCCATAATATGAATGTGAATATTATTTGCAATTAAGCTTAAAAATTAAAACTGAATACAGCCACACACGAACATTGATGTATTTAAAAAACATTTTTACTAGAAAATGTTATTTTGAATTGCCTAATAAATAGCTGATTAGTATCTACTGATTTGTGATAAATGACTGTGCAAGCAAGAGTCAAAAAATTAAATTTTGTATCTTTATTAGTTGGAGAATGGTATACATGATTCTGTTTTGAAGTAATCAACTCAATATATATTTGAAAATGTTCCCTTTTCTAATACATTTTCAATAGGTTTAGAAATGGGAAGAATTTTAGTGTTAATGCACTACATCATATGAATTTTTCTTTGATTTTCAGAATGTACTTGTGTATATGACTCTTTAAAAATTATCTAAAGATAGACATAAGATTAAAGACAAATTCTTCCTTAATATTTCATATTTTTTATTATTAATATTTCCATTTTAAAATTTATTATAATGTACTAACATTACATCCCTATTGTTATATCCTCCCTCAAATCTTCCCAGAACCATGCTCCATCCTTCTTCTGCCCTGTTCTCCTCCTCTAGACTTCTGGTGGTGAGTTCTCCTCCCCAAACTTCTCATCACAGCCTATCAGCTCTCATCAGGGTATCCTGCAGTCCTTTCCATTGTGTACCCACAGGACCTCCCTATGAAGAGGAAGTGATCATATTGTTGGCACCAGAATTTTTGACAGATAAAGTCGCCACTCCCTCCAGTTCTCTGAATCCTTACAGAGTGAACTGTCTATTAGCTATATCTGAACAGGGGAGTTGCAGTTCTTAGAATGCATTTTTTTTGTTGATGCATCAAATTGGGCAGGCTGTTCTGGGACCAGAACAGCAAACTTGATGGTCTCCTTGTGAAGCTCATGACACTTCAGGGTCTTTCAATCCCCCTACTCTTCCATACTACACTCAGCACTCCCCTCAGAGTCAGGATGTGAGTCCCAGGATATGTCCTAATCCCCGGCTTGGTGGTATCTCTCAGATGATATATATGTTGAGCTAATATCCATTATAAGTGAGTTATATACCATGCATGTCTTTCTGGGTCTGGGTTACTTCACACAGGATAATCTTTTCTAGTACCATCCATTTGACTTTCACAAAACAAGATTTTCCTTTTTTAGTAGCTGAGCAGAATTCTACTGTATAAATGTATCACAGTTCTTTATCCGTTCTTTGGTTGAAAGACATCTAGGTCATGTCCAGGTTCTAGATGTTACAAATAAAGCTGATATGAACATAGTTGAGTGCATGCATTGTTGTATAGTAGAGCATTTTTAGCTTATATGACCAAGAGTGGTATGGCTGGGTCTTGAGGTAAAGCTATTCCCTGATTTTTGAAAAGCACCAGATTGATTTACAATGTGGTTGTACAAGTTTTTACTCCTGGCAGAAATGAGGAATGTTCTCCTTTCTCCACACCATTGCTAGCATGTACTGTCACTAGAGTTTTTGATCCTAGCCATTCTCATACGTGTAAGGTAGAATATCAGATTCCTTTTGATTTGCATTTCCATGATAACAAAGGACTTTGAGGATTTTTAAGTGTTTTTTAGCCACTTACTACTCCTCTGTTTAGAATTCTCTATTTAGGTCTGTATCTCATTCTTTTAATTGCATACTGCATTTTGGTGGTGTATACATTCTTGAGATTTTGTATATTTTGGATATTAACCTTTTGTCAGATATAGGGTTGGCAAAGACCTTTTAGCAGTTTGTAGGATGTCCTTTTGTTATGTTGATTATGTCCTTTGTCTTACAGAAGCTTTTTAGTTGTATGAGGACCACATATTAATTGACGATCTCAGATCCTTAGCTATTGGTGTTCTGTTCAGGAATGTGTCTCCTGTGCCAATGAGTTCAAGGCCTTTCCCCACTTTTTCTACTAACAGATTTAGTGTGTCTGATTTTATGATGATGTATTTAACCCAGTTGGGTTTTAGTTTTGTACAGGGTGATAAATAATGGTCTATTGTATTTTTCTACATGTAAACATCCCAGTAGGCCAGCACCCTTTGTTGAAGATGTTATATTTTCTTCATTAAGGTTTTTTATTCTTTGTCAATAATCCAAGTATCTAAGGGTGTGTGAGTTCATTTCTGTGTCTTCAATTCAACTCTGTTTATCAACCAGCCTATTTCTAACTCTTCTTCTATAATAAAGCTTGACATGACTGATAGAGATACCTTCAGATCATATTTTATTGTACAGGATTGTTTTAGCTATCTTGCGCTTTTTTATTTTCTTATGAACTTGAGAATTGAGTTTTAAAAGTCTATAAAGAATTGTGCACTTATTTTTAAAGGGTTCCCATTGATTCTTTAGATTGCTTTTATTTAGATTGTAATTTTAAACTATGTTTATTCTCCCAATTCATGAGTATGGGAGATCTTTCCATCTTCTGTTATCTTCTTCAATTTCTTTCTTCAGAGACTTGAATTTTTTTTCATGTAAGTCTTTTACTTGCTCCTTAAAGTTACACCAAGAAACTTTATATTATTTGAGGCTATTATAAAGGGTGTAGCTTCTCTAATTTCTTTCTCAGCCTATTTGTCATTTGCATACATGAGGGCTACTGATTTTTTTAATTAATCTTATATATGGCTACTTTTTTGAAGAAGTTTATCAGCTGTAGATGTTCCCTGATGGATATGAGGGGACATACTAGCACATCATCTGGGAACAGTGATACTTTGTCTACTTCCTTTACAATTTGTATCCCTTTTATCACCTTTAGTTGCCTTATTTCTCTAGCTACAACATCAAGTACTATATTGAATAGATATGTAGACTGTGGGCAGCCTTGTCTAGGCCTCTGACTTTAATGGAATTTCTTTGAGTTTCTTTCCATTTAATTTTATGTTGGCTATTGGCTTGCTCTCTATGTCCTTTGTTATGTTTAAGTATGTGCCTGGTATCCTTGGTCTTTCCATTAATTTAAACATGAAAGGGTATTGCATTTAGTTTAATGACTTTTCATCATTTAAGAAGATGATCATGTTTATTTTTCAGTTTGCTTATATGGTATATTACATTGATGGATTTACTCATGTTGAACCATCCTTGAATCCAGAATATGAAGCTTACTTGTTCATGGTGAATGATATTTTTGATGTGTTCTTGGATTTAGCTTGCAAGTTATTTTATTCAGTATTTTTGATTCCATGTTCATAGAGAAACTGAATTTATATTTATTAGGAGTGTCTTTGTGTGGTTTACATATAAGGGAGATTGTGGCATCATAGACTGAGTTTGGTAATGTTTCTTCCTTTCTAATTTGTAGAATCATTTGAAGAGTATTGATATTAGCTTTTATGTGAAGGTCTACTTCTGATCTTCTGGCCCTGAGCTATTTTTGGTTTTGAGACTTTGAATGACTTCTTCTATTTAGGCAGGAGATATAGGACTAGATATCTGTGATATCTGTTGTTATTTCTCATTTTTCATTTCTGTTTTCATTGATTCAAATAGTATCTCTCTGAATTTTAGGAAGTCTCTAGGTTTTTCTGTTTCTTCCCTGACCCAGTTGCCCTTTAGTATGAAAATTTCCAGTTTCCTTGTGTGTGGGGATTTTGTTATTTCTATTGTTATTAAGGCACAGCTTTTATCCATGGTGGCCAGATAGGATATAAGATAGTATTTCAATCTTCTTTTATCTGGGGAGGCTTGCTTTGTGACCTACTATATGTGCCATTTTGGAGAAAGTTCTGTGAGGTGCTGAAAAGAAGGTATAATCTTTTTTGGTATGTGAAAAATTTTGTAGATATGTTAGGTATATTTGACTCATGATATCTGTTATTTGTTTTTGTAGGTTTTAGCTCCTGTTTCTTTGACCTATTCTTTAGTGAGAGTGGGGTGTTAAAGTCTCCCAATATTAATATGTGGGGATTGATATGTGCTTTCAACTTTATTAATATAATTTTTTTACAAATGTGTGAGCCCTTGTATTTGGGGCATAGTTGTTGAGAATTGCGCGGCCATTCTGGTTGAATTTTCTTTTGATGAGTATAAAGTGTCTTTCTTTAACTCCTTTGATTAATTTTAGCTGAAAGTCTATTTTATTAGCTATTAGGATGGCTCCTCTAGCTTTCTTCATGTGTCATTTTGCCTGAAAGACCTTCTTCTACCCCTTTCCTCTCAGGTAATGTCTATCTTTGCGTTTTCAGTATGTTTTTTATATGCCACAAAATATTGTTTTTTTTGTTTAAACATCCATCTTTTTATTAGGGAGATGATGTCATTTTTGGTTGAGAAGACAAATGACTAGTGACTGTTAGGTCCTTTTATTTTAGTGTTGGTTGTGGTAGTATGTTTGTGTGCTTGTCAAATTTTTGTATCGCTAAAGTGAAGTTATCTATTTCCTGTGTTTTCCTGGGAGTATCTATCTTCCTCTGATTTGGTTTTTTCTTGTAATATCTTCTGTAGTGGTGGATTTGTGGATAGGGATTATTTAAATTTGTTTTTGTCATGGAATATATTGTTTTCTTCATTTATGGTTATTGAATGTTTTGCTGAGTATAGTAGTCTGGACTGTTATCTGTGGTCTCTTAGAGTCTTCAAGACGTCTGGCAGGCCCTTCTCATTTTTCTGGTCTCTGTTGAAAAGTCATGTATGATTCTGATGTTTGCCATTTTACGTAACTAGGACTTTTTCCCTTGCTGGTTTTAATATTTTTCTATATTCTGTACATTTATTTGAGTATTATGAGGCAGGAGGAGTTTCTTTTTTAGTATACTCCATTTGCAGTTCTGTAGGCCTGTCTTATCTTTATAAGCCTGTCGTTTTTTAAAGTTGGGGACATTTTCTTCTATAATCTTGTTGATATTATTTTCTGTGCCTCAAAGCAGGTTATCTTCTCTTTCCTCATTTCCTATTATTCTTAGGTATGATTTTTCATGGTTTCCTTGGTTTCTTTGATGTTTTGTGTCAGCAATTTTTAGATTTAGCATTTTCTGTGATGATTGTATCAAATTCTCCCCTTGTATTATCTACAGCTGAGAATCTTTTCTCTATCTCTTGCATTCTGTTGCGAATACTTACCTCTGGAGTTCTTGTTTTCTTCTCTACATTCTCTTTTTAGGCTTACCTCAGTTTGTGTTTTTTATTGTTTAAAAATCACCTTAGATCTTGAACCATTTTATTGATTTTATTCATCTAAGTGTTTGCATTTTTCTGTTTCTGTCTAACGATTTATCCATTTCCTCTCTATGGGTCTCTATCATGGCCATTATAAGGGCCTCAAGAAGCTTGATTATATCTTTTTGTATTTCTTTACTGATATTATTAGTTTCTTATATTATCATTTTCCTAAGAAAAAGTTTGACAGGAATCCAATATGGCGGCGCGCAGTGTGGACCATGTTTGGAAGCTCCAGTGAACAATTCAGGGAATTGCACAGATTTCTGAGCCAGGAACACCAAGGTCCCGACACCACGGCAGCAAGAGTGCTCCACGGTTCGGAGAGACCAGTATGTGGAGGATCTGCATGCCCTTGCACAGGGGAGGAGTGTGGATTATCTCCGATCGGAGCAGCAGCAGCAGAGGCAGCAGCAGCAACCACGGCACCAGTGGCAGCAGCGGCAGTGGCTGAGGTTTGAGGCTCAGAGCCAGCTGGTGGAGTCAGTTGATGTGGTGGCTCATGGGAGTTGCTGCAGGAGAGGGAACTCTAGACAGGATTAGGGTCACGTGGTGCCTTTTGACCCAAACTGTACTCAGCGGACAGTTCAGCCCCAGAGTCCCGGGTTCAGCTCAGTGTGCAGTGCAGTGGAGATGATGGCTCAGTGCAGCAAGTAATTCTGTCCAAGGCAACATCTCAGTGCAACCACAGCTCCCCTGCTGTGACACAGGCTAGGCCTAGCACTCAGTTCCACCCAAGGCACCAGCTCAGCACAGCCAAAGTTCTCATGCTGTGACTCAGGCTGGGTGGAGTGCTCAGTTCGACCCTAGGCACCAGCTCAGCACAGCCGCAGTTCTCCTGCTGTGATGCAGGCTGGGTGGAGCGTTCAGTTCCACCAGAGAAACTAGCTCAATGAGCAGTTCTGCCCAGGCAGTAGCTCAGCTCAGTGGGCAGTTCTAGGGTGCTGACGCAGGCTGAGGTCAGCACACAGACTCAGTCCAGAGGCCCGAGCTGGACTTGCCAGGCAGGAGAGATCCAGAGACTCTGGCTGAGCTATGCACACAGGCGTGGTGGCCCCAAGACTCTGGCTAGACTATCCACGAAGTATAGGCCCAGAGTCCTGAGTTGAATTCAGTGTGCAGTGTGGGTCCATAGTCCCTGGTTGAGCTCGGTGCACAATTCCACCCTGGAGACTCAGGTGGAGCTCGGCGTGCAGTTTATGGCCAGAGTCTGTAACTGTGCTTGGCAGACAGATTGGGCCCAGAGACTCTAATGGAACTTTTAGCACAGTACCAGCTCTAAGACTCTGGTTGGACACAATATGCAGTTGAATCCAGAATTCCTGGCTGTGCTGGGCAGACAGTTCAGGCCCTGAGTCAATAACTGACCACAGCATGCATGTTGGGGCAAAAGCCCCTAGCTAGCTTGGAGTGCAGTCCCAGCCCAAAAATTCTGACTAGACCCTGTGTGCATTTTGGGCCCAGAATCCCTAGCTGAGCTCAGCAGACAGTTCAGGCCCTGAGAATCTAGCTGAGCTCAGCGCGTGTTTCAGGCCCACTGTCCCTGGTTGGACTTGGCAGGGAACCCAGAAGGCAGTGGATAACTTGGCCTGACCCAACGCTCATTCAGAGACCCAGAACGATTGTAAGATCCACAGCACAGGGGAGCTGAGGATTACTGGCTGTGAGAGTCCAAAACGAGAGGGTTAACCTCCTGCCATCCACACCAGTGAAGTATCAGAGCTTCTAGCCTAGAGAAATCATGAGAAAACAAGTGAATCTATCATCAGACTCCCTCCATCCAAATCTGGAAGCTGCCCAACAAAAACAAAGATGGCAAGATGTCTAAAGGACAGCATTAAAGCATATGCAAAAAACGCCAAAACAACATGGCATCACCAGTTTCCAGTTATCCCAAAGAAAACAACCCAGAGAACTCAAATACAATGGAGATACAAGAAAATGACCTCAAATCCTTAGTATAGCTAAAACAATCTTGTACAATAAAAGATCGTCTGGAGGAATCTCCATTCCTGATCTCAAACTGTACTATAAAGCAATAGTAATTAAAACAGCATGGTACTGGCACAGTAACAGGCTGGATGATCATTGGAATTAAATCAGAGACCCAGATATGAATCCATTCACATATGGTCACTTGATTTTTGACAATTAAACCAAATCCATTCAATGGAAAAAAGATAGCATCTTCAACAAATAGTGCTGTTCTAACTGGAGATCTATGTGTAAAAAAAATGCAACTGGACCCATATTTGTCACCTTGTACAAAACTCAAATACAAGTGGATTAAAGACCTCAACATAAAACCAGAGACACTAAGTCACTTAGAAGAAAAAGTGGGGAAGAGCCTGGAATATATTGGCACAGGAGACAACTTCCTGAACACCAACAGCCCAGGCCTTAATGTCAACAATTAATAAATGGGACCTCATGAGGCTGAGAAGCTTCTGTAAGGCAGGAGACACTGTCAACAGAACAAAGCTACAGCCTACAGACTGGAAAAAAATCTTCACCAACCCTACATCTGACAAAGGTCTAATATCCAAAATATATAAAGAACTTAAGAAATTAAACACCACCAAACCAAATAACCCAATTGAGAAATGAGGCTTGGAACTAAACAGAGAATTCTCAACAGAGGAATATCAAATGACTGAGAAACACTTAAAGAAATGCTCAACCTCCTTAGTCATCAGGGAAATGCAAATCAAAACAACTCTGAGATTCCATCTTACACTCATCAGAATAGCTAAGATCAAAAATTCAAGCGACACCATATGCTGGCGAGGGTGTGGGGAGAGAGGAACACTCCTTCATTGCTGGTGGGAATGCAAACTAATATAGCCACTTTGGAAATCTATCTGGTGCTATCTCAGAAAACTGGGAATAGGGCTTCCTCAAGACCCAGCTATTCCACTCCTTGGAATATACCCAGAAGATGCACCAACACACAACAAGAAACTTTGCTCAACCATATTCATAGCAGCCTTATTCATAATAGCCAGAATATGGAAACAGCCATAAGTGTCCCTCAGTAGAAGAATGGATAAAGAAACAGTGGTACATATACACTATGGGATACTACTCAGCTATTAAAATGGAGTCAGGTAGAAATGATCATAATGAGTGAGTTAACCCAGAAGCAGAAAGACTCAAATGTTATATACTCACTTATATCTGCATACTAGCCCAATGGACATGTCCCACGAAAGTCTTCACTTACCAGGAAACTGGGACAGAGGGGAAGACATCCTATTGGGACTCTAGATGAGAGAAGCGTGGGAGAATAGCAAAGTAGAAGGATCCAGAGGGTCCTAGAAACCTACAAGAGGAACATTATGATAGGCAGATTTGGGCCAAGGGGTCCCGCTCAAAGTAAGGACAATAGAGGCATTAAAATTTAAACCCCTACCCAGATCTAACCAATGGTCAGAACAGCCCCCCACATGAGTGGAGAGTGGGATATGACTTTCTCACGTACTCTGGTGCCTCACATTTGACCATATCCCCTGGAGGGGGAGACCTGGTGGCACTCAGAGGAAGGACAGCAGGTCACCGAGAAGAGACTTGATATCTTATGAGCATATACCGGGGGAGGTAATCCCCCTCAGGAACAGTCATAGGGGAGGGGAATAAGGGGAAATGGGAGGGAGGGAGGGAAGAGTGGGAGGATACAAGGGATGGGATAACCATTGAGATGTAACAAGAATAAATTTAAAAAAATTTTTTTTGAAGTGTGTTTTAGTTGATTGAATTAGGATAGCTGGGTTCTGGAGATGCCATTTTATATTGGCTTATAGTGTTCATTATTTCATGTTGGCCTTTAGCCATTTGGCTTTCTTTTGCATTGGTTGGTAATTTCTGGTGTCTTTCATTGGTTATTGACAGCAGTTTGTATGTGAGTGGCTACAGTTTGAGAATCCTGACCTCTGGGATTCAGGGAATCTTTCTGTGGATCAGCTAGATGTATTAAGGTCAGAACAGGGAACTTTCAGTAGAGCAGCTGGGTGACCTAATGTCAGATCTATACAGTGTTTTCCCCTCCCATCTGAGAGGTACAGACACTGGTGGTTTCTCACTCACAGTTCAGTTTGAGAGAAAGAGTACATGTGCTGTGTGCCAGTTGGCATGCATATGGATCCAGGAACTTTTTCTTTATTAGCAGGTGACCTGAAGTCAAATCCACTTGTGTTCCAGACAATGGTTTCTCCTCTGTGCAAGATGACCCAGATTTTTATGTTTGTGGACCACAGCTCAGTCTGAGACACAGAACACATGTGTTGTAACCAGGCAGGCATCAGGATAGACTGTAGAGAATGAGCACATGTCTGCAGGGACCCACCAATTTTTCTGTGTATTACGCAGGAGGCTCTGCTGTCCTGCTGATCAGATGAGATGTGTGATCTGCACACATCTTGCATCCTCTCTAATGTTTCCAGTTATGTTATTTATTCATTTCTGTTCAAACATCATTTATATTTTGCAAATAGTCAATTTTATAATACTGTTTCTAAGAGTTGTTTTTGTTTGGCAAGCAAGGTTTAGTGTCGCATGATGTATTTATATAGTTTTAAAGTTTTCTGATATTACTCATTAACGTTTTAAACTCCTTTCTCATGAAGACAACCATATGCTCTTTGCCTTGTCCAGAAAAATTTGGGAAACAATGTCTATTCACTACAGGAAGGGCATTGGCAACATTTTTTTCCAGGTATAATGTGGATATCCAAGTGGGTTGATTTGGATAATTTACAGGAGCATGTGTGATACAGAGGCCATCGTTAGAAAATGCACTCTGGCTACAGCTTAGGAGTTCCCAGAGCCCTGTACAAGCAACTCCATCAATCTCCTTAACTCCCTAAAAATAATTCTCAGCTTACTAAAGTATGAGGAGTGTCTCTTTCCTTCTTTTAAATATCCAATTTTACTCAGATTTACAATCTCCACCAAATTCTAGAATTCTGTCTATAAAAAATTACTTCAATTTGAATGAAACTGTTAGACAAAACCATTTTTATTTGCTTCATGTTCCCTCAAAAAACATCCCCAAAGGGTCTCATTTATGTTAAGAAAGCTTGTCTTCAACTTGTGGGCAATGTTTCTTTTTTCTTACCCTTGGAGTATACTGTTATACAGTATGTGTCAACTAGCAAGGCTAAATAACTAACATTTTTATCTGACATAATTTGGCATTTAAAATGTGAATGAATGTTATACATGGGGAGTTCAATTCTAGATGAAATCTACAGGTGGTTATTTCAAGTCCAATCATAGACAATTAGAAGCTTAACAAAGCAGACCTCATAATAAGCAATGACATCCTTTTCATAGTTGTGCATAAATAAACCATTACCATCTGTGGAGGATGTGAAAGCCAAGAACTCAGGTTCTCTCCACCCAGCTATGCTAATGCCTATTGTCATATTTCCAATGTACATTTCTCCTTCTGGAGGTCTCCATGAGAACAAGCTTAACATACCCATACTCCTATTTCCTTCATTCCATTTTTCTCTGTGGTCTCTGGTCTCCACTAACATGGATGGATATTTTTCTGAGAAGTATGAGGAAAGAGTCCCATGTTTAAGAATCAACTTGATTGTTTTAAAAAGCAAGGAAAATAAATTATGCACATCTTACATTATTTTGTCTATTGATTATTGAATAAACTTTGATTATTATTATAATTTTTCTTTTTGGATTTTCAAGACAAGGTTTCTCTGTGTAGGATTGGCTGTCGTGAGTTTTCTTTGTAGATGAGGCTGTCCTCAAACTCACAGAGATCCACGCTCTGGTCCTAACTCTTCCTATTGAACTTGCTAGCTTAAAAACAAAATAAGAACAAAAAGAAAAAAATGTTTCTTATTTGAAAGGTGTTTCCTGTTTTAAGGTTATTTCGAAATATTCATATATATATACATTTATATGTATATATATACACACATATGTGTATTTATATGTATGTATGTATGTATGTATGTATAGGGGATGTGCATGAGCTAGTGCAGGTAATAACAGATTCTAGAAGAGGAGCTGGAGTAATAAGTAGTTGTGATCCACTCACAAGAGTGTTGAGGACAGAGATTAGCTTTGCAAGAACACCATGTGCTCTTATCTTTTGAGCCATCTCTCTACCCTACTCCCTTTCCCAGAGTTAAATTTTAAAAGGTTAAAGTTTTCTTCAATCAATTAAATAAAATAGTTTAAATATTTAAATTCATTTGTTTGTATATTAAAAACAAATTTCTAAATATGAAACACATTTTTAATAAAAGAAGGTAGCACTAAACATATTAGAACTCAAGGATATTTGAATGAAATCACAATTTAAGTTATGGTATAAAACTACTACTTTAAATACATATTGATATTTCTACTTTCATACTTATTAACACGAACTGAAAAACTGTTGAATGATACCATTAAATATAAAATGATTTTAATATTATTAAGCATCTTTTTAAAATTTTAGAAGAACCATAAACTAAGTAGATTTGTATTGCTTTCTGCATAGGAGATTGTAATGAAGGAACAAAGATTCATGCCATTGTCTTTAGTAAATTGTTTCTCAAGTTTTCTCCTTCAGTTTGAACATATTAACGTTTTAAAATTAATGAATGCAATACATTACAATGCAGGAAATATAAATTACATTAATCTGAAAATAGATAATATTAGTCAATCATTGGAGGAATTAGCAGTTATTACATAGAATACAGTGGTTGGTTAGGAAGACACATAATCCCTCATCAACTTTTGTGCTTCCATGTTTATTCGAGAGCAATACTGACTGACCTTATCCGATCTCAGCTAAAACTTTGCTCTTATTATTTTTGTTGTGAAGATGGTCTCACTTCTGTAAAGATGTACTGAGTAACAGGAAATGCTAAAGGAATCCTGGGAGATTCCACAAAATGCATTGCCTAGTAAGAAGAAGGTGAACCCTAGCAAATGTTTCCAAACCAATTAGTTCAGCATACTGAAAACTAACAACAGGAAGAACATTGATTCCAGAAAAGTGTTTCATGTAGGATTGAACAATGAACATTATTTTGCTTGTTTCTCCTCTCCGGCCATTCTCCTTGGTGTTTTGAAAGTGAAATAGCTCATGGAACCAATTAAAATGTGCTCATTAGCAACTCTGTATATGAATAATGTTTGCCAGAGTCAATACCTCCATATATTCTTAGGCTTTGTTTGAGTCTAGAATTAAAGCTGTGGCTAAGCTACTACTTTCACAAGGTGGAAGCACAAAGTGGAGTCTTCAGGAAGGCAATAATCAATGGCATGTAAATCACCAACTTTCTTATTCATGTCCTTTACATTCTGCTGGTTTTATTAAGCCTATAAGCCAAATATTATTTATTTAGGTGATTGGCTTGCCTTATTACTTTCCAGAATATTCTGATGTAAAATTCAGTTTTTAGATTATATTATTATCTCCTTTATTAGAAAGTGATAGACCACTGAATATTATGAGGCAAAACTGTTACACAGTTACAGTTAGACAATGAAATAATTACTGTTAATGTAAAACTGGCACTTTGGTCGGCTTGGTACAACATTAAAGTTCATGTTTTTATTACTATATATTTATAGGACACAGTGATAACTTCCATAATGTAATTTTCAACCTGGTTTATAATGTAATTAGAGTGTATTCAACCATTTATATCCTCTCTTGTCAACAGTCTTCTCCCCTCACTTTTTCCATTCTTCCTTCAAGACTCCCTTAGAGTCATGTGTGTGTATGTATGTGTGTGTGTATGTTTGTGTGTGCGTGTTTGGTTCGTGTTGTAATATGGATGATAAATCTACTAAAGCATCACTGACAGTCAGAATCAACACAGAATTGGTTGAGGTGAAAAAGGTTTATGAGTCAAAGATCCAAAAAACTTAGAATTAAGACTGATGATGTGATAATCATATTATGGACAACTTGCCTTGCTACAAATTATGGGAAGTTGTTTTGGATAGTGGTGGAACAGTTTTTAAATTTCACTTCCATATTTTTTTGAAAATTAATTAACCTAAAATATGATTTAAAATTCATTTCATAAGCTATAGTCCTTGTCTTCAAACAATGTATAAAGAATTGGAGTGAGAATAATGCATATACATAGTAATGTTATGATGGATTTAAGTAATTGGAAACATTCACATGCAATAAGTACATGAAAAAATTGACATAATAGGTTTGAATCTATAGAAGAATGTACTGACAGTACCTATGAAGTTGAGTCCCAGAAATAAGATCAGATGGATGCATAACGAATAGCAGTGTTCTCTTGCAAAATAACAATAATCTCCTAGATTATTCTCACCAATAGTGGAATATTTCATTAAGGCAAAAAGCATGAATGATTTCTCTGTGTTCCAAAGTTTTATAAAGCAAGGTATTTCTAGTCATCTCTATACTCTAAATTTACATTTATTTGTCAATTTACACCTTTTAGTTATTTTGTGTTTTGAATTAGTAACCGTTAATGAAATATAATATAAATAAAATAGAAGGTGCCATTATGTGCATTATATTTAACATTGTGACATTTGACTTATTGTCTGTTTTTATTTTGGGAGCAACAACTGTCTATATATTGGATAATCCAAGTCATAAAAATAATTATAGTAACTAAAGAAACACATATAACATAAAATTTAATATAGATATGTTATTACATAATCTTGAAAAAGCTTTGTCAAAATTTTTCTAAATATTATAGTAATAAAAGACATTTTATTGAAATTTCAGTTCTGATTTTATTTGTGGGAAAATGTAAACATATGAATGCTGAAGAATTGTGTCTGTTAAATGTTCTTGTATTGTACAGGATGCAGCATTTTGAAGCCCTTTTTGAAAAGGAAGCTACTAAATACACTACCAACAGACAGACATTAATTCTCCGCTCTGAAATCACATCCACTTTCTCTAATGTAAAGAAGATTTATGTATACTAAAATACTCAGCTATATACTAAGAATATTTTCATCAATGAATTATTAGTAATTAAATTTAGAAAAGTAAGTACTGTGACTGTAGCATTTTAAGTTATTAAATATTGAAATTTAATCCTTATGTACTATACACAGTTAAATTATAAAAATTATGTATAATTGGATATCTAATAAAATTATAATAAATAGACATGTTACTGTTTCTTTTACTCTACATTTTGTGTGAGTATAGACCAAGACCAAACAGCCAGTGTCCATTCATTAATTGGAAATGTAATGAATCCTTCCCAGAATATCACAAGATATATGAGTTCAATACATTCTCCCTCTTGCAAAAAGTATATATTTGAATTTTATTAAATCAGCAGACATTTAAAATTCTTCACATCTATATTATGTAGTGCAAGGCTTATTTGAAATTCTACTCTCATAAACAATGACTTAGATTAGAAAAACATGTAATGAACTTAAATTAAGCAAAACATGAGTTTAATAATGCTTTCAAATAGCATCTGATGATATACACTTGTGAATAGGTGGTAGCTTTCTAAATAGACATTGATAGGTGCAAGTGAATGTAAATGTAAATGGCTGAGGCTCATCCACAGTCTTGAGGAACTCTTCCAGGTTCAAGTTCTCATCAGAATTAATGCTATATCTTTGGCCATGAAGGTACCAACTTTATCTCTTATTTTTATATGTTATGAGTACCCAAAGCAACAATTAACAATCAATTTATCTAAAGAATATTTAAATTTTCTAAATGATTCTAAAATACTAACTATTCACATAAAATAAAATTACTATGCCTTTAGAAACTGTGAATGATTTCTTGAACAGATTCAAACAAATTTTAGTAAGAAAATACTTTATTAATAGAAATAGGAGTTTTGATACGATGTTGCTCCTTATGTTTGGTTTCTGAATATTTTGAATAATTTTCTGAATCACATATTACATATATACTGAATATGTATATTAAACATACTGCTCTATGTATTTGCATCATTATTAGTGATCTGAACCTAAACCACTGTGACACTTGCTGGAGTCTCACCGATATACATGGAGCACCAAACTCAAGGTGAAAAATTTGTACGCTCAATGTATAAATGTAAAAAGTATAATCTTGCCTGCAATGGAAGAGAAAAGATTCTAGTTTATTTCATAAGCTGTTCTTATGCTCTCTAATCTCTCTTTCATAGTCTGTCTGTCTGTCTGCTTCTAACATAAATATGTGAATTATATTATGTATTATAAATTATTATCATACACGATTATATATATATTATAATTATATATTACAACATAATTAATAATCAGCAGGAAATATATATATGAGAGATAAAATTTGTTCCATATTCAATAAAATTATACTATTAATATTCAAATATATATTGTGGATTATATCTCATAATAGATGGCATTGCTATATTTATACATTATTGAATACAATATATTAGTTATTAAGATACGTATTATAACATGAATTTATTTTAAATGATCATTCTGAGAATGAGATATACTGAAGTCTAAGATTAGAAAAGTCTTCTTTAGAGTCTAAAGTCTCTTCTTTTTTTGTATTGTATTGCAGCTCTAGCATTAACAATTGAGCAGTGATCTACCTTCATTGTTTTAAATATTGGTTCTCAGTATAAATGGCCAGTAAAATTAAAAATATTTTTAACATTGTGAAATACACTGAAATGACATGAGAGTATCCCCTTCTAATGGTTTGATATGTTTATTGTGTGAGTTCTTATAAGCTAATATCTGGAGGTAACCTCAAACACAGATTAAGAGATATGGTCCATGAAGCTCCTATGTGTATCTTTTCTTCACACTTTTATTAAAAATAAATTCTCTTCTCATATAATATATTCTGACTACCATTTCTTCTCTCTATTCCTCTCAGTTTCTTCTCACCTCTCCTAACATGTGGATCTACTTCCCTTTTGTCTCTCAATAGAAAAGAATAATATTATAAGAGAAAATAACAAAATATATAACAAAATAAAATATAAGATAAATCAAAAACATTACATCAAAGTTACACAGGATGGCTTAATATTTTTTTAAAAAATGTCTCAAATGCAGGTATGAAAAACAGAGACCCACTTGTTCAAACACTCAGAATTTCAATACTAAATTGAAAGCCATAATATATACACAGAGGACTAGTTGCAGACCTGTGCAGGACCTTTGCTTGATTTTTCAATCTCTGAGTTATATGAACTTTCCTCTGCTGATTAGAGGGCCTTGTGCTCCTGTTGTCTTCTATCCCCTATGTCTGCCATTCCTTTTTCCTCCTCCTCTTTGGGGGTTTCCTGAACTTGGATGAGAGAGAGTTTTTGGAGACATCACATTTAGAGTTTTGTGTTCCAAGGTTTCTCTTCTCTGATAATGACTGAATAAATCCCAAATCTATGAGCACAGACTACTATCCTCTTGTTCCACTTTAAATAACACTTACCTTGCTAGCAAGCAGTAAATATAAATGTGCTATATAAACATACATGATATTATTAATATCATTGCTTTACCAAAAGAACAGGTGTTTATAATTATAAATTATTGTATATACAAATGTATTTTTATTGAGATATATTAGATATGAAGAAAAAGTCTGTCTTATGTTGAAGATCTCAAAAAAACATAATAAAAATTATTTAATAATAATAATATGATAAAATAAGTTACCAATAATTTGGTGCAAGAGTGGTTATCCAATAGCCAATAATGAACTTTGTATATAATTTCTAAAAGATGTATTTATCTTGCAAATATATTTAAGGGAAATTATGTACAATAACTGTGAAACCATGATATAATAAATAGATTTACATAATGTTGTTTGAATGTTTATCAGATTTACAATCAACTAAAACAATAAAATACAAATGTCTGACAACATCCCCATTGTTGCAGAAACATATACAACTCCATTTTTATAATAAGATTCTTTTGCCATGCTAATGTCTCAAGTTTCAAAGTCATGCATTAGAATAGTTCAAGGTACTACTGAAATGAAAATATAAAAATAAAAACTTTCATTTGAGAGATAAGCTTGAAAACATCAATGATACTGGTATACTAAGCTTAAAGATTCACAGAAGTTAAAAGTCCTGTTTCAATCATATAAATAATGCTATATCACATTAACATTTCTAGCATTTATATCCACCCGAAGTTCTTTCTGTGTTTTCAACATTTTTACTTCTACTAAGCAAAAAGAAAGTAAATTTGTGAGGACATGAAAATCAAGATAAGTTGTATATATATATATATATAGTGTGTGTGTGTGTTTGTGTGTGTGTGTGTGTGTGTGTGTGTGTGTGTGTGTGTGTGTGTTTGGATTCAGAGATGGCTCAGAAGCTAAAGGCACTTACCATCATCCTGAAGACAAGGTTCCATCTCAGGGACTCACCAACAAGTGAGAACCTACTACTACTACCTGAAAGTTCTCCTTTGATATCCAGCTAAACACCAACACACACTCCCACAACCCCAAAATTAATAAACAGAAATGAACGTAAGACTATTCTTTCCTAAGAACATGTATGTTCTTTTATCAGAAATAGTTGACAATTTACTCACGGATAAGTTTGGGTGCTAAAAGAACAAATTAAAGGTCAGCTTTCAGGATATAGAATAGCATATGGTAAGGGGTATGGAATTAGGTGAAACAATATAGATAAAAACAGATGGTGAATATGATCCAAAAATGCAAATGAATATATGAAAATATTAGAATGAAATGCACTTTTTGTGTAAGTATTCCAAGAAAAGCTGTGTAGAAACATAATATATTAAATATAGTATGGAGTACTTCCAAGTTAAATACTGTCTCCATATTAAAAGATAAAATCCTAAGTTGATGATGGAAGGCATATATTTTAGCTTCTAAAATTCTCCCTTAAATTTGCAAAATTTGAAAAATGCTTGCAATAGATTTTCAAATCATTATCTGTTGTCAATGTGTATCCTTATTAATAGAACCTTGTTGAACATATAACAGAGCCCTGAATCTCATATACCCAATGGTAAAACACTTCACTTAGGTTGTGAGATGCAAATGATACAAATACAAGTCAAATAGCAGAGAAAGTGAAAAAAAAAACTGGAACATAACAAAAAATAAAAACATAAACAGAAAGAAAGAAAGAAAGAAAGAAAGAAAGAAAGAAAGAAAGAAAGAAAGAAACCAAAGGTTTGGACAAAGAAAGCATCTCAACAAATCTTTTGTCCATATGTGTGGAAAAAGGAAATTTTTAGAAAATTCCTGACAGCTTAAAGAAGAAATTTATATTAAGAAACATTTATAAAACATTAACAAGAGATTAATGTAGCAGAATAAGGTGTGTTTAGTTGCTAATAATAATGACACCAATAAGCATAAATATATTAAAATGTTTAAAACTAAATAACATACAGAAAACAAGACTGAGAGTAAAAGAAATAAAAGAAAAACTCAAAGCACAAATATCAAAGTATTGAATGTATGTTATAGTGCTTATGAAAATGTCTAGATGAGAATAACACTAATTAAATGCTAATTATGGAGACAAGTGAATTTTCTATACAGTAAACTTTAAACTTATGAAGAAAGGTGAATCTATAACCAGTATATATTATAGTGTTAAAAAAAAGAATATTTACGAGATAGAATGTTACCATTTCCAACTATATTTTCAAATAAAATTATGAATTCAAAACAATACACTTAATGAGTCATTTTTAATATACTTTCTAAATGATATTTTAAATTTCTTTAAACCAAATTTATGCACTTTCCTTTACACTTTACCAAATGGAGACCTTAGCATGTGTTGCATTTCTATATTTTTAGGATAATTTTTATTATTTATTTTAGGCTACTGAGAAAATTAGGCACATTTATGTTACATGGGACTCCTTTATATTGTGCCATTTTTTAATGGACAGAAAATATTTTCAATTTGGAATTTTATAAAATTATATTAAATAATGCATCTTATTTCTTCAATGTCTGGATATGTTATTTTGTTGCATCATTTTAAATAATGTTTTACTTTCTTTTAATCACAACTTCCAGAGAAGATTGAAAACTCCTTTATTAGTGTTCATGACATATTTAGTCTCCCAAAGTTTACAATAAGTCCCTTAGCTGTTAGTGTTTTATGTTTTATTATTGTTATACTCTTCAAGCTATAACTTCATTCCTTTGTGAAAAAGCACATCAAATTTTCCCATTACTTGTAATGGGATCAAATTAGATCAAATAATTTCTTTATGGAATTAAAGAAATTGTATTGATACTAGAATCTATGACACATTACCCGAAAACATTTTTTGCACAGATGAAACAACAGCAGCTGGGCAACATACTGTAGTAGAGAATAGAATATAGAACATGGTTCATTTAAAATTACATAAATAATCTAATCTCATAATTTATATTTGCCTTCCTATATTGTATAGCTAAGTTGTTTTTAATTACTAATAAATACTGTAAGAAATTTAACAAATAAATATCTCTTTATAATAAAAAATTGTGAAGTACTCATTGCAACAATTTTTGACAACTTGTCTTTTCATTGGATCATCTTTCTTTTCAGGGCACATTCTGTTAGTGTGACATATGAGTGCAGCATAAACGTATTAAATGAGAGTGAAACTACAAAAAAGTGTGACACATGATCTTTTTTACTAAGACATATAGTGATAAGATAGAAAAATATATCAAGATATGTAAATTGTACTCATATCCCGAAATTATGAACGTATGCATAATTTTCATGCTAAATAAGGTTATGAATTAAAATCTCAAGATTATAGTTATTTATATATTACAACTTCAAAGAATTTGATTTTTATAATCCAGCCTGTGGAAATAATCACCAAAACATTTATTTGGATAAAGAATATCCTATTTTTGATAGTGAAAATTAAAAACAAAAGAAAATTAATTATTGCTTTAAAAGGAGCTATCTGACATACATAATATTGCCTTTTAAAATCAATTGAAAATATTTTAATGAGAGTGGTTTGCATATGAAGAAGATAAAATATTTATTTTTAAAAATGACCAATTTGTTCAAATAACTAGATTTTCACTTATATTTATATTTTCAGTATGACATATATTCAATATACCAATGTGAAAGATATCAATACAAGGTAGAGTACATTTCAGGTTAATTTTTTTTTTAGAAAAATCTAGGCTCATCATACCACATCTGCTACAAGAGCCAGATTTATTAAAGATAAAAGAAAAATATGACCAGCAATAAATGCTAAAACAGCAATTTCCCAATGTAGAACATTAATTAAATTCTTAAAACAGTTTGTATTCCAAGTATCAAAATGCAGATGTCACATAAAATGTATTCATTGATGGAGATTATATATCACACAGAAAGGTTTTTAAAAGAAACTTCCAAGGTGATGAGCCATTATAATAAATCAACCAAATGATCCTCCTCTGTGGCTGATGGAAGGAAATTCTCCTTCAGTTCAATCATTGTGAACAAGCTAAGAATGAAGTAGCCCTGCTGCTGATCTTGTTCCAGCCTGTGCGGAAGATTTCATGAGTCCTTGAAATGCAACTAGTTTAAAAAAAAAAGCCCATTTCAAATATCTAAAATTTGGTGCAGAGAAGAAGAAAATTAAAGTTCAGCATTTTAACATCCACCCACAAAACCTCAATGCAAAACAAAACAAACAAAACCAACCAAACAAAAAAGCCCAGAAAATATCAAGTCATACAAAATAGACATTTGATTGCTGTATATTGTTTTTGCTTGTTTTGCTTTCATTTTTGTTTTGGTTGTGGATTATATTATTATCTCATATTTTTTGTTGCCACAAGGAGACTTGGATGCATGAGTGATTATAGGGCCAGCTATATTCTTTGGGAGAACTTCTACAACCTGCTCTCTGAGCCCAACCAATGTCACAGGAACTTCCAGTACCAGTACTGGAGGGTGCTGAATGGAACAATTCAGTTTTCCTATAATTTCTATGAGCACCTTTATACCACTGTTTAAAACAGAACACAGGAGACATTCTAAATGTTATATAAACTGGAGTTTATGGTGAGCATCAAGTTATCCTCAGTAAGAGATTATGGCTCCTGTATACATTACTTGAGAGGTAATTCCAGTGTTCTGTGCACTTACAAATAAAAACAGCAAGGCTCAGTAAAAACTACTGACAGCAGAAAATTAAGACTTTTGCTGGAACCACAGATGTTACATGTATTATCTGTAACTGAGATATGTATTCAGTTTAAATATATTACTAGTAATCTACTTTGAGAAATCATTGTTGAATTTCAACTGAAACAAATTTATGCACGCTTACATGGGACAGAAAGGGTAAAAATAGAGGAAAAATACCACGAAAGATTAAGCTTCTTTTCCTTCTTCATTTTAATGTTCTATTACATATTTGTAGTTATATAGTGACTTTAATTTTGATAGTATACTTTAATATGAAAATAATTGAGAAAAATTATCTAGTAATTTTCACAATAACATTGTAATGTAGATAATTTATTAATCAACTGTTTGTTTAAAAATATGTATACAACTTTTCCCCTTGTATTCCTGAATTATTTTCCCCACACTATAAAAAACAATAAACACTTAATTAAGAAAACTTGTAATTACATTGCAAGTTCTTTTTTTATCAATTTATTCATATTACATCTAAATTGTTAGTCAACCCCTTGTATCCTCCCTTTCTTTCCTCCTTCCCGCTTCCCCTCCTACTCCCTTCCCGTATGTCTGTGACTGAGGGGGACTTACTCCCCCATGTATATGCTCATAGGGTATCGAGTCTCTTCTTGGTAACCTACTACCCTTCCTCTGAGTGCCACCAGGCCTCCCCATCCAAGGGACATGGTCCAATATGGGGCACCAGAGTTTGTGTGAAAGTCAGATCTCCTTCTCCACTTAACGGTGGAGAATGTCCTGTCCATCGGCTAGACTGGACATTGCAAGTTCTTTAACAGATACAAATTTGGTAATCTTTTCCAATGTTTAATGTCAAACTGTTACAGAAATTTCTAAGATTTTCATGTCAAGGCTCTTAAAAATCAATGAAATGTGACCGTTTTTCAAAAGGAGATCTAATGTATTTCAAGTTTTTTTACTATAATGTCTTTTAAGTGCCTTTTGATGTAATAAATATTATGAAACAAATAATAAGGAGAAGATTTGATAAAGGAAGATTGTAACGAATGAAGAACAATTTCTCATGCAGATAAATGATAACCCTGCAACAGTTTGAAGCATTGTGCAAGTATGCACACATCAGCGATAATAACATTTGGTATTTTATCACTGCATGTATAGTGTTGGGGTTTTGATAATTTGACTTTTAAATAATTTACATCTTTCTTCTAATAATACTTTTCTTAAAGTTGTTAGTTCTGAATTTATTATTACATTGTGATTACTGCATGTAAACACTCTGTAACTAGATGCCTTAATTACACTAAATTCTGTCAACTAAATCATTGCATCTGTTACCTGTAGTCTCATGTGCAAGTAAGATAGAAAGATAAGTATTTGTTCAGTTGTTTTTCTCTGTTTTAATGTTAAAACATACTTTGTTTAAAATACCAAACATATGTCTGACAGATTATATATTCCAGTATAAGAACTTCAAATAGCAACATAGTGATAGTTCTCTGGGAAGAACAAAAATCTGGCAGTGAAAAAAAAATTGATTCTTGTAATAGCCTTTGATGCTGTTAGTGAAACTGTTATGATAGACTGGGAAGCACAGAGTTGTGGTTAAAAATCTGTCTCAAATATTATAATAAAGTTTTTAGAGGCCATAGTAACAGAGGGGGACATGCATTTGTTCTTCTCTTTCTATCACATTTCCTTAGTGTTGTAAAAACTCCTAAATTATCAGGAAGTTGTGATTTCAGCCATTCAACACATTCTTCCTCAGGAATAAAAATATGTTCATTGAAACTATGATAAAAGATCTAAGTACCGAAGTTCAGTCATTCTGACCTAGGTTTTCAAGATGATTGTCTACCGAGAGTATGTATTTCCTTCTTTTCAGTAAAGAAATATGAGTAGAACTTTTGCATTAAAAAGGCAGCAGGATAATCCTTGAGGAGGGTTCCAAGATTGCGGTGCTGATCACACTCTGTGTCTAATTAGCAGGACATCCCTGACTACACAGCAACCTAAGACCAAAACTTTGGACTCCAAAACACCAGTGCTGGTTTTACTCCAGTTAGAAAAGACAAAACATGGTGTGGAACACAGGTGGTATGGCCTCAGGTCACCTGGCTAATGCACAGAAAAGTCCCTGGGTCACTGCAGTCGACAAGGTGTAGCCACAACTTGGGCTCAGTGTCTCTGATTCGAAGGACATAAAACAACAGTGTCTGGGTCTCCCGGCCCAGAAGAGACCCCCTGGTGTGGAACATAAGTGTATCTGACCTGAAGTAACCCAGCTAATGCACAGAAAATTCCTGGGTCTTGTAGGCTCAATTTTCCTAACAAGTATATTTTATTATAAACTAACTAACAGATCATACCTCAGTTACAACCTATCTAACACAAGTAATAGGAAAAGTTTATAAAAGAACACAATAATGAAACCTTAAGGATATTAGTTCTGAGGAATGATTCTCCTGGCACAGTCAGCAAGAACACAGCAAACCAGCAATCCCACCAAAGTTACATCTGGCACCTGGAGCAATTGGAACCTGAAGCCTCATCTGGAGTTCAAGATCTTGAAGCTTTCCATGGAGCAGTTATCTTTAGGAACATCACTCGAAGTGCAGGAATGCACAGCCAAAGCAATCTCAAGTCCTCTCTCTCTCTCTCTACCATCTTGTTTTGGGTATATATATATATATATATATCCATACACACAGACAGTCTCAGAATCTCTACTAAGATGTTTTCAGATGGCAACATCCAAGCTCCCCCTCTCTCACTAGGATGTTCCCATTCCCGTACTTGGGATTAACACAAAAACATGTTTATCTCTCCTACAGATCTGACCTGAGGTCACCTGGGTGATCCACAGAAGGGTTCCTCTGGGCCCCCCATATGCCAGACCTCTGCCTGTAGCTGCTTACATATGAGCTGCTCTCAATGGCCAGTGTAGGGCACCATAAACTACCACATAACACCAGAGATAGCTAGATGACTAAAGCCCAGCACAAAAACACAAATAAAAACTGAAGCAATTTGGCATCTTCAGAAACTAGTTATTCCAAAGCACTGAGCCCTGGACATGTTAACACAACTTCAGCACATGGGGGGAAAGGCAGAAAGAATATAAATATTTACTGCTTTTCCCTTTCTTCCTATATGTGTCGTTCACACAGACATTTCTATTTTCTATAAGCAACAATTCTGAGATCTATTCTCTAGCCATAATAACCTCATATGGGCACTTTTCGTAAATACTACAAGATGAAACCATGCTGATTAGCATTTTAAGAAAGTGGTAACATGATTTTATTTCTGAAAGTTATCTCCACAAAAAACGTTGGCATAATTAATCATATTGATTTCAAATCTCAAAAGACATGACTGAGAGGATCTGTTGCCAGAAGATGAAATAAAGCCTTAAACAGTGAAATGTTTGCTCTGTTACAAGAAAGAGTAGTGACATTCACATATCTCAGCCATGAGTTGTCCAACCTATAGGTTTATAATAGTTGGAATATTTCACAGATTTGTATTTTTTACCTCATGTTCTTTGAAAATTTAGTTGTTGATATGATGGCTATAATAGGAATTAGTAAAATAAAAGTATCTAAATAAGCTTACAACTTATTCCTAAGCAATAATAAAATATGTGAAATTGTCAGAGTGTCAGTGGTTTTCTCCTTGAGGCCTTAAATTCTGAATAGATCCAAAGACAAGAATAATGTGAAGTTAACTAAATTATAAAAACAGCTACAGAGAATGGGAAACTTTTAAAAGCAATTTGGAATCTGTCAGAATTCTAACAATTATCAGACCCGTGCAGTCAATCTTCAAATAACAGAGATGATCTTGTTTTAAATATGAAATATAAATGGACTCATTTAAATAAAAACTAGAAAGCTAAGCTAAGCTAAATATGGTAATATAGATATCTAGCATCAATACTCAGAATACTGGGATAGAGTGATTAATTTAATATTAATATATATATTATATATATTCATATATATATATATGAAAACAAATTTCTTTAACAATATGTTGAAACTAAATTGTTATATATATAGTATGATGACTTATTATATACATTGATAACTATCTGGGCCAAGCAATTATAATCACCTTTATTTCAGTTGGACTCATTACAAAATAATTTTATTGAAACTATCCAAAAGTATTGGGGGTGCTTTCAAGAGTCTTGCTTGTGGTTTAATTAAGACACAGGGACTTCTATATAGTTTAAAGGTGTTGGTTTTATGATTAGGCAGTCTCTCAGCAAGCTACTAATTTATTCTGATTCATCTGCCATCCCATCTCTACAAGTGGCTCTCACTGCCTCCTTTTACTCCGTCTGTCTACCTTTTGCTTTTTTCTGAATCTCCTTGAGTTCCAGCATCTCTGCCTCCTCTTGGTGATCCTGCCTTCCTGGAAGTACTTCCCCTGCCTCCTGCTCCAGCTCTGAGCTCTCTGTTCTTTATTATTCAAAAAGCCACAATTCAGTCTGAACTAATAGGCAGCAAGGCTAACACTGGATACATCTGTTATGGATTTCCCTTTAGCAGGTGTGGAAGGATAAGCATTTATAAATAGAAAACTGGTAATGGGAAAGAGAAATTACAGTATCAAAACCTTGCAAGCACTTACCTCACTTAGCACAGAATGAACAAGTAAAAATGCATGTACAGACTTTCTGAAGGTGATGGAAGCCCATCCCAACACAGGATTCACAAAGTAGGTTCAATTTTTAGGCACAATATATTCTATAGAATGATAATAAAAGAGAGCATGTAATTATAGTGCCAAATGTAGTATTCTAAGTGGTAAGGCAGTCAGCTAACACTGCAATGCAAGGATTAGGCTACATCTATAAGAGTGGCCGAGTGGAATGTGGTTAGAGCTATGACAATGATCATCTGTTTGGCTCATTAGTAGATAGCCAACACCTATGTGTAATTCTGCCATTATAACTTATTGAACAATTCCTGAATATCACCCTGTCTTTGTGATCAATCAAATATACTCAAATTTATAAAATTCTGTCAATTGAGTGATGCTTTGATTCAAAATTCAAAAGCTTTTTAAATATTTTTGGAACGTATTGAGGGAATAAGTTAAGTCCTTGAAAGACACATGAAAATATTTCATAAAAAGTAGCCGACACTTAAACTCACACTGATTATATTTACATCTCAATTTTGTTTTGGTTTTTGTTTGTTTTTCAGTAAGTTTGTTTATTTCATGCCTGAAAGGGCATGAGGACACCATTATAAATGTCAGATAAAAAGCAAATAGAAAACAAAAATGATATTGAGATAATTTATTGTTCTAAGTACAGATGATGTTTCTCTGGTTGGGGTGAGGGATGAACTGATTTATTGCCATAGCAGATATTAGTATCAAGATATCAATCTTTCAATACATGGTGTTTAACAGAGGCCTTTGTAGGCTAATGTGTAGAGAATAAGAGACGTCATAGAATTGAGCACCAAATGGGGCATCTATATGACATTCTAAAATATTCAGGGATAATCTCTTTAGAAGTGGAAAGATTTTTAGCGTCCATAATTTGTATATGACTATAATTAAATACTGTTTTCTGGATGCAGCATGCAAGTTTTGAACTTATGATGGTTATGATGTCATGGTCAAACCTGAAGGAGATATAAGTACAAAAACAATTCCCAGGGCAGCCTGGTGAAATGAGCATGATGTTCTGCCTCCAGCTGAGGAGATGTTTACATTCTTGAAGAGGTAGAGCTAGTTTCCTTTAAGAGTTTGACCCTTGATTAATGCTATGTGCTCCAAGGATTTGTCCTACATACAAGAGTATTTGGATGATATTTACAGGAATTGCTACAAAACAAAAATCAAGAGTAAGAAAGAAGCAACAAACCTTGAGTATGAGGGAAGTTAGTGCTGGTTCTGGAAGAAGTTTCAGTATGGTGTATGAGTATAATATGATACACTCTATGTAACACTGAAGGAATTAGTAAAAATATTTCTTAAAGTGTAGCTGACTGGTTGACATTTTAGAATAAAAGAGAAGACTGAGAGTAAAATCATTGTCATTCCTTATAATCAAGATTGTGTGGTCTGTTTCTCTCCACCTCCCAAGTGGCCTTAAAAATGTTGAAATTATATATTCTGTTTATGCCCAGTGCACACATAATTTTCCATGGTGAAATACCCCAAGGGAAATAGTTCTCTGCAGCTATGTTCTGAAATGTTATAAAACTTTGCTCACTAAGAAAATAAGTTACAAATAATAGTCCAAGGCAGGCAGAGCTGTTATTTGTCATCTGGTTGACAATGAGATTATATTTCAGAGTAGAGTTCAAATAAGTTGGGAAAAATCAAGGCAACTCTCTTTAAACATAATTCCAAGGTCTGTCATTTAACTGCTTCCTTGATTCTCCTGGTTCATAAGCTATCAATTGTGATGATGGTTCATATGTAGATGACTAAATTACTTCTCTAAGACTTCATAAAATTATCATATAATAGTGGTCTTAAGCAATAGGCATTGTTTCCTTATGGCCCTACTGCTGAATGTCTAACAGAAATGTGCTTGCATCCATGATTTCTCCTAAGGTTGCTCCTTTAGGGTTACAGATGTGTCCACCTATTGGCTATGTCATCACATAGCTGTAGTATCTCTTCTTATATACAAAATGGAGGCCTATTTACAGCACATTTAATTTTTATGAATTTTTAAGGCCAAGATACCAAACTTATACATCCTCTATCTCATTGGGTGTTAAGAATTTAATGTATAAAATATGATGAGAATAAATTCAGCCTACACTGTGACCAATGCACTTAGTCAATCAATATGATCACTCTTAACATGGATAGATTAAAGCTATGATTTTGTGAATATTTCATTCATTTTTTGTCAATACAAAAAATTTTTAAGTTACATCATTTTAAGTAAAAACTATTATGTGATTGATGCTATTTTCTGGAAGAAAGCAGGGAATGATTGGGTCAAGAAAAGGACATTATTCTCATATTGAAGAACAATGACCTTGTTTCATGACACTTCTTCAAGCTATGTTCTCCAGAGACATGCAGGGACCAAAGTGATGCCTGCCTATGATGTAAGTTGTGCTACATACAAAGAGTCCTATGAATAGAAGTACTTCATATACCTGGTAAACACCTTGAAATTTTCATAGAAGTAAAATATTGTCTCTGTGTCGAGAGACAATTGCTCTAAATGCTTGCCTAAAGACATTTATTAACTAAAGCCATGAGTTTATATATTTAAAAGAAATTCATAAGTTCAAGAGATCCATGAAAGGTTTCTTTTTAATCTATGTTTTATAAAATACAAATTTTACAAATATATGTGCTAACTTATTAGAGATAATTAAAATTAATTCAACAACAATTTAAAATAATAGTTGATATTTAACTGCTTATTGATCAGAGAAGCTTGTTTTTATAAAACAATATTAGTCTCAGATTCCTACCCTTCCTTGTCAAGTGTGTCTAAACAATGGAAAATATGAGCTGTTATAGAGTCTCACAAAATTAAGTAAGCTAAATGAAGTTTTTAATATTTTACAGAACAAATATAAACAAAATTTTATTTGTGCAATATAAAAAAAAGAAAATTAAAACCCCCAGTCCAGGACATTTCATTTGCTACTTTGAACACATGAAAGTAACAACAAAGATTCATTTCTCTCAAACATTTTTATTTTATTTTAATTCAGTTGTAGAAAGTGCTTATGTTGATCCTAGCAAGAAATTGCTCCCATGAAAACTCATGGACATGATTAAAAACAATGCTTTAAAAACTGATATTGTTTTGAAAAGCAAAGTAGATAGTATTCAAAATCAGCATGAGAATAAGAACTCAGCTCCTCACTATGTATATTTTGTAGCTGATAAAAACATAAAGGGTTAAGATAATATTAGCTAAGAAATTAGGAAAAAAATTACACTTGTACTAAAGTTCATAGATTTAACTATTTAATTTTGTCATTATTAAAATGACATTTTTATTCATACACATTTATACATGCAAACAATTTTATACCTCAACATTAAAAGACTCTGAACTTGGAAATAGGGCTGCTCTAAGTAGATTACTTGCTTAGCACAAGCAAGATCATGTGTTTAGTTTCTTAAACCAGAAAATTAAAAAAAAAAAAGAATAAAAAAGCATGAATATTTCTAGTACATTGAAAAAATAAAGGAGGAAATGTAATGTATTAGGATTGAGGTTCCTAGAAAGAAGACTCTGGTCCAATATTCTCTGAGACATAGAAATATTAAATATATATACATTATGTCTGAGGTTACACAATATCACAAAAGATCTCATGGCCTGAGATGTATGAATCGTGGCTTTCCATTATTTATTTCTCCTTTCTCCTTATGTCATCACCAAATCATTGTGGATAGTCATTCTCTCCCAGAACACTTCTGCTTTTCCAGGAACCAAAATGTAATGAGGAAATCTATTTGTAAAGAGAAATGTGACAGAAAATAGGATATAATTCTATGTGAATTTTGGACTCCAAAATTATAAAAAATTTAATATGTGGCTAGATTCCAAAGCCTTCATCAGTGTGCCAATCCTTACAACTTTGCAATTTTAACATCCACCTTTTATGAAAAATATTTTTTCTTAGGACATTGATAATTCCTGTTCCATCAGTTCTCAAAGTGAATATATTTATAATATCAATTGTAGAAGATTTTTGTTCTGTCTTAGATGAGATTATGGAATTGATGGAACACCTGAGGGCAATCCTCAGATATACTTGCAGTTTACTATTATTTTGAATGATCAACTTTCATCATTAAAATATGACATAATGTTGAGCACTACCTCATTATCCTTTAAAGATAGCATTCTAATTTCTATTGATTGAGTTGTAATATGACACTTTCTACGATGCTCATTTGCTTAATGACTATGAAAGCTTTTATTTTGTGTGTGTGATAGTTGTGTGTGTGTGTGTGTGTGTGTGTGTGTGTGTGTGTGTGTGTAAGAGTTAGAGAGAAAAAGAGAGGGGGGGTGAATATCATTATTTATTCATATGTATGAATACAGTCTTGCTTATGGTCGTGATGGAATACATATATGTAGGTCAGAAAATATCCTTGAGCATCAGTATCACCTTCTACCATATGTGAGAAACGTACTCTTCTTTGCCACTTCATATCTAACCTACCTTCAAGAGGTTTTCTTGTATTTACCTCCCATTTTACCGTTAGAGTGTTGCAATTGACTAATTGTTACAGCATTCAGCTTTCCCTGGGACCCACAAATCAAAGTTCAAGTTCCAAGATTTATTTTGTATTGAAATATTTTCTTTCTTTTATCTTTAACTTTTTAGTTAGTCTTATCACATATAGTATTAATGTACATATAAAATATTTAATAAAAAAGAAAAAAATCATAGTATGAGATCTCTCCATTTTTCAATGTGGGCACTAAATGCTATACACTTTCTTGGAGTTCTAAATAGTTCTTTATTTCTGCCTTGACCTAGTAGCAATTCAGTAAAAATTTGTTCAATTTCCTTGGGTTTGTAGACTATCTGTTTTTTCTATTATTGTTGAAATTCAGCTTTTATCTTTGGACATCTGATTGGATACAGGGAGTTATTGTCATATAATTATATCTCTTAAAACTTGTTTGTAGAGCCGGGCGTGGTGGTGCACGCCTTTAATCCCAGCACTTCGGAGGCAGAGGCGTGTAGATTGCTGTGAGTTCGAGGCCAGCCTGGTTTACAAAAGCGAGTATAGGACACCCAAGGCTACACAGAGAAACCCTGTCTTGAAATCCCCCCCCACAAAAAAAAACTTTTTTGTGATCAATATTTGAGAACATTCCGTGGAGTGAATATAAAAAGGTATAATCTTTTTTCTTTAGTTGCAATGTTTTGTAGATTGCTGTTATTTGTAGATTTGGTCGTGACATCTGTTATCTCAAGTAGTTCTCTGTTTAGCGCTTGTCTAGATAACCTTCTATTGATGAGAATGAGGAATTGAAGTCTTCCACTTTCAAGGTGTTATTGTTCATATGTGGGTTAACCTTAAGTAATTTTTTTACAAAGTGTTTGCAATTGCATTTGAGGTATAGATGTTAAAATTTGAAATGTCATCATGATAGTTTTTCCTTTGATGGGTATGAAGGGCCCCATTTCCTTTATTATTTTTGTTTGAAGTCTATTTTGTTAGTATCTCGAATGGCTACCAGCTTGCTGCTTAATCCATTTACTTGAAAAAATTTACCAGCACTTTACACTAAGTTAATATCTATCTTTGATGTTGAAGATTGTTTCTCATATGGAGCAGAATGATGGATCCTTTTGTTACATCCATTCTGTTAGTCTGTGTCTTTTATTGAGTATTGATACTACTGATATTGAAAGATATTCACTTCCAATAATTGTTGATTCCTGATATTTTGTTGTTCTTGATGGTGAAAGTGTATGTGTGTGTGTGTGTGTGTGTGTGTGTATTTCCATTCTTTTTGTTTTTCTTTTGTAAGATTATTTACTGTATTTTCATGGGTAAAATTAACTTTCTTTGGTTGAAGGTTTTTTCCCAACTATTTTCTACAAGCTGGATTTGTAGAGAGATATTGTGTACAGTAACTTTTTCATGGAATATTTTTTCTCCATCTATCATGATTGCAACTTTTTCTAGGTATGGTACCATGAGGTAGCATCTATGGTCTTTTAGAGTCTGCCCATCATCTGTTGGCCAACTTTGCCTTAGAAGTCAGTATTTAGAAATTTAGTATAATTTGAATAATTTCATGTATTATTTTTAATCTATTTTATTTGGGTTCTTTATGCCTCTGTCTCCCTTCTCAATTCCAATTCTTTCTAACTCCCAAACTTTCGACAGGAGTGAAGAAAGGTGTAGCTCCCGTTTTGCTACTGCTGGTTAGGAACATTGGGTTCCTTGGGCCAAGTCCAATATTCATTTCAGGATATCTCTAACTTCTCATCAAACTACAACAACAAAGAGCAGCAGGGAAGTGCAGCCACCGCCCTCTTCCTTAAAACAGCCTGTCCCTCTCTGGAATATGGTATTTATTCCTTCTCAGAATCACCAGAATTAGACTATTTGTAGCTGGCAAAGGTCATGTATCTCTCAGAGCCTGAATGAAGCAAAGCATCTGATGCTATGAACAATGAGAAGAGGCCTCATTTCCCACACCTGGAATTAAAGCAAAAACATGTTAACATAGCATAACTGAGTTTTTAAAGAATCTAAAACTCTCACTACAATCATAGGCCTACCTTTATATGTTACTTGTTATTTTTTCCTTTTACATTTTATATTCTTTCTTTGTTCTATAATGTTTAATGTTTCAATTGTTCTGAGTGGAGGAGACATTCTTTTCTGGTACAATCTATTTGGTCTTCTATATACTTCTTAATTATTTACAAATATCTTCTGTATGTTAGAAAAATTTAATACTTTTGTTCAAAATATTTTCTAGGTTTTTAGCTCAAATTCTTCATCCTTCCCATTTTATTAACTTTAGTCATTTATTATGTCACATATTTCTTGGTTGTTTTGTGTTAATAATTTTTAATTTAACATTTTGCATTTAGTTCTTATAGTATTGTCAATGCATGAGATTCAATATGCCATCTCTTCTGTTCTATTTACTTACCTTAATTTTTTGTTTTCAGAATTACATCAGTTTGTGTTTTTTTTTTTTATTAATTTATTCTTGTTACATCTCTATGGTTATCCTATCCCTTGTATCCTCCCATTCTCCCCTCCCTCCCATTTTCCCCTTATTCCCCTCCCCTATGACTGTTCCTAAGAGGGATTACCTCCCTCTGTATATGCTCATAGGGTATCAAATCTCTTCTTGGTGACCTGCTGTCCTTCCTCTGAGTGCCACTAGGTCTCTCCCTCCAGGGGACATAGTCAAATGTGAGGCACCAGAGTACATGAGAAAGTCAAATCCCTCTCTCCACTCTTTATTTCTTCTATTTCGATTTATGGGTCTTGAATCCTATTTTCATTTTCTTTGTCTGTTTATTTTTCTGGCTTTAGAAAAGATATTAACTCGTTTACTCAAAATTTTTGTTTTTTTCTGTTTTACTTGACTTCTTTAAGAGATTTATTTAGTTCTTCATTAATTACTTTATCATCTTCATAAGGTTTCAGGTCTTTTAATAGGGCTTCTACTATCATGGAATATTTAAGGCTTGTTATGGGATGATAGCTTGGCTTTGGCGGTAACATATTGCCTTTTCTGTTGTTGATTTTGTTCTTGGCTGATGTATAGGCATCTAAATTTGTGATGACTTTAGGTCAAGGGCCAATTTCTAAGTCTGTCTTTGTTGGAAGGTACTTTTTTTTTCATTCCTGTGCTGTCTATCATTGAACAGGGCATCTCCACCTAAGATGGGGGCTAAAGTTCTGTCAATCTTCATGGTCTCTGACTTAGTTGGAAGCTCATACACAGTGAAGAGGAGGTGCAGGGGTGGGGTGGGCATAGTGCTTAATTTAGAGAGACAACAAGAGAATTTAGGTTTCTGTAGTTTGGAAGACTACCTGGAATTTTGTTGGCAAGTGTTGTCTCTTGTCAAGCAGGGAGTCTCTGCCCAAGTTAGGGACTATGATTAGAAAGCTTTGGAAGGGACACACCAATAGAGTAGGGGTCATCCACAGGCATGGTCTATCTGGTCTAGCAGGCATGGGCTGTGCTTGAGCAAGAGTTATCTTCCAGAGTTGAGGGCTGTGACATAGAGGGGAGCAGTTGAGGATTGAGTTTGTTATAAGCTAGACAGCAGGGAACGTCAGGAGGTTGACTGCTTATCCCGACTTCTTTTAGATTTGATATCTGTTTGAGTAGGAGGTGCTACCTGAGCTAACAGCAGGAGTGGACATGTGATGAGCTCCTTATCCACTGCCCTGTCTTCAAAGGTCAATTCAGGAAAAGTTTTATTCTTGTAATTAATTCATACTTTATTGGAGTAAAAAATGCCTCCTCATAACAAGAGAATCCATAATAGTTGAGCTTTATGGTTAATGTTCTGGATCACATGGTAGATAATGTTTGAGTGCAGCTCTGCTCCTGACTGCAAGCTTTGAAAAATGGGATGATATCTGTTTAATACAATTTTTAATAGAAAACAGTAATTAATATTAGCATCTATCTAATAGAAATACTTTATTATTTAATGTATTTCAATGCTCATAAATTACTGAGCTCTATAAATATGTAACTGTTTTTTAACTGTAATTTCTCTTACTCAGTAATGTAAATAAATCCATTCAAAGAAATATCTAAATAACTCAATCTTTGTATAAAGTATTCCTCTGGAAGTTACTACAACTGCCCTAAGAAATGGGCTTTGTCAAAAATTTATTTAAAAATGAATACATATGAAAGAGAAGGTACATTATTGTACAATTATAAGTAAACATATTCATAATTAGTGTATTTATGCCAAAGCCTCAAATCATAAGTCTACTAACACCAAAAAATCAGTTTGGAAATGAAAATTTATGCTACTTAAATAGACATGAAAAACTTAGTTATTGTTTTAACAGCAAGATATGTTTGGATGGGCAAAATCACTCTCCACTTAACCTGAATTTGATCTGGAGAACCCATATAGTGGAAAGGAAAACTGACTCCAGCATGTTGTGGTTTGTTCTTCAAATACTTGTCACAACACATAAGCATCAACACATAGACATATACACTTACAAAAAATGAATCAACAAAAATAATTAAATGTTGAGTTGTCATGCATTCATTTCCCTCCTCACTGTTTATATGTGCATACATATACATACAGACTTAATGATTGAATGTATTTCCAAATTAGAACAGACATTGGTACCAGAGAGTGGGGGCTTGCTTTATAAATATCCTGTGTCTTTTATGCCTTAAGAATTTTTCTAGGAAGAAGATGGAGATGGACAATTATGGAGATTAGGACTGGAAAAGCTATCGAGTGCTTAAGGCTTAATTAGCTGTTATGGGAACTTGGTGAATAATGCTAAGGTCAATGCAGACAGTGCAAGCCTGGCTTGTGACATTTCAGATATAACTTTGAGAGTCACTGAAAAACTCTATTTGATTTTACAATTAAAATTGTAATTTGTGGTAAGCTATTATAAAAAAATATGATGTGATTAACAAGAAACCAACAACACTAAAGTGAAGCTTTTATTTGGTGTGGTAATGATTTTGGTTACCTGAAGCTGAAAAGAATTAGCTATCATAAGCGGATACTAGTATCATTGAGGATAACTCTTCTGGTAAGTATTTCCTCATAGTCAGTACAGAGAAGCAGTGATCCAGATGAGCCAAGGCACAAATCCATCCTGGTAGTAAAACTCAGAAATGTCTACAAGTCTCCAATTTGGTAAAGGTTTTTGTCAAATAGAAGCTGCAGTATTCAGGGAGTCATGGGAAATACAAATGATTGACCAATCAGGAGAGGCCATTGGTACACATACATCATCAGTTGCAGGGGAGATGATAGCATTTTGGAGATGACAGAAATATTGGGCAGCCATCAAGGATGGTAACAGATATGGAGTGCAGACTGCCTGATCCTGAGTCAGTCTGTATGTGCTATGGAAGGTAATGCAAGAGAAGTGGGAAGCAATTTAGAAAGCAGAAGATGATTCCAAGATGCTGGACATTGAGCTTTTTATATGGTTAAAAAGCTTTTTATTTGTAGTTGGTTTGTTGTATTAGATTTGTAATGTGTTCCGGTTTTTATCTATTGTAAGAACTTATTACCGTGGCTTCTTAATGTTTATTTTACTCTAGTCTACAGCTAAGGAATTGTTAATGTTTAAAAAGCCTTTGAATTAAAAAAAATATTTTCAGTCTTTTACTCGTGTGGGATTTTTATAATTATACTGTGTTTTATACTGTAATATTAGTATGGGATCGTACAGATAAATAAGATATAAAGATTGTGATTTAGTGCTGTGTTTATGTGTCAAGTAGACAAAAATAAATGTGTTATTTAGTTTTTATCACCCTGATTCAAACAAAAGTTATCTGAGAAAAAGTAACTCCAACTGAACAACTTTTTCTATTGGACTCTCCCATATGTATAGCTTCGTGGGTCTTTTTTTTTTTATTAATGATTGACGAAAGTGGCCCTTCCTACTGTGGTGACATTCTTGGATATGTGGTCCTGGACTGTATAAAAGAAGACTGATGAGCAAACTATAGTAAGCACTCCGATAAATAGTATACCTTAGCAGTTTCTACTACTGTCCTTACCTCCAATTTTGGCCTCTACTTCTCTTTATGATGCACTTAGAAGTATAAATGAAATAAATATTTTGTTCCATAATTTGCTTTAGATCAGTGTTTGACACTTTGACAGTGTGCTTGGGGCCCACTTTCTCATCTAGCTGAACTCAAAGCTTTGAGTTTCTGAAAATACTGGGGATTCCTGGTTCAGAACAAAGGTATACAATAAGAGAAAAAGACAATGTATATTGACCTCTGATTTCTTCATGAACACGTATAAGTCTATTTATCTCCCCACAATTTTGTACATGCAACACACATATGCACACACACAGTTTTCAATACACGCTAATAAATATGAGTACAAAGATTACTTATAAGTTTTATCTAACATCTCAAACTTACATTTTAAAATTTTATCAATTTATAAATTGATTTAATTGTATGTACGTATGTTTGACTTATATCACTGTTTATATTCTTAAACAAATTATATAAAGAAATGATCATGCCTCCCAGAGAAATATTCTAATGCTTAAAAGTATCAAAAAATATTAAAATATAAAAATATTATTTTCTTAATATAAAACTATACTGACAATAAAGAAATGTTAGTGCCAGAAAAAAGATATTAGCAGTAGTGAGGGACCCAAATAATGTAATTTTGATAAGTACTGCCAGTAGTATTTAATATATCTAGAGTAATACAATGGAGTTCAATTCAAATATTTAAAACATCTTAAAATAATTAATAGGCATCCTTAGGTATGATGCCATGAAAAATACTTACTGGCTAAAGTGATTATCCACATCATTCAACTTTTTTTCTCCTGCTTTCTCTTATATAATGCTGTTCAACCATTGGGAGAAGTTTCTCTTGTTTATTAATTACCATGACTGCCAATCAACCTGCAGTGAATAATTCACCTACAAATATGCATAGAAAAGTTCTTTGGCTCGGTAGTTTGTGAAGGTATCTGCTGCCTGGCACAGCCAAGCAGGTGTAATTCCACAACTTTATAGATGGCATATACACCACAGAAAATATTTTCAACTTCTACATAGACAGAAGAGGATACATTTTTAAAAACTGTGAGATCTACTTTGCTCAAATTGGCTCAACCTCATAGCAGCTGTCTTCCATGAATACCATGATGTTCTCCTTCCCATTCCCCAGCTTGCATGTCATGCCATGCCCCCAGGTGAGACTGCTTGGTGACAAGATATAGGCCACAGGTCTAAGCAAATATAGGTCATAGAATTCTGAAATTTTAATGAATTTAAGTTCTTATCAGAGTGTGTTAGAAACACATTGGAAAATAAAAGTTTACAACATATGAACTAATCAAAGATAGAGGAATGATTTATTAACCACAATCAGTATTCTGAGACCCTCAGATCAATGTGTTATTCAGGGGGTATAGAGTTACCTTAGAAGCTTCATTGAAACATTAATTACAATACTATAACTTTTGCTTCATTCCGGAACTGAGTCTAATGCTAGAGGGAATACTATAAACTTTCTCATTTTTTCAAATCTCACCAGTGCAGGATAAGCTGAATTTGAAGAATGTTTAAGTTCATAATCATTTTCTAACTTCTATTCAAAATGTTTTCTTTTTGGTGATCAGAAATTGAAACAAGAGTAAACATAGATAATGTTCCTCACTGTCTAGCCATGAATATCTGGCTGAAGTAATGAAGTGGAGAGTGAAAACCCAGAAGTATAAATGTGATTTTTTTTTGAGTAGTCTGCCTTCTGTTTAAATTAGAAAGGATCAGGACAAAAATCTGAGGTAGAAAGAATGCCATTAGATTTAGGACAAGACTTGAGGATTTGGAGGTCATTATCCTGTAAGATTCACCTCATGTAGAGAGTTCTGTAGTCTGAGTAGGGAATTAGATGTGTTATCTTGACAGACTTCATACAATGACCTTCATGACTTTGGAGGCAACAGTTACATTCATAACATTCTGAATAGAAGTATAAAACTTGTCTGAAAAATATATACTTTCCTTGAGTCTATAATGTAACCAACCTTACATTATAAAAGTATTGTGCATAATTTATTTTCATTATGCATAAATTTACTTGGGATCATGTTTCTGTTTCATACTACATATGTATAATCTTCATTTTAAACACTACTATTGTTTTCTTAACATTTAAAATTGCTTCTGATTGCACCACATTTTTACAGGGAAGGCACTTTAAACACCTACTACTATGTCAGAAAATAAATGTGGGACTATGAAAGGAAAGGGATGTTGACAAATAAGGCTAGAAGGGAAATTACAAAAGAGCGGTTTCAACTTCACAGTGTAACTCTGGACAATTTCTGAAGTGATTGAATCTTCAGCTCTTAGCTGCATAGTAAAACCAGGTGAAGGTCTTTTAGTGCTATTTGAAATGTGGAAGGGAAAGGGATTTGTCCTTTAACTTAAAATTTCAATTCCAGACCTTACTACTTTACTGTGAAGTTGAACCAAAGTATTTAATCATTACCATTTAGAAACAATCAGAATTTTAGCTCTCTGCTGGTGAAATAACTGCTGCTCAAGATAACTGGCCCTAGACATGAAGGAAATGCAGTTACCATAAGAAGAAATTTTATGTCACATTGTCATAGTAAGACACTAGATAGGAAGCTGAAATCCTTTCTTTCTTTAACCAAATTAGTTCATCAATATGCTTTGAGGGGAATTTCATTAGAGAGATTTGTTTTTATATCTATTTGGCATTTCATACTGCATATTCATTCTTGTGTTTCAAATTTCTGGATTTCTGAGTTTTAATATATCTCTTAATTTATCTTCTGTAAAGCTGCATTTGTGGATAGGTACTGTTTGAATTTGTTTTTGTCATGGAATATTTTGTTTTCTCCATCAATGGTTATTGATAGTTTTGCTGGGTAAAGTAGTCTGGCCTGGCATCTGTGGTCTCTTAGGGTTTGCAGGATCTCTGTCCAGGCCCTTCTGGCTTTGATGGTCTGTGCTGAGAAGTCGGGTGTAATTCTGATAGTTTTGCCATTAATGTTATTTGGCCATTTTCTTTGGCAGCTTTTAATATTTTTTCTTTGTTCTGTATGTTTTGTGTTTTGATTATTATGACTGGCAGTTTTTCTTTTCTGGTCAATTCTATTTGGTGTTCTGTAGGCCTCTTGTATGTTTATAGGCATCTCTTTCTTTAGATTGGGGAAATTTTCTTCTATGATTTTGTTGAGAATAGTTTCTGGGCCTTGGAGTCTGATATCTTCTCTTTCTTCAATGCCTATAATCCTCAGATTCCTTCTTTTCATGGTGTCCTTAATTTCTTGGATGTTTTGTGTCAGGAGTTTTCCAGATTTGGCATTTTCTTTAATGGTTGCTTCAAGATCTGTGATTGTATCTCCTAGACCTGAGATTCGTTCTTCCATCTCTTGGATTCTGTTAGAAAAGCTCACCTCTGTGTTGCTCGCCTTCTTCTCTGAGGTCTCACGTTCTCGTTTTTCTTCTGTCTGTGTGTTTATCATTGAATCCATTTCGTCTTCAGATCTTGAACTGATTCTTTGATTTCTTCCACATGATTGTTTGTATATTCCTGAGTTTCTTCCATTGCCTCTTTATAGCTCTTCAGAGCTTGAACCATTCTATTTATTTCTTTCATATGGTTGTTTGCATTTACCTGAAAAATTTCCAGTTCCCCTCTATGTGCTTCTTTTATCTTTCTCATCTGTTTGGCTGCATCTTCATGCGTTTGATTATGAATTTTATTTGTTTCCTCCATTATCATCCTCATTATTAAGGATTTGAGGTCATTTTTTTGCATTTCCATTGTATTTGAGTTCTCTGGGTTGTTTTCTTTGGGATAGCTGGAAACTGGAGACGACATGTTGTTTTGAGTTTTTTTGCGTATGCTTTGATGCTGTCCTTTAGACATCTTGCCATCTTTGTTTTTGTTGGGTAGCTTCCAGAGTTGGATGGAGGGAGTCTGACGAGAGATTCACTTGTTTTCTCATGATTTCCATAGGCTGGAAGCTCTTATGCTTCTGGGTACCCTGCCAAGTCCAGCCAGAGACACTGGGCCTGAACTACATGCTGAGCTCAGCTAGACTCTCAGGGCCGGAACCGTCTACCAAGCTCAGCTAGGGATTCTGGGCCTAAAATGCACACAGGGTCCAGCCAGAATTTTTGAGTTGGGACTGCACATCAAGCTCAGCTAGGTGCTTTTGGCCCAAACTGCATGCTGTGGTCAGTTATTGACTCAGGTCCTGAAACATCCGCCGAGCTCAGCCAGGAATTCTGGATTCAAACGGGACACTGTGTCCAACCAGAGTCTTAGAGCCAGGACTGTGCCAAAAGCTCAACTAGAGTCTCTGGACCCAATCTGTCTGCCCAGCACAGTTAGGGACTCTGGCCCTAAACTGCATGCTGAGCTCCACCTGAGTCTCCGGGGCAGAAGTGTGCACTGAGCTCAGCTAGGGACTCTGGACCCACACTGAACGCTGAAATCAGCCTGGGACTCCGGGCCTAAACTCGGTGGATATTTGACCCAGAATCTGAGGGCCACCAAGCCTGTGCACACTGCTCAGCTAGAATCTCTGGGCCCAATCTGCCCAGCAAGTCCAGCTAGGGCCTCTGGGCTAAAACTGCGTGCTGACCTCAGCCTGCATCAGTGCCCCAGAACTGTCTGTTGAGCTGAGCTAGTGTCTCAGGCAGAACTAATCACTGAGGTGTGCTAGTTTCTCTGGTGGAACTGAGCGCTCTGCCCAGCCTGCATCATAGCCGGAGAGCTGCAGCTGTGCTGAGCTAGCTCCTCTGGTGGAACTGAGTGCTCTGCCCAGCCTGCGTCACAGCAGGGGAGCTGTGGCTGCTCTGAGCTGGTGCCTTGTGCAGAATTGCTTGCTGCACTGAGCCAGCATCTCCACGGCACTGCGCACTGAGCTGAACCCGGGACTCTGGGGCTGAACTGTCCACCGAGTCCAGTTTGGGTCAAAAGGCACCATGCTACCCAAATCCTGTGCAGAGTCCCCTCTTCCGCAGCAACTCCCACCAACCACCAAACCAATCACCTCCACCAAAAGGCTCTGAGCTGCAAACCTCAGCCACCGCCGCTGTTGCTGCTGTTGCCACTGTTGCCGTTGTTGCCGCTGGTGCCTCTGCTGCTGCTGCTCCAATCCGAGAAAATCCGTGCTCCTCCCATGTGCAGGGGTATGCAGGTCCTCCACACCCTGGTCCCTCCGGAGCGTGAAGCACTCCTGCTGCCGTGGTGTTGGGACCTTGGTGTTCCTGGCTCAGAAATCTGTGCAATTCCCTGAAATGTTCACTGGAGCTTCCAAACACGGTCCCATATCTCTTAATTTACATAGTGGTTGTGTGAATTAGTAGCCATGACTTGTATCCAAGCTTTGTAAATAGCTGACTGTAATATATATATATATATATATATATATATATATATATATATATATATATCAGCTAGCATAGATTATTTAATTTGGTTTAGGTTTGTCACTAAGATCTTGACATAGTTACTAATTACAAAATCTTTAATTATAGACTTTGAAATAATTTGAAAACCATGATAAATTTCTTTAACTAAAAAAATATTTTTGTCTTATTTAATTTTATTCTGTCACCCTCCTTTCATCTGGCTTGAATATCATTTAAGACACTCCTAGTAGATAAGAATACACATAGCTTCTGTAACTGCAGGTCTCTTACAAAACAGATAACCCCTATAAGTCATAAAACCTAGTGTAGAAAGCTATGTGTGAATGAATGCTCCAGTTCATCAAACCATAAACTTCCCAGGGTTCTTCTGCATTATCTCTTCTTTGTTTTTTGAGAGTGATGATTTTTAAATCAGCAGAGCATTCCCCATTTTATGCTGAGTAATGAGCTTCTTAATTAGTACTTGATAGTATCATGTCTTCTAGAGTTCTGTGACTTGTTCTAGTAAATTGTACATGTAGGGAACTTCTCTCTTTTGAACAATCTTGTTTTACTGGCAGAAGTGAGATATTGCTACAAGCAACTTAATTAAGAGGAATAATGCCCCAGTTTAACCTGGTAATACCAGCTACTATTAATGGTTCCATCTTACTCTAAATCTTGAAGAGCATATTTTAATTTACAACTTAAAGGCATGTTTACATTTTGTATATTACTTCAGTTTGTAACACTTTAGGAACAGTATATGGAATTTTATCAAAATGCTATAAAATATTGCTTACACATAGATTTGTTAGTGTATTGGGATTCTAGAGAAAAATAACAAGTGTAAAAGAACATCAGAGATTATCAGTGTAATATCAGTTGATCCAGCCAGACTTAAAGTACATAGTATCTGTTTGGGTATTTTCAGTTCATGTCTGTAACTCTAGTACTCAGGATGTAAAACAAGTAGTTGATAACCATAAAGGGAAAAATATCAAAATTATTTTAAAATTTTTCTTCTACCAAATTAATGACTAAATTCTATATCTATTACTTTAATTTAATCCTAAAGTAATAACCATATATATGACATGACAATGACACCTTCAAATCATCCTACTTTCATCTATTAAAATTTAACTCTCCTTAAGACTTAACTCATCAGGTGTAGACAGTAAATTCACAGAATGTATATTTCTTTCCCTTGAAGTTTTGTTGTATTAATTCTTCTATTTTGATAATCTTATATAGCCACTTATTAAATAGATTTCCAAAATTTTAACATAAACTCTCTAGTATCACATTCTTTCATTAGTTTTCTGTCTTCTCAGAGAAACAGAAACACACATACATAGATAATGATTAGTAACTCTCAGTTTTCTGAAATAGAAGCTGCCTTACTATATCTTAATGAATTAATTTTAATCCACACAATAAAAACGTAAAATTGAATTTCTTTTATAGAACATGGGATAATTGAGTGTTAAGTTAGTTTTTAAATGGAATTTATAGAGCATACTTTATTTTAGAGCTTTATTAACTGAGATGAAAATATTTTTGTTTCACACACAACTACATCTCTCTTGCAAAATCTATTAATACAACCTATTTCTATTACATTGACAAGAAAGTTTAATTTTATTATCATTAATTATCAAGTTTAAAAAGTCATACAAGTAATACCATATGATTCTTGTGACAACTATGAAAAACATTATGTATATCTGCATATCACATTTCCTAGGCTCCTAAAATTCCTTTGGTGAATGCTGCTTCCTACTTATTTATCATTTAGAATATTTCCTATTTAGGTTAAAAATATATCATATGTAAAATTATGCAATAATTTGCAAGTTATAGTAAAAATATTTCTTTCTCTTCCATGTTGTGCAATGGAATGTGTTTGCTGTTCATCTCAATCATAAACTATTAAAATTTTATCTTTGATAAAATTCAACCTACTTACCTTTCCATTTGGCTTATTGCATCATATAGTAATATTCAATCCTCCAGAACTGGAAGGAGGTTTCCCCATTGTTTTCTGGGGCAAGGGAATTCATACATTGTGTTTCTGATAAAGACTAGAGGATAGAATTACTGGACTTTATTGTCAATAACAAGTGTAATGTTATTGAACAATTGAAGATACAAAGACTCTAGTCTGAATTCAGAAGTTCTCAAAGTGCTTGTCTATCATCCACAAAACCATAGTTTAAACCCAAGCATCAAGTAAAGAAGAAATGTGATGCATGGCCATAACCCCAGCCCTGGGGAAGTCCAGGTATGAGAATAAGGAATTCACTCATTTTTCTTCTGTTACATAGTGAGTTAGATGATAATCCAAGATACATGAATAAAATGAAAACAGCAACAGCATAATATGAAAACTAACACTGTAAATTAAATGCTAAAAATATGAACTCCTAAGTTTTGATATAATAACTCTTTCACCTTGTATTGTATTGTCCTTGGTTAGTGCCATGGTTTGAGCAGAACCCCTACCCCAATCAAGCCAAGGAACAGGACATTTTCCACAGTTGAATGGAGAGTGGGGACTGATTTTCACACTAACTCTGGTGCCCCATATTTGACCACATTCCCTTGATGGGGAGGCCTTTGGCATGCAGAGGATGGACAGCAGGCTATCAAGAATTGACTTGGTACCCTATGATCATATAGAGGGAGAGGAGGTCCCCCTCAGTCACAGACATAGGGGAGGGGAATAGGCTGAAAGAGGGAGGGTGGGAGGAACGGGAAGATACAAGGGATGGGATAACAATTGAGATGTAATATTAATAAATTAAATAAATAAATAAATATAAGTAAATAAATAAATAAAATGGTTAGGGGTCAATAAATAAATAAATAAAAAGGCATATTCCTCAAAATAATTTGACATGTTCTAGGAAATAAAACTTCAAATTTAAGTCTCATAATTTTTTTAGCAAATGTTATTAAACATGCTTTAATATATATTATTTTCTGGAATTTTCTCTGATATGTGTGTGCCTGAATAAGTTTATGTGTACAAAGTGCATGCAGGTGCCCATGGAGCTAAGAATGCATCAGTTCCCCTGAAAAGGAGTTATAAGCAGTTACCTCTCTGATAAATTAAGTACTAAACTTAGATTTTCTTCAAAGTCACTGAAAAGTTATTTATCCAGCTCCCATGAAATACATTTTATCATGTAAAATGAAAACAATTTTAACTCTCAGGTCACATAAAAATAAGTGTTATGACACACTTAATCTATAGTTATAGTTGCTACTTGGTTTCTCAGGAGCTATGGTTTAAAAAAATCACATTTATGTTTATGACATGTACTTGAATATAATTTCTTATATGATGTGAGGTCAGGTTTATATTTTAATATTTTCTATGTGGTTCTGAATTTTGATCCATCTGTGACAGCCATTTTAGAAAGTATGTGCTTATTGCATCCGTGTCTGTGGACCCCTTATCCTATGGCAGAATCCTCATCAAGAATTATTTATGGTAATAAAGAGTCTTCCATGGACAGTTGCATGAGAATGTCACTGAAATTTAAAAAGTTATGGTTCAGCTTCTTTGTCTACTTTCTGATCAACAAAAATGTTGCCAGATGTACTATTGAAAACATCCCATATTAGATTTTATTCTGAAATTTCTCTAGAGTCTCTTCTGAAGATGCCTCTTTATTCTTCTATAATTACCATGCGCTAACCAATTGCTCTACTGGAGCACTTCTTTTTCATTCTTAACACAAGACCATGACACTTTTGTTTTCATTGAAAAATTGTCTGAGCTGAGTATTATTTGTTTTCTGAATTTTTAAAGATTCATTTTTTTCCCCAAATTTTTTTCTAAATTCACGTCTATTTTGTTTGGAGGAATTCTACAATAGAACAGCTTCTTTTTCTTGGCATACTTTCCAAGATTCTTCAATCTGCTTATCAGGGTATTTATAGTCTTTCTGCTATCAAAAGTTTATTTTATAACAATTGCATAACACAGCTGTAATATTATATAATATGTAATCAACTTAATAAATGCACAATTGATATTTGTGAATTTTTATAATCTAATTATTTTAGTAATATCACTTATAACCTTTTCTTTAACTGACATTTACTTTAAATATGGGCATGGTGGTGTATGCCTGTTATTCCCGTACTCACAGACGCAGAGGAAAGAGGATCTCTGTGAATTCAAGGTTATTTTCATCTGTAAAGCGAGTCCAGAACAGCCAATGTTATACAGAAAACATTGTGTCAAAAAACCAAAGGCAAAAATCCTCTGTAATTCTGTAATTTTTCCCATTTCTTCTTTTAGTTGCTTTGTATAATTTAGCAATCTTAATACATTCACCTATAAATAACAATGACATGTCTTCCTGTGCTTTCACAAAATTGTGTTTTTTCCTTTTATAGTAATGAATTTTACTTATGAATGTTATGAATGTATATATTTCTCTTTGAGTTCTTTTTTAAATTTTTATTTAATGATTGCTTATTTACTATGACCCAAAACTACTTGTTTTTTTTGGTAGATGTTTTGGTGTTTAATAATACTTTTATTCTCTGTGTTTAACGTAAAGGTTGTTCCTGTTGGTATTATTTTACACATGCACGCAAAATGTAAATAAAGCTTAACAAAGTTTGCATTTTAAATGATTCATATAAGTTTAGTTTAGTTTAGTTGTACATTGACTGATTTTAAGTAAAATGTTTCCATTGCTCATTTTAAAAATATAACCTTCAGTCTTGAACACTTAGTATATTAAATCAACCTAGTGAGGTTCTCATAAAATGCTTGTATTTGTGTAGATTATTCAAGATGTAAATGTATTTTGAAACCACTCTTTATACCTTTATCTTTACTGCTATTTGTAAATTTCAGTTCTGTAACTCTTGTTTCTTGTGTTCCTTAGAATTCATCAGATCACTTTTATCTGCCTTAGCGCATAAAAATCTGCTGTCCTCCAACAATGTTTTGTCTTTTCTGGGAAGCATTTTGATCATCATTTTATTTTGAAATAATGCCCTTTGGTTTCATTCAATTTATATTATTTTTAATATCCTTGTGAGGGATGTCTCTGACTTGTGGATTGCTTAAAAGTATATCAGCTCTTAATTTGTGTAGATATTCTATTGTTAGAGAAGGCTTACTTTGTTACATTGCTATCATTTTATATGGAAAACTGTTCTACAGATAATTTTGAATAAACAGGATTTGTTTTATGATAAAAGGGATGTTCTTTTTGGTGCATGTGCCACACACACTTGAAGACAATGGCTGTCCCCACTCAAATTAGGTGGAGAGTTGTTGCGTACCAGCTAGCCTAATGTAGCTGCTGAAGGTTTGATCAACATCTCACTCAGTTCTTAAAATAGTGTTTCTTGGAGATGGTAAATGAATGAATTTAAAAATCAATTCAGATTAGAAAAATTTTGATGTATTGGCTTAATATAGGTCGCTTTTTGATTTCTGTGTGACTACATCATATTTACATTTTATTGACTTTTTTAAATGTAAGAAAATTACTTTAAATCGGTATAGTAGAAGTTTTGGTTATGTTATGTAAACATGTTTTTGTATTTATTCCAAGTGTGGTATGCAAAACTGCCTTTAGTTTATGGAGAGCTAATAACAGCCTTATGTGAGGGCATGTCATCTTTGTCAGCTGGAAACTGCGTCATGTGGAGAACACTGTCTTTGCAAGACTCTGAGACTCGAGAGATTAGATTATAAGTAGGAACTCAGAGACAGAAGCTGGGGAGTGGGAAGGAGTTGGCTTTGAGATGCTCCTAGCAAGAACTCACCAGAGGATGCTTTAAGAAGGCTGCTACTGATTCATTCCACTGTTCCTGTTTGTTGTTTGCTGTTTAGCTGGACTTCTGGAATCCTGATGAGGATGAACGGAATGGCCTCATGGAAATTATTCTAAAACGGTCTACATTTCTGTCTCTACTATCCTTGTTTTTCTTCTCCTTAGGGTTAGTGGGCTGGAAGGGAAATAGAAGCATGAAGGACCCCCAAATAAAGTAGGTTTTTTTAAAAAAAACTAATGCTTATGTGGTGTTCAGGCATGGCTTAAGCATAAGAGATGATTTAGTTTCTAACGATATAGAGGAAATGCTATGTTTTGGATGTATGCGAATACTGTTTCAGGGCATCAGCAAAATGGCATCTTCTGCTCCTGGTTTCCTTCCTGACTTTTTTCCAGAGAGGAATTTCCGGTTTTTTGCTTCATCATCTATCTATATTCTGTTGTAAAATGATAGGAAAATGCTGAAAAACCAGAAGTAACTCTCAATTATCTCATATTATTAACAATTACAGGGTGAGCTGTACTGTGAGCATGTAGAGCTTGAAGTGCTCAGCAAGCCAATAGTACTGCTGGTAAATGAAGAACAAAAATGTTTACAACTGGTAACGGAGAACCAGAGTTTCCCACTATTCACCCTGCCCTGCTCCATTCAATTTTGCTGCCAGGTCAAAGCATCCACTGCATGATACAAGAGACAGGGAAATGTAGGATAATGTAAAAGGAAATAAATTAATATTGAGCCAAGTGTACCATCAGAGGTTTTGACTATGACTATGCAGACATTTTCAGATTTCGCAATAAATTTGCAATACATGCTTACTAAGGATGGTGGTGATTATAATGAGGTAACATGGCATCCAATAGAAATGTTAGATTTAATACATTTTTCAAGATTCTATTGTTTCCTACAGGTTGTATTCACCATTTGTCTATTGTTTCCTGTGGGTTGCATTTGCCATCACAAACAAATATTAATTAACTGAGCTACACAAAATGGAGTTATTCTACAATGATGAGAAGGACTATTGTCAGCTTTTCTAGAAGTAGTCAACAATTAATACATTTGTAGTGGAGGGAAAAAGACATGAAAATAGAAAATTGAGTTACAGGAATCCCTCTGAGGAACAGTCATAGGGGAGGGGAATAAGGGGAAAATGGGAGGGAGGGGAGAATGGGAGGATACAAGGGATGGGATAACCATAGACATTATAACAAGAATAAATTAATTAAAAAAAAGATCATCCACTTGTGGAGGGCATTTTAATGACCTACCTGAACAAATCGTATTTTAAAATGTCACTTTGTAGCTTTCAGAGCTTGAGATATGGTTGATGTGCCTGGAAAAATATCTACTTCACATAACAAGGTAATATGAGTTCCTAGAGAAGACTTCACAGATTTTTTAGAGAGATTTGATTCAGATGTAAATAAAGGGATATCAGACTCTGATGCCAGTAGGGTGCTGATAGAGATCTTGGTGTTTGAAAATGCAAATACTGAACAGTCACCCAAAACAATCTTTCTATGTCATTTTTTTTCATTTTGGAAACTACCAACCTACACTTCCTGTCTAGTCTTGTAATTTTATTCCATCTCAGGTCTCTGATGGTGTTGAATACCAGGTAGTTTAGTTTTATAATTAAGCATAGCTGTTTAGGGGTTAAGATATTTTTAAGTCTAGATTGACGTATTAAGTTGATAGAGATGAAATATGATAGACATGGATTAACGTTCAGAATTTAAGACACAACAAGATATGAAAAATGTTGTCTTCAAGGCTGCTAAATACAAATAGCCAAGGCACTATGAATGCATCATTTATATAGTTCCTTTTTGTTTCATGGTTCTTTGTGCTGTAGGTAATTTATTTTATATATGTATAATAATATAAATGTATATTTAAAAAGAAAAATAATTTAAAAATAAAAATAAACTGATAGAATAAAAGAATTAGCAAGTACTGAATTTAAGTAACCGGACAGAAGATAAAAAGTGTTAGCATCTCCAATAGACCAATGGATAAAAGACACAACTGATAATGGCTCTCAGAAGCATCATGCAAATATCATATATAAGCCATAGCTAAAGTGCTCAAATATCAAAATACTTGGTTCTTTAATTATGGTGACTTTGGACACTTACAAGCAATGTATAAGGTTAAAAGCTTCATAGTTATAAATAGTAAGTGCATTAACTTTGGAGAATAAGATATTCATAGAAGAGAACAAGCAGTTTCTGGCTGCAGTGGAATACCAATGATTCTATGGTTTGTAGCCACTGAGAAAAGGGATAGCTTTAGAATAGAGATTTCAGGTCAAAGAGGGATGTACAAGCTACCCTCTTGCCATCAGTAACTGACATAGGGGTTTGTCAACTTGAGGCCCCGCAGCACAAAACTATCAGCCATTCCTTTTGGTCAGCCAGGAGGTAACAAGCAAGCAGAAAACAAAAGCTAAGTACTTTTTACTTTATGCATGCTACTGAAGGAAGTGCAACTTTGGGTCTCGATACAGATAAACCTCGTACACTGTCCCCAAATGTTGAATGTTACAAAATAACCACTGACATTTATGATGCTTTACCTTCAAAGATAGTATGAATAATCTTGAGAAACATTGGAATAACTTCTTGAGGATATATTGTATATCTAGGTATTATAGATGTTGATTGTAAGGAAGAAATTAAAATCATGTCATTTGTGAAAATGGAGATGAAAGTTAATTCAGGTTATAGAACTTGGCAACCGTTACTGGATCCTTACATCACAGTCAAATCTGATCCAGCACAAAGAACAGGGTCATTTAGGAATACCAGAAAACATGTGTTCTTGCAAATAGTGGTTAACAATTAGAGAACCAAATTAAGATTGAAATTGAATGGTGTTAAAATAGAAGATTTGGCATACTCAGGTAATCAAGTTTATTCCTTCTCAAGCCTCTAATGGAGTTGAATACCAGGTAGATTGGTTTTACAGTGAAGCTTATTTGTTTAGTAGTTAAGATGTTTTTAGGTTAGATAGATGTTTTAAGTTAAAAATGACAAGAGGTGATGGAGATTGATTTACACTCCAAATTTTAGATGCACCAAGATAGGAAAAATATTTTCTTCAAGGCTATCTAATACAAATAGCCAAAAAACTAAAATTATAATGTTTATGTAATTCTTGATTGTTTCATGCTTCTTCTTGATATAGGTAGTTTATTGTATATATGTGTAATAATATAAATGTACATGTAAAAATAATAAATAAATAAATGGATAAAAACAAAAACAAAAAATAAATAAATAGCAATTTTAAAAAATAGAAAATTTGGTAGATACAGGAGCTAACAACATTATCTTCCTTCAAAATTCTTGGAATCCAGATTGGCTGCTTGAGAAGCTTTATACACAGTTTATAGGAATTGGTAAGTCATCTCAAATAAATCAACGTGTATGATGAATTAAATATGTGGGGCCAGAAGGACAAGGAGGGAAGTTGAGGCTCTATGTGGCTTACATACTCATAAATTTATGGGGAAGGGATCTTTTACAACAAAGGCGTATTCAAATTAATATTCTTGATATCTGAATGACAGAAAATGATTAAATTAGTGATGACATGGTAGATGTTCCCATTGTACAAACAGAACACCACAGGGACTGAATTTCCAAATTTATAATAAAAGCCACTGTTGAAATACCAATAGCCTTACCCTTAAAATGGATCTCAAACAGACAGGTCTGGCAAGAGAAGCAGTACATAACAAAAGAAAAACTGCAGGCACTAGACTGGTACAAGAGCTTCTGAAGGCTCCCATATACACGGAAGTATCCTGTGTTCGTTGTAAAAAAATTAAATCAGAAAAATGGATGATAGTAACGGACTATAGAGCAGTGAATAGAGCAGTTCAACCTTTACAGCCTGGAGTTCCTTCACCTTCTTTGTTACCTAGACTATGAACTACAATAATAATTTAAATAGATTATTACTTTTTCAACATTCCATGGGGAATGTTAAATATTCTTGCTTTATGTCAACATTTTTAGAGAGAATGACTAGAAACAATTTGCAGGCAATTTCCTCAAATTATTCATTTATCATTGCATGGATACTTTGTTGGGTGATTCTGACAGAGATATTTAGAGAAAATGTTTAAGGAATCATAAAGAATTCTGCCATGCTGGGAGTTAAAGATTGCTCCAGGAAAAATACAAAGAGGATATTCAATTACTTATTGGGTTATAAGATAAGTCAACAAAAATTTCTATCACAAATGGTTTAGATGTGTAGAGTCCAGCTGAAAACTCTTAATGGTTTTCAAAAACTAATGGGAGATATTTATTGGTTGAGGCATAGAATAAGATTAAATGCTTATGAGTTAAGTAATTTGTTTCAAGCATTACATGGAAATTGAGATTTAGACAGTCTATGATGTCTGCCACCTGAAGTAGAAAAAGTATGAACTATGGTAGAACAAAGACTACAGGATGCTTATGTGGACTTAATCGATCTTAAATTTGATTTTATTTTGCTTATTTTGCATTCTACTCATATCTCCTACTAAGATAGTGTTTTGGAATGTATTTTTCTTAGCACATGAACAAACTGGAAAATTGAAGACATATATAGAGAAGATTTCTGAATTAATTATAAAGTGCAGCATAAGACTGCTTCAATTGCCAGAAACAGACCTATTCAAAATTGTAGTGCCTCTGTCTAAAGCCAAGATTATATAATTATGGGTAATCAATGAAGATTGGCAAAGAGCTTGTAGTAACTATTTGGGAAAAATTAAAACAAATATCTAAAATACAAATATATACAGTTTAGAAAAAGAACTAATGTAATTATTCTACATATTGTAAAAGAAATACTAATTTCTGAGATACTTATGTTCTATATGATGCAAGCAAGATGGGAATGACAGATTATAAGTCAGACAAAATAAGCAAGGTGATCCAAAGCCAGTAAACCTCAGTTCAAAAATCACAATTGTATGCAAGCCTCATCTTATTATTAGATTTTCTGAATCTCTTAATTCTATTACTAGCTCTTAATATGCAGAAGGACTAGTTTTGCTCATAGAAACTGCTGAATTTACTCCTTACAATTAAGAATTAAGTGTCTTATTTATACAAATGTATCAACTCATCTGAAGTAGAAACTATCCATTACATATTACTCATTTTCAGTCTCATATGCGTTTTCCAGGCTCATTGACACAAGTAACTGAGGGAATTGATCAATTACTGAGGGTAAATGTATGAGAAGTGCTCAAATTTTATGAAATCACATCAAGCCAAAGAAATAATAATATTTTTAAAAATCCTACATGTTCTCTGTATAACCAAAATCCATTACCGGCTGGAAGTAAACCAAGTGGTAGTAAAATAAATGAAATGTAGCAGAAGGGTGAGTTTCATTTGGCAGAATTTGGAAAACAAAGGTATGTTCACCATACCGTTGATACATACTCAGTGTTTCAATGGCAACTGCTTTATGTTCTGAAAAGGCTGATTGTATTCTTACACATTTATTGGAAACAATGACAACTATGGAGATACCTGCAGAAATTAAGACTGACAATGCTCTTGCATATATATCCAATAAGATAAAACAATTCTTTGCATATTATAATATAAAGTACATTACTCTTAGCCACACAATCCTACAGAACAAGCAGTTTTGGAAAGAGCAAATCATATATTAAAAGTCATAATTATTAAGCAAAAAGGGAAAGTAAAGACACCCAGGGACAGACTAAAAATGATTTGTTAACTGTAAATTTTCTTAATGCTAGTTAAAAAGAACATCAGCTGAGACAACGGGTTATAGAAAAACCTAAGGAACTATGTTAACCAACATACTATTAGAATATGATGGAATTACAATGGCAACATGAAGAGTTTTGAGATGGGGACCCAGTTATGCTACAGGATATGGAAAATAGCAGTTACCAAAAATGTATAAAGATTAGATCTTTTTAGGAAATACTGTCCATTAGATGAGACATGAAAAATTTCACACAGCAAGCAACTCTTATTGGCTATCTGGTCCTCATAAGATTCCATTCTTTCGTCTAGCATAGATGGAAATTTATATTACACTGCAAATAGATCTATAAGGTTGATAAATGCCTTTCACCTGCTCAATCATATAGCATAAAAGTGTCTTAAGCTGATTTTTGTACCTTGAAACAATATATATCCCAAAATGTACCTAAATTATTACATTTAAAGGTTTGTTTTCCAAGGAACAGACTAGGTAACAATGAAGACAAAGCAACTAGCCCAGGTGACTCAGCCTCACAGACTGCCACAATTATTGTTTTCATAAGAATTTGCATGCAGATCATTTCAAATGAGCTATCACAAATGGTCAATCCCATAGAGAAAGGACAGATAAAAATACAGATAGCTTTCCTAGGGTGTGGCCAATATCTCAACGTTCATAAGGTACCCAAAAGAAGTGTTTGACCCAAGATAGAAAGAAATAATTTTATGGACATGATGTCTCATTTCCAAAAGTTTCAGAAGGTATTTTTAATCATTTGATGGGCTATGAATGTATGTTTACAACTTAGGGGCATTAGTTATAAGTCGTTATTAGTTATTGTTAGAAAGGAAACAAAGTAAAGGTTAGATCCAGTGATCTGTTTCTTCTCGCCTCTATTCTTATTTTTCTTTTGTCTTTCTTTCTTATCTAGTGACAGAGAAAAAGAGAGAAGGATATGATTAAAAAGTCATTTATTTTATATTGATATAAGTTTAAGGTTATTTTGTGCAACTCTTGCTTTTAAATATTGTACATATGAAACTCATTAAGTACTGTATTTTCCTTCTTGTAATAGGACCCTGTGTTAATACATGAAAATGAGCTGCTATACCACTCTACGTAGATTAACTATCCTTGCCCCTTCAGTCCTAGCAAAAGTAGACAAGATCAACCTTAAAACCCCTCCCCACTGTCAAAGGTTTAGAAATAAAGGCTGACTGCTGGCTGAGCATGTTCATGCTCTCTTACATGCCATTCTTCCACCATCACAATCTGTGACCCCATTTATTATTTGTGGAATCAATACTGGTAGATCAATGGTCAGGCAGCAATGTAGGAACAGCCCTTACAGCCACTGGAGTCTGCTTCTCTACTGCTGCTAGCTTGGTGCTGGGCCACTAATGAAGCTCTGTTGGGCTGATATCTTACTAGATCTTCCTGCTTCCTCTTCCTTGCTTGGCACAGCAACTCAAATAAGGAGCAACTCAAATAATGTCGCTTCTTACATTCCCCAGAGGAACTGGGAACCTGACCTAGCATAGGGCCTCAGGCCTCACCCTGAAACACCCTAGCTATCCCTGAGCAATAACGGGACTTTTGATCTCAAGGACTGTCTGTCTCATCTCATCCAGTGGGACCAACTCATCGGCACTGGAATCCAGGGCTCTCACCTGATAGAGAATGACAGATTTGGATATTGTAAATGTAATTCTTGCCTGATCATCCTCATAATTATTTTTATTGTGTAATATTATATATTAAGGTTAGAGAAAAAACTTTTGTTTTAAACAGAAAGGGGGGGTATGTAGTGGATGTTTTGGTTATGTTTTATAAACATTTTTTGCTTTTATCCCAAATGTGGGGTGTGAAGCTGCCTTTAGTTTATCTGTAGTTGATAATAGCCTCTTGAGAGGGCATGTGATCTTTATCAGATAGAAACTACATTAAGTGTGTGTATGGGGGGCATGGTTGGTCTTTGCAAGAGGGAAAATACCCTTGTGCAGACTCTGTGTAAATAGGAGGTGAGATGGCTGCTGATTATTTGTTCCATTGTATCTGTTTGCTGTTTAGGTGACTGCTGAAATCCTGATGATGAAGAGCATAATCACCCTAGGGAACTGAGTCTAAAAATATCTATAATCCCCAATCCCTACTAGCCTTCTTTCTCTCCTATCTAGGGTAGATGGGGAGGGAGGTAGAGATATTATGGAACAGTAATAAGGCAGTTTTTTTTTTAATCAAAGCCTACAAATGATAATTCCTTTACTCATCCATTATTTTATGTTACTCTCTTCATACACTAGACTTACACACACACACACACACACACACACACACACGCATATATGTATATCACATTGTATTTTATCATTTTAAGTTATACTGTCCTACACATAACCCTGTTTCTTTTTTCATTTGGTTTTATATCTTCTTTAACTCTTTATCTTATAAACAAATCTTAAATGTTTCTACAAAAGTCTTATGATGCTTCTATTTCTCTACTTCCAGTACTCAGGCCACATATAACTTATACGGAGCCAGGCTCAGGTTGGCTCCACATCCCAGCTAATGGTGTCCTTAGTGGTCTTGCTATGGCATGGGCATATCCACAATTCTGAGTTCTCCTCTGCAACTGAGGCTCATCTTTACAAATACGGAAGATGGTTCTTCATACCCAGTAAAAATTACTGATAGTTTCAGCAAAGCAAGCTTCCATTTCAGTGGTTCTGAATACAAAATATCATAAATGGAATTAGTAGATTCTTTAAGGGACTCTAGAATCTTGCCTTTGAGGTTTTACAAAATAAGCCTCTTTCATATGCACTACTTTGAACATCATCTTCTAAATTCCTACTACAGCTTATAAAGCTACAACCTGTCATCCAGCTTTCTAGCCAATATATCCAAAGTGTTTTCAAAATTACCTCCAAAACATCTGTTACAGAAATACCTGATGACCTGGTACTATATTTTTTTTCAATTAAGGTTTCTATTTCTGTGAAGAAACAACATGAGTAAAAACAATTTGGAAAGAAAGGGTATATTTCAACTCATGGATGACAAGATAGGAATTTGAAGTTGAAAATGGAGAAGCAATGAAGGAGTGCTTCTTACTTACTTGCTCCTACAGCTTACTCAGCATGCTTTCTTACAGCATCAATACAGTTAGTTTATCATTGCTAACCTCTCTCCTGTAGTGTTAATCCAAGTCAATTGAATAATATTTACAATAATAAGAAAATATATAGTAAGAAAAAATAGTAAGAAAGTGAAGATATTAAACCATCATGTAACTTACATGATGTGTGGCATTAAATAAACCTGATAAAAGTCATTCAAACTATCTACCTGTCCATCTGTCTATCTATCTATCTACCTCTATCTATATACTATGCATCTATCTCCTATCTATATAACTATCTATCATTATCTATCATCTATTTACATATATATATATATATATATATATATATCAATATACCTGTCTGTATTTCGGCCTATCACCTACCAATCTATCTATCAATCATGTATCTATCTATTTACCTATGTTATACTATCTATCTATCTATCTATCTATCTATCTATCATCTATCTAATCTACTTATCTATCATCTTCTATTATTTATCTACCTATAAACTATTATAATCTATCTACCTATCTATATTATATCTTCATGTATTAGACTTTTTTAATATTCTCAGATGAGGGGATGAATTCAGAGCTATTCCCAGCTTTTTAGTTCTTCCTGAACTCTTGCTGGCTGGCTCAATTTAGATATTCTGGCCTAAACTACTATCTAAGATAACTTACTCAGACTGACTTTTCTTGGATTCTGAATTAATTGCTCTACCTTCTTGTAAACTATTTTTGACAATATGTTTTAATCTTTTGGCTTCTTCTTGCTCTCTGGCTTGTTTAGTGTTCACCTGTGCCTAGCTTGTTCTGTCTGCAACTCATCTCTGTAAATCTGTCCCAGTAATCCACTCTCAGTTTAGAAACTCTCTTTCTTTCTCTATGAACTGCTTTTAAGTAGTGTCTATTTCCTGTCCCATTCTCCTGAAAGTCGATCACATTCTCTCTCTTACTCATTCTATCAAATATTTCTTTGATTTATCACTTTGTCTGCCTCTGAATTAGATATCATTGTTTGCCACTAAAGGTGTGTGCTAAAGGTATATCTGCATTCCAGTCAGAAGAATTAAAGGGGTATACTAAGGTCAAGCCTGAATTCCAGCTGGATAACACAGACCTAGGGTTTTAGATGTGATCCCTTGCCAGAGTTGCCATGTTGCTAGATTAAAATTCCTCTAAAATGTAGCTTAGTCTAAATATTAGAAACAAAGTAAATAAGAAATTAATATATAGTTTGGGCAAGTGTAGGGGCTATCTCTGACTCTAATGCCTGCCTTTGTGTCTCTTTCCCACAATTCAGCTGCTTTTTCTATCCTCAATGGAAGAAGATGCACCTAATCCTACTGAAACTTGTTATGTCAATGTCAGTTGATATCCATGGAAGACATCCCCTTTTTGGAAAAGAAAGGGAGCAGAGTATTGGAAGAATGCAGGTTGGGGGAATGGGGAGGAGAGTAGGGATGAAATGCTATGATTGGGAAGTAAATTACGTAAATTAATCAATGGATAAATTGCAGTTAAGAATAGTAAAAATATAAAAGAAATTTCAGAAAAACTTCCAGAAGTGTTCATAACTTTCAAAAAAACCCAACATGACATTTAAAAAAGCATGTCCCATCTATATGTCTTTCTTGTATAATTCATTAAATTTTTATATTTCAATGTGTTTAAATAATTTCATAATTTAAACTTATTATTTTCAAACCATGATATAAAATAAATTACATGATTCAGCCTCTATGGTGATTCTTCTGTAAGAACCCTGACTTGATGTACCACTTATTTTTTCATCTTCAGAAGGTATTGAAAGCTAATCCTTCATGAATTGAAAATATTAAGTGATGTTTCTTTTTGATACAAGAAAAGGATTACTCCCTCTGATTCCCATTCTAAACTTTTAAAACTCAAATTCTGATTATGATACATCAAATGAACTTTTCTTTTTCTCATTATCTCTCAAGCTTTAGTCTATGCAATTATATTTTTCTCAACATAATGCTGGAGCCTTTACTCTGGGATGCATGTGAGGCATTAACTATGAGGCAGGAGTTGAAAGACTGAAATTTCTACACTGTAGTTTGTGATTGCAGCCAAGTAAGATAATTCACTTATAATTTACCACCTTTGTAACTGCAGGTAATAGAAGACGAGCGGGTGTTCACCATCTGTAGCTAATTTTATTCTCCATTGATATGAAGTGTCATTTTTAAATATCTCATATGTTGTCGCTTCCATTTCAAAATGGATTCACTCTGTGGCAGTTACAGAGCAAATGGACATTCATAGGCAATTCAGAGAAATCTTGGCACAACTTCCTTCCCAGGTTGCTGTCATTTCCTGAACCCTGTGTAGTCTGCTCTCCTTGCGATCCAGTCAATTTGGGAGCCAGCATTCCTCCCACTTTTGGCAGCCAGAAGACTCCTATGAACACTGGCCAGCCTTGGATGTTTGTGCAGCAGATGTTTGGGAAGTCTTGTGTTTGAAATTTGTAGCCTCTGTAGAATAAAAGTTGGGGTTTAAAATATGTTTCTCAGATTACATTTCCTACGACTTTGATAGCTGTGTATGTACTTCAAATGCAACTCTTAAATATGAACTACAATAACTGTCTATTTTCTGCTGATCTGACCAGGCATTTTATATTGGAAAGTGGTATGATTTTAAAGTACAATAGGAAGTGGTTGATATTTATATAATCAGAACAAAATATTGCACCATAGTATTTCACAGAGGGAAAAATTGGTAAAAATATACTTTAATATCTATAGTAAATCATAGGTTTTATGGTCACATAATAAGATGGTGTTTTCATTGAGCACAGTTCCTTTGAGGAATTTGAAGTAAACAATTAGTAAGTTGGTGTATGTGAAATTGGTTACCACATATGAAACAATGGAGACAATAAGTACATATAGCTATACAAAATGTATCCTACTTAATTTGAAGCTGTATAAGAAAAAATTAAAGCCAGGCCTGGTGGCGCACGCCTTTAATCACAGCACTTGGGAGGAAGAGGCAGGCGGATCACTGTGAGTTCGAGGCCTGCCTGGTCTACAAAGCGAGTCTAGGACAGCCAAGGCTACATGTGGAAACCCTGTCTCAAAAACAAAACAAAACAAAACAAAAAAAGGGGGAGGGGAGAGAAAAAGAAAAGAAAACAAGAAAAATTAAAATAGACTAAATCCAGTGGTTTTTTTTCTTTAATGTGTAGGTGTGGGGGGCAGCATTTTCCAATGCATGTGTATGTTTATAAAAGTTCCATTGTCTTATTCTTTAAATTTGCATGTCCATCAAGTAATGCCAGAACACAACAATATGCCTAGATTCAGGCCATCCTTACCATTTAAATGTCCCATCACGTAGCAATTACTATTTTTATTTCTTATACATTTTTGTCACACTCCTTTTTTTTGTTTATGTTTTATTTCTAACTTCAAACTATGAACAAAAAGAACTTGGGAAAGAATGAGTTGATTTAGTTTACCCATCTAGGGTTATAGTCCGTTGCAAAAAGATGAGATACGAAATGAAACAGATACCACAGAGGAATGTTTCTCATTGCTTTGTTCTACATGGCTTTCTCAGCCTGAGTTCAATATAACTCAGTACCACTTGACAGTGGAAACCACCACCCAACATGGACTAGTATCTCCCATTCAATAACTAATCAAGAAAATGTGCCAAGCACTTGGCTAAAAACCAATTATTTGAGGCGTCTTCTCAATTGAGGTTTCTTCTTACCAGAGGACCCTACTTTGTATAAAGTTGACAAAAGTAACCACTCCACTTTTCATTTTCACTTATAGTAGATTAAGTGTTGGTCTCTCTTCCTTGCATAATTACACTGCAGAACTTTATAGTCAGATTGCATTAATATCATTGTCCTTTAAAGTACTAAGGGTGAGAAATGTTGTTACTTTTTGACAATATATAGAGAGGGATTCTTTCCATATTCTAAGATACATAAATTCAAATTTCTTTTTACAGTTCACTTCAAAATGTTATCATAAGACTGGAAAAGTGGCTCAATGCTGATGACCCCATTTCCATCTTTGAGAACCACATCATTAAAGTCAAGAACAATTTTATCCCTTTGTCTGTTCTCTGACATCCACTCATATATAGTTACATCTGTACCCATTCACATATCTCCTACTAAATGAACAAAATCTAGTGATAAATTTAAAAGGTCAAATAGTGCTCACTTTCTATTGAAGTGAAATTTTTATGAAGGAATTAGATGATAAGGAGTAATAATTAGTCAAAAATTGTTCCAGGAAAGCAAAACTGAAGGAGAACTTCAGAAATTCTTCCATGCTGCTATTACGAAGATAAAATAGACTTGTGATATTACACTTGGAGATTTTTCTCACAGGTGTGAATCCTTAGCCTCATGGTTTTCTGCATAAATAAATACAATATAAAAAGATGGCTCAAAGGTTAAGAACACTGGCCACTCTTCCAAAGTTCCTGAATTCAGTTCCCAGCAAGCACATTGTGACACAAAACCATCAATAATGAGATCTGATGCCCTCTTACATGCAGGCCTACATACAAACAAAACACTGTATACAAGTCTATACATAACTCTTTTTTAAAATATAGAAGATTTTTAATAATTTTGAGTATTACATTATATTTCAAAGAAAAGAATATTTCAGAGAGAATGATGTTAGATATCACATAATATTTTGTTTGCTCTAATGTATTTCTCAATGATATTGGTAAGAAATTCACAATACATGTATTATTTTTATATGTATAAGGATACAATGCATATATCTGCATATAAATAGATATTTAGTTATAAATGATGTAAATATATGTACATTTATCAGTTAGTGCAAGAAATGAGTATTCCACAAAACCATCTACTAGTTACCATGATAGGATTCAAACAATAGTACTCTTTCAAGTGTAAATGTATTATTCAATCCATATAAAAATATTAATACATATGCTACATTGAAACCCTGTGAGGATTTCTTCAGGCATACAAAACTCATTTCTAAAGTCAATGAAGTTAAAGCATCATACTAACAGAAAAAGCAAGAAAGATTTTTATCACATTAGTAAATGCAGAAAATAAAAAGGAAAGACAATACAAAGTCAATTCTGTTAAAGATCATAATCTAATGACTGATGATACTGAGAGAACTAGTCTCTTTTATGCATAAGCTTTCATATTGGTTATCTAAGCAGAGAGGTCAGCACTAAAATCATATACTTATAAGCAACAAAGCACTCATCAAGTTATATTTATATATTTGTATATATGCACATAAACACATTTATTCTTGTGTGTATATAGCAATAATTAACAAAGAAAATGAACTATCAATCTGAAAGTAGTGGGGTCATGTGAAGGATTGGAAAGCAAAAAATGATGCAGTTCATTGCAACTAAACTGTATTTTAAAAAGAAAAAAGCTGTCAGCAAACTAGATATTAAGAAATTTTCTTTTACTTAAAATAAATACAAATAACAAAAGATAAAATCAATGAGAATATTGAAATAGTCATAATTCCTATTATAACTGATGAAAATACACAATAGCCTTACTTACCACTATTCTCCAGCTTCCTAATGGAGGTTCTACAAGCTCAGTGAGATAAAAAGAAATAGGATATTCACATATTAGAAACTAATGTGCTCGCTCTAGTCTATTAAAATATTATGATATATAAAACAATAAATTAAGAAATATGCTAGACATGCTGGAATAAAAAAAGTTGTGAGATACAAATTCACTAAAAATAAATCAAATTTAGCTAGGCACAGTGGCACACTCCTGTAATTTCAGCACTCTAGGATGCAGAGTCAGGCAGATCTCTGTGAGTTCAAGGTGAACCTGGTTTACAGAACATCCAAGGCTACACAGAGAAACGATTTCTGAACAAGAACAACAAAGAATAAATTTATTTCTATGATTTGCCCAAATGAACAAATTGAATTTGAATTCCAATTGGATAGATAGACAAAGATACTAGTTGAACAAACCGCATAGGTAGAAGTATCAGAAAATATCTGGAGGACCATTATAACCCAAATTATAGGAAAATGTTAATAAAGCCAAAAAAGTTAAACGAAGGAAAAGCAATATTGTAGTTATCAATTGAACAATGCAGTAGACTTAAAAATTGAAAATTCTGTGTGTTCTCACCATAAAGAAATAATAATAATAATAATAAAATGTAGTATCTCTTTCATGACTACATAACAAAGGCCAAGTGCAGCAGCCTCTTTTTATATGGCTTAGAAGATAAGAATTGTATTTTCATGTTTTTCGACTTATAAAGAGTGAAAAGAACATAATAATGAAGGAATATATCAGAAAATCTAATATATTGGCTGCCTGGTTCATTACAAAATAAATGTTTCATTCTTGACTTATGGAATCAATGTAAATGCAATTTAAATCTTAACAGGCTATTTTATACATACTAACAAGTTGACTCTAAAATTTATATAGAAACGCAGTGAACTAGAATATCAACATGATCCAATTTTCACTTACTATAAAGCTATTTTTATCAAGACACTAAGATGCTGGCAAAATTAGAGAGAGGGATCAATGCAACAGAAATAGAGAATCCACCTCTGAAATTGTAGGCAGAAAAGCACCTAATTTGTGATGAAGTTACAAAAACAAACAGTGAATAAATAGTAGATCATTATTTTAAAAGATAGTTCTAGAAAAGTGAAATAATCATTTTAAGCTGAAATAAATCAGGGAAAAACAGATTTAATTAACACCTCAATTATAATATTCCAAATAGATCAATGATTAAACATGAAATTATGGAAGAAAAACACATTTACAAATATTAAAAGGATGATATATAAAAGAAACAAGAAGATTGTACTTTTAAAAAACTGAACAAAGTTTTCATTTTAAAACATTTATAAGATAATGTATAAATTTACAAACTAGGAAACATTATTTGGAACATATACTTTGGCAATAGATGTGTGTCTAGGGTATAGAAAAACTTCATTATTCAATACTATAAAGAGAACAATGCAATCTGACAAAAGAACAACATATTAAAATATATCATAAAACAAAATATATTAAATAAGCATGCAAAATATTGTCAATAGCAATGATAATTCAAAGTAGAACATGCATTATAATTTTGTTTTATTGTATAGGCCATTGAGTTCAATGTGGGTAGTAAAGAATACTTACGGAAAGTAGCTCACTGTTAGCCATCAAGAAATGATGTATATTTTTCGAAAGATGATACATAAAACCAAGCAGACCAAAGTAAGTAAACAATAATTAATTTCAGGTACTTGCAACTACTAGGAAGATAAGAGGGACTTACCTAGTAGGTTGGAGTTGAAATCAGGATAAGTTTTGAGGGTTCCTTTTGAATTGAGATGCTATTTAAAGAAAAATAAAAAATGAACTACCAAGCCTTGTCACAACTTAGTGGCATGAAGCATGATGAAGTAAGTCCCTGTTTGACCAACAAGCATCCCTGGTGTGGGCAAGTTTCTCAGAACAAGCTTCCTGAGATCTCCCAGCAGTGAGGACAAGATAGCTGGTCACATTGCTTTTTCCTCATATCCATCCCAGCATTCTTTGTCATTTGTTCTCCTGCTGAAATCCATTCTTACTGAAATGAGGTGGGATATCAAAATGTTTCCATTACAATTCTTTGGCACATTTTCAAATTCTTACCATTTACTTGTTTCTTTAATCCCTGAGCACATTTAATGACTGGATGATTTATGGATTGATAGTTAAGTATGCTGGGCAAGTGGCAAAGATTCCCTGTCATTCTGTAAGCTGTATCTGTACTATGTTGCCTGCTTCATCCAGCAGCCATGATAAGCTTTTAAACTTCATGTAATCCAGTATTGTTAAATTCCTTAGAATGGATCCCAAGAAACTAGAGTTTACATAAATTTCTCTATGAGCAGTTTAAAAGACTCTTCACTTACACTAAAGTATGTTTTCCATTTGAATTGATTTTCCTACACAACCAGATATAATTATTTGCTTTTTAAAATTTTGCCTAAAGATACACAGCTATTCTATCATCATTTGCTGAAAAAGTTGTATTTTTTTTCAATATGTGTGTAGCTGCAGCTATGTGTAGCTGGTCTTACATCCTATATTCCATTCCACTGAGCCATGTGTCTGGGTTGGTTCCAGTTCCATGCTGTATTTGTATATGCCTTATTATTATGAATGAAGCCATGGAAAAACACATTGGTATTGTGATGTGAACAATCTCAATTATTACACCATTTGCCAAAAAATATACAACTGTTTTAATAACTTATTGTGTTTATTATTTTTGAAATAATCTTTTAGTATATTATCAGATCAAATTTAAGTGAATAATTAAAAATGTGTTACCTCAAGATATTTTGAAACAAATTTTGAAAGCAAATCCAATAAACATATTAAGCATAAGGGGTTTGTATTTATTCCACTATTGATGATATTAGGAAGAATATAAATTATAAATAGATGATGACAGACATCATTTGACTACAAAGTAAACACAAATGTTTGTGTTTGTGATCATGTTCTAGGGATGACGATCATATCATGGTATGGTAAAACAAAAACAAAAAAAAGAAAGAAAGAAAGAAACCATGAAGGTAATTTGGCCCTTCTTGTAGTAGATGATGATGGGTTAATAACAAAATAAAACAAAAGAAAATGTAAAAAAAAAAAAAGACTTGATGACTTCATTGTACAATTAACAACAAATGATTCAGAATACTAGAAGATCACTACAGATACCTTTAGAGTATGTAATTTTCCCAAATACAGAAAGATAACATACAGTTTCTATAGATACACAGATAATCTAAAAGATTTTTTTAACAATGTATGTTAAAAATATTGATTTATTTTGCATCTAAACCTTTAAATTCAGAAGATATGTTTTCATTCAGAAAAGTCATAGATGGTGAACTTGGCACATCTCTCCTCAAAAAGAGAACATAGAGAGACTATATAAGTAGCTACAACAGAGTAGATAAATTTTGATGTGGAAATAAATAAAATCTAGCCATATTAAATATAGACCTTATCAGACAACACTTTAATCTGGTGCACTGTGGTATTGATGTGATAATTCTAATATCTTATTTCTTTTTAAATATTAAGTCATATATTTCTTTAAAAAAAACAGAGAGGGTGATGATTAAGTTACTTGTGTTATCTATGAGGCCAATAATGACATCTAAGGGGAAACGCAAAATTATTATTTTACTTTCAGTGGTTGGTAATGTAGATGAAATTATTGGGTGCCCATCATTGGCAGTGGAACCTCAGAGAAAATGGAATTGTTCCATTTGGAAAAGAAAAGTTGTCCTTTACCATGAGCCAAAAAGGCTGGGCCTGTGTTTAATCAGGCTTAGTTTTCTGTTTTATTGTTCTAACAATAGGTCGTAACCAAAAAATAGCATAGGGAGGAAAGGGTTTATTTAGTTTCCTGTTCCATATAACAGTTGATCATCAAAAGTAGTTAGAGGAAGAAAAGGCAAGAATCTGGAAGCTAATACCAATGTGATGGAGGAGTATTGCTTATGAGCTTGCCTATAGGCTTGCCTACAGCCTGATTCTATGGAGGCATTCTCTTAAAAGAGGTTCCCTCTTCTCAAATTATTTTAGTGTTTGTCAACATGACATAAAACTATTAAGCACAAGTGATCCTTGGTCAACTTGACACACAAGCACATCATTGTAAAGTCACAAATTTTCTTTTTTATCCACAAGATGACACAATAATATCAACATTACAACCTGAAATATTTTACAAACTTATAGTCCCATAGTCTTTACAAATCCAAACACTTTAAAATTCAACCTTTTTTTAAAAGTTCAAAGTCTCTTTTGAAATCTAAAATAGCTTTAAAAATCAGTCTCTCAACTGTGGGCAAAGATATATTAAATATGCCTATATTTCAAGAGAGAAGAACCTAACTTCTAACTGCCAGGCTTATTGCTCTGGCTCCTTTACTTTTAACTCTTAAACACTTAAACTGTTATCCCTGATATTTGGGCCTGCTGGTCAAGGCCAGAAATTCTCCCTTTTATGTGTTTTAACACTTAAACTCTCAGGTTGGTAGCCTTGCTATTCAGAAACTCTATCTTGTCTGTGCGTTAACCCTTTTTTTAAATGTATTATGAATGCTTTATCTGCATGTCCATCTACATGCCAGAAGAAGGCATCAGACATCATTATAGGTGGATATGAGCCACCATGTCATTTTTGGTAATTGAACTCAGGACTTCTGGAAGAGCCTGCTCTGCTCTTAACTGCTGAGCCATCTGTCCAGCTTTAACTCTTAGACTCTCAGGGTGGTAGCCTTGCTATTCAGGCCACTTGTTGGAGCGAAAAGGAAGAAAAAGAATACATATATTCACAAGAACTTAAGGAGCACCCACAGATCATTCATAGCCTTACATGAAGACATAGACAGTCAGACAGACAGACACGTATTTGGTGGATGGTAAGTAAAGGAAAACCCCAATCAACCAACAACAACCTTATTTCTGTCATGGGTTTTTATAATATCTGTGAAAAAATTACCTTATTCTAAAGTAGTTATGATCATTGCATAAAAAGTGAGTTACAGTAGGACTATTGATTCTAATTTCTTTCATTAGAACTATATCTAACTAGATATTTTTGCTTATTGTAAGTTTAAAGCAGTGTGGATTTGTTTGTTTGTTGGTTTTCTAAGAACTATTTATCATGTATACAGTGCTCTGCCTGCATGGACACCTGCAGGCCAGAAGAGAGCATCAGGTCACATTATAGATGGTTGTGAGCCACCATGTGGGTGAGAATTAAACTTAGGACCTCGGGAAGAGCAATCAGTGCTCTTAACTTCTGAGCCATTCCCAAAGCCCATAAAGTAGTAGTTCTATCTTTTTCTCATTTCAAATATATGTTATGTATTCAAAGAAAGAGATTTTATGTCAAGGTTTTTCTAAGAAACATGTGTCTGTCTTGTCTTGTATAGATAACCATTTATTTTTTCTTTCTATATTTATATGGTCTTTCTTATCTCAGTGTACAGCTGAGCATTATCTTTGAACTAAACCTAGAATGATTGAATTTCTGTGACAATTTGTTTCAATCTTGTTTTTCTTCTTGGTGTGATTCAGCTAGTGGTTCATAGAGCTCCCAACAGCTTTTGCTATATTGAAGGAGGGTTTTTAAGTTATTTGAATCAATTAGAAACCATTATCAGGAATTGTAAAATCATGTGTAGGAAATCTTCCCAACACAGAGAATAGCACCTATAGAGCAAGAATATTATGCTATAGGGAGTAAGGGTCTAGTCATACTCAACTGCATAATGCCAGACATGTGGGATAAGCAGGGAAAGACAATATAACAATAATAAACAGGATTGAGGTAAAATCTCTGGGGCTTTGTCAAAACCAGAGATACACCCATTCATCAGCAGTACAAAGAAGTGGGCTGCCTCCAAGAAGCTCACTTGCTTGCTTTTGACAACCCAGCAGGTGATTGCTACTAGCAAATCCTCTTACATTTTAAGTGTGTGTGTGTGTGTGTGTGTGTGTGTGTGTGTGTGTGTGTGTGTGTGCAAGCACGTGTGTGTGCATATACACGCAGGTGCCTGTGGAAGCAAGAAGTTGGATGGCTAGAAGTGGAGTTGTAGGCCATTATGAGGCAGCTGATACAGTTGCTGTGAAGTTAACTCCTGCCTTGAAACAGCAGCAAATGCTCTTCTTCCTCTTCATCGCTGACTCATCTCTCTAGCCAAAGTCACATGGTATGAGACAACCAATTCTCACAAAAGTTCATTGACCTCTACATGTGCACACCAGTAACTTCCTTTTTCAACTTGGAGACATTTTATATTTTTATTTCAGACATGGTGACCTCAATTCTTATTACTGAAGCACCTTCGTTATACTATAAATTAGAATATGCACACATGTATCCATGCAGGGTGGCAATGTCTGTAATCCTAATTCTCAGAAGTCTGCAGAAGGACTATCTTAGTGTGGTTGAGGCCAAGCTAGGCAGTAGAGTAATCACTTCTATCTCTCAACAAAACAAAACAAACAAACAAAAATCCCAAACACACTAATGTTATCTCAGAACTGTGTTGGCTTAGTATCCTCACCACGTGATATCTGAACTTTATGTATAATCCACTCCTGGTGCCTTGCTGGAAGTTTCCATGCACTATTATAAGTCTACTTCTGGAGCTCTTCAACTTCTCATCTCATCCTTGTTATATGAGCAGATTAACTTTTCTAAACACAAGTCTCTTTGTGTCAGTCCCTTAGTGAAAAGCACCATATGAGAATGAAAGGAACGAATAGGACAAAGGCCTTGTGAGGCCAGCTTATGGGAAACTTTTCAAGTAGGAAGCTTTTGAAGGAAAGATTGATTTGAGAAAGGTCATTGTCTTGCTGGGATCATTCCAGTTACAGTGGGCAGATGAATTTGGGAGACAGATTGGGTATTCAATATACAGTGCTTATCGAAGTAAAAGCAGGGCCTGGATTGCGAAGAAATACTACCTTTTTGGGAGACTTTGCGGTTTAATTAGAATTCTCCAATTCATCAGAAATAGTTGGGCTTAATATTTAACAAGAAGGCAATACAGCTAAAATTTTAGCAATTTGACTTTAGATTTTGGGGGTCTGAAGAAGGAGCATGTCTGTACCATGCCTCTGAAAGGAAGCCAAGTCACTTCATCATCTGAGGACAAATGACCTTTGTGTTCTTTCTTCAGGAACACAGGGAAGATGAACCAAAAGAAATATCAGAGTCATCAGAAGTAATGTGGATTACCTTGGGAAGATCCTTAAAATGCTCTTAACCACTGAGCCATCTCCCCAGCATTGTTATGTTTTTGTTTTTGTTTTTTATTTTTATTTCTTTTTTTGAGACAGGGTTTCTCTGTGTAATAGACCTAGCTGTCCTGGAACTCTCTCTGTGGAATGGGTACTCTCAAACTCACAAAGATCTGCCTGCCTCTGCCTCCTGAGTGCTGGAATTGAAGGCATGTCCCACCACTGCCCCAACTCCCCAGTATTTCTCTTTCTTTCTTTCTTTCTTTCTTTCTTTCTTTCTTTCTTTCTTTCTTTTTTTCTTTCTTTCTTTCATTTCTTTTTATTTAACTCAAAATACCTGACATAATTTTCCGTATTAAAAAACACTTAAGCAGGACAGGAGAGATGGCTCAGTGGTGAGGGACACTGTCTGTTTTGCCAGAGGTCCAGAGTTCAATTCCTGGCATGTGCATGGTTCCTCACAACCATCGATAATGTGAACTGATGTCCTCTTCTGGTCTGTTGGTGTACATGAAAATAAAGCACTCATATACAAAAAATTAAAAAAAATTCATATGTACTATGTACACATGTTTTTAAAAAAGAAAAAAATTAAATCAGGAATGGTGGCACAGCATTCAGAGAGGCAGAGGCAGATGTATCTCTATGAGTACAAAGTTAGACTAGGACAATCAAGGCTGCACAGAGAAACCCAGTCTCAAAACAACAACAGCAACAGTAAAAGCAATCAAACAAGTAAACAATCAAACCAAAACAAAACAAAAAACACTTTTGCATATATTTTATTTTTGTTTTTTGTGTGTAAATGTTTGGCCAGCATGTATATATGTGAAGTTGGAATGTTCCTGGTTCTCCATGGAAGTCAGAAGAGGGCGTCTGATCTCCTGGAACTGAAGTTTTAGATGGTAGTGAGCTGCCATGTGAGTGCTGAGATTCAAACATTGTTCCTATACAAAAGAGAGTGTTCTTAACAGCCTACCATCCAACCAGCCTTTTCCTCTTCCTCTTTAAAAAACTTCCTTTAGCCCAGCAGTGGTAGCACGTGCCTTCGGTCCCAGTGCTTGGGGGTGGATGCAGGCAGATATCTGAATTTCAGGCTAGCCTTGTAAACAGGACTAATTCTAGAACATCCAGGACTACACTGAGAATCCCTGTTTCAAAAAACAACAATAAAAATAAATAAATAAACAAAAATTTCCTTTTGATTGTACCTCAGTGGTAAAGTGCTTATGTAGGTTGTACGGTAGTGGTTTGAACTCTAGCATTTCTAGAAAAACAAAACTGAAACCAGGAAACAAAACTAAGTGTTTCTTATGTGAAGTTTATACATGACTATATACTGCAATGTCAAAAAGTTGGGTACAATTACATAATATTAATCCCAAATAAATATCCTTATTCTTTTAAGAAAAAAAAAATATATATATATATAGAGAGAGAGAAGAACCTGGGCAAAGTCACTATTGAACACACACATACACACAAACACACACATACACACTTCAAACAATGTAAATAACTCAACATGCAATTATCTGGAATTCACTCATGATCCTGTAAGCTCCTCCAAGTTGCTCAGGTCACTTCTCTGGCTCTTTTGTCTTCTTCTCAGCTGGGCAAGCTCAACCCCATTGTTGTTTATTATGCGTCTTGGAGAGTGGTCAGGCCATGATTGCCACATTTCCAAAATGCTGAGATCATTTGCTGCAAATGAGCTGCATTTCACCAACAGCCTCTCCTCGACTCTTTTCATGGTGGACCACCTCAGCTTTTCTCCATAACCACTTCAGTTCTCAGACATTAACTACTGCTCCAGCAGCACCTCCACAATTAGCCTCTCCTGGCTTCTTACAATACCAAGCCTTTGCTGCTTCCCATGACCCCTTCTTACCTTCAAACCAATATACTACCTGGGAGACGCTTACAGTACTAAGCTCACCTGCCAACACCAGGTACAACCATGGCCATGTCTGCAACACAGATTCTGTGTGGGATTCTGAGGAAACACTTTACAGACGAATTTACCCTGATGATGCATGTCTCTTTTTAGTCACTGCATATGTCTTAGCCTAAGCTGACTAACATCTATTGTTGCACTAACAGTAATGCAAATATTTTATTTTACTCGTTCTGGGATCTTGTTAAGCACTACTGTTCTTCAGGCCTAGTTAAGAAGCACTTTAGAATCTCAACTTAGAGTAGAAAGCTGCTCTGATAGTTTCTTTAAATTTCTTTCTGACATTTCACCAGCCATGCCTCCATGGCCTGCACTGCTCTCGACATTGTAATCTAAGCTCCCAAATAACAGATCACCAACTTTAAAAAATCAATGGCTTTTCTTGCCTAAAATTCCAACGTTCTTCCAAATCCCCTCCAAAATATACACTATCAAGTCTCTCAGAGCAATAATCCAATCCTAGTACAAACTTTGCTTACTTGGGATTCGCATTCATGTGAATATGTATGCATATGATGTGTAACACCTTTGGAGCTTAGAGATGAGCAATTGTCTGATAACTCTAGATAGAACAGTAACTGACATACAAGGTAAGGATAGCAACAATATGCAACTTAGCAAACAATGTTTTATTAGGGATACATTTAGGAGTTTGGGTATGGTTATTTAGAGGAAAAAATGACTCCAAGATAGCTGCAGCAAAAAAAAAGCCCACCTCACTTCAGCAGAAATAACAGCTCATAAAATGTGATGCTTAACTTCCTGTCAGAGGACTTACAGTGGCTTTCAGACTGCATAAGTCTGAACCTCGACTAGTCAGCTCAGTTTATCTTAAAATCTCCCCATGCAGCTCTGACTCTGTATAGCTCTCCTAGAAACTTGGCTGGTCCAAGGGGCTAGTTCAGTATTCATATATGCTCACCGAAAAATGTGTCCTAGTGAATCTGCTTAGCTTTGGGGACTTCCTGTAGCCTTTCAATTGTTTCCTCTCATTACAAAAGTTTCTATATACTTTATTATGTTTGCATAAATGAAAATTTTAGCTTTGTTAAGGGGGTCTAGAACTTCCCTTAGGAATCCTGACAGATCTTTTCCATTGTGCCTGATAGCATTCATCCTACCTGAGTCTTATAATCCAGGGATGTGTTTATCACATGGTTTAAGTAAGGCCTCTGAGCGATATTAAAAATTATGGAATATCCTATGGTCTTTGAATCATGTGGTACAAAGATAATAAATAACTGAAAGGTCAGGAAATAGAAAACACTCAGTGAGCCATAAATTAGGCCTATGTGTGTAGCAGTGACCAAAACTGGTCATCTGAACTTGAGCCAACTTCCCTGATTGTCAGTACTCCTTGTGTTTTGTTGTTCATAGAAAGGAGAACCTGTGGTTCTCTTGTGCCATTCTGCTCTCTGTCTTTCATGTATTGATCACTTGAATGTTTGTCCTTTCTAAATACTAAGTCAAAATAATATGCCAATAATACCAGAATCCTGTTAGCGAATTATAGGAGCACATAATGTCTTCAAGAACTGTCTGAGTAAAAGAATTATGTCAAAAACAAGGAAGTTCTTTGGTGGACTATTATCTCTAGTTTTGATTCTCACAAAAGTTCTCAAGATAGTTTTATAAATATTATTATTATATTACAATTTTTATTTTATTTCATTGTATTTATTGTTTGTGAATCCACAGTTTGAATACAGTAAAATATGTTTTAAAATTCATAAAAATTGTACAATTCCTTTTTCTCTATTTATTTTAAGCAAAACCATACAGCTTTCTAATGTAAACAAAAAGTCTAAACATTTAGAAAACTCCCTTAAGGACAAATAATCTAAAAATTAAATACCTTGAATTATGTACAATTTGAATGAAAGAATTGCAGAGACATATAGAAATGAAGTAAATGTCAAAACTTATTAGGTAAGAAGTTAGTGAATGTTATTAAAAGGTAATCTAGGAAATAGAAACTTTTAACTTATAAAAGGTATGAGAATATAGGTATTTATTATTCATGTTAAAATAAAAAGAACCCACCTAAGTATAAATATACAAAGAATGACAATTTGCAATTTCAGAAATAATATTTATGTATTAAGTAATAAAATATAAACTTGATACCAATAATTTTAAATTTGTGCTGTGCACAAACTGATTTAACAGAGCCTTCTCAGAATTCACTGTTCCAAAAGTGAATCTGGAAAATAAAAATATTTAAGATAGGTACTTATTATATAGGACCAGTATAAAATTTTTTATTATGTCCATGAAGATCAAAGTAAAATTAACTATGTGAGTACAAATATACATTGTGATATTACCAAAAACCTTTTATTTTAGGGAAGTAGATAAAAATATGAATTGCAGAGAAAAATTGAATGTCTGAAAATTTATCCTATTGTAAACATTCTCAAACTCAGAAAGATTGAATACTTAGATTTATTTTGTAATAAATTTAATTTTTCATTTTACATCCCAATTGTAATCCCCTCCCTCCTCTCCTGCTGGTCCCACACTCCCTCTCCCTTCCCCATATACTCTCTCCCCAACTCTCAGATATGGGGACCCTCCCTCTTCTGATGCCAGCACATCTTCACATCAGGATAGAGCTCATCCTCTAACATGGTGGCCTGGAAAGAATCCCTGCCAGGGGGAAGTGATGGAAAAGCAGGCATGAAAGTCCATTTCAGCAAAAAGTCTGCATTCCCTTAACTAGCGGTTTGGCCCAGCTCCAGTCTATATATGGTCCTTGATTTGTTTTTCAGTCTACGCAATCTCCCTTGGGCCCAGGTTATTTGGCTTTGTTGGTCTTGTGGCGATCCTGATTTGTCTGGGTCCTGTATTTTCTCCTTTTCCGCAAGACTCTCTGTGATATTCCCAGTGTTTGGCTGTGAGACTTAGCATCTGTTTCAATCCATTGGTGGGTGGGCCTTCTCAGAGGACAGCTATGCTAGCATACCAAGCATAACACAGTAATGTTAATAGTGTCAGGGGTTGACTTTCTTGCATGGTGTGGATGGGCATTAATTAGACATTTCCTGAAACTGCTTTTTTATTATCCCTGTATATCTTGTAGACAGGGTAAATCTTGGGTTGAATTATTTGTGGGTGTGTTTTTGTTTCTATCTATCTGCTAGAAGTCCTGTCTAGTTAAAGGGTGGCCTGTTCAGTCTCCATGTCCACTGCTAGAAGAGGTCTTAGAAAGCACCACCCCCATATCCTCCATGAGCCTAGCCTGTCATAGGTCTCCAGCCTGTCTCAGAGATTCCTAATACCACAGTGTCTCTTATCTCTGCAAGTCCTCTGGCCTCCCCAACTCCTCCTGGACTGCTTGCTTACTGCACATCAGATTCCTTCCCTGATTTCCCTCAGCACAGCCTCTCCTATACTGTTCCCTCTCTTTGAGCATGTACTCTGTCTATGCTATTTTTCTGTCATGCATTTTCCATTAGTCCTTTCTTGTTATTTAGCTTCTTTGGATCTTTCTATTATACTATATGGCTTATAAGTGAGTACATACCATGTGTGTCTTTGTGGGTGTGGGTTATCTCACTCAAGATGATCTTTTCTCATTCCAGTCATAATTGCATTTATTTTTTCATCTGAGAGGTATTCCATTTTGTAAATATACCACAGTTTCTTTATCCATTCTTTGGTTGAGTGATATCTACATTGTTTTCAGTTTCTGGATATTATGAATAAACCTCATGTGAACATAGTTGAGCAAGTGTCCTAGTTGTAGGGTGGAACATCTTTGGGTATATACATAGAAGTGGGATAACTGGGTCATAAGGTAGAATTATTCCAAGTTTTCTGAGAAAGCACAAGATTGGTTTCCAAAGTAGTTGTACAAGTATGCATTCCCACCACCAATGGAAGAGTGTTCCCATTTCTCCACATCCTCATCAGCATGTGATCTCATTGAGATTTTTATCTTATCCATTCTGACAGATGGGAAGTAGAATCTCAGACTCCTTTAGATTTGCAGTTCCTTGATTGGGAATTTTGTTAAGTCTTTCTCTTCCATTTGAGATTCCTCTGTTGTGAACTCTCTGTTTAGATTTATGCCTCAGTTTTCCATTGGGTTATTTTGTTTGTTGGTGTTTAATTTATCAAACTCTTTATATATTTTGAATATTAAATTTTTTGTCAGATATAGTGTTGGTAAAAATATTTTCTCAATCTGAAGGTTGTCATTTTCCCCTTTGCCTTTCAGAACCCTTTCATTTTCAAGAGGTCTCAATTATTAATTGTTAATCTTAGAGTCTGATCTGTTGGTGTTCAGTTCAGGAAGCTGTCTCTTCCTATGCCAATGATTTCACATATCTATCCTTTCCAGTTTGTATCCTTTGATCTACTTTAGTTGCTGGTAGTTGATCTCCTTATTGCTCTAGCTAGGACTTCAAGCACTATATTAAATGAGATACAGAAAAAGTGAGTATCCTTGTCTTGTCCCTGGTTTTAGTGGAATTGCTTGAAGTTTCTCTTTATTTAACTTGATGTTGGCTCTTGGCATGCTGTATATCACCTTTATTATGTTTAGGTATGTGCCTAGTATTCCTGCTCTGCGTAAGACTTTAAAGATGAAGGGGTGTTATATTTTGTCAAAAATATTTTCAGGATATAATGAGATGATCAAATGTTTTTATTTTTCTTTCAGTTTGTTTATATGATGGATTACATTGATGGATTTCTGTATGTTCAACCATTACTGCGTCATTTGCACAAAGTCAACTTGACCATGGGATGATGTTTATGCTGTGCTCCTGATTCTGTTTAAGAATATTTTATTGTATATTTTTGCATCAATATTGATAAGAGAAATCGGTCAGATTCTCAGATTCGATTTTTTTGTGTGTCTTTGCTTAGTTAAGTATCAGCATAACTGTGATCTCATCAAACATTAGGCAAAGTTCCTTCTGTTTTAATTTTGTTCAATAGTTTGAGGATAATTAGTATTAATTCTTCTTTGAAAGTCTAGTAGAATTATTCACTGAAATCATCTGGTCCTGGCTTTTATTGGGGGGGGTGGGTGGAGGGGATACTTTTGATGACTACTATTTCCTTAGGCGATATAGGTCTATTTACATGTTTACAAGATCATGATTTAACTTTGGTAAGTGATACCTATCACGAAAATAATCCATTTCAGTTAGATTTTTTTAAATTTTATGTCATACAGGCTTTTGAGGTAGGACCTAAAGATTCTTTGGGTTTCCTTAGTGTCTGTTGTTATATATAGTGGAAATCAACATGTTTTTGTTTTTATCCCAGGCGTTGGATGTGAAACAGACTTGTGTGAGGGTGTGTGGTATTTCTCTTCTGAAAAAAGACTTGTGAGAGAAACTGCCTCTTGTGGGGCAGGGTGTTTGCTTACTGATAAACATCCTAGTATGGACTGTGAGAGAAGATAGATATATATGAGCCAAAAACAAGAGGCTGGACTTTTGGGTGTTGGCCTTTTTAAATATTGTTTGGCTGTTGACTGCATCTCTTTGAGAAGGTCGTAGAGAGAAACGCTCCTGAAAATAGTTCCAGGTCCTGGGTTCCAGCTACTGTGCTGCTACAGTTGTAGTTACCTTTGCTGAATTGCTAGCTTGCTGTTTAAAATGTTTGCTTTGGAATCCTGCCAATTATGTCAGTGGAATTGCTCTAAAGAACTGAGTCTAAAATTGCCAACTTTTCCTTCTCCCATTAATTTCTGTCCTATCTAGGGTAGGTGAGATGGAAGGGAGGTATAAGCATTACAAATACAGTAGGTATGAAAAAGTTCAAAGCCTATAGTTATGTCTCACTTTTCCTTTCTGATTTTGTTAATTCGGATACTCTCTGCCTTTAAGTTAATTTGGCTAAGGGTTTATCTATCTTGTTGATTTTCTCAAAGAATCAGTTCTTGATTTCATTGTTTCTTTGTATTATTCATTTTGTTTTTAATTTATTCATTTAATTACTAAGTTTGATAAGGTCCTGCCCTCTACTACTCTTTTTCATGTGTTTGCTTCTTTTCTTCTGGAGCTTTCAGATGTGCTCTTATATTGTGTGTATGGGAATTCCAATTTTTTTGAAGGCACTTACTGCTATGAACTTTCCTCTTACCACTGCTTTCATTGTGTCCAGTGAGTTTGGGTGTGTTTTGGCTCCATTTTTATTGAATTCTATAAAGCCTTTAATTTTTTCTCTATTTTGTCCATAATTAAGTGGTTAATGATTAGGAAGTTATTCAGTTTTATGAGTGTGAAGGCATTCTGTTGTTTCATTTGTTGTTGAAGTCCAGCTTTAATCCATGGCAGTATGATAGAATACAAGTTATCCGGTCAATTTTCTTGTGTATGTACTGAGGCTTACTTTGTGGCCAACAATGTGGTCCACTTTGGAGAAGTTTCCATGAGGTTCTGACAGACGGTATATTCTTTTGTGTTTGGATGGACTGTTTTGTAGACTTTTGTTACATCCAATTTATTTATAATTCCAGTTAGTTTTGTTATTTCTGTTTAATTTCTGTCTCGATGATCTATCTATCCATTGATGAGAGAGGTATGTTGAAGTCTCCTACTATTAATGAGTGGGATTTGATTTGTGATTTAAACTTTTGTAATGTTTCTACTGGGGTCTGGGTGATCTGCTGAAGAAAGACCCCAATACAGTATGCAAAAACAGTGTTTTTATTCTACCATGCTAGGATCCCTCTCTCCTCTAGAGGGTGACTGGGAAATGAACATGCAGTATGAATTTGTCAACAGTAGGAGTGATTTGTGACAAGTTTTAATTTATTGGTCAGAATGGAGTCAGATTCATGATTGGATCTTTGTTTTGTTACTGAGGACTTTTTGAGTCACTGAGGTTTTGGCTGTTACTCAGGAACTGGCCTTTAATTTGATTGTATGGCACCAGCTGTGTTATTTACCAAGGCCATGAAGTATGTATTCACTTTGTTCTTTAAGCTGATTAGCTGCCCATCAGCTGTCCATAACTTGTGGTTTTTCCAGGAATTGTTAGAAATGTGGCCTACTTGGTCAGAATGAACAAACTGAAGTCTTTCATGGAGTTGGTCTAGTGAAGCAGATGAGTATTTGGGGGATTTTGGTCCTCTGGGGCCAGGGCCCTTTAGTTTCCTTTACAAATGTGGGTACTCTTGCATTGGGAGTATTTGTTCAGAATTGAGACATAATCTTGGTGGATTTTTCCTATAAGGAGTATGAAGCATACTCCTTCATCTCTTTTGAGTAATTTTTATTGAAAGTATATTTTACTACATATTAAAATAGCTACCCCAGCTTGCTTTTTGTGTCTGTTTGAAAAACCTTTTTCCAGCCCTTTATTCTCAGTTAATGTTTATATTTGTTGCTGAAGTATGTTTCTTACCTGCAACAGAATGATAGACTTTTGTAACCGTTGTGGAGCCTATTTCTTTTTATTGGTGAATTGAGACCAATGATGTTGATTAATTAATTAATTAATTAATTATTAGAGATTGTTAATTCCTCTTATTTTGATGTTGTAGTTGTGTGGGTGGTTGTGGTGGTAGTGGTGTGTGTGTATGTGTGTGTGTGTGTGTGTGTGTGTGTGTGTGTTTCCCTTCTTTTTTAATTGTTGTGGCATAGTTAATTATTTTCTGTGTTTCCTTGGATTTAGTTACCATGATTTGAGGTGAAGTTTTCCTTCTAGTATTTTATGTAAGGATGGATCTGTGGGTATTGTATAAATTTGGTTTTCTCCCCGTATGGTGACAGAAAGTTTTGCTGAGTAAAATAGTCTCAGATGACAGCTATTGTTTCTTAGGGTTTGTAAGATATCTATCTCTCTAGGCCCATTTGGCTTTTAGAATTTTTGGTGAGAAGTCAGGTGTAGTTCTGATAGCTTTACTTTTATATGTGACTTGGCCCCTTTCCTTTTCAGTTTTAATATTCTATCTTTGTTCTGTAGGTTTAGTGTTTCAATTATTAGTTGGTGGGGTGTTTACTTTTCTGGTCAGTCTAGTTGCTGTTCTGTATGCTTCTTGTATGTGTGCTGTGATTTCATTCTTTAGGTTAGGAAATTTTTCTACTATAATTTTGTTGAAAATACTTTCTGGTCCTAGGGACGGGGATTCTTTACTTCTTCAATTCCTATTCTTTGTAGATTAGGGCTTTTCATATTTTACCAGATTTCCTGCATGTTTTGTGTCAGGAATATCTTTATCTTTAATAATTTCTTTGGCTGATGTATCATTTTTTCCATTGTATCTTCTATTCCTGGAATTCTTTCTTTTGTCTTTTAGATTCTGCTGGAGATGCTTGTGTCTGTTATTCCTGTTCCCTTTCCTAGGTTTTCCATCTCCAGGATTCCTTCAGATTAGCTTTGTTTATTGATTCTACTTCCAATTTCATGTCTTTTACATTTTTATTAATTTCTTTCACCTGTTTAATTATGTTTTTGTATTTTACTAAGGGATTTATTTGTTTATATTTTAAAGGCCTTCATCATCTTTTACGTTTCCTTTCTTATTCCTCAACTCTGTTAGGGTATCCTGGACTAGCTGTAAAATGATACTTGGGTTCTAGTGTTGACATATTGCCCAGGATCTTGGTTTTTTTGTGTTATTTCTAATGCTGACCTTTAGACATCTGCTTGACTCTGGCCTGGCTGCTGTTCCCTGAGGGCTACAGGCTTCTGGAAATGAGGTCCAGTAAATGAGAGGTTGAGAGGGCCTGGTGAAGTTCACCTCTGCAGTGTTTGCCCTGTGGCCTGGTGGTCCCTGGTGGCTATAGGCTTCTGCCTTCTCCAGTTGGCCACTAATGGCCTCAAGGGATTGGGGTACTGGACAGGGAATAGTGTGTACCTCAGATAGGGCAGGCCTTTATCATGCTAGGTTTGCCAAGATGACAGTGTGACTAAAATTTGTGGCTCATGGAATCTTATCTGGTGGTCTACTGTGGACACTAGCCTGTCTTGCCCAGATGACCCCTCAAGGCCTCCAGGCAAGGGACACTGGACCCAGAATAGTGTGCACAGGGTTTCTGGAAGGACAGAGCAGAATGGATATTGTGGTTGAGAGCATCTTACCTGATTGTCTCTGGGGACAAGTGACCTCCTGGAGTTCATGTAGGGGTGAAGTTCAGTAGATAAAGGGTGCAGGGAGAAAGCAGTAGCTCATGAATGCTGTGTTTGCCCGTTGTCTCCTGGAGAGCTCACCTGTCTTTCCCCCAGGTGACCACTGGGGGCCTCAAGGGATGGGCCCCTGGATCTGGAATCTGAAATTAGATTGTTATCATATATAGAATAACTAAGATATTACCTAATTATAGACAAATAGTGTCTATCTTTTCTTAGATACTATGAGGGTTTTGTGTGCACATCTAGTTGTTATTTTATTTCAGTAATAAAATGAAGTGATATATGAAATTATAAACATATGAATAGGTTAAGAAAACCATACAAAACATTTAGCATCATACCTATTTATTCATGTTAACTGTCTGTTTGATAATTTCTTGAGTATTTAAAATAATGGTAGCACTCAGAGAAAGAATAGGAAGGGTAGCAAAATGAACCTTGATAGATTGTGACCATATGGTGGGGGAGGAGGTCACCTTCTGTCACAGACCGAAGGGAAGTGAATAGGATATAAAAGGGAGGGAGGGAGGAACGGGAGGAGACTAGCAAGGCGATAACAATTTAGATGTAATCTAAATAAATTAATAAAAATATAATGTCTTAATATAAAACATCAACACGTAATCCAAATAAGCATAGTTTTCATTTATTATTTTATTTTAATTTTCTATTCAATATATAAACAATATATATGACACATAAATATTATGATATACATAATATATATGACATAAAACATTATGGTGGAGAAAAAGAGGAACCATAGTGGCAGAAAAAGAGCAATTCCGATTGCAAAATGTGAGGAAGAAGATATGATGGATTTTGAAGGAAATGGGAACATGGAAAGAAAGATTGAAATTGTTCTTATTCTGTAGACAATTAAACTCTTTTGTCAATCTTTGAAACAGTGTTTTAGGAAAACACTTCAGTACTAAAATATTATACTTGGTCAAAATCTATATTTTGTCACTGATTTAAGTAAAAGCTGAATATTGTAGAATCTGATATAAAGCAGGCACAGAATGCAGTGCAAGTGTAGGGGAGGGGTCTTGTCAGTATATAAGAAAGAATGAACATTTTGTGAAGAAGAATTTCTGATGTTAATGTTGGTTAAGGACAAGATTTAGATACACATAAAATTTAACATTTTGACTTCAGTGGAATGTGCTATGAATTAGAATATAGACACATTTAACATAGGACATATGTAAACTTTATTTAACTTGTATCTATCGGGTGTACCAGACTTACAGCCAAACTGTTTAAGATTGACTGCCAAAATGAAGGGTCAGTGGTTCTTTGAAATCTACAAACAAAAGATGCTAAACAACAGAACTTATTTTAGTATACCAATGTTAGTAAATAAATGTTTTATAAGAAAATAATTTTTAAAAAGAAAATGAAAACAAATGTACAGTTTTGATGGAAAATTTAAATTTCATTTCTGTTAATTGATTGTAAGCCTTATGATATCTAATTGTTTGATATCCTTTGTAAATTTTATTATAAAATTATTAGTCACTTTCGCTAAAGGTCAAATACATTCATTTCCATTCTACAACAATGATTTCTATTATACATGTATATATATATATAGAGAGAGAGAAGGGGGAGGGAGGGAGAGAGAGTATATGAGTGATGAGATTCAGTATTATTTTCTCATATATATTTATATCTAATTGTTTAAGTAAATCAAACCTAAAGTCATGAGATTTTGGGAGATACCTCCATGTACAATAGAATAAATCAACATTAAAAAACAACAGTCATTTCTGAAATGTTACTTTATTTATGGTCTGAGGATATAATAATAAAGTCCATATTTCATAGAGAAAATCATTCAATAGAATGTGGCAATTTACTGTTAGACTTTTTGAATTCGATTCTTCGTTTATCACACCAAAGGGTATTCTTATCACAGCACATCCACTGTAAAGAGTGGAGAGGAAAAAATTCATGGTTACTTGCTTTCACCATTCTTGTACAGCTCAGCATCCTAGAGATGTGTGTTAACAATAGTGACAGGGACTTCCCACCTCAACTAAGGTAAACAAAATAGTCAACAGAGAAAAGGTGTAAGCAGATGTAAACTAGAAAACCTTTCACGGAGTTTTGCTTTCGATGTGATGATAGGTTCTACCAAATTGATAAATTAGCAATCATAACTCCACCTCCTATCAACTTGACACATTAAAGTTTGACAGAAATTACACTTGCAGGAAGAAAGAATGGCATAAAACAAAAGTGATTGTGGAAGGGAAGGAAAGATCTTATAGAACTGAAAAAATATGACAATGAAGAATGTTACAGGAAAATAATAGCTGTATAGTTAAAAGAAGTCAAGCAAAAAAGGATCAAAAGAGGAGAGAGACAAAGGTGTTTACAGTAAAGCAGTATATATGAGGAAGTTTAAGACATTGAACAAGAAGAAAAAGACCATTTTTATTAGAAAAATCCCGGTTTTAATAAATGAGATCATAGAAGATAAAAAGATACAAACCTGGTCAAGTAAGTAATATAATGTTAGCATCAATATTTTAGCATAAAATATTCAGTTTATGGATCAAAATAACAATATTAAAAACAAACTCCAATAACCTTTATGGACTGAGAAATTTTGAAGAATAGATTTCTAAGTGATTATCTGAAAATTAAACATAAATAAAAACAATATACAGAACCATGTAAACTTCAATGTTAAAGTCATTAACTTTTACAATTAATATTTGTTTAAAAGGAACAAAAATATGTAACTGACTGTACTCACAAGCATTATCAGCATTAATGAAGCTAATGAAACAGGACAGCCATGAGTTTGAGGTAGTTAGGATTACAAAATTAGATCCCATCTCAAACAGATTTTCTAATAGCAGTAAGTAAATCAATGGATAAAAGACAAATAAGAAAAAAACTCAAAGAAAAGACAAATGACACACATTTAAGGACAAACATCATCTAATTAATTGTTCTGTAATACTAAAAAAAAAAAAACAAAGAAAGAAAACATTTCTTCACAGTTATTAAAGATACAATAATAACTCTCCCCAGACTTTTGGCTACTTTACTGAGTTTTTAATCTACCTCCATATAACAGCTTTATCCCTTCCAACCCCCAACAGTAGATAGGAGAGAAATTAGTTTATAGGAAAAAAGTGATGTCAATATCATTATACTACTTCCTAATGAATAGGGAGTGTCACGTTCCTCGCAAAGAGTATGATCCTATCATCAGGATGTCTGCAACCAGCAATTTATCAAAAGGCAACAAATAACAACCAGAACAGCAGCAGGAGAAAACAACACTTAGCAGGAGCAGGAGCAGGTACAGCAAAAGCAGGGAAGAAAAGCAGCCTCTCTTACATTTATATACCCTCTTAAGAAGCTCCAGAATTCCAAATGTCATAAACTTGCAGAAACTACCTGCACTTGGCAAAATTATGCCATAAGCTAGAACACGAGGAAAATCATAGTTAGCTGTGTAGACAACTAAAGCACCTCTATATTAGACACCAGGGATTAAAACAAAAAAATATTCACATATCATTTCTATGTTTTAAAAAATTCTCACTACAAATAATGGAGGTCAGCAGCCTCCTGTTCACATCTTTTACTGATTCATTGTAATTTACTACCCTGACACATGCTTGAAGGCTTCACAGAGAGACATGAAGATGCAAGACCAAGATTTGTTCCACTCATTATTAGGACAAGTTAATACTAACATCACAATATTAAACATAAACAACTTTAAATGTCCCACAGTATATTTACAATTCAAACACATTAATAGTTGCTTCTTTTCAAAATATACAACCTCTTTAAAAAGTCAATGTCCTTCATCTGTGGGATCCTGTAATACAAAAACTAAGTTAAAACTTTCTTCAGGAAGGAAGAGACAGATCCCAGTCACAATCTTGACAAAGCAGAACCAAACTCAGTTTCAGTAGCTCAATGTTCAACTCTCTGGGATTCACTCGCAAGCGTCTTGTTTCTAATAAAGGGCTTGGTCACTTTTCTGGCTCCCACAGCTTTACTTTTAGCTTTTACAGCTGCACTCCATCAATGCTACTGTCTTTCATTGTCATCTCATTGTACTGGCATCTTTAAAGTTGCTAGGATCATTGCTACAACTGGGCTACATTTAATCAATCTACTTTCCTGGGTTCCCTTAAAGGACTCCAGCCAGGCCTGATAGTGTCCAAACCTCAGCAACTCTATGACTCCTCCAAGCCTTGAAAACCAGTTCTACCTAGGTGACACTTATATCATTCTCTTTAGCTGGAAGAATGACACACAACCTTTCTCCAGAGCATATTTTATGTGTGCTGATCCTGAGGAAACACTTCCCAGAAGATTTTACCTCACTGATATTGCTCTCTTCTTTATCATGGCTAATTTCTCCCTTCCACATAATCTGTATCAACTGCCCCAGTAACTTTAGTAGAACCAATGTCTTGTCCATCATAGTAACTCCACAGCCACTGCTAACCAGACCACACAGATTATTCACACAAGTGGCCCAATATAAACTTCCCTGTGAAACTTCACTAGCCAGGCCTTCATTATGTTCATTGCACTCACAATTCTCTTGTTTTAATATTTTTACTTTTAATTTGCACCTCTTACATCCTGATTGTAACCCATCCCTCATCTCTTCCAGGCCTTACCCTCTCTCTCATTCCCCCCTCTGCGCATCCCCTCATCATCAGATAGGGGGAGCTCTCCTCCTCTATCACCTGCCCTCAGCCTACTAATTCTCATCTGTAAGGCCTGTAATCTCTTCCTCTGAGGTCTGTCAAGGCCATCTACACCTCTACATAACAGCTTACTGAGCTCCCATAACAAAGTGGATTTTTTAAATTCAAAGTTCCAAAGTCCTTACATAATCCTCCCTAAACCAGGTCTCTTGAAGCAATACCCCACTATGATGGTACCAACTTCTGTCTTAGGGTTACCATTGATGTGATAACACACCATGATGATAAAACAAGCGGGAAAGGCTTTGTTCAGCTATGGTTCCACATCACAGTTTATCATCAAAGTAAGTCAGGAGAGGAGCTCAAGTAGGGTGAGAAGATGGAGGCATGCGCTGATGCAGAAGCCAGGGAAGAGTGCTACTTACTGGCTTTCTCCCTATGACTTGCTCAGCTCCTTTCATAGTGAACACAGGGCCATTAGCCCAAGTATGTTCCTGCCCACAATACAGTGAGCTCAACCCAAAGAATCACTAATTAGGAAAATGCCCTGTAGGCTTGTTTATAGACTCATTGTATGGAAGTATTTGCTAAATTGAGGTTCCCCTTTTCAGATGACTCAAGCTTAAATCAAGACGACATAAAACTATCCAGTACAGAGGCAGCTGGATTAAAAGTTCAAGGCAATTCTCAGGAATTGAGAGAGTTTTAGGCCAGCCTGGAACACATAAGATAATGTCATAAAAATTAAAATGAGCATGATATCTGATATTAATAATTACATGAAAATATAAAACCCTAACATTTGCAAACAACAGCAAAAGGGAATGATATGTAAACTGGGCGAACTCATTCTGATAGTCAAATATAGCTTACTTTTTCCACAGCTCAATGAATACTAGGTTGGTCTAATCTACAAAATGTATTTGTTTTTCACATACATGTGTGTACACTCCGGGAGGGCCACAAAGCAGTACTCCTCAATGGCACATATCAAGTTCATAAAATATGCTTTAATATTAACCTCATTTTATACTAGTAATAAAAATATCATTAAATTCAGATAATTGTTGGAAATGGAAGTTCAGATTGAACAGGAAAATTAAAGTTAAACGTGTACAGCTTTTAATCTTTTATTTATAAATTCTTATTACTGCCACATTATACACTAGGTGCTGGAGATAAAAAAAAATAAATGAGGTTTGCAGCTGAACTATTTTATCTGGAAGTTTATATTTGTTGTAAATAATGTACTGCTGAGTATACAGATACTTGAGATCTAGTATGGTTTGTGTTAATCCATGAACTTTCATATTCTCTGTGTGAAAGAATGATAATTAATGTGGTGATCTCTAAAACGCTGCAAGACAAGGGAATTAGGGCTTTGACAGTCTTGATTTCAAGCCATATGAAGAGTCGAATTTAGTAAAAAAGGATTAGAACAAAGTGTCATTAAGCACAGGGAACCCTTGATCACAAGATTCTAACAGTCACAACACAGAAAACAGCTCCAAGTTAAGAAGGCTCTCTTTAGAATTGGGAGAGTAACTAAGAAAAAGATAGAATAAAAACCTTTAATGAGAAAAGTAGGTAAATTCCTCTTTAGACCATGTTCAACTGTTCTGTACACACACACACACACACACACACACACACACACACACACACACACA
>OU015747.1:69590667-69640425 GCA_907169655.1 Acomys percivali
ACACACACACACACACACACACACACACACACACACACACACACACATACACACACACCAATACTGTGGATTCAAAGCCTGTGATGTATAAATATTCAGCAGTGAGCAAAAGAGATAGCTAAATGGTTAAGAGCACTAGCTGTTCATCCGAAGGTCCTGAGTTCAATTCCCAGCAACCACATGGTGGCTCACAACCATCTATAACAAAGTCTAATGCCCACTTCTATCTGATGATCTCTTCTGTCATGTAGAATATGTAGAATATGATTTTATACCTTAATAAATAAATTTTAAAAACTCTGCCAGTAATTATTGGGTCTTTCGTTATTACTAAGAAAAAGATAGGAGCACATCTACAAAGCATGACGTTGACTCAAAAGATACACTTATATTCATCTCTCCATACTCTAAGAAGTGATAAGACCACTTGTTTCCATTTGGAGATATTGTGATGTGGATGTTCATAATTATGCTATGGGTTATTGCTTTAAAATTAATAAAGAAAATTGGACAATTGTTTTATTATGTTGAGAAGATAACTAATGGCTTTTATAATGGCATTATTTTTGTTGCCATCATTATTGAAATAACTACATCTGATCAGAAATTTTCAGGTAGAGTAATTTTAGTTTTAAAAACAGATAACCAAAAGTGATTTTTTAATGTGAAAAATGTAAAACCAAAAAGAAAAACAAAACAAAAAACCTTAAAGCTCTAGTTAAATTATTTACAATAATATATATATATATATTTCATGAATTAGGTAGATATTGAATTGATAATAACTGATACTAAATTTAATTATTTTTAACTTTTCCTTTCTATTATTTGTTCTAAAAAGTGACTTATTTATTGGTGTATATTTATTGGCTCTAAAAATATAATAAAATATACTCATCTCATAAATCTTCTCCCAGCTCCTTTCCACCACCCTATTCCAGAAACTTCATGTTCTTTTACAGTTTTAGAAAAATATAAAAACGAACAAAAATATAAAGAAAGAATAATCTCTAAAATCAAAATATACCAAAATAAAACCTCACAAAATATTAATTATGCAAGCAAGCAAACAATCAGTAAAGGAACCAAACAAACCAACAAAACAAAAACATGGGTTCTGTGTTATGTCAACCAGCTGGAATCAATTGCAAATAGTTTCCTGTTTAGGAGTAGGACTTTATGCTTCCCCCCTACCATTCTCTGTACCAAGATTCTTTCTGTCTTCAATTTGTTCATGACTTGTATGTACTGACTCACTTCATAGGGGAGCCAGTCCTGTTGAATCTGGATCAACCTCTTTCTTGGAGTCACTCATCACTTTTGGTTCTCATCATCTCTCCACCTTCTCTACCCCATATGTCCCTGAGCCTTGAGATAAAATCTGTAATAAAAAATATCCCATTAAAAATGAATAAATAAATAAATCCCACATAGGCCAGAGTGCTGCAAAATCTCTCAGTCCCTGCATTATGTCCAGCTGTAGGTCTTTGTGTTAACTACATTTCTTGCAAGGGCAAGATTCTCTAAGGAGATGTGAATGATGCAGTGAACATGCATATACAATTCTGTCCTTAGGTGTCCTTTTATGTTCATTTAGAAAGGAAATAATAGCAAATTTTCACCTAGGGTCCATGAAATGTCTAGTGTCTCAGGGTCCTGATGACTGGAACTATGTCTAGAATGGGTTCCATATCTATGTCATTATTATTTTTTTAATGAAACCTTTAGCAAACTAGACAAATCACTCCTGTTGACTTGCATTCATGGCTCTTCAAGCTACATTGTAAACTACTGGAAGGAAAAATAATCATCAATATCATCTGATTTTGTTAATTAGAATACTCTCCCTCTGCCTTTTAGTTAGTTTGGCTAAGGGTTGACTATCTTGTTGATATTCTCAAAGAACCAGCACTTTGTTTTGTTGATTCTTTTAATTGTGATAGATACTGATTTACATTCAGAATTTTAGACTCACCAAGGTAGGAAAGATGTTTTCTTCAAGACTGCTAAATACAAATAGCCAAAACACTATAAGTGTAAATATATATATATATATATATATATATATATATATATAATTTCTGATTATTTTGTGGTTCTTCTTGCTGTAGGTAGTTATTGTTTTTATGTGTAATAATATAAATGTACATGTAAAAAATCAAATAAAATTAAAATAAAAGAATTTTATTTTGTGTTTCTTACATGTACTTATCCAGTTGACAAGCATCATTAGTTGAATGTGTAGTTCTTCAAGAGTTTAGAGCAAATTCTTTCATATATACAGAAAAGTAATAAGATATTATATATAAAACAATATTAAGAAGTAAAATACAAGAAATATATATCAACACAGTTTCATCATGTAGTAGGTATTATAAATTACTGTGAGTTTTTGCCTTTAGGTTTGCTATGAGTTTCTTTATATCAACACTATCCTAAAAATGAACAATGTGTGAAATCACATTCACATAATGGCTTCAGTATCAATAGCAATGGAACTACAATTTAAAGTTATAATTTTTGAGATTATTATTGTACACAGTGTACAAAAAATTACAGATCACTATAAACCAGAAACAATCTATTTAATATAATGGCTTAGTTGTGGTTGTAAACCTATTAATTCCCCATCTTTTAAAATATGAGTTTTTCTTTATGTTTGAATTTTTATATATACATGTTAATCTAGCCGTACAAAAGACCATTTTATGCATTTCCTCATTACCGCTTTCTTGATTTATTGTTTTATTATCTTTGGTGGCTTTCTTAAATTTTTTGTTGTTTTTGCTCTTGTTTTGTTTTGTTTTGCATCTCTATATCAAGGGCATACACCAAATATTGAATTCCCTGCGAAACTAGAAATCACTGGACAAGGTTTACCATGTAGTAGTAACTGTATGTGTTTACATTTTAGAAAAATCAAATTATGTGTCTATACACATGAATGTGACTTATTAGTACAGAGTGCATTATCTTACTTATCAGTAGCTGCTTCTTGCCTATAGGCTTACAATGATGCAAGAAGAACTTCCTTTCTGTCGTATTTTCTGCTGATTTAGCTGTAAATTTTCTGAATAGACCACTCACTGTACATTCAACTGAAACCCTGTTATACCCTTTCTTATGACAATTGCTGTCGCATGAATTATAGCATGAATATTATTTTTTCTTTTTTATTAATTTATTTAGAGTACATCTCAATTTTTAACCTCTCACTTGTATCCTCCCATTCCTCCTTCCCTCCCTTCCTCTTTCACCCTATTCCCCTCCCCTAGGTCTGTGACAGGAGCAGATCTCCTATCCCATAATATGGTCACAGCCTATCAAGTCTCATCCTAGTAACCTGCTTATCCTTTCCCTGAATGCCGGCAGGCCTTCCAACCAAGGGGAGATAATCAAATATGGGGCACCAGAGTTCATGTCAAAGTCAGTCTCTGTTCTCCACTCAACTGTGGAGGATGTCCTGTCCATTGTCTAGATCTGTTCAGATCTAGCATGAGTCTTCTTAAGCTTATTTCAGATCTCATCTACATTTCTTGTGGCTACACTGTGCACCAATCAAGTTGGAAAATGATCTCCAAGCTATATTAATGAAAGAAGTTCAAGTTCTAGTAACATGACTCAGTGGCATGTGTATAGATACATGATGGAATGAAGCCACAATATTACCTCCATCTAATTTATACATGCATCTAAATAGATATTTATTCTCAAAGATGTGTGTTTATGACAATAAGAATATTTGAATATAATTTAAATTTATACCTAATAGAATATAAAATAAATACTTAAAATCCCATAGCTCAGTTCTAAAGTCAAAACTCCCTTAAAAAGATTTCAATTGGGATGTGTGCTCTAGGAAGAATCTATTTTCCCATTTATGGCACAGCTCGTTAGAAATGCTTTGTAAACTATTTATCCATGTCTGCATCATTCAGATGACTCATGTCAATCTAATATTACTCCCTCCACTTATTTTTCAGAATGATAAATTTCCCTATCCAATCAATTATACCACACAGAAATCATCTTTCATGTAGGATCTTTTGGAATTTCTTTTTTTATTTAAATAATTTTTCAGATTGCATTCTGATTGTTATCCCCTCATTTGAAACTTCCATTCCCCTCTCCATTGCTCTTTCACCCTATTCCCCTCTCCTAGGCCTATGACAGAAGGTGACCTCCTCCCCCACCATATTATCACAGCCTATCAGGTCTCATTCAGATAGCCTGCCTCCCCTTAAGCTGAATGCCACACGGCTTTGCCACCAAGTGCCAGTAGACAAATGGTGACACCAGAGTTCATGTCAGAGTCAGTCCCCACACAACTCTGAACAATGTGCTGTCCATTGGCTTTATCTAAATAGAGGTTCTGGTTTTACTGCGTGAATTGCCCTTGGTTGGTACAATAGTTTGTGCAGGCTCCCCTGACCCCAGATGCGTCAGCCTTGATGGTCTTCTTGTCTGGTTCTAGGATCCTCTGCACCCTTCTTTCTCCCCATCCTCCCATACCTCTCTTACTTGGGTCCCAATAGCAAGTCCCAACGTCTCTCCCAATCCCCGACTGAATAAAGACTCTCAGAGGACATCTATGTTGGGCTAGTATCCAATTATGTGTGAGTACATACCATATGTATCTTTCTGGGTCTCGGTTAACTCACTCAGGATGATCATTTTTAGTTCCATATATTTGCCTTCAAATTTCAAAATTCCCTTTTTTTAATAGATGAGTGGTATTCTATAGTGTAAATATACCACATTTTCTTTATCCATTTTTCAGCTGAGGGACATCTAGGTTGTTTTCAGATTCTGGCTATTATGAATAAGGTTGCTATGAACATAGATGACCAAATGTCTTTGCTGTGTGGTGGAGCATATTTCTTTTGTGTATATTCCAAGGAGTGAAATGGCTGGGTCTTGAGGTATCCCTACTCCCAGTTTTCTGAGTAAGTGCCAGATTGATTTCCAAAGTGGTTGTACAAGTTTGCACTCCTACCGATAATGAAGGAATGTTCCCCCTTTTCCATATCCTAGACAACATGTGCTGTCACTTGAGTTTTTGATGTTAACCATTCTGATGGATGTACGATGGAATCTCAGAATGGTTTTGATTTGCATTTCTCTGCTGACTAGGAATGCTGAGAATTTCTTTGTTTCTCAGCTATTCGATATTCCTTTTTTGAAAATTCTCTGTTTAATGAACTTTCTTTTAGGTTGATGTTTGTAGTTCAAGAGTTCAGTGCTAGATTTTAATTCAACATATATTACTTAACACACTTACAAAGGAATATTTCATTATATGTCTGGAATGTAGATCCACTCTGGAACAGATACGAGGAATAAATTTTATAATAGTATTTCAAATATGTTTTTCTATGTTTTGTATTGTTAGTAAAGTTTTGAGGGACTTAGGCTAAACACACACACACACACACACACACACACACACACACACACACACACACGGTGCACATGGTATTTGACCTAATAAGGACAACATTGATTTAAAATGAAAAAGCAATAAAAAAAAGGTTAAATAATGGCCAAGCAAACCCTAGATCTTTTAAAATGTATTATCAAATGATCAATGTAGAAATAACTAACCAGTGCCAAGAAAAATGCTTAAAGTGCTTGCCAAGATGCCAGATGCTCCCACTGCTAAATTATCTATCATAGGTTGGCACAACATCCTACACTGGCATGCCTATAGGTCCATGCATACGGCAGTGCCATACACATTAGACTGCTTATTTAAAAATAGTTTACTTGTTATTCAAAAGTGAATACTCCCTCTACATTTGTTTTAATCTCCTAGGAAACTAATACCTTGTCTAAAATCAGGCATGAAAATAAAATAACACTTGCAAAATATATTTGCTTCATGTAAATAGGTTGTCAGATAAAATTATATATGATTATTCAGTGCCAGCTCTCCCTAACATCACTTATATCTTGCATGTGTTGAACCCCAATCTGAAATGTATCCTTAAAAAAAGAGGGAAGTAAAAGTACAGCATATAGTCATACTGTGTCGCATGTATTTTAATAAACAACAAAATGACCCTCTTAAATTTGTACATTAATTATTTTAATATTGTATCAAAATACTTTAGACAAATTCTTATAAAAACACAGGAAAGCATTTGATATCTCATATAAATGAATTCTTAAGTATTTTAAACGTGTAAGGCTCTTTCTAGCATTCTTTGAATAAGAACTTCATCTCTGTGTTAAGTATGTAACAATTTATTTCCATCAAAATGGATAAATATACTAAAAATGAATTCTTTGTATATAAAGGGATTAAATAATTTTGTCAATTTAAAGTTTTTACTGTGCTATACTTTTTTCTAAACATATTAACGCTTAAAATATTTATCTTGGTTTATCCAAAAAATGAAAAGCCTTTGAAATAATTGTTTTCATTTTAAAGAAATGATGCTATTTTTTCAGTATTTCAGAACTTTTTGCCAAATGAAAGGAATATTATTTTCAATAACACAAAGCTATAAGGAGCATGTACAGTGGGTCTGAAATATATTGGAATATTAATTTTTTAAAATGTGCTTAACAATTTTCTATAGTGTAGGTCCAAACTCTATTGGGAAGGAATTATAAGAAATGAAAGTATTGAATAATCACAGAGTGGCAGGCAGCTCATGTTGGTGACAATCATCCTGTTACACATGGTATAAAGAAACATAGAGCCCACAGTTTAGTTTTACTATCCAGGCTACTGAAAACTATAGGTAGGACTTCGTAATCTCATTATAAGCATGTATATTAAAATAAGAGGTAAATAAAATAGACTGTGTCAATCAGACGATATCATCACTAGGTGTATATCAATCTGCAACAAACATTGCTAATTTTAGTGTCTGAAAGTGAAAGGCTAATGAAATGTATATTCAAGTAAGGAAGTGATATGTCATGGTTATCCTGTACTTAATAAAGTACAAATAGCTTTTGATATCTGAGCACATAACTAGAAATTTACATGCATTTGTAGGTGCACTTCATAATATCTCTGTGAGGGCTTGTTTGCTAAAGCTGTGTATAAATTATTGTACTCTACAATTAAATTGATGTTTTATATAGATGTTGTACAAACCAATGTGAATTCTGGGGTTTCATGTTTCAAATATTTTTATGCAATATTTAAGTTAAGCTTATGCAAAAATGATAACAATTTACGTTTTAGATATACATATATATGTATATGTATTATAAAAACAAATATATATATTCACTAAAAACAGCTATCTGCGGAAAACAAATATAGAATTTTCCTAAAAATACTAAACTATATTATTATATGAATACGTGCAAGGTTTAAAGAGACATGCACAGTGCAATATTATTTTCTTTAGCCAGACTGAAGAGTTTCCCCTGAGACCTTGTTTGCCAGGAAGAATTCAGGGCTGGAGAATATGAACAGCTGGCATGATAATGAGTCCACTTCACTGCAAATGAGTTCATTATTATTCCATTCCTGCTGTCTTGTAATTCACAATTGCATGGCACCTATACATAAATAAGAAATAGGTATTTTGGATAGCTGAGCTCTAGTGATCTCTAAGAACTGTATTTGCAAACAAAAGAACACAGTATGAAGCAAAAACCAATGGAAATGCCAGGTGAGGAGAACAGAGTCAAAGGCTTTACAAACAACTGGAAGAAAAAAACCTATTTTTAAAATGAGAGTAAAGCTTACTTTTGCAACAAACAATGAGCTTTGTCCTATTATTTGAGTATCCAGGTGCAGAAATTATGTAGTATTTTTTTTTTTAATGAACATGACAGTTTATATAGAGTCTCACATTAGTGCAGCAAAAAAATAACTTTCATGTTTGTTAGTAAATTATGAGATACCCTGTAATTGGAAATAATAGGTTTCCATTATAGAAAGATTACATGGTCTTACAAAAAATGGAATACAATTGGAAACACAACAGATGGAAAGTCATCTTAAATCAGATACTACTGATATAATTCACACAAGAACTGAGTTGGGATAGTAAAAAAAAGTCATCAAGTTTTAGGAATCGAAATTTAAATTAGTGAAATAAAAGTTAAAATAAAACATATTGTTTAAAAATAAGATCTAGGAAAAATATTCTAGATTACAAGTAACATTTAATTTTAGTACAAGTGTTTTACAGTATTTGGAAACTACCTGGGGGAAACTGTTATCTGTTTAACGTAGATCACTGTAAATTCATTGAAATGTGAGAAATTTATGTTAGGATTAAGTATAAAAGCTTAATAAGTGTGATTTTTTAGCGACAATTAATATTTATTAAGCACTTAGAAATTTTCAAAGTGATCCAACCTTCATACTAATGTCATGGGAAAAACAATACTGAAATGCAACTTGCTTCTAAATGTCATATTAGGAGAAGATATAATTCTGGTTGCAGGCAAATATAGCCTTGAGAGAAGAAATTTTTTTATTTTGATTTTTTCAGGCTTGATTAAGTAAACTATATTTTTAACATTGTGTTAAAATGTTAAATCTGTTTAAACTTTCAAGAAAAAATGTAGAAAAAACAATAAAAATTATATTTTGCATCTTTATAATATTTACTCAACTAGTGTTAAGAAATGAGAAAATTAGAGTCCTGTGTAGGACAGTCTGAAATTCTGGACCAATTGGGATTGGAAGCTTTCTTTGAAAGTGTCCTGGGAGCTATCTTTTTCTGAGGATGAATATCAGTTAAAGCACTTGGTGATGGAACATGAAGGATACAGGGTGTCCATGAAGGATACAACATGTCCAGCATGCTGAGAGAAATGCATCCTGTCAGGTCTTATCCAATGTCAATGTCTGGTTCTTTTGTTCTGAAAGCATAACATTTCTCACAGTCATTATACAGTCCTAAAATTATAATTTTATTAGGTGTATGTGATGCACAGAACAATTAAGCCTGGCTTTCTCCTCTTTGTAAGAGCAGGAAAAAGAGGCATCTGTAAATCTTCATTCATGCCATATGAAGAATGGCATCTAATAGTAATTTGCAGGGGTCTGTAGCCAACAAGAAGCATTGTCTATGCCTAGACATTCATGTGTCAGCCGGTCTCCGAGCTATTCCTATACAGTGGAATTAGCAATATAAGTTACTTGTTCTGAAATTTGAATTCTTCAAATCTTGATTGTATCCCCCTCGCTCATTCCCTCCTTATCCCCCTCCCTCCCTTACCAAACCCTCAGAGACATACAGAATATGGCATTTAAAATGTTTTTATTATTTTGAACATTCACTGACAATGAGACAGTTTAACTCCTGGCAACACCCAGCTTACCTCAAAGAGGATTATGAGCACCAAGGAACCTCCTTATGGAGATGGCTTCAAATATGGCAAACAAATCACTGGACAAAATGTCCTCACTTCTACCACTGACAGAATTCTGCCTAACAAAGGGCAAGCTTGGATGCAGGCCAAATTCCGCCAAGACAGGGTAAGTAATTCCTAAAAATTTCCTACCTCACAAATATGTCTGGCCAATATATTGGGCCAGAAGGGTGAAGAAGATGCTCCAACATATTAGTTTTAGGTGACTATTCAGGAAGCAAACTGTCTCTGTCATCTTCTCATTTGTAAAGCTACTAACCTGCTCTCCTGTCATACTCAGGTAATCAAGTTTATTCCTTCTCAAATCTCTGATGGAGTTGAAGACTAGCTTAGTTTAACAATTATTCTCATTTGTTTAGGGCTTAAGAAATTTTAGGTCTAAAATAATGTTTAAGTTGATAATGACAAGAGGTAGAGATTGATTTACATTCAGAATTTTAGATGCACCAATGTAGGAAAGATGTTTTCTTCAAGGTTGTGAAACACAAATATCCCAAACACTAAGAATGTAACATTAAAATAATTCCTGATTGTTTCATGGTTCTCCTTGCTTTGCGTAGTTTATTGTGTATATGTGTAATAATATAAATGTACATGAAAAAGTAATTAAATAAATAAAACATCAAATCAAGATACAAAAACTGAGAAAATATTAAGGCAAACCATCTAAAGTCCAGTTAACTTAAATTCAAGCATTGCTTGAGAAATTTTTTTCTTTTCATTTTCAGTTGAAAATTCCAGTTATGTATGCAAAAAATGAGAATAGACAAGGTGACAAAATTATTACTGTAAAATTAATAACAGAAATGTGAGAAGCCACAATGCTGTTTTGGAAATCTCTTAGAGCATAAAGGTATCTGCTTCATCCCATGAATCTTTGTTTTCTCTGTTCAGCATCTGCCTAGGATCTGTCTTTGTCTAAATGCATTCCCCTCCAGCACAGTCTTTCTACAGATTAACAACTGATTGACATTTGTCCTTCTCTGCACTTGCTCATGAAACATTGGCATGAAACAAAACTTTTAGAGCATATTTAAACAAAAAAATTTCTTTCACAAAGAAGTCAAATATCATGAAAAACTGAGAAAAATTATATACATTTCCCTATCTGGTTAAAAAGCATGTTCACTTTTATTTTGTTTTTGCACATTTATTTGTAATCTGCTGCCATGAAAATGAAGATACTTCTCTGTATCAGTATTTCTCTCTCTATTTAAATTATAAGTGCATGCATATTTTGAGAATAATTATTATGTTATAATTTGTAAGATACAAATTCCTTCTGTGATAATTTTTAGGGCACAAATTCCTTACATGAATGGAAGTCTGATTTTAAATTATCAAACATGAAACTTGAAAATATTTGGCTTACTTTATATCCCCAAACAGACAATATGTTACCCAAGTTCCATACATATTTACAGATTGTTTAATGTAATGAGCATTTTCCATCCATTTGAACAATATCCCTCTACGTAGAAATGAAGTGTAATAAAATGAAATAAAGGACCTTCAAAAACTAAGGATGTAAAAGTCACAAGCTATCCCTGTGAAAATTTGCCTTATCCTTCTACTTATCATATTGAGCTGGTATGTTGTCAAGCCTGCGATAGGAATCCTCAAGGGTATGAAATATTGCTTCTTTGTCCAACTGATTTTTGGACTCAGGAGAGTAAATATTTAGCCAACTCTTTCCAGGCTGCAGGAGGACAGGATTTGATTCATAGCACTGATTTATATCAAAATAAATGTAGAGTTCAGGAAAATAACACATTGTAACAATAGATACTGCTTCTGTTATCTTTTAAAGTAAAAACTTGTTTCCTGGGTGGGCCTCTTAATGCTAGGCTTTCTGCTTTTCCTTTTTATATTCATATACTAATTTAATTTACTTTTCAACTGAAGTGATATACCTTTAGAGTGACAACTTCTCTCACTGCAATTATATAATGTAAGCTTTTTCCCTGGTTCCCTATTTCACAGATTTAAGGCCATTTCAAATTATTTTAAAATACTTACATTTAGTCCTGACTAAGCAGAGTGATAATGCAGTTCATATATGTCATTTCCAACTTCTATTACTTTCACAAATAGGCATAGGAATGGGTCACTCTACACTCTTAAGTGAGCACTTACCCACATGGTCTGGGGAGACATCAACTTGCATTGATAGCTACTCTGTACTTTGTGTGAAAAGAAGAAAGTGAAATGAATTCTCAAGTGATTTAACGTCTTTGAGTATCACATAACTAATGAGACATGTACTAAGGCAAGAACGTAAATAACTGATGTAGAGAAAGAGATTGATGTAGCCATCATTTGCTTTGTGTAGACATGGTCTGATGGATGGAGACACTGTGATTTTCTACAGCTTGCCTGTTATTACTAGCTTAGAACCAGGCGGCCATTTGCAAAGTAAATTCTAAGCTTTGCTGTGCTATATTTTATTTAAATGTTATCGTAAGACTGAATTCATTGGATATGGAAGTTGTTAAGAGCCAAAAGATTTGTTCAGATAGGAAAGGTAAGTTATTATAAATATGTTACTTCTATATGATTTGAGCTACTACTTCAGGGATGAGACTATTAAAATTGTTTACTTTATTCTCAATAACTACTGTAGACTGAACCTCAGTGCTTAAACTTTTCCTGGAGTTTATTTATTTATTTACATAGTTATACTTATTTTTGAGTTATGGTATCACTCTATCATCTAAGCAGACTTGAAATTCGCTAGTGAGTTCAGATTGAACTTGAAATTACAGTGATCCTTTCACTTCAGTCTCCAGAAACTTGTGTTCCATAGATAGCCACCAGGTTCAGGGTGTGGTTTGAATATGAAGTTTTCCTAGAGGCTCCTTGGCTTGACCTCTTCTCCCGCAAATGCTTCTGCAGTTTGAAACAGCTGTAGAATTTTAGAAGTTGCCTCACTGGAAAAGGTGGATTGCTGAGGGTTGGCCTTGATATTTTCTAGCCTGGTTCCATTGTCTGTTCAGCCTTTCTGCATCCTGACTGGTAATATAATGTATTTTACCTTATAACATACAAACCTCTTCTACATACTTGATTTCAATCTGTCTTTAAGAATACACTGAAATGAACAAATACAAAACTGGAGAGTGCACTGCTTTAATTTTTAAGGAAGCAATTTCTTATGATGAATTGAGGGGTTCATCCACATTATCAACTCTAGACTGATGAGTGTTAAGGGAAACAGTTGAATATTTAGGAGAGCAGTCACCATTAATTAGAAGCACATGAAGACAGAGCTTCAGAGATTTCTATGTCACTCCAATCATTTGGTAACTATTATCTAATGATTCTGTATATAAAATGTAGAAATTTAGCTTGGTGAATAAGACTGTAAATATTTGGGTACATAATAAAATATTAAAACCTAGTTGATTTCATTATTTATTTCTTTCTTGTTTGTCTAGCTGAAATAGAGACAGTGAAGACCATGAATGCTGGTCAGTGTTTACGAATGGTTTTAAGTCAGTACTATATCCTTTTTTTTTTTGTTTTTTTTTTCTCAATTTTTTCACTTTCCTTAATTTTCCCATTCTTTCCTTTACCATTCCCTTTCTCTTTTTCTCTATTCCCCCTTCACATTTCCTTTTCCTTAAAACAGACTTTCATTGTATTTTCCAATATACTTCTGAATTTATTCTACAGCCCAGACAAAGCTTTTTAAAATTTTATTTTATTAACTTATTCTTATTACATCTCAATGGTTATCCCATCTTTTGTATCCTCCTATTCCTCCCTTCTTCCCTCCCATTTTCCCCTTATTCCCCTCCCGTATGATTGTGACTGAGGGGGACTTCTTCCCCCTTTATATGCTCATAGGGTATCAAGTCTCTTCTTGGTAACCTGCTATCCTTCCTCTGAGTGCCACCAGGTCTCCCCATCCAGGGGACGTGGTCAAATATGAGGCACCAGAGTATGTGTGAAAGTCATACCCCATTCTCCACTCAACTGTGGAGAATGTCCTGTCCATTGGCTATATCTGGGTAGGGGTTTGCTGCTATTCCACTCCTTGGAATATAACCAGAAGAAGCACCAGCACACAACAAGAAAATTTGCTCAACCATGTTCATAGCAGCCTTATTCATAATAGCCAGAACATGGAAACAGCCTAAGTGTCCCTCAGTAGAAGAATGGATAAAGAAACTGTGGTACATTTACACTATGGAATACTACTCAGTTATAAAATCAAAGAATTACCAAAATTTGTGGACAAATGGATTGAACTAGAAATGATCATAATGAGTGAGTTAACCCAGAAGCAGAAAGACTCAAATGGTATATACTCACTTATATCTGCATACTAGCCCAAGGGGCATGTCCCATGAAAATCTTCACTTCCCAGGAAACTGGGACAGAGGGGAGGACATCCTATTGGGACTCTAGATGAGAGAAGCATGGGAGAATAGCAAAGTAGAAGGAACCAGAGGGTCCTAGAAACCTACAAGAAGAACATTATGATAGGCTGATTTGGGCCCAGAGGTCCCGCTTAAACTATGGCTCCAGCCAAGGACAAAACAGGCCATAAACTTCAAATCCCAGACCAAGCATTAGTCTAATGACCTCAGGCCCTCAAGCAGCTGAAATTACAGCACTATACCACCATTCCCCAGAAAGGCACACATAGCAAATGGTCATACTAATGCATACTTAATGATGATCTCTAGGGAATGAAAACATTGTCAGGAAATAGTTGCATGAGATAAGGATGCATAGTACAATCTGGTCCTTTTATTAAGGACATTGAATGGTAGGATGTAGCATATCATTTGCAAAGATCAGGGATGGTTAAACAGTTGATTGAGGGATTATATGGTGAAAGCAATTAACCCGAATGACGTTTTAATAAATACAAAATTCACAGCTAGAACAGAATTCCAGTAAGGGTACTAGGTAAAACTTATATCGTGTTATTTTAGATCAATGTTTTTATGTAAGTACTTTTTGTAACAATGGGAACTATAATGTTATTTCTAGAAAAATTCAAGAAATTAACATCAACAGAATGTGTGGTTATTGAATCATGAATGCAGAGATAATTAAATGAACCAATGGTCACTCAAACTCCAAGTAACCAGCACTAAAACATAAAAAATTATTATACAAATTGATATTTGTAGAATTGAATTGTGGATAATATTTTATCACAATGCTTGTTAATAAAAACAAATGCTTGTTTATAAAAGATCATATGTAAAGCCTATTCAAAAATTATTCTTTTATTTTTTTAATTAAATTTCATTTAAATACTTTTTTCTTCATATTACATCTCAATTGTTAGCCCCTCACTTGTATCTTCCCTTTAACCCCTCTCTCTCTCTTTCCCCCTATTTCCTCCTTATGCCTGTGACAGAAGGGGACATCCTCACACAACATATAATCACAGCCAACCAGGTCTCATCCTGGTAGCCTGCTTCCCCTTCCTCTGAGGGCCACCAGACCTCCCCACCAAGGGGAAATTCTTAGTTATGTTAACAAAATCTAAAATGTTTTAGAACCTACCGAAAGCATACATTTATTGGTCTTTGCGTAAGTTTATATCTTGAATGTTTGCAAATAATTGTAATCATATAGAGAATGATAATAATTCAGTATGAGATCATGAATATACTAAATAAAATTTAATTCCTTGAATATTTCATGGTTGTGTTCTGATGTGTAAAATCCCCCTCAGTCTCACTATTTTCAAGTTTAAAAATGTGCACGCATCAAAGCATAAGAGAACATATATTCTTGCTACAGTTCTAGCCAGTCACACTATTTTGAATAGTCTGTAAATGTTTAAATTTACAACACTAATTTTAATTTTACCTAAAATAAAATGTGTTATGGAAAAGAAGAATATCTTTATGGAAAAGGAACTCCCAACCACCTTAAAACTTTTTATTCCAGAAGGGTCCTGAGTTTGCATATACTTGTAACACAGGATGTTGTACTGCTTTGAATCTAAGAACAGGATCTGATCAGTGTCACACAACCACTCCCCACCAAGACCTGCTTACTATGGGGCAATTGAAATAAATTGCATTTCTTGTGGTTCTAATCACAATCAGAGGTGACATAGTGGAATCAAGTATCTGAAAAATATTTTTTTTTATTTTTACTTTAATTGCATATCCTTCTTAAGGATGCATGAAGAAAACTGCTAGCAAACTCCTCAGTGACTTGTTTCTGATGAGCTATGAGATGGAAAAGAGTCATGCTGAGGTAATAAATGTGAATTTTTCTAGGCAGTGAGAGAGCCAATTATGCAGTAATGTTGTGAAGTCAACTTACTCAGTAATCATCAAGCATGTTTCAGGTGCATACATTGAGAATTTGGAGGCAGCTGGGTGGTGGTGGCACATGCCTTTAATCCCAGCACTCGGGGGGCAGGGAGGGCAGAGGCGGTTGGATGACTGAGAGTTCTAAGCCAGCCTGGTCTACAAAGTTAGTCCAGGACAGCCAAGGCTACACAGAGAAACCCTGTCTTGAAAAACAAAAAACCAAACAAACAAACAAAAAATGAAGAATTTTGAGGCCATGTTCAATACCACCTAATGCATATTGAAGAATATATTGATTTTTACCACTAGACATGTAAATATAAAAAGAACAGTTTTCATAAATACAACCATGGACACTAGAGTCAATTATATAAGCAAATACACGAATCATCTTTTTGTTTGCTTATGACAGTCTGTAAATGAAACCATCTGATTATTAAGTTGTTCACTTACAATATTTCTTTCCCACTCTCTTTCTCTTTCTCTTACACACACACACACACACACACACACACACACACACACACACAAATTTTTGATGCATATTATAGTATTGAAGCATCTAAAAATACTGTAGTTTATAAAGTTAGTAAAAAGCTTATGAATGTTATTTTATGTTTTCAAGGCCAGATTTCTCTTTGTAAACTTGGTTGTATTGGATTCACTTTGTAGACCCTGATGGCCTTGAACTCACAGAGATCCACCTGCGCCTGCCTCCCTAAGTGCAGGGATTACAGACATGTGACAGTGTGCTTGGCTCTGAATGTTAGTTTACATACCTAGTAAGTTGTTATATTTAATGAATGTTAATGAAGATTTTAATTTTATTACTTTTCTAAAGAGGTAAATGTTGTTCTTAACAAATTGTTTTAGAGTATTTATGGAATGGTTACATTTAAACTCTATAATGATGAGAGATTTCAATTATCCATATCTATTGCCCCTTGATACATTTTGTTCATTGGGTCATATCTAGAATGCTATTATGTTTATGTATGCATATATAGGAACTATTTGCATATATATAAAATCATCTTATTTTCATCAGATTATTTTGACAAATGTATTTTCCACAAACACACAAAAGGAAGACATGGTAAAGGTTACCATATGCTTCCTGACATCTTTTAACCTTTCTCTATGCCTGAATATTATAAATAATATTTTTTACCTTTATAGAGACTTATACATACTGAAAATTAAATTAGATTTGTGTTTTATTTTGTTTGGCATACTGTTTATATAATGTATACATATGCATTATACAATATTTTCCATTTTAACAACTTTCATTTTCCTAAAATTATTGAAGCTTCTTTGAGATGTGACACATTTAGATTGGCTACTATAAACCATATGTTCTGCTCTAATATTTTTCTTTTTTCCACACATTTCGATTCATCTGGTAGCTCCTATTATGTAAAATTTTACTATGAATACTGCTTTCTTCAAATATTAGAGATTAAAATGTATGTATCACTCATTTTTCCTATCTAGATAGTTCACTAATAGTTTCTGCAATTAATTTTTTTATTTAAGGGCACCAGCATTGACCTTAGGCAGCTCAGAATAGCCTGTTATTCCAGTGCAAGGTATCCAATATCTATCTTCTGGCATCAACAAACCTACCCACAGAAAAACACATGTATTCATAATTATTATTAATAAAAATACTTTAAAATACCATTTGTGGCTTTTGATGTGGCTTGGTATGTAAAGAACTCATAGTGCAGTTCAGATGACAGAAGCATTAAACACACACACTCACAACACACACACACACACACACACACATACACACACACATCACAAACATGAGGGTAAGTTGTAGAGCCTTTGCATGACAAAGTTCCAGAGACCTCTGACTATCCGGCATGATCATTAGACATCCAGAGCAGCTTTGCTTGAAAAAGTTCCAAAAATCTCTGGCTGATCACCACTGCCCATAAATATTATCTATATATATAGTCCAGGTGTAATGTTGTGTGGAAATTTGTTATGTCTCCCAAAACTGTTTTTTTTTCTCTCTCTCTCTTTATTTCATAGTCCTAAAGAAAATTATTCAGGGAAAAACTTTCCCACAGAGAATGTTGAAATAGGGCTTCTGGCTAAAGGCTTGAGACAATGCTAGAGGGTTTTTGTTTGTTTGTTTGTTTGTTTGTTTGTTTGTTTTAACTCTGACTGTGAGCACTCAAGAAGAAACTGCATAAAAGAAAGTTAAGACCTTGAAATAACAGTACCTGGCTAGATACTGTAGAAACAATTCCTTAGAATCTGCTTGGAGAGCAATAGAAGGTGGGATTGAAATGTAATGCTTTACAGATATTTTACAATAAAGGACCCCTTGGCAGTTAGCCTAGGATTGGTTATCATACTTGTTGGTCTGAAACTGGAGGTAGGTAAAGTTATTTCTTTAGAGAACATTTAGCTCAAGATATGTTGCTATGACCATCTTGTAAACAAACACATTATGGTTACCAACTCAAACGATGCATTTACTACAACATGATCCCTGTAGGGTTCAGGAATGCTTGTGTAAAGGGGTCAGAGAAATTATAATAGTAAGAGAACCAGGAAGTTAAGTTTGAGATTGTGTCTCATAGAAATATCAGAGAGTTGTTGGAAGGGGTGCAGGTGACCTAGCTAAGGCCATGAGCATAGAGTTACGTCCCCCACTCCCATTTCCCACCTGTAGTAGACTAGAAAGATAGCTCCAAATTCATGAGAGCAGGAGAGCTGTCCATGCTCCTTATTGGTGGGAAAGTGGGTCCTGTGCCTTATGTGGGCAACACAATAGTGTCAGAACTTATGACACAATCATGTGTGATCTATTATGAGAGTTGGAGAGCTGATCTAGCCCCTATCAGGCTCCTACACTTGAAAGAGTGAGACTTGTATCTCAACTGTTCAACACAGTAGAGCTTGCTCTGGAGACATGGGTGCAAATGAGCTGGGTGCAGGTGAGCTGGCTCTGAGGGCCTGACAATAAAACATTAGAACTAAAGAGCTGACCCTGTCTCCTGCCAATTGTGGCATTAAGTGGCTTAGCTAGGCCAGTGCTTGACAGCTCACTTTGGTGCAGGTAAGGGAAAGCCAGCTGATGGTGTCAGAGGAACCAGAGACATCCAACCAAACTGATGACTCATTGCAATGGACATTTGCAAGAGAAGATGTGTGGGATAAACTGAGACAGACTACAGCTTCTACAAAGAGGTGTTTTATATGCTTTTTATATGAGTCAATTTTACTGTTTGGTGTGTGGGTGTTGTTTTTGTTTGGTTGGTTTGGTTTTTGGTGGGGAGGTTGCAAGGGCAAAAGGGAGTTACAAGGACAGGTAGATGAGTGGGAATGAGGTGAATGATGTGAAACTCACAAAGAATCAATAAAAGTTTAGAAAAGAAACACATAAATGTCAGAGAACCTATAGCCATGAAATCCCATTGAGATTGATGCTTAAACAAAATCTCACTAACAGTGAAACTGAATATGCTAACATGAAAAAATGACATTTTTCTATATATTTTCTCTAATTCTAGTGAAATATTTTTACTGGAGGCAGCCAAGTGATGATTCCTTTTTTAACATGGTCTTTATCTCTAACTTTTTTACTGAGTATAGACACTATTAATGATAAGGTTTATTGAAAGTTGCACATTTATTCCTGTCATTTTGTTGATTTTCTTTTGATATTTTGATAAAGTGTTCAAAAAATTGTTGGTTTATTCCCTATGACCACTTCAGTAAATTTATCCTTCTCTTTAATCTAAACAATTCTAGTATCATCTGTAGGGCAAATTTAGTAGTCATAAATTCCTTTAATATGACCTTAAAATGAAAAGACTGTATTTCTGTCTCAAATTTTTCATATTCATTATTTATAAATAAATTTTATTAATTTATTCATATTACATCTCAATTGTCATTCCATCCCTTTTATCCTACCATTCCTCCCTCCCTCCCATTTTTCACTTACTCCCCTCCCCTATGACTGTGACTGAGGGGGCCCTCCTCCCCCTGTATATTCTCATAGGGTATCAAGTCTCTTCTTGTTAGCCTGCTATCCTTCCTCTAAGTGCCACCAGGCCTCCCCATCCAGGGGACGTGGTCAAATATGAGGCACCAGAGTTCGTGTGAAAGTCAGGCCCCACTCTCTACTCAACGGTGGAGAATTTCCTGTCCATTGACTACATTTGGGTAGGGGTTTGAAATGTACTGCATGTATTTGTCCTTGGCTGGTTCCATAGTTTGAGCAGGACCCCTAGGACCACATCTACCCATCATAATGTTCTTCTTGTAGGTTTCTAGGACCCTCTGGATCTGTCTCAATTTAAAAGATAGTAATAGTATGAGTTTACAGATGTGACTTTACTGATCTTGGAATACATCTCTCTGAGAACTTCTGTTTTTAAAGTCTATGTTGGAAAATTAGATACGGTTCTGATATGCACCCTTTCATGTGAGTTTACCTTTCTTGCAGCTTTGAACACCCTCATTATTATTTTTTCCTCTTTCTCCTGTTTTCAGTCTATTAGTCAGGATTTTTGGTTCTCTAGAGTCACAGAACTTGTGGAATGAAAATTTCCTCTCTCTCTCTCTCTCTCTCTCTCTCTCTCTCTCTCTCTCTCTCTCTTCTCTCTCTCTCTTTGTGTGTGTGTGTGTGTGTGTGTGTGTGTGTGTGTGTGTGTGTGTGTGTGTGTTACTGATATGACTTAGAGGCTGGAGTCCAACTAATCCAACAATGCCCAGCTGTGAATGGAAAGTGTATGTTGGTTGTCTTGACTGGTCTTCTGAACAGAATGGGATACCAAAGAAGTAGGCTCCAATGCCAGTGAAGGAATGGATGTGCTGGCAAGGTGAAGGGAAGCAGGCAAAGAATAAATGAGCACTTCCTTCTTCCATTGTCATTTATTGATGTTATCTTTATAAAACTGTGTTTCTCAGTTTCTCTTAACCTGGCTATCATATAAATAATTGAGAATCTTTTATATTTGTTTATAAAGCCTTATAACACAATCTTGAGAAGTTTAAGTTTATTCTTAACCCTTTATATTATCCTGATTCCATCTTTGCTTGAAACCAGACATGAGGAATACAGAAATCAGGCTTTGAATTGCACAATAACTTTATGCCAATATCTCCCCATTTTAGTCTAATAAAAGGCTCTTTACCTTACAATAGCATGTTATATATAATATAAAAATTATGAAAATTGTTAGGTAAGACTTACATTTGCATATTTGGCATCTCTGGATAAAGTATTGTATTATTTGTCAATGTATATTATTGTAAACGTTTTAAGTTTAAATTTGATACTATAATTATCTAGTCTTCAACTCCATCAGAGATTTACAAAGGAATAAATATTACCTAACTATGTAGGAAGTATAGGAAAGTAGCTTCCAAAAATAAAGAAATGACAGAGATATTTGGCTGTCTGGATGTTCCCAAAAATTTTTCCTCAATGTTGGAGCACAATTTTCAGTCTTCTGGCCAAGAATATTTTACAGACATTTTTGTAAAGCAGGAATTATAAAGGATTTGCCTACCTTTTACTTGTAAAGGCTGGCAGTTGACTTACATGCATCCAATTTGTCCTGTTAGGACAGTATTCTGCCTGTAATTTTCAAAAGAACATTTTCTGACCCAATGACTAACACCACATATGAACCCTTCCATGCTGTTTGAAGTGGAACGGAGGTGATAGTAGAAGCAGACCTGTCTCATGGTCAAAAAGCCTTATGTTATTAAAATATTTAAATGCAATATTCTGTAGATATCTGAGGTTATTGAAGACCATCCATCTTATATGAATTGTTTATTTCTGGCTATCTTTTATCTGTAAATCTAGAAAGCATATTTTTTTAATTAACTAAATTAGTATTTAACATGACTGTGACTTTGATTGTTTGACTAATATACATTTCTTCCTTATCCCAAAGAGTTCATAATACTAGCTTCCAAAATGACTAGAACTTAACATTTCAGTTTTAATAATCACATAGGTACAATACCATAACATGTTGCAGCTATCATCATTTTCAATCTGTCTTAATATACAAATATCTATATCAATGTAATATTTTTAGATTATTAATATTCTTTGGTCTAATAATACATTCAATAACGTTCTCTTTTATGTATCATATAGACAACTACTTCAAAACAATTACAAACATCTTTCACCCATAGAATGACCAAAAACCATCAATCTCCCCAGGATAATGGTGTGTAGTTTTTTGGGGGCCCCCAAAATGAAGATTCTGCCGAGACTTAGAAAACCTTGCTGAAACTTTTGTAGTCCAATTTCTCATGCTGAGAAAGGTCAGAGCTTTCTGACTAGAAGTCTGTAGTGCTAGATGAGCTAGCTAGCCATTTTGAAATTGTGCAGATATAGATTTTTTTCAATGAAACTGTTATTGAGTCTGTCTGTGAGGTAGGATCACCTGGGATACTTGTCTCTTTTTTGATGTCTGGTCCTCTTTATCTATAAAATATTAACTTTAAAGGTGTTATACATTTTGTGTTAATTTTGTATGGGCTGTGCAATGAGTACAGTTCAGTTAAAAATGATGCTCTGTAAAATAATTTTTTACCTATGCCATTTCAAAAAATAGCATGAGAAATCCTATGGAATTTGTATCCAAAGATTTATTGGACATGAGTAGCTAAAGTCCTGGCTGACAATATTTTCATTTCTTAGTCAGTCTCAGAGATGATCCTATGTAGAGGGATCAGAAAATTGTGTTTCCTGTCCTGTTCCTTTCCTTCTTGCTGCATCCAAGATCTTCAGGAGATCTCACACTATCAAATATTATTTTCAACAATTTAGATGAAGTACATACATGGTTTTCTGTTTTCTGTTGAAATCAGAGCTTATTTTCCTCCCCAATGCAACATATTTTCTGCCTTAGATTTTGGAATTAGGATCTAATTCACCAATTCTTTGAAAAATCCAAAATATCTTAGCAGAGATGATACTTTCTCATTTAATATTTTTAAAATCAATAAATCATTAGTTAATCTATTTTATGGACATAAGAACACCTTTTAAAAATTGTTGTTGTCAGGGGAGATACAAGATGGTTGAGAGCAGTGCGGACCATGTTTAGAAGCTCCAGTAAACAATTCAGGGAATTGCACAGATTTCTGAACCAAAACACAGAGGTCCCCACACCACGGAAGCAGGAGTGCTCCATGGTTCGAAGGGACCAGGGTGCAATGGACATGCGTGCCCCTGCACACGGTAGGATCGCAAATTTTCTCAGATTGGAGCAGCGGTGGTGGTGGTGGTGGCAGCAGCAACAGCAGCAGCAGTAGCAGAGGCTGAGGCTTGCAGCTTGGAGCCCTCCAGGGGAGGCGATTGGCCGGTGGGAGTTGCTGCGGGAGAGGGGACTCTGAGCAGGATTTGGGTCACATGGTGCCTTGAGAGCCAAACTGGACTTGGTGGACAGTTCAGCCCCTGAGTCTCAAGTTCAGCTCAGTGTGCAGTGCAGTGGAGACGTTAGCTCGGCTCAGCAAGCAGTTCTGCCCAAAGCACTAGCTCAGCTCAGCCACAGCTCCCCTGCTGTGACACAGGCTGGGCAGAGTGCTCAGTTCCACCTGACGCGCTAGATCAGCTCAGCAAGCAGTTCTACCTGAGACATTAGCTCAGCTCAGCATGCAGTTCTGCTGCTATGACTCAGGCTGAGGTAAGCACTCAGATTCAGACCAGAGTCCCTAGCTGGACTTGCCGGGCAGATTGGGCCCGGAGACTCTAGTTGAGCTTTGGGCACAGGCTCGGAGGCTCTGAGACTCTGGCTGGACTATCCACGCAGTTTAGACCTAGAGTCCTGGGGTGAATTCAGTGCACAGTCTGGGTCCAAGGTCCCTGGGTGAGCATGGTGCACAATTCAGCCCCAGAGACTCAGGCAGAGCTCGGCGTGCAGTTCGAGACCAGAGTCCCTAACTGTGCTTGTCAGACATTTGGGCCCAGAGACTCTAGCTGAACTTTTAGCACAGTCCTGGCTCTAAGACTCTGGTTGGGCAAAGTGTGTAGTTTGAATCCAGAATTCCTGTCTGAGCTTGGCAGATGGTTCAGGCACTGAGTTTCTAGCTGACCACAGCACACGCTTTGGGCCAAAAGCTGAGTTTGGTGGGCATTCCCAGCCAAAAAATTCTGGATGGACTCTGCATGTATTTTGGGACAAGAGTCCCTAGGGTATCTCAGTGCACGAATTGGGCCCAGAGTCCCTAGTTGAGCTCGGCAGATAGTATGGGCCCTGATAATCTAGCTGAGCTTGGAGCGTGGTTCGGCCCAGGGTCCCTGTGTGGACTTGGTAGGGGACCTAGAAGGCTGTGGATACTTTGGCCTGACCCAGAGCTCATTGAGAGACCCAGAATGATTGCAAGACCCACAGTACAGGGGAGCTGAGGATCACTGTCTGTGAGAGTCCAAAATGACAGGGCTAGCCTCTTGTCATCCATACCAGCCAAGAATCAGAGCTTCCGGCCCAGGGAAATTATTAGAAAACAAGTGAATCTATCATCAGATTCCCTCCACCCAACTCTGGAAGATACACAAGAAAAACAGAGATGGCAAGATGTCTAAAGGATAGCATAAAAGCATATGCAAAATACCCCAAAATAATATGGCATATCCAGTTTCCAGCTATCCCAAAGAAAACAACCCAGAGAACTCAAACCCATCGTAAATACAAGAAAATGACCACAAATCCTTAGTAATGAGGATGATAATGGAGGAAGCAAATAAATTTGTAAACAAATGCAGGGAGACACAGCCAAAGAGGTAAGAGACATAAAAGAAGCATATAGAGTGGAACTGGAAAAATTTCAGGTAAATGCAAACAACCATATGAAAGAAATAAATAAAACGGTTCAATCTCTGAAGACCTATAAAGAGGCAATGGAAGACACTCAGGAATATACAAACAGTCAGATGAAAGAAATAAAAAAATCAGTTCAAGATCTGAAGATGAAAATGGATTCAATGATAAACACACAGACAGAAGAAAAATGAGAATGTGAGACCTCAGAGAAGAGGGCAAACAACACAGAGGTGAGCTTCTATAACAGAATCCAAGAGATGGAAGAATGAATCTCATGTCTAGAAGATACAATCACAGATCTTGAAGCAACCATTAAAGAAAATGCCAAATCTGGAAACTCCTGACATAACACATACAAGAAATCAAGTACACCTGAAAAAAAGAAATCTGAGGATAATAGGCATTAAAGAAAGAGAAGATATTAGACTCCAAGGCCCAGAAACTATTCTCAACAACATCATAGAAGAAAGTTTCCCCAATCTAAAGAAAGAGATGCTTATAAATGTACAAGAGGCCTACAGAACACCAAATATAATTGACCAGAAAAGAAAAACTGCCCGTCACATAATAATCAAAACATAAAACATAAAGAATAAATAAAAATATTAAAACCTGCAAGGACAAGGGCCAAAAGACATTTAAGGCACCTATCAGAATTACACCCGACTTCTCAGCAGAGACCATAAAAGCCAGAAGGGCCTGGACAGAGATCCTAAAAAGACTCAAAGAGACCACAGATGCCAGGCGAGACTACTTTACCCAGCAAAACCATCAATAACCATTGATGGAGAAAACAAAATATTCCATGACAAAAACAAATTCAAACAATACCTATCCACAAATCCAGGTTTAAAGAAGGTACTAGAAGGAAAACTCCATCCCAAAGGGACAAGCTAAACCAAAACTATACCATGGCAAAAACACAACTACACAAATGCTCGACTGGAACCAACATCAAAATTAAGACTCTTAACAGTCAATGGTCATTAATATCTCTCAAATCAATGGTCTCAATTCTACAATAAAAAGACACAGACTTACTGAATGGGTACATAAACAAGTTCCAACATTCTTCTGCATTCAAGAAACACATCTCACTCATAATGACCTCAGGGTCATTACCTCAGGGTAAAAGGTTGTAAAAATATTCTAAGCAAATAGTCACAAGAAGCAAGCAGGAGTAGCCATTTTAATATCTATAAAAATAGACTTCCAACCAAAATTAATCAAAAGGGATGCAGAAGGACTCTTCATACTCATCAAAGGTAAAGTCAAGCAAGATGACATCACAATTCTGAACATCTATGCTCCCAATACAAGAACACCCACATCTGTAAAATATTTGCTAAAAAAAGTTTAAACCACACATCGATCCCCATACAATAAAGGTGGGAGACTTCAACACCCCACTCTCACTGAAGGATAAGTCACTGAAACAGAAACTAAGCCGAGAAATAACATCATTAACCAATGCCATGGGTCAAATGGATCTAACAGATATCTATAGAAACTTTGAACCAAACAAGAAAGGATATACCTTCTTCTCTGCACCCCATGAAACCTTCTCCAAAATTGATCACATCGTAGGTCACAAAGCAGGCCTCAACAGATACAAGAGGATTGAAATAATACCTTGTATCCTATAAGATCACCATGGACTTAGGCTGCAATTCAACAACAACAGAAAAAAAAATCCTACACACATGTGAAAACTAAACAACTCTCTGCTAAATGACACCTGGGTCAGGGAAGAAATAAAGAAAGAAATCAAGGAGTTCCTGAAATTCAATGAAAATGAAGGAAAAACATACCCAAATTTGTGAGCTACCTTGAAAGCAGTGCTAAGAGGAAAATTCATAGCACAAAGTGCCTTTTAAAAGAAATTGGAAACATCGCACATAAGCACCTTAATGACTCAACTGGAAGCTCTAGAAAAAAAAGAAGCAGAAACACCCAAAAGGAGTGGACATCTTGAAATAATCAAACTCAGGGCTGAAATAACAAATTAGAAACTAAGAAAACAGTCCAAAGAATCAACAAAACCAAGAGCTGGTTGTTTGAGAAAATCAACAGTATAGACCGACCGTTAGCCAAGCTAACTAAAAGGTTGAGAGACAGTAGTGAAATCAACAAAATCAGAAATGAAAAGGGAGACATAACAAAAGACACTGAAGAAATACAAAGAATCATAAGATCCTACTTTGAAGGCATATATGCAACAAAATTTGAAAATATAAGGGAAATGGAAGATTTTTTGATTAATTTCATTTGCCAAATTTGAGTGAAGAATAGATAAACAAGTTAATAGTCCATTTCCCCTACAGAAATAGAAGCAATCATTGATAGTCGCTCAACCAAATAAAGCCCAGGACCTGATGGTTTCAGTGCAAAATTCTGCCAGACCTTCAAGGGTGTGCTAATTCCAATACTCTTCAAGCTACTTCAAAAGATAGAAATGGATAGAACACTACCAAATTCATTTTATGAGGCCATAGTCACATTGATACCTAAACCTCACAAAGACTCAACAAAGAAAGAGAATTTCAGACCAATTTCTTTTATGAACATCGGTGCAAAAATACTAAATAAAATTCTTGCAAAACGAATAAAAGACTACATCAAAGATATCATTCATCATGACCAAGTAGGCTTCATTGCATGCATGCAGGGTTGGTTCAATATCCTTCAATATCATCCACCATCTAAACAAACTGAAAATAAAAGAACAGATGATCATCTTCTTAGGTGCAGAGAAAGCATTTGATAAAATCCAACACCTATTCATGTTTAAAGTCTTAGAGAGATCGGGGATACAAGGCACTTTCCTCAACATAATAAAGGCAAGCCAATAGCCAAAATCAAAGTAAATGGTGAGATACTCAAGGAAATTCCCCTAAAATCAGGAACAAGGCAAGACTGCATACTCTCTCCATATCTCTTCAATATAATACTCGAAGTTCTAGCCAGAGCAAAAAGACAACAAAAGGAGATCAAGCGGGTCCAAATGGGAAAGGAAGAAGTCAATTTATCCCTATTTGCAGATGATATGATAGTGTACGTAAGTGACACTCAAAATTCCATCATAGAACTCCTACAGCTGATAAGCACTTTCAGCATATTGGCTGTATACAAAATTAACTAAAAAAAGTCTGTAGCCTTCCTATACACAAAAGACAAGCTTGCAGTGGAAGAAATTAAGAAAACCACACCCTTCACATTAGCCACAAGCAATATAAAATATTTAGTTACTCTAACCAAGCAAATGAAGTGTTTGTTTGAAAAAATTTTAAAACTCTGAAGAAAGAGATTGAAGATGACATGAGAAGATGGAATGATATTCCTTGCTCATGGATCGAGAAGAATTAACATAGTAAAAATGGCATCTAACCAAAAGCCATCTACAGATTCAATGCAATCCCTGTCAAAATACCTACACAATTTTTTAAAGACATTGAAAGTTCAATTCTGAACTTCACATGGAAAAACAAAAAACCCAGAATAGCTAAACCAATCTAGTACAATTAAAGATCATCTGGAGGAATCTCCATACCTGATTTCAAACTGTACTATAAAGCAGTAGTAATTAAAACAGCATGGTACTGACACAGCAACAGGTTGGTTAATCAGTGGAATCGAATCAAAGACCCAGATATGTATCCAAACACATATGGTCACTTGATTTTTGACAATTAAACCAAATTCATTCAATGAAAAAAGGATAGCATCTTCAACAAATGGTGTTGGTCTAACTGGAAGTCTATGTGTAAAAAAATGCAACTGGACCCATATTTGTCACTTTGCACAAAACTCAAATCCAAGTGGATTAAAGACCTCAACATAAAACCAGAGACACTAACTCACTTAGAAGAAAAAGTGGGGAGGAACCTGGAATATATTGGCACAGGAGACAACTTCCTGAACAGAACACCAACAGCCCAGGCCTTAATGTCAACAATTAATGAATGGAACCTCATGAGGCTGAAAAGCTTCTGTAAGGCAGGAGACACTGTCAAGAGAATAAAGCGACAGCCTAAAGACTGGGAAAAGATCTTCACCAACCCTACATCTGACGAAGGTCTAATACCCAATATATATATAAAGAACTCAAGAAATTAAACACCACCAAACCAAAAAAAACCAATTGAGAAATGGGGCTTGGAACTAAACACAGAATTCTCAACAGAGGAATATCAAATGGCTGGGACACAATTAAAGAAATGCTAAACCTCCTTAGTCATCAGGGAAACGCAAATCAAAACAACTCTGAGATTCCATCTTACACCCATCAGAATGGCTAAGATAAAAAATTCAAGCAACACCACATGCTGTCAAGGATGTGGAGAGAGAGGAACACTCCTTCATTGCTGGTGGGAATGCAAACTAATATAGCCACTTTGGAAATCTATCTGGTGCTATCTCAGAAAACTGGGAATAGGGCTTCCTCAAGACCCAGCTATTCCACTCCTTGGAATATACCCAGAAGAAGCACCAGCACACACCAATAAAATTTACTCAACCATGCTCATTGTAGCTTTATTCATAATAGCCAGAACATGGAAACAGCCTAAGTGTCCATCAGTAGAAGAATGGATAAAGAGACTGTGGTACATATACACTATGGAATACTACTCAGCTACTAAAAACAAGGAATTCCGAAATTTGTGGACAAATGGATTCAGGTAGAAATGATCATAATGAGTGAGTTAACCCAGAAGCAGAAAGACTCAAATTGTATATACTCACTTATATCTGCATACTAGCCCAAGGGGCATGTCCCATGAAAGCCTCATATACCATGAAACTGGCACAAAAGGGAGGACATCCTATTGGGACTCTAGATGAGAGAAGCATGGGAGAATAGCAAAGTAGACGGATCCAGGGGGTCCTAGAAACCTACAAGAGGAACATTATGCTAGTCAGATTTGGGCCCAGGTTTCCCTCTCAAACTAAAGCACCAGCCAAGGACAATACAGGCGGTAAACTTTAAACCCCTACCCAGATCTAGCCAATGGACAGAGCATTCTCCTCAGTTGAGTTCACACAAACTCTGGTGACTTTTATTTGACCATGACCCTTGGAGGAGGAGACCTGGTGGCACTCAGAGGAAGGATAGCAGGCTACCAAGAGGAGACTTGTTACCCAATGACCATATACAGGGGGAGGAAATCCCCCTCAGGAACAGTCATAGGAGAGGAGAATAAGGGGAAACTGGGAGGGAGGGAAGAATGGGAGGATATAAGGGATGGGATAACCATTGAGATGTAGCAAGAATAAATTAATAAAAAATTAAAAAAATAAATACAAAAAAATAAATAAACTAACTTTACAATGCCAATTAAATAAATAAAAAAAAATAAAAAATTGCTGTTGTAACTTTTCATAATTTTTTAACCTATAGGATTATAGGTTATATCTACAACAGGTTTCATGTCATGATGTCTAAAAATTGGTGTATTCCAAAGGATATTTTTGCTGAAGCACCAATAGCCCTAATTTGGAAACTCATCTCCTAGACAGTCACTGTATCTTTTGTTTGTTTGTTTGTTTGCTTCCTTTGTTTTGTTTTGTTTTTTGTTGTTATTTTGTTTTGTTTTTGAGACAAGATTTTTCTATGTAGCCTTGACTGTCCTGGACTCACTTTGTAGACTTGGCTGACCTTGAACTCACATCAATTCACCTTCGTCTGCCTCCAGAGTGCTGGGATTAAGGGCATGCACTGCCATGCCCGGCTTGACAGTCACCATTTCTAACAAATGTGAAACCTTAGATCATGTTTTCCAGAATTTAAGGCAAAAGACCATTGGAATTTTGTATATGATCCTTTGACATGGTGCATAAATTTCAGTTTTCTAAAATCTGCAAAACGGACCACATAAGCCATTGTATGGCCTTGTTGCAAGGCAACACAAAACAGTGTCTCCAGTTTCTACTTTAGCATAGTGACTTTCATCTAGTAATTGAACCTTGACAATACATATAAAATATCCTGTCTGGCCAGGTTGGCCTATAAGTGGTGCCTTTATAGGTAAGCTGAAACCTTTTGTTGCAGCAAAACTGGGATGCCATTTTGAAATTATTTTAAACCTTTGTCAATTTTTCTTACATGAAAATACCTTTTTTGGTGTTACTGTAAGTTCTACATTCGCTTACTCTGAACGTTCCCTGTTTTGGTTCTAATATTCTTCCAATCTCTTTTCTGTTTTTTAATTTAGCATCTGATTTTCCAGGCTTTTTTTCAACTCTGTCTTATTCTGATCTATCCCAAAGAGCATATACAAAACTGAAATTGTCACTGAAAGAAATTACTTATATGCTAAGAGAAGCAAACTTAAATGGAATCCAGAAGTATTGTGTTACTATCTTCCTCTATTTTCAATTTTGAAAACAATCTTCATTTTTAATTTCAAAATCTCTATCTAACAACTTTACTTTCGGAGAGCCAGCTTCAATTCTAGACCTTACCAGTGTGGATGCTTGAGGCTCCACAGTCTGTCTTTGGTTCCTGCTTCCAGGGAATGCCTGTTTTTTTGTTTTTTGTTTTGTTTTGTTTTGTTTTGTTTTGTTTTGTTTTGTTTTTTATGTGTGATTGCTGTTGTTGGTGGTGGTATTTATGGGGTTTTGTTTTTTGATTTATTTGTTTTTGTTTTAACTTTTTGTCTCCCTTAATAGATGCTGAACACTTCCCTACTCAAGGAAGTTATTCGGTCCAAAAGTCTTTGCTCTGCTGGCCAGCAAGAGTCAGGCCAACAAGAGCTGTTATGATTCTGCTCCCGTCTGCCTGCATGCCATGGGTGCGTGGTCCTGCCCAGCATATAAAAGGACAGATCTGCCCCACGTTACTCTCTCTTCAACCTTACTCCCTTTATCTCTCTAACTTCCCTCTATTTCCTGTCTCTCTCTCTTCCTCTCTCTCTCTCTTCCTCTCTCTCTTTCTTCCTCTCTCTCTCTCTCTTCCTGTGAGGTACTTATCCTCCCCCTTTCCTTCTCCTGCCATGGTCCTTTAAGTAACCTCACATATTACAATATCTGCTGCCTCACATCTTATACTCTTATTCTCTTATATCTAATGTATTAAAATTGTGGCCCATACATGTAGGCTCTTCCAGAATTGTCAGAAATATGGAATAATTTCTACAGAACTTGTTCTATCTAACGTAATTTCCTTAAAAATTTCCTTCTATTTCAAACTTCCTTCTGAATCTCCATTCTTTCCCATCTGAACATTTTGCTACCATGTCTTCAGACAGACAATCAAATTTGAGGTTAATTGCCGCTGCTCTTATCTCTCATGGGGCCAGGATGGGATACAGATGATACACTCTGCCACATGGCTTCACCACACACACGCAAGCACACAACAGCATTGCCTGCAGCAAAACCCAGTGTAGACCAGAGGACATTTCCTGGCCTGGAATTGAAGTAACCTGGCCACTCTCTGAATGCTCTGTCATTGCAGTTGTTCCCAAAAGACTGTCTATTATGGTAGGCAAATTCCCTCCACAGAGTGTGACCACATATGGTACGTAGATGATTCCTTTAGCAACCATGCTTGGAGTCCCCTGCATTTCAGGTCAGTTGAAGCCCCATAGCTCATTCCTATTGCCACAGAGGCTGCCACTTTGGGACCATACCCACAGCCTCTGGAGATTTTTGAGATTCATCTCAGGGATTTCTGGGTCATTCTTGCCAGACTGGTTGCACAAAGCCTGCATGGGATGGGGTCAGCAGAAAACCCACAGCTCTGCTATGCTACCCTAGCTGAAGAGGCACTGTACAGTCTGGTCACTGCAGCCTGCTGTGCAACCTAAAGCTATTTAGTATTCAACTCCATCAGAGACCTTGGAAGGATAAATATAATTTGAATAAACAGGAAGTGTAGAGCAAGCGGCTCCAGAACTATAGAAATGGCTGATAATGCTGGTTTACTGAACAGTCACACAAGCTATCTCTATAATGTTGCAGTGTCATCTTTATCCTATTGGCTCAGAATATCTGAGAGACATATTTGTGAAGGTGGAATATTAAGGACTTGCAACCCCTTGTTAATAGAGTTCAGCAGTTGATTCAGCCTACATCTAAGATTGACTATTTTAGGCAGAATTCTGTCTTTAGCTGACCAAGGGCAGTTTTGCCCAGGGGCTGGTTTGCCACATTTGAAGCCATCTCCATAAGGAGGTTCTTTGTTGCTCATCATCTTCAAAATCAAGAACAGGTACTGCCACTAGCTGATATGTCTCATTGTCAAAAAATTCTCGAATTAATAAAATATCTTTAAATGCCATAGTCTATAGATCTTTGAGATTTCTGAAAACCATCTTTCTCTAGTATACATGAACTACTATTTTCGAGCTAAATACTGACTGATTAACTTAGAAAAATAGTACCTAAGATAGCCATATATTTGACGGATAGCTTTGCATTCCTAAATTATCCTGAACAATTTGTAATAGTAGCTTTCAAAAGGACTGGAACTTCACAATGAATTTTTAAGAATTACATAGGTACAATACCATAAAAATAGTTAATATATAATATGCTGTAATGAAAAGATAATCTTAATTTTGTATCAATGTACAAAGGATATTTGGCAATATAACCATACCCTTATTTTTGCATCAACATACAAAGATCTATAAGAGTCAATTTAATTATCTATCATTTTTTTGCAATTGTTCCTACATATTTCTATACCACATTTTTGTCTATATAAAAAGGAACAATTTTAACTCTAATATACTATAATTATTTGCAGTGACTCATCAATTTTTGCCAAGTTTTCCAGTGTCCAGCTTGTTTCTATTTGGCAGTTTAAGGATTAAGTAATTTTGAGTTTAAGTTTTGTAAAATATTCATCATATGGACTCAGAAACTGTGCAGCCTCTAGTTCAAAGTTGGCATTTGGGTGGTATTTATCATAATAATGTTTAACTCATAAGTATATGATAGTAGGCTGTGGGTCTAAAGTTGATCTTTGGGTGGTGTTACTCACTTAATGACAATCCTGACTAGGCAGAACATAACAGCCAAATGATATATGTCCACTGTTTGCACAGAACCAGGCAACAGAAAAAAAATAAGTAGTTTTTCTTTTCTTTTTCTCTTATTTCCCCCCATTACATGGTTTTTAGAAAATCTAGGTGGATTCACTTTGGGAGACCTCATCATCTTCTAGGAAACCTAAAATGTTACTGTTAGGAGTGGTAGAAAACCTAAAAATTTTAATTGTCATAGTCATCATATTTCAGTAACACTTGGGAACCATAGTCTATTGTATAAGTCTGAGGTACACAACTATTTCTAGTCATAGGCTTCAGACTTAAACCTGGAATCATGTACAGGAAGCTAGGTGACACTTATTTCTAAAATTAGTTAAATTAGTTAAGACTTTGTACTACTAGTTATATCATGACAGAAAGTTTATATATATATATATAATTATATATAATATTATAAATTTTGAGAAAACATACCTTTAAAAATTAGAGAATAAAATGAAAACCAAAAGATTATGACATCAATACCAATAAAATAATCCCTTATTTTTTGTTTTTCTCTGTCCTATACCAGGGATCTCTTCTGATATGAAAAAAAAATTGGATTTTCAATTAACAAACACCTAATCTTTTCTGATTTATAACCTGCCCTTTTTGATGATTTATTGGCATCAGTGTAAAATGTTGGAATATTAGAAATTGGAATTCTTTTGGCTATACAAAAAGAGAAGCCAATCAGCTCTTTTTATGAATTTAAATAATTGGACTTTGGATGTCTATTGTTAATTTCTCCCAAAAATTCACAGCAAGCTCTCTGCCAGTATTCATAGTCTGCCCATAATGAGGCATCACAATTTCTGCTGGTATTATTCCTGCTAAGTGACAAAGTCCATTTTTCATTTCAGAATCAATTCAGAAATCTTTTCTACATAGGTCTTTAATTTTTTACTCTATTTCTTTATTAAGATATAAATTCAAAAGACACCATCTTCCTTCTGTATAAGAATTCTTGTGGGAGAATGAGTATAAGGCAAAATAACCAAAATACAATCTCACTTTGTATCCAAGCAATCAATATGTTCATCCTGTAATTTCTTTTCTAACAGAGCCAATTCTCTCATAGCCTCAGCTGATAATTTTCATGGACTATTTAAGTCCTAATCAACTTGTAAAGTTTGAAATAAATTACTCAGCTCCTAGGTAGTTAATCCAATTGTGGATCATAGCCAGTTAATATCTATTATATAATATCTTTTCATGGTATAATTTTCTGTAGGCCTATTTTCTATCCTAGATCATTAATATAATCTCCTATTTGTAATTATTAGGAGAAATCTGTAATCCTCAACAATGCAAAGTTCTACTTATTTCATAAGTAAAATCTTTTCTAACATATGTATATCTGAATCAGACAATAAGATATCATCCTTATAATGGTAAATTATTGATTAAGGAAATTTCTTATAAATTATCTCTATGCCTGTTGCACAAAATAGTGGCACAAGGTAGGACTTTTTAATATTCCTTGTATTAGAACTTTCCAATGTTATCTTTTTATTGGGACATTTCTATCAATCGTAAGTTCTGAAAATGCAAATCTCTCCCTATCATTTTTATGTAAAGGAATCATAAAAAAGCAATCCTTCAAATCAATCACTCTAATAGGCCACTCCTTAGGTAACATGGAAGGCAATAGGTTTCCAGATTGTAATGATCTCATTGGCTGGATATTTTAATTAATTGCTCTGAGATATCTTAACATCCTCCATTTGGTAGATTTTATTTTGATGACAAATACAAGAGAATTTCATGATCTGGTAAATGTTCAAATGTTTTGAGCATTTAGCTTCTTCTATACTAGTTTTTCTAAAACCTATATTTTACTTTTTTTATAAGCCATTGGTCTACCCATTCCAGCTTGTCTGCCATTTTAAAGGTGGGACAGTGGTATCTTTCAAAGATCAACACTTATCTTGTCCTGCTTCTGCACATCTGGACAGTCTGTGACTATTCTTCATAATGCCTTTTAATATTTTTCTAAGATGAATTTTTAAAATTTGTTTTGTAGGTTACTTCTGAGATTGGAAGAATGTTTATCTGTGTTTTTCACTGTTGCAACAAATCATGTTCCCATAATTTCATAGTTTTATTAGTCATACATTGCTTTAATTTTCCCATTTGTCCTTCTGGCACTTTACAATGGACCCATACACTTTGTATTTTGTTTTACTATAGATAAAATTTCAATGCCTAGAAGCAACATATTTACTTCTTGAAGAAGCCAATCTTGACGGCAAGAACTAAATGAAATTATTGTTACATCTGCCGCAGTGCCTACTAAACATTCAATTCCAATGTCATTTATTGTTATCTTTAGCTTAGGTCTGTGATCATTTATAGAATATTGCCAATATATTTATTTTTGTGGTCTTTCCTAATTTTTTGTTTTATCTATTGAAGCTGTTGACTACATCTAGAGATATGTTGTTTTTAACAACTGGCACTAAATCCTTTAATTTCTCTGTGGATGAGTTTCTTCTATGCTGACAAGGAATGATTGAATCAAATTGAATGTTGAGGTTTGTACGAGTCCCCTTTGGACAGTCACCAAAAGCAGATGGTTGTGTTGCCTATTTCTGGTTGATCTGCACTCGTTAGTACAATGTGTACCGTTGCTACACCTTCTGCATTTTTTATTATCTCCAGAAAAAACATTGTTTCTAGGAAAGCCTTGCCTGCAATCCTTTTTCAAATGGTCTTGCCTACCACAATTAAGACATTTGTCATTTTGACCATTCCTAAGTCTTTTATAATTTACTTCTCCTATCAGATTATCATCATAAACATGAGATCCAATATCATCCCCCTGCTTAATCCAATGTTCTACTGGTGCTGATCTTGCCATTAAAGATTTAATTACTCTTTGGAATTATGAATCAGCATTTTTAAAAAGCCACAGTTTCAATTAGGACTTTTTTGACTACTGAATCTGATACTATTCTATTAATACCTGAAATCAGTCTTTGCAAAAATTAAGTAAATGCTTCTGCTGGGCCTTGAATAATTTTAGCTAATGACATGGACTTTTTCCTGATTCTTCAACCTTATCCCAAACACTATGCTAAGATGACATAGTGCCAAGGTATGATCATACATTCCAATTGCCTTTGTAAATTAGTCTATTGACCTTAATCTAGCAACTAATCTTGGGAAATAGCAATACCTCTGCCCTGACTTCTTTGTTCTGTGACCTTTGCTTTATCTTTCCACAATGATTGCAAATATAACTGAGGAACAGTTTCCAATATTGCCATTAAGATTATGAATAATACAGTATAAATTAAAAAATGATATACATCATAATTGGTATTAGCCAATATTATTTAGGTTACATAGATTTTATTTAATGCTTCTATTTTTAGGTCATCTGGAGTACCATTAATCAGGGTTATAAAGTCTCCTATTAAGTTATTGCTATTTCCTATTCTTAACTCCTTGTGAATGTTGCATATTACTTGTCAGAATTGATGACTTTTCAGTTTATCCTCAACTGGAGTGTTTGCTCTATCTGCTGGTTTTTACCACCCACTGGAGTGCCAAAATATTGGTTTAATTGAAAACCCTGATCATTCTATTTTACCACTAAAGATTCAGGAGCCTGATGCTGTGATGAATTGCCTGCTAGCTCAGAGAGGCACCGAAAGCGCCCAGTTGATTTTCCTACTCAGCTGACCTCCAGATAGAAAAGGCACACTATCTCACATTCCGGCTGTGGAGGGAAAGGACAAAAAACCCAAGGTAAAAAAAATTGCTTGCTCAAAGCCCCAAAAGCCACAGGCCAAGAAATTGAGGAGCTCAAGAGCTAGAGCATTAAGAGACAAGCAGTAATTCAAAGCTAAAGAAGCACCAAAGACTAAGGACGAAAGGTCTCTTTTGGTTCTCAAGGCTGTCTTAAATAGCCCTCAACTCAAAATCCCTTCTACTCTTTACTCCCTTTCAGATGGTGTCTTGTTCTGCTTCTTGAACTAGAGTTAACTTTATTAAATCCTGTCTACAGATAGCTCTTCAATCAGAGGTGTGTGTAAGGTGGCTAAACAACATCTTTATCATCTGTTTACAATAAACAGAAAACCCTTGGGTTAACAGTGATTTAAAAATTAATCACAAGAAAAAGAAATTTACAGATCAATCTCAGGAATCAAAATGGGATCAAAGACATGTTTATTTATTGTTTTTTGTTGTTGTTGTTTGTTTTGTTTTGTTTTAAGTTCCTAATGTCAGGGACTACATTGGAATCAAATACCCTGTGAAAGTTTAAGTCTGTTCTTAACCCTCAATACTACTCTCATTCCTTTGCCAAAATCCTCAAGTTACTTGCTTTTTAGTTATTTCTTTGTTCCAGATGAATAGTCTTCATTTTCCTGAACCTCTTCCTTTGACTGAATCCTGTACTTTCTCTTTTAACTCCTCCTCCCCTGCCTGGCAAGAAGGACAGCCCAATTCTCTCTCCTGCTCAGTGATTGGTTTTAAATTGCTTTATTTGTATACAGGGGACCAATTAGGTCAGAGAGTTTATACAACATTGAGAGAGTCTCAGAACAAGACTTACAAACAGATCTGAGAGTTAGAAAAATCAGCATTTGAGTTACACAATAACCTTATCCCAAAAGTCCTTATATAGGCTTCAAGTAGATGAATAAATGTATACCTCAAGATCTGAACTAAAGATTTCTGTCATACCCTATCAAGATTAGGATAGAAACCTTTCATCCCTCCTCTAGATGAGGATCAAAAGACTGTGACCCAGCCTAAATATCTGAATCACAATTATATTTCCATTTAATGATTATAGTTCATGCTAGATAAAGTCAAGTTGACAAGAAAGAATAGGCATCATGGTCCACCCCTTATCAACCTGATATACCAATGTGTCTCCTTATGTCATGATTGATTTCCAAATAAAAACAATACCACGGACATAATAATACATAAAATGATATATCAATCACTTTCACAATTCCAAACATATTGTACATTTAGAATAGGTGGCATGTCCTTTGGGAACATTGTATTAGTATCTCAATCTTAAATAACCATTAATATTCTTTTAATTAATGTTAAATAAATTGAAAATAAACACAAATATTGGTAAAAATGCATTGTTTACAAAGAATAATGGTAACATCCATGTCAATTATAATTTTCATTTCTGCAACATGGCCTTACATGGTATTAGCAACTACCTTTCCCTACTACCTATTCTGCATATTATCTAACCTCTTCAAGCAACACATCTTGGCTTTTTCCTGAAGGAGTGACCAATTCCTTCATTTCTGGTGGTTCTGTGTCCTTTGTCCTGTTGGTTAAGGGAATTAGAAATTGAATTTTTGTTATGACTCTTGGCATGATCAACCACCACTCTGGAACCAAACTTTCTGGCCCATCAGAACTTAGAGTTTTGGGAAAAGGAAGAAAAAAACCTTTCCTATTGCACCCCTTTGATTTCTAGACCCAAGGCCCTTGACTACAGGAGAAAAAGTACCATATCTTGGACACTGAATAAAATATTATAGTGATTTTGTAAAAAAACATGCTGCAGCCCTCCATGCTTGTGACACCTAGTAGGCACTTTAATGAGTGTTCTTTAAAACATTATTTCATCTTTCTATCAGACCAGCAGCTTCAGAATGGTGTGGAACATGATAAGACCTGAAGATTCCGTGGCTGTGATACCACTACTGCACTTCTCTGGATCTGATGTGAGTTCTTTGGTCAGAATTAATAATGTGTGGGTTATTACCTAGGTGCAATAGTCACTCTGTAAATACAAAGACTCTGTTTTTAAATCAAAATAAGTATCTACTCCAGTAAGGATAAAGTGTGTTCTTTTCCATGGATGAAATGGTCCAATATAGCAAACTTGCCATCAGATCATTGGCTGGACACCCTGGGAAATGGTGACATATCTGGGTTTCAGTGTTTGTCTCTGCTGTTGGCACATCTCACACTCCTCAGCAACTGCTTCCAGATTAGCCTGGATGAGTACAACTCCGTGTTGTTGAACTCCCTTTTCTGCTTTCTTGGCCACTTTGTTTATGTATATATTGGGCAATGGCTGATAAAAGTGGGTGAGTTTCCACAAAATGGGCAATCATACCTATTTGATTACTGAATTCCTCATCAGCTGAAGTCACTCTTTAGTGAGAATTTACTTGGGAGACAAGTATTTTCACATCTTTTACCCATTTAGAGATATCTTTTAACATCTTCCTCAAATGAATTTCTCACCATTTTTCTAATTATGTTCCTTCCAAGTACTTGACCATTCAGCCGATCTATTGGCAAATGAGTTGGTGACCAATCTTCCATCTTGTCATTTTTCTTCTAAACAGTGTCATAGTATATGTACTACCTGAGGTTCTGCCCACTGTGAAGATTTCCTTTCATCAGTATTTTTTCAGAGTTATCTAATAAAGGGGTTGTAATACTGTAGCTGGCTGCTTCTATATGGTACCTACATAAAATACAGAACCATCAGTCAACCAGATCTTAGTTTTCTCTTCCTCAGTCAACTGATCATAGGGAACACCCAGGAGGCTATACATGCATGCTTGGCAGTAGTTGGCAATGTAACAGGACTAAGAAACCATAGGTGTTTGGCAAACTTCTTTATGTAACTTACTGTACACGCAGGAAATTCTTTGGACAGATTTCTTATATCCCACTTTGATTTGGTAATATATTGCTGCTGTGTTCATTCTACCTCATGATTGTGTGTCAGATAACACTCACATCATGATGGGTAGTTAAGGTCACATGGTATCTTGATGGCCCATTATCAAACCAATAACAGGCTGAGAGATGTCTTTTGAACGGGTAATATTTGTCTACAGATAATCGTATAGCCTTGTTCCAAATGCCCAAAAGTCTCTTCTATGAGCCTTCAATGAGCAGGCCATCTTCTAAGGACCTGCTAAAATCTCTTAACAATATTTCTATCTGCCACTGACGGATCAAGTGCCATCAGATCTTCTAGATCATATAATCTAAGTGGTAAAGCTGCCTACACATCAGCCACCTCCTCTTCCAGGTCGCACCCTAAGCTAGCAGCTCTGAGTCACTTGGTACATGGGCTGGAATAACACATACAAGTGAGGAATGTTCTGTTTTCAGAATACAAATAGACTCACTAAACATTAGGCTTCTTTTCTGGTGGAAAGTGCAGCCATGATCAATAATTTATCCTTCACCTTAGAAAAAATATTTCTGCATGACCTATACCACTAGACTCTTATGAATTCCACTGAGGAAAAAGTCCTTGAATTCTGGATGATATATATATGTGTTACCAATGAATTAAAAGTGGTGCTATCTTCTGCTCATTTGGTCCAGTCAGCATAATGTAGTCAATAAAGTACACCAAGGTAATATTTTCTGGAGGAGAAATAAGATCAAGATCTCATCTAACTATATTATGACATAGGATAGAAGAGTTATATCTTTGATGAAAAACTGAAAAGATAAACTTCTGGCCTTGCTAACTGAAAACATATTACTTCTGGTGGTCCTTATGGACTGGTATTGAGAAAAAGGCAATTTTATAGATACGCAGGTACATACTATATACCAGGATATGTGTTAATAGCTCAAGAAAGGACATCACATGAGGCATAGCAGCTGCATTCAGAGTCAAGACTTGATTGAGTTTTTTATATTCACCTGTTATTCCCCATGTTGCACCTGTCTTCTGTCCTGGGCTCATAGGAGAGTTAAAGGGAGATATGCTGGGAGCCACTACACTCTCATCTTTCAAATTCTTGATGGTGGCACTTATTCCTGAAATTTCACCAGGGGTTTGATACTGATTTTGATTCACTATTTTCTTTGACAGAGGCAACTTGAAAGGCTTCCATTTAGCCGTTCTAAGCATAATAGACCCCACACTACATGTCATGGAACCAATGTGAGAGTGTTGACAAATTATAAGTATATCTATCCCAGTTAAAGATTCTAGATAACTTTGATGATGTACTGAACCCACTTTGAGTCAGACAGCAGCCTAAACTCCACTAATCACCTGGCCTCCATAAGCCCCTACTTTAATTGGAGAGATACAATGTCTCTTGGGATCTCTCTGATTCAGCATCAATTTAGAAACAGTATTCAATATACCTCAAAATTCAGATTGTACCTTATTTTTTATTGTTTTTATTTGATCCATTTGAGATATTTTTCTAAGAATGAAAATATAAATATACATTAAAAGTACTGAGCAGCTTTAGGAAATAATAGGACCCCTTTGAGTGCAGCTTTTGTATATACAGTACAATAGTACTAACAGACCAAAGAAAGAATGCTTCATTTTTTAAAAAGCTACTTCATAGACCACAGACAAGAACAAATCCATTTCTATAATTTCCCCAAACACAAAAACATTCTTTCCACCCATTCTTATTTTGTGGTGGACTGAGTTTTTCTTCTCAGCTGGAAGGATGCTGTCTATTTTTTTTTTTTTTTTTTGCAGTCACTCTCATCCTACCATTGCTTTTAATCTTTGCACTAAAGTCTAGGTCTCTGAAGTTTAAAAGATGCTTCCTTAAACTCTGATGCAAGAATGAGACCTCCTGAAAAGAGGCAATCTTACCTCAGGAAGTTCATACTTCTTGACATGAACAGACTAAAATCACTGCTTAATGGAGCTTGTGCAAACCTCATTGTCTACACAATTCTTTCCAGCTCATAATGGGGACAGAAAAATGTGAGAATGAAGAGACAATGAGCCCTACCCATCATCTTGAATTTAACAAGTCAAAAATAATTCAGAATATAAATAAAAAACAGAAATTTAGCACAACTAATTTTAGAAGAGAAAATTCAGCAGTGTAAATTTAAAGTTAAGTATTTTCATTCAGCCTTTCTATAATAAATCTCTTGTCAATAGCACAATAGGCTGTTGTAGGAGCTGCAACAAAAAATTTGGTTTTTAAAGCTATGGATACTCTTAACAAAACTTACAGAATAGTTCACTATATAAAATATGAATATTGGTACTCTTTCAAATCCTTTTTACTACAAAGTGCATTGAATTTTCATTTAATATGAGGACTTGGTATAAGAAAGATTGTGTATAAAATGATAGATTTATTGCATACTGGCTTTCAAAAAAGATTTAAAATCTTTTTAAAGAGGAGAAAAAGGGAAACTATCAAATATAAGCACAAATGCCGAAATTTACTGACCTGAAGGAGGATGTCAGTAGGGAGAGTTGCATTGCCTACAACAAGCTCTAGCTTTGATATCTACAAACATGTAAAGCCTGAATCAGCTGAGAATGCTTATCATGCCAGCACTGGGGATGAAGAAAGAGAAAAATGAGGAACTCAAGGTTAATCCCAATTACATAGAGAATATGAAATCTTTCTCTGTTTCATGAGACTATGTCTCAAAACAACAAAATAAAAAATTACAGGTAATAATAAAGTTTGAGATTCCTTCATAATAATATCAGCACCAACTCTGTCATGGGGGAGACTCCATTTACATCTCACAGTTATAAAATACAGAAAATTTTATAACCTTGTTTCTTTTCCCTTCATGACTTCCAATTCAACCATCTCACCTCTGTCGCTAGATACATTCCTCCTCAATTTCCTTTTCAACAAAGACCAGACCTCTAAGGGATGACAGCCAAACAAGAAAAAACAAGATGCAATAAGCAAAGAAAAAGATTTAATACAGAGGCTAGACAAGGCAACCCAATAAAATCAAGAGGGTCCCAAAAACCTATCTTATTTCTAGCCATTTGAGTTTCCTTTGTTGAAAGCATCCAGAAAACAATCATAGCATATACAGAGTACCTTTGTAGACCTATGCACATCCCATGTTTGCCATTTCAGTCTCTATGAGCCTTGCCTATTTGATTAAATGGACCACATTTTCCTGGTATCCTCCATACCTCCTGATTGCTACAATCTTTCCTCACACTGTTCCACATGAACCCAAAGGAGAGGGACATGATGGAAACTTCCAATTCAGATATGTTTCCTGCATAATATCTGCCTGTTAGTCTTTACACCCATTCCCAGTCTAGAGGCAGAAGATGCTTCTCTGTCAATGACTGGATGAGCTCTATCTATGAGTACATCAGCATATCATTAGAAATAATTTCAATTGTTTTTCAGTAGTGTTTGAGTCTACCCTACATTCCTTGTTTATCCTGTCTCTGGTTCCTGGCCATCCAGGTAGTGACAGCTTTGAGCTACTTCTCGCGTGTGCCTTGGGTAAAACCAAACACTGGCTGGACACTAGCACATGTTCCATTTTATAGAAAGGACACATTGTAGGTTGAGGGTTTTGTGCTAATTTGTTGTCTAATGTTATCATTTAGTAGCCTGCAGAGTACTTTCTTCTGCCAAATAGATTAGAAGGTAGGGGTGAAAGTTCCATGAGGCCACCAGGTTGACCTCTCTATATTCAATGAAATGTGTGGATGTGGTCATTATCAACCTGACACTCTTTCAGTTTTTAGAAAGAGACCTCTGTCCTAGCATCAAATTGGTTCTTTAAAGATTTTTAATGGACTGCCTTGGCCAACAATTCAACCCAAAGCAACCTAGTCCTATCATGAGAAGCTTTTCCTGGCTACAAAAGACTCTGTATCCTATGTTTCTAGGAATCTTCACTAGTGTCATTCTCTTAGAGTCCAGAAAGTTCCTACTGCACTAAGTTTCTACACTGTCCCACACATGCCTCCCAATTGCAAACTGTCTCACACTGCAGTCTCTCCAACTACCCTGCTCCACCTGATTTCTCTCACTCCTTTCCAAATCTGCCTCTACTATACCTGAAATCTGGATGATTTGGTCTTTTGATATATAATTTTCCACCTCTTTTTATGTTTTAGATATTAGTCAGCTATAGATGTGGAGTTCATAAAATTCTTTTCCCATTCTGTAGGCTTCTTCTTTTTCTGATTGATGGTGTTTTTCTCCTTACAGAAGATTTTAAGTTTCATGACAAAGATGTTGAAAAAAATTATTCATTCATAGTTGGTGAAATTGGAAACTGGTATACCAAATAAGACAATCTGTGTGAAGAATTCTCAAAAGCTTAAATTGGATCCTCAACATGACCCAGATGTATCACTACTTGCCATATGCCCAAAGGACTAGATAGCCTATGTTACACGTACTTTCCAGACATGTTCATGGACAGTCTACCTATAATAGCTAAGGAACAGAAATGATTGAACGACTCTTCAACTGATGAATTGATTGTAAAAGTGTGGTACACATACATGATGGAACTCTGTTAAGCCATAAAGATAAATAAAATCATAAAATTTACATAAATGGATGGAACTAGAAAATATACTGTGGGTTCCTTTCTCTGGGAGGCTGGGCTGAGAATCTGGTCACAGAGTTTTCTTTAGCCTTCTGGAGGTTAACCAAGGAAGGCCCTGTCTCTAGGAATTCTTCCTAAGCAGTGAGGGAGCTGTCTAGTCAGATGCCCTAGCTTGAGGGAGTGCAGAGTGGCTTCACACTTAGTCAGGAGTCCAGTGTCCTCTTCCATCTAGAGAAAGGGAGCCTCAGAGTTATAAAAAGACCAGATAACCAAGCATGTCTGGTTAAAATAAAGACAGTTGAGAGTCAAGGAGATAGATTTTAATTCACTAAGCTTAATGATAAAAGAAACAAAGACAGGGAGAGATGGAGAGAGAAACGGAGGAGTGCCCCCATACCAGACCTCTGGGTTTTTAAACCAAGGATATCTGAATTTCAGAAGCCACACCCAGGACACCTCCTGGAGCTTATCTCCAGGCCACTTTGACATGTGTTCCTTTAAAGAGACAGCTTTGACACCTTTTAGCCTACAATCTATCCAGGTTTGCTTTGGAAGTGTCCTGAAAGGAATTAGCCTTTTATCATATTTTGGACTTGTGGACTATTTCCAACATGGGGAACATCTGCCTATTTCCAATCATGAAGCTTACCAGGAGGAGGTGTCTCCCCCATCTACAGACAAAAGCCTACCATATCCCATGTAAAGTACTTCGGCCTATAAGGACAAATGCCATTTGTTCTCTCTTATTTGGAGATTATAGCTCTATGTATTTAGCTGTAAGTATACAAAATGGTTACTGAAATAATCAAAAGAGTAAAGAGCACCCATACAGGGGAGGTAGTGTTCTAGATATGGAAATAGTAGAATATGGGTAGCTTGAGGTAGAAAATGCAAATAAATGGAGGACATTATCTATGAAACTGAGGGGGATAATATGGAAGAAGTGGAAAGAAGAGAGAGAGAAAAAAAAACACTACAAATGATTGAAAAAGTCATAGAAAATACTTTTATTTTCTTAAAATATTTTTGTGTAGATTTATGTATTTCTTTAAATACATAAAAATTTTTTAAATAAGTTATGCCACATAGAGTTTTAATTCTCCTCCCACCTACCCAAGACCCATACACTATAACAAACACTCACTTCCATGCATTGAAAGTCTTCCCTGCAAGTCACTGGTATGAAGAGCTTAAGTAATCCCCAAAACAATATTGATGATTGTCACTGCTCTTGCTTTTTACCCAGAGGTTGAAGGTAATGCCCTATCACTGAAGATATTAAACATAAAACATAAATGTTGCAGGAACCAAGTCATCCCCCTTGAGAACTGTCTTTTATAGAATATAAAGTTGTTTTGCCATAAGTCAATGATTAAAAGTCCTCTCCATCTATAAGGCCTATAAATCACAGCAATGAATAGAATGCTAAGATATATCAGAAGGCAATAGGGCCACTTAGATAATTTGCATAAGCAACACACACTACTGTCTTCTTAAGGCCAGTATAGTATGGGTACTTCAAATCTAGCTAGTTACCAGAACCTAGAAGAGAACTTACATCTACCTTCCTAAACCCTAATAATATCAAGTTTATTCTGAATACTAATTTTACACCAACAGGTAAGTGGAACTTTGACCATCCATCGTTAGAAGCAGAGATGACAGAAATCTAAACCTGGTTAAAATTCAGAGGAATATTTACTATGTTGTACAACACTCCAATTTGATACGTCTACAACACATTTTCTAAACTAAAATCTTAGGGGAACATCAGAAAATGAGGATCGACAGATTGTAAGAGCCAGAGGAACAAACGTCTTCTATAAGATAGAATTTTGTATATATGACAGGGTGTTACATATATTAGATATTATTATGATCACCTAAACAAGACTAGGAGAAAAATACCAGTAGACATCTCAGCCTTGATGGGGTAAATCTCAAAAGTTATAAGAGGGATGGATGGAGGGAGGGAGGGAGAGAAAGAGAGAGAGAGAGAGAGAGAGAGAGAGAGAGAGAGAGAGAGAGAAAGAGAGAGAGAGAGGGAGAGACCAGTCTTTTCCATGAATGAGCTTCTAATCCAAGACGTCAGGCTTGAACACATACAAATGAGCAGCAGAAAATGATCTGAGCACACAAACACTCATCACACACACACACATTTTAACATTAATAAAAAGAATTTTTGGTTGTAGGAGAATGAAATAAAATAAAATAATGGGTAATCTAGGAGACAATAAATAAACTGACTCAGTACTTAGAAAAATATGGATTATAGTTTTACAATAAATTTTCCTTTTTTCCAAAATAATAGACTAATATACTAATAAAAATAATCACTTACTGTCAATAATAATTCATCAAAAGGTAGACAGCTTCATAAGTAGTTGTAATACTTAGATCTCAATGTAAGAAATAGATAATATAGCTATGGCTTTAAACACTAGGATTCACTAATACATCATACAATAATAAAAGATTCAAAATGATACCCTAGACATACTACCTTAACACAGAATATACTAGAAAACTCATGAAATTTTGTTTAAAATGAGTAAAGAGAATTGCTGGATTTGAAAATAGAATCTTTTTTTTATTTTACAGTGCAGTTTGGTAACTACAAAAGATACCTAGAAAAACTCAAAAGATATTTAGAAAAACTCAATGATTTCAAAATTTCAATATGTAACCAATAGAGAATACAGATTGATTTAGCAAAAAGTGATATAGAAAACATATTAAGCAATTGTACTATAAAAATATTAAGAACTGTACTATGTCTACATAACAGTGTTATGATAGATATATATGATAGACACAGTTAAAAGGATGAGCAGATAAAATACACTCTCAGAAAAGTAATAACATGCCCATATCTGTGGGAAACATAGAAAGCAGTGATAAAAGGAAAATTCATAGCACTAAGTGCCTTTATAAAGAAATTGGAAACATTGTACACAAGCAACTTAATGCCACTTCTCAAAACTCCAGAAAAAAAGAAGCAGAAACAGCCAAGAGGAGTAGACATCTGGAAATAATCAGACTCAGGTCTGAAATCGATAAATTAGAAAGAAAGAAAAGAAACAATTCACAAAATCAACAAAACCAGGAGCTGGCTCTTTGAGCAAATTCAACAAGGTAGACAAACTATTAGCCAAACTAACTAAAAAGCAGAGACACTATACAAGTTAACAAAATCAGAAATGAAAAGGGAAATGTAACAACAGACACTGAAGAAATACAAAGAATCATCACATCCTACTTAATGGCATATATGCCACAAAATTTGAAAATCTAAGGGAAATGGACAATTTTTTCAATTTATTCCAATTCCCAAAATTGAACCAAGAGCAGATAAACAAAATAAATAGTACTATTTCTCCTATAGAAATAGAAGCAGTCGACAATAGTCTCCAAACCTAAAAAAGCACAAGGCCAGATGGTTTCTGCAAATAATTCTACCAGACCTTCAAAGAAGAGTTACTATTGTTACTCTTCAAGCTACTCCAAAAGATAGAAACGGATGGAACATTACCAAATTCGTTTTATGATGTCACAGTCACATGGATACCTAAACCTCACAAAGACCCAACACAAACAAAGAATTTGAAATCAATTTCTCTTATGAACATTGACTCAAAAATACTCAATAAAATACTCACAAACCGAACCAAGAACACATAAAGATATCATTCACAATGACAAAGTATGTTTCATTCTAGGCATGCAGGGATGGTTTACTTTATGGAAATCAATCAATGTAATCTACCATATAAACAAACTGAAAGAAAAAAATGATCATCTCCTTAGGTACAGAAAAATATTTGACAAAATCCATCACCCATTCATGTTTAAAGTTTTGGAGAGATTGGGGATACAAAGATCATACCTAAATATAATAAGGACTATATATACCAAGGCAAGAGCTAACATCATTAAGTGGAGAGATACTCAAGGAAAATTCTTCTAAATCAGGGAAAAGGCAAGGCTGCCCACTTTCTCCTTACCTCTTCAATGTAGTTCTTTACGTTCTAACAGGAGAAATAAGACAACAAAAGGAGATTAAGAGGATCCAAATGGGAAAGGAGGAAGTCAAATGATCCCTCTTGCAAATGATATGATGGTGTATATAAATGACCCCCAAAATTTCTGGGTACATTCCCAAAGGGTGAGGCTCTGAAGATTATGCCACTGAAGAAGCAGACACTGACTGGCCAAGTGGAGCAGGTTCACATTTTTCTCACTATTTTGGCGTACAAAGAGTCACAATGGTCTTGGTGGCAAGTACTCCAACTATGTAGCCACCACCATGAGATGGGCCATCATCTTGGCAAAGCTTTCCATTGTCCCTGTGCAGAGTGGCTCCTGTGGGAACAAGGTTGGCAAGCATCTTACTGTTCCATGCAATATGATAGACTACTGTGGCTCTGTTTTTGTGTGTCCCATCCCTGCCCCCAGAGACACTGGGATCTTCTCTACTCCTATGCTCAAGAAGCTACCAATTATGGCCAGAATGTTACATATCAGTCCAAGGCTCACTGTCATCATGGGCAACTTTGCCAAAACCAACTTTGATGCTATTTCAAAGACCTACAGCTACCTGACACCTGACCTCGGGAAAGATACTGTGTTCACCATGACCACTTATCAGGAATTCACTGATCATCCTGGCAAAAACCAGAGTCTTTTCTGAGGACTGAGACTCCAGCTGTGGCTACCACATAGGGGTTTTTATACAAGAAAATTAAAGTCAATTAAGTCTGTTTTATAAAAAAGGTTTCTTTATTAATTTTATTCTAGTTGATGATGGCCCTGGCACATTATCATCTATCTACGTATGAATCAATTAATCAACTAACCTACCAAGCTATTTACCATTTACGTATCAATCTGCCTACTCTATCTATCTATCTATCTATCTATCTATCTATCTATCTATCTATCTATCTA
>OU015747.1:69640435-69732330 GCA_907169655.1 Acomys percivali
CTATCTATCTATCTATCTATCTATCTATCTATCTATCTATCTATCTACCTATCTATCTATGTATCACCATATCTATGATGCTCAATCCATCTATTTCTCCCTGATTTTGGTGCTATGGTGGACTACAGGCATTTGAGCCACATTTCAGCCCCAGTCCTTTGGGTTTTTTGTTTGTTTGTTTGTTTTTGTTTCCTTGTAATAGTTTTTTTCATAGAACATGAACAGAATGATAATCACATTACATGTACTATCCCAGTATATGCAAGCCATCCCCAGACCCTATGGGATGGTTATTATATCCATTTTACCTAAAAGAAATTTGAGGCAGAGAGGGGTCAGATAACACAGCCATGAGTTTCAGAGAGAATTTTCAGTTCTGACTTCAGTCTTTGACTGATTTTCTACATGATTGTTTATGATATTTTTCTAGCTGATGTGATTTTACAAGTCATTGAATCACTTGTTGAGTGCTTATTTTCTGAGCTCACAATGTTTTCTTTTTATGTTTTCAGAAGAAAGTAAAGTATGGTTTAGGCAGGATGAGAGAGACTGAGAAGAATAACTTCTAAATAGAAGCCTCAATGAGTGCCTGCCTTTGAAATGTGTGGCCTTCAATTGGATCATAGCCATCCATATGTTGGCCTGCAGCTGTTCTAGGAATGAATTATATAGTGAAGATATTTTATCTCAAAGATCAATTAGATTGTAAACTGAAAAAAAAACCTTTCTTTAATATCATTGTAATCTCTGAGATTGTGAAATATAAAATCTTTCAATATTTCAGTTTTAGTCCCTGATATTGAACAATAAATTTCTGTTTCTTGTGGTTGAGCTCTAATACACCTCTTATCCAAGAAGTTTCTGTCTATTGTCAACAGGAAATTAACATGTGTTTCAGACAGTCTTACACACACCTTTGATCTGAGAGCTATCTGTACATAGGATTTAATAAAGTTAAGTCTAGGTCAAGATGTGGAACATGAAAACAACTGATGGAGATTAAAAAGTAGGAGGGACTTTGAGTTAAGGAGTATTTAAGGCAGTGTGCAGAAGTAGAAGGGGCCTTTGGGGCTTTTAGCTCAAGGGATTTACACTTAAGATTTTAGCTCATTGGCTCTTAGCTCTCTAGCTCTTGAGCTTGTCAGTTCCTTGGCCTTTGGCTTTTTGAGTTTTGAGCTATCAATCCATTGGTCCTGTGATTTTTAGCCTTTTTCTCCTGGGATATCAGCTGAGCTGTAGAGCCTCTTGTGCCTTTGCCATCAAGGCATGAACAGACTTGGAAAGTCAGCTGGGTGCTTTCTCTGCCTCTCTGAGCTAGCAGGTTTTTCATGACAGCATCTGGATCATGAGTCTTTATTGGTAAAAATAGAATAATCAGAAAATTTCAATTTATAAATATCAATTCTCTTCTAAGAAGGCCTGTAGGAAATACATATCTCTTGAGGGTTTTCCTAAAGTTGTAGTATCAACCATTTTGTGAGAAACAGTACTTTTTTTTCTCTGTAGGAACTTTTTTATATTGGTACAGCTTTTGGTTCTATACCAAGAAACATAATATTAGGACTTCAATCTGTCCACAACAAATTCTTCTGTTGGAAATTTGACTACAAGTTGATGATGACCAGGGTAAGATCTTCATGAAAGTGATTAGGTATAAAATAGCAGGCAAACAAAAACAAGCAGCAGTGTTTTCAATGTTGTTTCATCTCCATTAGAATCCATGTACAACTGATTTTTCATACCTTTTTCTTTGTCAGTCTTTCTCATTCATCTGTGACAAAGAGTTACAGATTATGACATATGTTACTATAGGCAAGCATTAGACAATTTCTAATTATGTGTAGCATATAGTAAGTAATCAATAAATGCTTTTTTTTGGGGGGGGGTTGGTCAATCCTGAAAGAAACTTTGGATAAAAAAGAAATCACAAGAATGAGAATACATCTCTCATATAATATCATAAATGGGATCTTCAAATGCCCAAAAGCTACTAATTTGATTTTAAAATAAAATTAAGGTAAATGCAAGAAAATCTGATACTCGTTATAGGTATTGTGATTTTTATTTAGGCTACACTGTGTCTGAAATTTAGAAGCAGCCTAAGAGATATATTCTGAGATTGTGAGTAAGGGGCTTTCTTGAGACAATTAGTTGAAGTGGAAAGACAGGTCTTGAATGTTGGCAATGTCCCTCCCATGGGCAGGATATTAAAAGGATCAAAACAAAGAAAGTATGCTAACCTCAGGCATTCATTTCTCAATGTTTCAAGTTCATAGATATAAAAAATTAACTACCTCACATCAATGTAACCACATCTTACCCAAAATAATCAAATGTATACTTCAACATTAAACTGAAATCTACCCTCCCATCCTTCAATTGCTTTTATCAGATATGGTATGACATACTTCACATTGATTATTATAGAATTTGGCTCCAATTCCTCATCAATGTAGATAATTGTGTATTTATTTGATTCAGTGTAGGTCCTAAACAATGGACAAATAAAATTTCTTGAAATTTTATATTTTTCTGTTTAAAATCTATTTTATGTATATTTTATTTATTATAATTTACCCATATTACATGCCAATTTTTACCCACTCACTCTTGTCTTCCTGTTCTCACCTTCTCTTCCTCTTCTGTCCTATTGCCCTCCCATAGACCTCTGATGGAGGGGACCAGCCTACTTCACTCTTTGGTCACAACCTATTAGCTCTCATCAGAATAGCATATACCCTCTTCACCTGTGTGCCCAAAATGCCTTCTTGCAAAATGTCAGTCAGTGGTTCAGCAGAAGTCCTACTCCCTATGGATAATGAGCTGTCTAATGGCTACATCTGAACAGAGAATCTTGGTCCTTTGGATGAATTGTCATTTGTTGGTGCATCAGTTTGTGAAGGCCCCCTGTATCCAGATTTTATGGCTATGATGGTCTCCCAGTGATGGTGCTGCTCCCTCCCAGACTTTCCATCCACCCACTATTCCCTACAATACAAAGTGTTCCGCCAAGTGCCCAGCTTGGAGTCCCAGTATCTGTCCCAATTCCCCCTTGGTGGAAGCTCTTATTGGAGCTCTTATTGGAAACTCAATTTTAGGCTAATATCCACATACAAGTAAGTATATACCATGCATGCCTTTCTACGTCTGGGTTATATCACTCAAGATAAATTAGCTCTAGTTCCATCCATTTACCTGCAAATTTCAATTTTCCTTGTTATTAATAGCTGAATAGTATTCTTGTGGATCCCAGTTTCTTTATCCATTCTTTGGTTGAGGGACATCTAGGTTGTTTCCATATTCTAGCTATTACAAATAAGTTGCTATGAACATTGTTGAACAAATGCCTTGTTGTATGGTGGAGAAACTTTCAGGTATATGCACAGGAATTGTATAGCTGGGTCTTTAGGTAGAACTACTCCCAGTTTTCTGGGAAAGTGCCAGATACATTTTCAAAATGCTTGTATAAATCTGCATTCCTACCAGCAATGGAGGAATTTCCCCTTTCTACACATCCTTGACAAATTGAGATGTAATCTAAGATTTTTATTTTAGCCATTCTGATAGATTTAAAATGAAATATCAGGATCCTTTTGATTTGCATTTCCCTGATGACTAGGAGGAGCTTTGAGCATTTCTTTTAATGTTTATCAGCCATTCGATATTCCTATGTTGAGAATTCTCTGTTTAGCTCCATATCCCATTTTAATTGGATAATCTGGTTTGTTGGTATTTCATTTCTTGATATATCTATATATCTGTATCTATATCTATCTATATCTATATCTATATCTATATATCTATCTATATCTATATCTATATATCTATATCTATCTATCTATCTATCTATCTATCTATATATATATATGTATATATATATATATATATACATATAGAATATTAGCCCTTTATTGGATGTAGCATTGGTAAAAATATTTTCCCAAAGTGTAGGCTATCTCTTTGTTCTGTTGACAGTGTTCTTTGCCTTAAAGGACCTTTTGATTTCATAAGGTATCATTTACTGTTTAACTTAGAGCCAGATCTATTGGTGTTCTCTTAAGGAGGTTGTCTCCTGTGCCAATGAGTTCTAGGCTGGCTCTTCCCTACTTTTTCTTCTAACAGATTTAGCGTGTGGTTTTATGTTTAAGTCTTTAATCAACTTGGATTGAGGTTTGTGCAGGGTGATAAATATGCATCTATTTTCATTTTTCTACTAGTAGATATCCATTTAGAGCAGCACTGTTTGCTGAAGATTCTATCTTTTCCATTGTATGGTTTTGGCTTCTTTGTCAAAAATCAAATGTCTTCTGAGTTATAATTAGATTCCTTTGATTTACTACCATTTTTCTGCAGTACCATATTTTTATTACTGTTGCTCTATAGAACAAGTTGAGATCAGGGATAGCTATGCCTCTGGATGATCTTTTTTCTTTCTTTCTTTTCTTTTCTTTTCTTTTTTTTTTTTTTTTTTGTACTGTATCATTTTAGGTGTTCTTGGTAATTTGTTTTCCACATGAAGTTGAGAATTGATATTTCTAGGTATGTAAACCATTCTGTAGGTATTTTGATTGGGATTTCATTGAATCCTTAGGTTACTTTTGGTAAGATAGACATTTCTTCTATGTTGATTCCTCCCATTAGCCTAGGAGATTTTCCTATCTTCTGGCATATACTTCAATATCCTTCTTCAGAGACTTTAAGGGTTTTCTCATATAGGTCTTTCACTTTCCTTGGTTAGAGTTAAACCAAGACAATTTATGTTTTATGTGGCTACTGAGAAGGGTGCAATTTCCTTCATTTTTCTCAACACATTTGTCATTTGTATACAGGAAGGGCTACTGACATTTTAAAATTGATTATGTATCCAGCCATATTGATTAAGTTGTTTATCAGCTATAGGAGTTCCTTAGTAGAATTTTTGCAGTCACTTATGGTTGAATATTTTTGCATCAATGTTCATGAGGGAAATTAATCTGAAATTCTCTTTCTTTTTTGGCTTTTTGTGTGGCTGAGTTCTTAAGGTGACTGTCACTTCATAGAATGAGTTTGGTAGTAACATTGTTTATACTTTGTGGAATATTTTGAAGAGTACTGGTATTAGTTCATTGAAAGTCTGGTAGAATTCTGCACTGAATCCATCTGGTCTTGGAAATTTTTTGGTTGGCAGAATGTTAGTGATTGCTTCTCCTTCCTTAGGGTATATAAGACTATTTAATTTATTTGCCTGATCTTGATTCAACTTTGGTAAGTGGAATTTATCAAGAAAATTGTCCATATCGTTTAGATTTTAAAATTTTGTGGTAATCATGCTTTTGAAGTTTTATCTAATACTTCTTTGGATTTCCTTGATATTTGTCCTCATGTTTCTCTTTTCTTCTCTTATTTTGTAGATTTAGATATTCTCCCTTTGCCTTTTAATTAATTTGAGTAAGGTTTTGTCTATCTAATTGATTTTCTCAAGGATCCAGCTTCTGGTTTCATTGATTCTTTGAATTGTTTCCTTTATTTCTAATTTATTCATTTCAGCCCTGAGTAAGATGGTTTCTGGACTTCTACTCCTCTTGGGTGTGTTTCCTTTTTTCCCTAGAGATTTCAGGTGTTCCAATAACTTGCTTGTATGAGATGTCTCCTATTTCTTTATAAAGGCACTTACGACTATGTATTTTTCATAGCACTACTTTCATTGTGTCCAAAAGGTTTGGATATATTGTGCATTCATTTTAATTGAATTCCAGGAAATCTTTAATTTCTTTCTTTATTTCATCCTTGACCCTTTCATATTGAGTTGAAAATTGTTCAGTTTCCATGTGAGTGTAGCATTTTTTTTATTCCTATTCTCAAGTTCAGCTTTGATCCATGGTGGTCTTATATAATACAGGGCATTATTTTGATTTTCTTCTATTTATTGAGGCTTGCCTTGTGACCAATTATATGGTCAATTTTGGACAAAGTTCTGTGAGGTGTTGAGAAGTTATATTTTTGTGTTTGTATGCAAAGTTCAGTGGGCACCTATTAAATCCATTGGATTCATGACCTGTTATCTTCATTATTTCTCTATTTAGTTTATACTTCAATGGTCTGTCCATTGGTGACAGGGGTGTTAAAATCTCCCACAGTTAATTTGTTGTGTTCGATGTGTGATTTAAGCTATAAAAGTGTTTCTTTAACAAATGTTGGTGCCCTTGTATTTGGGGCATAGATATTCAGGATGGCAATGTCCTCTTGGTCGACTTTTCCTTTGATGGGAAGTGTCATTAACCATCTGTTTTGATTAATTTTAGTTGAGAGTCTATTTTTATCAGATGTTAGAATAGCCATTCTCTAGCTTGCTTCTTGAGTCTGTTTGCTTGGAAAACCTTTTTCAAGCCCTTTACTCTTAGGTAATGTTTACCTTTGTTGCTGAGATATTTTTTTGAATGCAGCAGAATGTTGGATTTTGTTTCCCAAACCATTCTGTTAGTCTGTGTCTTTTTATAGAGGAGAAAAGCCCATTGATATTGAGAGATAATAATGAACAAAGGTTGTTAGTTACTTTTGTTGTGGAGTTGTTGGTGATAGTGTGTGGCTGTGCCTGTTTTCTTTTGGTTTTGCTCTTATGAAATTATCTTTATTTTCTATTTTATTTGATGTAGTTGGTTAGATTTTTCCTCCTCATATCCTCTAGAGCTCAGTTGGTACATAGATATTGTCTGAATCTGGTTTTGTCATGAAATATCTTGCTTTCTCCATCTAAGGTGCATGAAAATTTTGCTGGATATAGTAGTTGCTCTAGCATCTATGTTCTTTTAGTGTCTGCATAATATAAGATGAGGCCCTTCTGGCTTTCATGGTATCTATTGAAAGTTGGGTGTGATTCTGATAGGTCGGCCTTTATATTTTACTTGGCCTTCTCCCCTTGCTGCTTTTAATATCCTTCCATTTTTCTGTAGATTTAGTGTTTTCCTTATTTTGTGGCTGGAGGAAATTCTTTTCTGATCCAGTTTACTTAGTGTTCTGTATGACTTTTTTATGTTCAAAGTCATCTCTTTTTTTAGGTGGGGACATTTTATTCTATGATTTTCTTGAAAAGATTTTCTGGTTCTTAGAGCCTGGCTTCTTCTTTTTCATCTATTCCTAATATTCTTAGGTTAATACTTTTCATGGTGTCCTTGATTTCTTGGATATTTTGTGTTATAAATTTTTCTATTTTAATGTGTTCTTTGAGATATGCATTAATTGATTCAATTGTATCTTCAACACCTGGGATTCTCTCCTTTTTTTCTTTAATTCTTTTGTTGATACTTAACTCTATGATTCCTGATCTCTTATCTAAGTTTTCCATTTCCAGGGTTTTCTTGGTTTATATTTTCTTAATTGATTCTAGTTCCATTTTCTTGTCTTGGACAGTTTTAATAATTCCATTGGTCTGTTTGAGTGTGATTTCCTGTTTGTCCCCTATGGTCTCTATTCATTTGTTTATATTTTTGCTATAACTCTTGAAAAAAATTGTTTATTTACTCTTTGTGGTTCCCAAATAACTTCACAATCATCCTTTTAAGGTAATTTTCGTGAGATTCAGCTACATTAGAGTGTTCACTGCTGTTTGTGATTTCGAGTGAAGCCATGCTGCTCTGGTTTTTGTTGATTGTGTTCTTACTCCTTCCACTGATCATCTGCTGAGGGGACTCAGGTTTTTTAAGCTGGCATTTGAGAGGGGTGTCCCTTCAGAAGGCAGCTGCTTGGTTTAATGGCTTATAAGACACTGCACACCTAGGAAGATAGATTCACCTGATGTCTGCCTCCTAGAATCCATGATTCCATAGGATTCCTCTGACTACTTGATCTGCTCAGAGGGATCAGCCTCAAATAAGGACAGGGGATTGGAGTCTACAACACTGTACGTAGGATCCAGATGCTGTTTTTGAGGGTCCCAGGTTTCATTGCATAGATTCTCTGTTCCACAGGAGGTGTGCACTTTCTCCAGTATTCAGAAGAGTGCAGTGTGCTTGATGTTTGTGAGTACCAAACCCAGGTGATGTCCAGCCATGATGGGGAAGTGGGGCTGGATCTGATCCTTCCTTCCGCATGTATAGGACAGAGAAGCCATCATGTAGGTGCTTTGGATTCAGCATCCCACTGTTTGCTCACCAGTTTGGCTGCTCTGTACCCATCCTCTGTACCCCAGAGCCCTGCTCTAATTCCAGTGTTTGATAGTGTTGGGTGTTCAGAACTTGTGAATATCAAATCCGGGGTAGTTCTGCCTATGATGAAAGTGGGCACACTGGTGCTCCTGGCATGCTTCCTTCAGTTTGTTTTTATTCTGTGCTCCCTAGACATGGTATATATACGGTGCCATCATCTTGGAAACTCATTTCTTGAAAATTTACAGAGACAAATATAAAATTATATATATATATATATATATATATATATATATCTTATTCAATTATAAAGCAAAAAAATATTTAAGTAAAGATAAATTGGTAAAGGGCAAACATATGAGTTTTTTAGTGATTTAGTGTCATTTCAATTTACAACATGTTCATTTCAGATATAAAGACAGTATTATAAAACATTGAGTTTGATGTCCTAAGCTATTGCTGTAACCAGTTTCATTTGGGGAAAAATATAAATCACTAAGGTGTTTCACATCTTTGTCCAAGACTTTGTGTATCACAAATCCATTTAACAGGGTTATGATCAAAATAGAGATTACTAATAAAACACAACTGTAACTATAAAAGTGAGCATAAAGATGACTTCCTAATTGTGTTTTGGATCTATACTGGCAAAAGTCATCTGTTATGTAAGCCAAATCTGTCTCCACTGAGTCTAAATTAGCTTCCAAGTAATACTATACGTCACATAAATCACACATTTTGGATACATATCTTCTGATGTTTCATACTCTTTGTATATTTATCAAGAGACATACTAGTGACCATTTGATTTAACAAATGCGCAGACCCTGAAAGTGTAACAATATGAACTGTTGTGATGGTTCCAGTGATAGTTACATGATTTATAAATGCTATTAAAATACATTTCGTATGGATTGTATGAGGTTGAAGTGTGAATTAGAATACATCAAAAAACAAGAACAAACAGCAGGACAAGTTGAAGAGGTGAATTGTAATGTTATGTTTTTTATATTTCCTGGAAACTAATACTGTGTTTGTTGAAAAGTTTACTGAAATATTTGCCTTGAAATGGAATTAATTTTTGCCAGTATATATATTTTTTACTTTTCTTCCAAACATCATGATTTTCCTTTTACGTTAAACACCTCCATTGTGATTAACTAAATCTCAGTGGAGTCAAAAGATGTATATCCTTGGTAAATTTCTTTGTAATTCCTGTTCTGCTTATTATTATTATTGTCTTCCTGGCATACAAGAGAGCATTTCAGTTCCTTGAAGTCTATAAATATAATATAAAATGTGTGTATATTTTGCTTTTGGTCAGGATCAGTTATGAGCGGAGATTTGATGATGATTTTTATATCCTGTATGTGGGATCATAGCATTCCATAGGCACAAAAAACGGAGAGAAAAACTATTTTTCATGGAAATGGCATATAGCGATCGGAGAAAGCACTACAAACTATTCATGGAGTAGAGCCTCATGGTGGAGATGTTACATCCTTTGGAGTGAGATAGATTTCCATTTAATTCCCAACTGTCACTTTTCAGCTTGGAGGATGTGAACAAATTACTCAGTGCTTGTGAAGTTCAATTTTCTCATTTATAAAATGTGATTAATAATGACAGCCTCTTAGGAAGTTTATAAAGGTTAAATGAGAAATTTTGTGTAAATCCTTTAGTTCAATGTTGGGCACACATAAGTAATTAATTAGGTCAGAGGGTGAGCTGTTATGACAGAGATATAAAAAATGCGGTACCTGAAACAGGTACTATGAATTGCTGTTTCCTGAGACAGTGTAGTGAAGTAGGAATCCAGAGAGACCCATAGCTCTTCCTAGTATGTAATTAAAAGTCAGACACAGGTTCCTTTAATATTATTACACAACTATAACTTCAAGAGTTATGTTGCCGGCAACTGTGATGCTGACCCATGTTATATCAGTCAGAGTACCAACAAAAAATATAGATTGCAATACAATGGCATATTTTCAAGGAGTTGGGTTAGGGGACAATATGAAGCACTAATGTTCAAGTCAACAAATCAAGTTGATTAAATATATAGAATGGAACTACAATGAAAACTATAAAGAGACCTTCCTTAATGGAGAAGGAGTAGTATCTAAAATGTGTGAATACGTATGGAATTATAACAGTGAGTTCTATGGGGATTTCAATGTTTGATAGTCCTGGAGTGGAAGCATCAGTTGTTTAGCACATGATGACTGGCCAACTTTAGAGTTATCTTTAAATATACTCTGCAGGAGGGTACAATACTTTACCTGAGTGAGTGAGCCTGAAGATTTAGGATCTGACTTCATCTTAGGCCTATTCAATGAAAATACACTGCTTAACAGGATTCCATGTAAATTTGCATGGTTATAGTTTAGGAATTACAGTTTAAACATTAAAATATATATGATCCATTATATTTTGGAGCAAGAAAATAAATTAATTGTCATTTAGCTATAGATATTTTTGTATTTTCTCTACTGAGATGTGTTGTGGAGTCTTCAGCCTGATTTAAATGTGACTACAGTTGTGTAATTGCTATCATCCTGTGTACAGAGAAGGCTGTTTTTCATTTGTTTTGTTTTGTTTTTCCTTTTCTTGTAATCGTTTTCCTTCTTCAATGCCATAAACATAACTTAAGCATTTGGAAACAAATATCTTTAAGTATTTTAAACACTTCTATCATGGGTTTAGAAACTTATTCCTTAAGACTTTGGGTATTGATTATCTATTACCAAAAGTTTTGGTCAATCCTTCCATATGGTCAGCTCTCTCTTCCTGTGACCATCTTCATTAATGATTTTAAGTTTTATTAATGTGTTTCTAGTTTTCAGAGCTACACTTCTTTAACTCATCTCAGGAACTATGTTGACTATGATACTCCCACCTTTGTTCCCAGATGATAGAAGATAGCTGATTCTGAAGCTTTGACAATACTGCTGACTCATGAGGGCTTCTATAAATGTTGTGATGATGAGAATTCTCTCCTAGCTCTTTCTTTTGTTATGATTAATACATTTTAATTTTCACATAATAGATCCATTCCTTATACTTGAATTTTATCTAGAATGTTACAAACTAAGGCCAATATTGAACCTCACTGGCATTATGACACACAATTTCTTCCCACACAGAATCTAAATACCTTTACCTAGAGACAGCTCCTCAAATGCATCATTCTAAGTAAGAATAACTTATGTTTTATAAGCTTTGTCACACATTCAGAATTCAACTTCATTTATGAATTTTAAGTTCATACAAGTAGACAGTATCTTCCAATTTTCTCATAAACAAACTATTTACTGCCAGAAATTATACTTTTATATCATCTAAAGTCTAGGAATTGACATGTACTTGCCAGAAAATTATAGTTTGCTGTTTTGGACTCAGGGAGAAGCTGAGGCACTAGAATTTTCAAATTAGTCTGTGATGAACTTCCAGTTTCTGCACACAGAAAAATCAGATGTCTTCAACTGGAAAACAAGATTTTCAAATCTTCCAAAGACAATTCAAGAGTCCTATCTGCTGCCATTACTATATTTTTATTAGCATTTGTCATTTTAACAAGACAAAATAGGTATTTAAGATTATGATTCTGGAATTCAAAACAGTAGATTCTGATCTAAATCTCTAACTCTTATTATCCACACAGATTTTTTTTTCAAATTGTTTTATTTTAAAGGGTTTTGTGAATGTCACATGAGTACCATATATACATAATGTCAATCCTTCCATATTGACACTACAACTCTTTCCAAATACACCCAGTCTCTTTCAAATTTATGATCTCTTCTTTTTAAATGTATGGCTTCATATATGCAGACAGTTATATTTCTATATAAGTGCAACTCACTGTATCCATTTTGTGTTTCTCATGTGTGTACATATTTAGGGCTGACCACTTAGTGTTGGATAAAATATTATGGGGTTCACCCCTGAAGAAGACTAAATAAGCATCCCCATCTCCATGGCCATTATTATTTCAATTTAGCAATTGAGCTATAGATGTGTACTTGGGAGATTTCCTCCATCAACACTGGAATGACTATTAGTGGAGTTATTATGTAGGTCTTATTTCCTTAACCATACTGGTGAGATTTTATGGGTACAATTCTTCTGATATATAGAGGAAAATATATTGCAGCTGATGCTTGTTCTTTGGCTTTTACAATCCTTTTTAAAAAATTTTCCCTTGCTTCTTCCATCTTTCACAGTATTCACCTCCCCTAGACCTCTAACCAGTGGGGTCTTCCTGCCCCAATGTCTGACCATTGTCTATCAGGTCTCAGCTGGATAGCCTGCACCCCTTCTTCTGTGTTCTCACAGGGCCTCTCTGCCAAGAGGCAGTGAAATAATCATGGGCACCAGAGTTCATGTTAGAGGCAGTCCCCAGGCTTTTACAATCCACACCTCATCTTTAATAATGTTTCTGGAGTCTTAGGTTTACCAGTTGTATGTGGATGTGTTAGCTTATGTTTACCACTGCTGTCATTCTAGTCTCCGTGTTTTGGCCAATAGTGGTTTTCTGTAATAGTCTCTGGTTTAAAAAAAAAGCTTCTTTGATGAGGAATAAGAGCTACAATATTTTCTGTGCCTTTCCCTCAAAGTAAGTTAAGAAGTATGATTTATGAAATATCCTAAAATATACACCCATTTAAAGAACTGTTTACAGTTAGGAGTGGTGGCTCATGTATTTAATCCTAGTACTTGTGAGACAGAGGAAGTTTCCAGGCCAGCCAAGTCTATGTAGTAAGATCCTTTCTGCCCCCACTCCCAAAATACAATCTTACAAAAGAGAACTCGGCTTCTACATGTTAATGGATTCAGCCTCATACACGAGTCACTCAATTGTTGAATTTCATTGAGGTCCACAACTCTGCAGAACAGAACCTGAAAAGAAAACCAGTACTTCCACAAGAGAAAAAAAAATGTGGTGTGAATATGAATTCCCAAGGATAAATTTAGTTTCTTCACTAATTCCATGACTGAGTCTATGAGAAAATGAGAATCTGTGGAGATATATAAGCAATGGATTTTTAAAAAATTAGATTGTGAGAACATCAATTCCTTTTCACAATCTGTGGTCAAGTTCTAGGCACAGTGCCACACCATCTGTGTAGAAGAATGAAAAGTATAAATTCAAGCTGGGTGGCCATATGCAGAGCTAAAACATGAGGGTTTATTTACTAAAACAAAAGATGGCTATTAGATGATATGTATTTTCTTATAATAAATTCAATGGAAGTTAAATGAAGTATAAAATGAGTTTATATTAGTGAAATGTGATTTAATCAATAATTGAAAAGGTATATATTTGTTCAATGAATTGTTTTTAAAATTTTAAACACAAAATAATGTTTTCTTTGTGATTTTTATCAGGCTGTTAAGAGATATGGTAGGCTACCCCTTAGAGTAAAATCTATAAAAGCTTTAGATCAGTGCTTTGTGGACAAATGATGAATATTAAACTATTATTAATGTGTTTTTATATCTTGTGTAGAAGGTGAACATGGCATTGATGATAAGAGAAGTAATGGAATTCTATTTCAAGCACCAACCATATGACAACACTTACTATTTATTATATGTTAAAACAAAAATTATGACCTTTGATGTTTTCTTTTTGGTGGAGTAAGAAATGTTTCCATTTAAGAGGTTTAAATGACATTTTAAATAGAACTGCTTCAGACATTGTGACAGACAGAGCAACCAGGGACTACAAAGTGAAAAAAAACCAAGTCTTATGAGATGTATGTGTCTTATAGAAAATACAACCTCACATACTCAGAAATACGAAAGACCTTAATGTCAAGGAGAACATGAGCTACTTAGCATTGGGGGAAAATGTGTAGATGGCAAATGACAGAAAGATGTGTCTAATAAAGCTCTGGTGTGATAATACAATTCTTAGCTTTGGAGATAGGGGCTGAAAAGAATGAAGGAATAATGTAAAAATATATAGTGATGATAGGATAAAAAAAATTGTGAATCAACTCCTCAACTTAATGCCTTAATTGTTACTTACAAGGTATATAATTTTGTAAATACATGAAATATAAGTTGAATTTTACATAAATTGGTATAGATTTCAAAGTTAAGATTGTTTTTCACACACATTACATGTATTTCTGTTCTAATATGTGGTATTGTACCAATAATACAAGGTTCACTTTCCATAATTTTAAAGTGCTGTTGCACGCTGTTTAGGATAAATAAGTTATGCAAGTTAATTGTTAGTTGATCAAATTATGGTCATTTCAATTACTATTATAGTTTTACCACAGGAATATATACCTTTGGTGCTAGGTGTAACAGATAAATATGATTCTACAAAATGATAAGGTGAAATAGTTACATAAGGTCTTTAAGAACCTCAGAGACATATAGAATATAGCACTTAAAATGTTATTGTTATTTCAAAGATACATTAACAATGAGACAGGTTAACTTCTGGCAGTATCCAGCCTACATTAAAGAAGATGATAATAATAAAATAACCTCTTAATGGAGAGGGCTTTAAATGTGGCAAACATGCCCCTGAGCAAAAATCCCTCTTTCTGCCTCAGACAGAATTCTGACTAAAAATGGGCAAGCTTGGATGTAGGTAGAGTTGATGACCAAAATCAGCCAAGACAGGGTAAGCAAGTCCTCAAGAATTCTTGCATCAGAAATATGTCTGTCAGATATATTGGGCAAGAAGGCTGAAGATGATACTACAACATTATAGAGTATTTTGGGTGACTTCTTAGGCAGCACTCTGTCTCTGTCATCTTCTCATTTGAGAAGCTGCTAACCAGCACTCCATGTATACTCAGGTATTCCTTCTCAAGTCTCTGATGGAGTTGAAGAATAGATAATTTAGCTTTACAATTAATCTTAATTTTTTAAGGATTAAGATAGTTTTAGGTCTAGATAGATGTCTTAAGTTGATAATGACAAGATAAAATAGATATTGATTTACATTCAGAATTTTAGACTCACCAAGATAGGAGAGATGTTTTCCTCAAGGCTTCCAAATAGAAATAGTCAAAACACTATGAATGTTTTATATATATTTCTTGATTGACTCATGGTTCTTCTTGTTGTAGATAATTTATCATATACATGTAATAATATATATATATATACATATATATAAAATATTTAATAAAAATTTGCAAAAATCTTTTGGGACTTTAAACATTAATATATTAGATGTTTTGAAGTGTTATAACATATAATTAGTTCCTTACATTGAAATTATAATACTTATACTTTTCTATTTAATGAACTAATTTGGTTTAGTCTCTGCCAGATGAAATAGAAAAGGTAATTTCATTTTACATTAAAGGCACTGAAGTTAAAGATTTTTATAAATACCTTTACATATTAAAGTATATAATCTAGCTTTGATATTCAAATATTTTATTTGTTTATTTTTATTGTCAATGGATTCTTCTTTCATGCAATATATTCCAACTGTAGTTTCCCATCCCTTTACTTATAGATTCTCAAATCCTGTCTCTGCAAAACCCGCCCTCCCTTCATTTCCTCTTTTAAAAAAGAGCAAGAAACAACAGTACAAAACAAGGTACAATTAGATATGGGAAAAAGCCTGGCAGTGGTGGCGCATGCCTTTAATCCCAGCACTCAGGAGGCAGAAGACAGGCAGATCGCTGTGAGTTCAAGGCCAGCCTGGTCTACAAAGTGAGTCTAGGACAGCCAGGACTACAAGAGAAACCCTGTCTCAAAAACAAAACAAAAACAAACAAACAAACAAAAAAAGATATGGGAAAAGCCCTCATGCTGAAACTGGACAAGGCAAATCAAAGAGAAAGAAAGAAGCCCAGTTACATGCAAAAGAGTCAGAGATACTTATACTCACAATGTCAGGACTCTAACAAAAGCATCAAAATAACAGCCATAAAGTATACACAGAGAACCTGGTGCAGACTCATGCAGGACCTGTACTTGTCACTTTAGTCTCTTTTAGCCCAATTAGCCTGTTTAGTTGATTTGATGGGCCATGTTTCCCTTGTGTCCTCCATTCCCTCTGATTCCCATGATTTTTTTTTTTAGTTTACATGGATGCTAATTTCCTAAATAATGGATACAGAGGAATCCCCATATTTAGGCACATATACTCTTTCTGTATGTAATACTGTATGTATACTCTTTCTGGATAGCAATGGGAACCTACACTTACTCCCATCTGCTGTCCAGGGAATCCTCTTTAATGATGACTGTGCAATTATTATTCTATGAGTATACAAAAATATATTTAGGGAGATATAGATAAAACTCAGATGTTAAGAACACTGACTTTTCTTACAAAGTTCCTAATAACAATTCCCAGCAACCATATGGTTGCTCATAGCCATCTATAATGGGATCTGGTGCCCTCTTCTGACATGGAGACACACAAGGAGACATAATACTTTATAAATAATAATAATGAATAATATCATGAGGTATCATTTAATTGATTTAGGTTTTTTTTTCTTGTAGGACTCTGGACTATCCAGTCCCTGGATCTTGGATATCGAGGAAATATAGCACATGAAATCATTCTTGTGGTGTGGGTCTTGACTTAAAACAAACATTGATTGGCCATTCCAACAAGCTCTATGCCAACACTTCCCCTACATATCTTTCAGGTAGAACAGATAATAGGTCTAGGTTTTCGGGCTTTCTTGGTGTCCATTTTTCTCTGTCTATAGGTTGTAGACTATCATTTCGTGCCAACAATTCTATAATATAGCAGTTAACTTTCCAATCAAGCACCAATTTAACCTTTCGTGTTTCAGTGAAGGCATGGTTGTTTTCTTTGGCAACGGGGCCCAGTTCTCAGTTTTCAGAGGACAATCATCTGTCCTATAAGCAGAATGGGTTGTTTAGGGATCTAACAATTCAACTTAATGAAACCTAATCCCACCACCAGGAAGCCTTGCTTGGGACCAAAAGACGGCCAATTCATTTTCTGTGTCCTATACTACTAGAAGCAATCACTAGGGTCGGGCTCATAGGTTCCTGGTAATTTCCACTTCACTTCATTAGGTTTCTACACTACACCCCACCCACAACAAAGCTGGACAATTCCAACTGTCTCAAACTGTACTTTCTTCCTCCATACCCCCTATCTAATCGTTTTTACCCCAGTCCAGTCAATCAGCAAAATTTATTCTATTTCCCCTTCCCAGGGAGGCCCTTGCATCCCCACAAGTGCCGTCCTCTTTACCTAACTTCTCTGGGCCTGTGAATAATAGCTTAATCATCATTTACTTAACAGTAAATATCCCTTATAAATGAATACGTACCATATCTCTCTTCCTGGATCTGAGTTACCTCATTCATATTTTTTTCTATTTCTATCAATATGCTTATAAAATTTATAATGAGATTATATATATTATATACAAATATATATTATATACACAGACATGCACACAAATATGTAAACTCACATATAGTGAAATGAGTGATTTTTACCTTCTATTACTACATTTTCTTTCTAAAAGAATAAGCAATCTTTGATTATCTGAAACCAGATGATTCTTTAATATAACCATTTCAAATAGTTTTATAACATATATATCCCTAAAATGACAATATGAATAGAAAAAGCCCTAATTTTGAATATTTTCAATGACTGTCATAGTTCATTTTGTTTTCAAACGTTTCAATTTCAATGAAATGTTAATTCTTTACTTTTACAGATATGATTTTATAATGCATATTTATGTTTCAAAAAGATGAAAAGGCACAAAGAAGATGACTGAGGTGATCATATGTCTTCTTATTTTTTCAGTTTCTGTTTCTTCTAAAAGATAACATTCATACATCCCTTTTAAAATGTTTTATTTGCTGACTAACTTACAGAGTTTACAAAAGCTAAAATTCTTTAGTGCACAGAGATTCAATAGTTTGGCTTTACAGTAGCATGAATTAATTAAACTTATAAGGTGTTATAATAGAACACAGATAATTATGAAAGAACTTTCAGACTCCATTAAAATAGTCCTATAATAATATACCTCTTGAAAATATTTAGTACCAAAATTGTGGTGAGTTGCAAATACATATTTTAGAAATCTCTTTTGAGATATACAGCATGTCTCAAGTGCATATTGCTACAAAATAGGATGAAAATAATTAATGAAAACACAAAAATTAGTTTCTGTCTTGCCTTACATAAATAGAAAATGGGGTAGCTTAGCCAAATATTAGTCTCAATGGAAATAGAAGAAAAATATGTGAAAATGTGTGTGTGTGTGTGTGTGTGTGAGTCAGTTCTTTGTATATGTTAGAAGATAGAGAAAACTTGAAAATATTATATAGAAAAATATATATTTTATTCTTTTGTTTTCTACATATACACTTACATTATTGTACCTATATACAATAAAACACCTAAAGCAAGAAGAACTATGAAACAATCAGGGATTATATAGATGTTACATTCTTAGTATTTTGGTTATTTGTATTTGGTAGCCTTGAAGAAAACGTCTTTCCTATCTTAGTGAATCTAAAATTTTTAATGTAAATCAATATCTATCTTATCTCATCATTATCAACTTAAAATATCTATCCAGACCTAAAAGCATCTTAATCACTAAACAACTATGCTTATTGTAAAACTAAACAATCTCGTCTTCAACCCCATCCGAGCCTAGAGAAGGAAAAATGTTAATTACCTGAGTAAACTCGAAGTGCTGGCCAGTAGCTTCCAAAATGAAAAAATGACAGAGACAGTTTGCTGCCAGAACTGTCTTATACATTGTACCAAAAACTCTCTGTTAACACTGGAGCATCTTCAGCATTGTGGCCCAATTTATCTGACTGACATATTTGTGAGGCAGGAACTATTGAAGACTTGCTTACGTTGCCTTGGCAGAGTTTGCTCATCAATTCTGCCAGCTCTAAGCTTGTCCTTTTTGGGGGTAGAATTCAGTCTGTGGTAGAAAAAAGGACATTTCCCTAATGACTTGTTTGCTACCTTTGAAGCCATCTTCATGAGGAGTCTCCTTGAAGTTATATATCATCTTTGAGGTAGGCTGGGTGTTGCCAGTAGTTTACCTGTCTCATTGTAGTGAATCTTTAAATGAATAAAAACATTTTAATATGCCATATTCTGCATGTCTCTGAGGTATTTGAAGACCTCTAACTATGCTACTTTATCTTTCTATAGAATCATATCTGCTCCACTTAAGATGTATATTCTTGTGATAAATGGAGATTAATATTGACATGACCATGATTTGATGAGCTAACAATTAATTTGCATAACTTATTTATATTAAACAGCCTGCAATAGCACTTTCAAAGTATTGGACGTAAAACTTATATTATAATTGAGTTATGCATAGAATACTACATATTAGATCAGAACTATATATAATTTGTATGAAGAATAATATTAAATTTGAATTCTATACCACTGTATTTAACATTAAATTTATTTGCATCTATATACAAAATTCTATAGAAGTGAATCTAAAATAACAATTAAGGCACTAAGTTAAGCAGTTGATTCACTAATCTACTTTTTGTACTATCTTCCCTATATATTTCTATACTCCCCCTTCTTTTTTTCAAGCCCTATCTCTTAACTTAAAAATGGAAGATAAAGGAAAAGAAAGACATTCCTGAGTCCAAGCATGTTTTCTATCAAAATAAGACAAAGAATAACTTATAACCAACGCCCATTGAAAATAATTCTGTATAGCCCAAGAGAGAACCTAAAAACTCTACCTGATCCCCCCTTAATGGAAAAGGGGCGTCATTCACTTAAGTTTTCTTGCAGCTGATTTGTGACAAATAATTTCTTTATAGGGACCAACATAAAATTGGGGAAAATGGTCAAACAAGCTATGAATAACACTTGTGGTCCAGTTTCTAAATGTTGAGAAATTCCAGAATTAATTAGAGTCCTATAAGCGACAATATGAAATGCTGGACCAATTGGGATTGGAAGCATTGGTCAAGTTGTCCTGGGAACTGTCTTGTTCTGATGAGGAACAACAACTGATGCACTTACTGCTGGACCATGAAGTATGCAGGATGTCAGTGTCCAACATACTGAGAAGAACGTATCCTGTCAGATCTGATCAAATGTCAGCATCCAGTTCTTTATTTTTCTGAAAACATATACTTTCTCGCAAACATTATACAGTCATACAAGTATAAATGTATAAGGTGCATATGATGCACAGATTAATTAAGGCTGGTTCTCTGCTGTTTGAATGAACATAAAATTTAGACATCTGTAAATCTTCACTCATGTCAGAGTGATTCTGTAGAAAAAAAAAAGCAATGTCTATGCCTAGATATTCATGTCACAGCCAGTCTCAGAGCTATTCCTATAAATTGGGATTAGGAATAAAACTAACCTGCTTGCTCTGCAGTTTGAATTCTTCACATCCCAATTGTATCCTCTTCCCTCATCCCCTCTACCCCCTCCACTAGTCCTCAAAAAGGGGAACCCTAATCTCCTAACAACTGACATCAGCCTATTAAGTCTCATCTGTACTACCTGTAACCTCTTCCTCTGTACCCTAGCAAGGCTACCCTGCCAGGGCAAAGCAATCAAATTTCAGTGGACAGAGTCTGTGTCAGAAGTGGTCCCTATTCTCCACATTGTGGGACACAAAAGTAGGCTGTGCTACTAAATCTGAGCAGAGGGTCAAGGTCCATATCATACATGGTCCTTGGCTGATATTTCAGTCTCTCTATTTTAGTGTAGTAATCTGGTATTATGTTGCTAATATCCACTTATGAGTGAGTATATACCATGCATGTCTTTCTGGGTCTGGGATACCTCACTCAGGATGATCTTTTCCAGTTCTATTCACTTGACTTCATATTTCAAGATTTCCTTGTTTTTAATAGCTGAATCGTATTCCATTGTGTAAATATACTACAGTTTCTTTAACCATTCTGCAGTTGAGGGACATCTAGGTTGTTTCCGGATTCTGGCTATTACTAATCAAATAAAGCTGCTATGAACATAGTTGAAAAAATGTCCTTGTTGTATGGTGGAGCATGTTACTGATATATTCCCAGGAGTGGTATGGTTGGGTCCTAAGGTAGTGTTATTCACAATTTCCTGAGAAAGCATGAGATTGATTCCAAGGTGGTTGTACAAGTTTGTACTCCCATCAGCAATGGGGGAGTGTTCCCCTTTCTCCACATCCTTGCCAGCATGTGCTGTCATCTGAGTTTTTGATCCTTAACATGCTTATGGGTGTAAGATGGAATCTCAGAGCCATTCTTATTTGCATTTCCCTGATAACTAGCATTTCTTTAAGTTTTTCTCAGCCATTAGATATTTCTCTGTTGAGAATTCCCTATTAAGTTTTGAACCCTATTTTAATTGGGTTATATGGTTTGTTGGTGTTTAATCTCTTGAGTTCTTTATATATTTTGGATATTAGCCCTTTGTCACATGTAGGATTGGTGAAGATATTTTCTCACTCTGTAGGCTGTTGTTTTGTTGTGTTGACAATTCTTTTGCCTTATAGAAGCTTTTCAGTTTCATAACATCACATTTATTAATTGTTAGTCTTAGGGCCTGAGCTGTTGGTGTTCTGTTCAAGAAATATTCTCCTGTGCTAATGAGCTCAAGGCTCTTCCCCACTTCTTCTTGTAACATATTTAGTGTGTCTGGTTTTATATTATGGTCTTTAATCCATTTGGACTTCAATTTTGTGCAGGGTAATAGATTTGGCTCTATTTATATTTTCTACATAGAGCCAGGGGAAGAATTGTTTTATTGAAGTAGATTTACAGCTTGTCAAACAATCTTTCATGAAAGAGAGGAGCTAAGAAAATAATTCATGAGACCCCAGCTCAAAATTACTGTTTATTTGCATACACCTCCTATTTTTATTTAAATTATACTCTCATGTTGGTCCCTCTAGAGTAGACGTGGTTTACTATATGACTTTGCTCCTTTTCACACTCTGGAAACATTTAAGACTTCTTATATTTCTGCTTTTCTTTTTTATGTTTTTGTTTAATTTTCTCATTGCAGATAGGTATTGGAACTTGCCTGTTGGAACACTGTTAGAATTCAGGCTCCTTTTTCTAGGGAAAATAACAAATGGCAGATGATGCTGGTATAGCAGAACAGCCTGGAAGACCCAGTGGTGCAAGACTTGGAGGCCAAGGAGCCTTCCATGGAGGATTCCACAGTGGTCTTATGAACCACTCTCCAGACGTAGGCCATGGTCTTGGCTGAGGCCATGGGGCCAAATGGAAATCAAGGAGTGGGCTCCAGTCACAAAGCTGAGGCACCTGGATAAGGACATGAAGATCAAGTCCTTGGAGGAGATCTGGCTGTTCTCACTGCCCATTAAATAGTCTGAGATTATTGATTTTTTCTTGTATGCATCCCTTAATGGATGAGGTTCTGAAGATCTTGACATTGCAGACATAGACTTGGGCTTGTTAGTCAACCAGGTTCAAAGCTTTTTGGCACTAGTGAGGACTACAATGGCCATGTTGGTATTGGTGTTAAGTGCTCCAAGGAGGGAGCCACTGCTTTCTGATGGGCCATACTCTTGGCCAAGCTTTCCATAGTTCCTTTGTAGAAAGCTTGTGGGAGAAAAAGATTTGCAAGCCACACACTGTTCTGTAAAAAGTGACAGGCCACTGTGGCTCTGTTTTCATGCATCTCATCCTTACCCCTAGAGGCAATGATATCATCTTCTTTGGTATTCAAGAGTCTACTAATGATATTCAGTATTGATGACTGCTACACATCAGCCAGGAACTGCACTGCCACCCTGGACAACTTTTCTAAAGCCACTGTTAATGCCATCTCCAACACCTATAGCTATCAACGAACAAACTCTGGAAAGAGACTGTATTCACCAAGTCTCCTTATGAGGAATTGACTCATCATCTTGTAAAATCCCACACCTGAGTCATTGTTCTGAGGAGTCAGTCTCCAGCAGTGGCTTCCACATACAGGGTTTTATGCGAGAAAATTAAAATCAATTGAGTGTGCTTTTTTTTTAAAGCATTCATTCTCCAACGCAAATAATTCCTTTTTCCTACAGGAAGGCTTGCTTTGCATCTTTCGTTAAAGCCCAACATTTCTTACCTCAGGAGGAAAAATCAAGTAGTATACCTTATTAGGTTCCAAGAATTTCTTGTTATATATTTTTTATATTCATTAGTTTTAGATTTTGTGTATAAATATTTTGCCTACTTGTACATTTTTGAAACATGGGACTGCTTTGTGTTTTCACAAGTCAATAGAAGCCATTGGATTCCCCAAAACTGTATCTATGGATGAATCTGAGTTAACACGTGCATTCCTGGAATCAAATCCAAGCCTCTACAACAGTAAAGAGTCATCTTAGTTACTGAGCCATTTTTCAGCCTCTCCCATTATTAATACCTGTGTTGTTGCAATGCAAAATGATCAATAGTAAATTTAGTGTTTTATATATTTTTTTCAATTGGTAAAACTGGGCCATAATATGATTAACTTACTTTATATAGTTCTCACAATCAATTTTTCCAAACATTTATGATCCATGAAATGAGTGCAAGCTGGTATGATCATGTGGATAAAATGGCTGCAAGTTTCTCCTAGGTTCCTTACCTTTGAAATGTATTTGCATCCTCAGTAGAATACCTGCGCAATCTCATAAGGCCTTCACCGCAGTCATCTACTAGCTGCATATATAGTTTTTGAGATTGCTAAGTATTTTTATATTTAATTTTTAAAATGTTTTTTATATTTAATTTATGTAATTTCTATTTAATGCATACGCATTTTATAATATGGCTTACTTGTGCCTTTTGAATAGGATAGCATCATAAGATAAATATTCAGAAGCTTACTAAAAATTTACCCAACACACAAAATACATTTTTATGACAGATAATTTCATAGTCAAGTTAATGCCCAGAAAATTAATGGCTACCATTAATCTTTACTTTTTAATTATTATTTACTTATTAATTCATTCATATTACATCTCAACTGTTATCCATCCCTTCTATCTTCCCATTCCTCTCTCCCTTCCACTTTCACCGTATTCCCCTCCCCTATGACTGTGACTGAGGAGGACCTCCTCTCTCTGTATATGATCATAGGGTATAAAGTCTCTTCTTGAATACCATTAATCTTTAAAAAGTAGGAACAAAATAGAAATGTAGTATCTGAAACTTGGTTTTTGGTAAATTACTGATAATTCTTAGAAGTTAATGAATGTTTGTAAGCTAATACCAAACATTTTAACTTATTTACTATATACCTTTATTATATTATATTATATTATATTATATTATATTATATTATATTATATTATATTACCATATCATTTAAATGTCATTTTACTGTATATATAAACACTATCCATTATTATATATACACATGAAATATGTCTCAACACACACACAAATTTTAAACTTTTGAATTTTCACTATGCATAGATAAGTGTTTTGGTTTTTTGTCACCTATGGACCTCCTATTTCATATTTTGAAATTTCTGTAGACTATTTATATTATATACCACATTTAAATTGCTTAGTAGACTCACAAGACTGTCTTAGGAAATAATAAGAACAAGACAGTTTGTATGTGTTTATAAATTCTATCCTTTTTCTGAATATTTTCAATCCAGAGTTGAATAAAATGAGAGTGATAAACACACACACACACACACACACACAGAGAGAGAGAGAGAGAGAGAGAGAGAGAGAGAGAGAGAGAGAGACTAACAGAAATGGAAGAGGAAATAGAAAATAAAGGAAGGGATTCTCTCTCTTGACTTCCCTGTGAATTTCCCAAAGTTGAGAGATTGATGCTTCCTTTCAACCTGATTACTTCCTATCTTAAAGGGAGAGATTTTCCTCCTCTGTTGCTGGATGCTTTCTTTGACTCTTCTGGAATTTGCTAATTTTTTCCCTAAGAGAACCCAGAGCACATACGATTTGACAATTTCAAGGGCTAAAAAGATTTCCTAGGAATGTTATATTTGCAAATCCTGCCACTTCAGACCATCCCTGTGTGCTTCATTTCTAGGCTCACAAAAGAAAGTACTGCTTAGCACTGATATCTAATTTTTCTTTACTTTTTCTTCTTTTTCTCTCACTTCTCTCTGAGTAAACTTCCCATGAGACTATCTGTAAGCAGCTCCTGCATCATGAATACTCAGGGAAGTGTAAGGAAGGCAAAAGTTTTCTAAAGCACTAATAATCTTTCATTATATTTTTAATTTGTGAAATGCATTATCGAGATACTGTCTCTAGTTGTATCTAGGAACTTTATTTTATACTAGTTTTGTTGCTGAAAACATGTTAGCAATTATAAAATATAATTTATTATCTATAGGAAGAATGTGGTACAGAAAATGAAACTTATATTGTACTCAGGGCAACTGATTAAGAAACTACAATTTAGAGATCCAAGATGGCAGGAAGCAGTGTGGACCATGTTTAGAAGCTCCAGTTAACAATTTGGGGAATTGCACAGAATTCTGAACCAGGAACACTGAGGTCGCCACACCACTGCTAATGGAGTGTGCTTTGGTTCAAAGGGACCAGGGTACAGAGGACCTGCATGCCCCTACTCATGGGAGGAGTGTGGATTTTCTCAGACATTAGTGGCAGTGGCAGCAGCAGCGGCGGTGGCAGCTGAGGTTTGCAGCTCGGAGCCCTCCGGTGGAGGCAATTGGTGTGGTGGCCGGTGGGAATTGCTGAGGGAGAGAGGACTCGGGGCAAGATTTGGGCCACACAGCACGGTTTGGGCTATGTGACCCAAGCTCAACTTGAGCACGGCTTGTGCCTTGAGACCCAAACTGGACTTGGTGTGTAGTCCGGCCCCAGAGACCCAAGCTCAACTCAATGAACAGTTCCGCCATGGAGACACAGGCTCAGCTCAGTGCACAGTTCCGCTGCTGAGACACAGGCTGAGCTCTGCTTACAGATTCGGCCCAGAGTCCCTAGCGGGACTTGGCAGGCAGGTTGGGCCCAGAGTCACTAACTGAACTTTCTGCACATCATGGCCCTGAGACTCTGGCTGGACTTTCTGTGCAGGTTAGGCCCAGAGTCCTGGACTTAATTCAGTGTACAGTGTGGGTCCAGAGTCCCTGGCTGAGCTTAGTGTGCAATTCCACTCCTGAGACTCTGGCTGAGCTCAGCATATGATTTGGGGCCAGAGTCTCTAACTGCGCTTGGGAGGCAGGTTGGGCTCAGAGACCCTAGCTGAGCTTGACAGGCAGTTTGGCCCTAGAGAACTTAGCTGAGCTCAGAGCGTTGGTTGATCCTGGAGTCCCCAGCTGGTTTCGGCGAGCAGTCCCAACCCTGAGACTTTGCATGGACTCAGGGGGAAGTTTGGTTCCTGAGACTCTAAGTGAACTTGGTGAGCTCAGTGTGCACTTAGGGCCCAAGACCCTGTTTGGAATCAGCGCTAACTGGACTAAGTGTGTGGAATAGGCCTTGAGACCCATTTGGGCCCAGAGACATGAACTGGACTCAGTGTGTGTATGGTTTGGCCCTGTGACACTAACCTGGACTCTGCAAGCAGTCTGAGTCTTGAAATGCTACCAGGAACCACAGACCAGCAGAGGAACAAAGCTCCAGGACTAAGGAATTCTGAGGGAGACAGGGAGTAGAGTGGCCATCAGATCACCTCCACTTGAACTGCTCAGTACCTGGAGAGCTCCGGTGCTACAAGCGGACCCAAAAGGCTGTGGACACTTTGGCCAGAACCAACACACATTTAGAAACCCAGAACGATTGCAGGACCCACAGATCAGGGGATATGAGAATCACTGGCTGTGAGATTCCAAAAAGATGGGACTAGCCTCCTGCCATCCAGACCAGTGTCAGGACCACCCAACTCTGGAAGCTACCCAACAAAAACAGAGATGGCAAGATGTCTAAAGGACAGACTAAAGGCATATGCAAAATAAGCCAAAACAATATGGAATCTCCAGATCCCAGCTATCCCAAAGGAAACAACCCAGAGAACTCAAATACAACAGAAATACAAGAAAATGACCTCAAAGGAGGATGATAATGGAGAAACAAATAAAATTTGTAATCAAAAGCAGGAAGACACAGCCAAACAGGTGAAAGACATAAAAGAAGCCAGTACAGAGGCACTGAAAAAATTGCATGAAAATACAAAAAAACATATGAAGAAAATCAATAAAATGGTACAAGCCTTGAAGACCAATAAAGAGGCAATGGAAGAAACTCGGGAATATACAAACAATCAAATGAAAGAAATAAAACAATCAGTTCTAGATCTGAAGATGAAAATGGATTCAATGGTAGAAACATAAACAAAAGAAAAACGAGAATGTGAGACCTCAGAGAAGAAGGCAAGCCACATAAAGGTGAGCTTTTCTTACAGAATCCAAGAAATGGAGGAACAAATAATAGGTCTAGAAGACATATTCATAGATCTAGAAGCAACCATTAAAAAAAATGCAAAATCTGGAAAATCCTGACACAAAACATTCAAGAAATCAAGGACACCATGAAAAGAAGAAATCTGAGGATAATAGGCATCGAAGAAACAAAAGATATCAGACCCCAAGGCCAAGAAACTATTCTTAATAAAATCACAGAAGAAAAATTCCCCAATCTAAAGAAAGAGATGCCAATAAGCATACAAAAAGCCTACAGAACACCAAATAGAATAGACCAGAAAGGAAATACTGCCCGTCACATAATAATCAAAACACAAAACATAAAGAATAAATAAAAAATAGTAAAAGCTGCAAGGGAAAAAGGCTAAATAACATTTAATGGCAAACCTATCAGAATTACACCTGACTTCTCAGCAGAGACCATAAAAGCCAGAAGGGCCTGGACAGAGATCCTACAAACTCTAAGAGAGCACAGATGCCAGGCCAGACTACTTTACCCAGCAAAACTATCAATAAACATTGATGGAGAAAACAAAATATTCCATGACAAAAACAAATTCAAACAGTACCTATTCACTAATCCAGCTTTACAGAAGGTACTAGAAGAAAAACTCCATCCCAAAGGGTCTAGCTACAAACAAAACTACTCAGGAAATAGGTAACTATACCATGGCAAAAACACAGCTACACAAACACTCGATTGGAAACAACATCAAAATTAAGACTCTTAACAGTCACTGGTCATTAATATCTCTCAACATCAATGGTCTCAATTCTCCAATATAAAGACACAGACAAACTGAGTGGGTGCATAAACAAGATCCAACATTTTTCTGCATTCAAGAAACACATCTTGAACCCATAAGGATAGGCATTACCTCTGGGTAAAAGGTTGGAAAAAAATATTCCAAGGAAATGGTCACAAGAAGCAAGCAGGCGTAGCCATTTTAATATCGAACACAAAAGATTTCAACCAAAATTAATCAAAAGGGACGAGGAAGGACACTTCATACTAATCAAAGTTAAGTCAACCAAGATGACATCACAATTTTGAACATCTATGCTCCCAATACAAGGGCATTTACATTTGTAAAAGATCTGTTAATGAAGCTTAAACCACACATCGATCCCCACACAATAATAGTGGGAAATTTCAACATCACACTCTGACTGAAGGATAGGTCATTAAAACAGAAACTAAGCCGAGAAATAAAACCATTAACAAATGCCATGAATCAAATGGATCTGAGAGATATCTATAGAACCTTTCACCCAAACATGAAGGAATATATCTTCTTCTCTGCACCCCATTGAACCTTCTCCAAAATTGATCACATCGTAGGTGACAAAACAAGCCTCAACAGATACAAGAGGGTTGAAATAATACCTTGTATCCTACCAGATCACCATGGTCTTAGGTTGCAATTCAACTACAACAGAAATAATAAAAAGCCTATACACACGTAGAAACGAAACAACTTTCTGCTAAATGATACCTGGGTCAGAGAAGAAATAAAGAAAGAATTAAAGACTTCCTGAAATTCAACAAAAATGAAGGAACAACATACCCATATTTGTGGGATACATTGAAAGCAGTGTTAAGAGGAAAATTCATAGTACTAAGTGCCTTTAAAAAGGAATTGGAAACATTGCACATAAACAACTTAAAACACAGCTGGAAGCCCTAGAAAAAAAAGAAGCAGAAACCCCCAAAGAGGAGTAGATGTCTGGAAATAATCCAACTCAGTGATGAAATTAATAAATTAGAAACTAAGAAAACAGTCCAAAGAATCACTAAAACAAAGAGCTGGTTCTTTGAGAAAATCAGCAAGATAGACAAGCCATTAGCCAAACTAACTTAAAGGCAGAGGGACAGTGTCAAGATCAGCAAAATCAGAAATGAACGACAGACAATGAAGAAATACAGAAAACCATTAGATCCTACTTTGAAGGCATATATACTACAAAATTTGATAATCTATGAGCAATGGACTATTTTCTTGATCAATTTCACTTGCTGAAATCGAGAGAAGAACAGATAAACAAGCTACATAGTCCCATTTCCCCTATAGATATAGAAGCAATCATTGATAGTCTCCCAACTAAAAAGAGCTCAGGGCCAGATGGTTTCAATGCAGAATTCTACCAGACCTTTAAGGGTGTGCTAATACTGATATTCTTCAAGCTACTCCAAAAGATAGAAATGGATGGAATACTAAAAAATTCATTCTATGAGGCCATCATCACATTGATATCTAAACGTAACAAAGTCCCAACAAAGAAAGAGTATTTCAGACCAATTTCTCTAATGAAAATTGATGCAGAAATACTCAATAAAAAACTTGCAAAATGACTATAAGAACACATCAAAGATATTATTCACCATGACCAGTTAGCCTTCATTCCAGGCATGCAGGTATGGTTTAATATACAGAAATCCACTAATGTAATCCACCATATAAACAACTGAAAGTAAGAAAACATGATCATCTCGTTAGATGAAAAGAAAGCATTTGAGAAAATCCAACACCCATGCATGTTTAAAGTGTTAGAGAGATAAGGGATACAAGGTACTGTCCTCAACAAAATAAAGGCTATATACAGCAAACCTACAGCCAAAATCAAATTAAATGGAAAGATATTCAAAGAAATTCCTCTAAAATAGGGAACAAGGCAAGGCTGCCCACTTTCTCTATATCTCTTCAATATAGTACTTGAAGTTCTAGACAGAGAAATAAGACACAAAAGGAGATCAAGGGTATCCAAATGGGAAAGGAGGAAGTCAAATTATCCCTATTTGCAGATGATATGATAGTGTACATAAGTGACCCTCAAGTTTCCACCAGAGAAGTACTACATCTAATAAACACTTTCAGGAAATTGGCTGGATACAAAATTAATTCAAAAGAGTCTGTAGCCTTCCTATACACAAAAGACAAGCTTGCAGAGGAAGAAATTAGGGAAATCACACCCTCACATTAGCCACAAGCAAAATAAAATATTTAGGAGTTTCTTTAACCAAGCAAATGAAGTGTTTGTTTGAAAAAATTTCAGAACTCTGAATAAAGAGATTGAAGATGACATGAGAAGATGGAATGATCTTCCTTGCTCATGGATCGGGAAGAATTAACACAGTAAAAATGGCCATCTTAGAAAAGCAATCTACAGATTCATTGCAATCCCTATCAAAATACCTACACAATTTTTTAAAGACATTGAAAGTTCAATTCTGAACTTCATATGGAAAAACAAACAAACAAACAAAAAACAGAATAACTAAAACAATCTTGTACAATAAAAGTGTTCCAGAGGAATCTCCATACCGGATCTCAAACTGTACTATAAAGCAATAGTAATTAAAACAGCATGGTACTGGCACAACAACAGGCTTGTCGATCAGTAGAATCGAATTGAAGACCCGGATATGAATGTATACACATATGTTCACTTGATTTTTGACAAAGAAGCCAAATCCATCCTTGGAAAAATGATAGCATCTTCAACAAATTGTGCTGGTCTAACTGGAGGTCTATGTTTAAAAAACGCAACTGGACTCGTATTTGTCACCTTGCACAAAACTGAATTCCAAGTGGATCAAAGACCTCAACATAAAACCAGAGACACTAAGTCACTTAGAAGAAAAAGTGAGGAAGAGCCTGGAACACATTGGCACAGGAGACCAACAGCCCAGGCCTTAATGTTAACAATTAATAAATGGGACCTCATGAGGCTGAGAAGCTTCTGTAAGGCAGGAAACACTTTCAAGAGAATAAAGCGACAGCCTACAGACTGGGAAAGATCTTCACCAACCCTACATCTGACAAAGGTCTAATACCCAATATATATATAAAGAACTCAAGAAATTAAACACCACCAAACCAAAAAACCCAATTGAGAAATGGGGCTTGGAACTAAACACAGAATTCTCAACAGAGGAATATCAAATGACTGATATACACGTAGAGAAATGCTCAACCTACATAGTCATCTGGGAAATGCAAATCAAAACAACTCTGAGATTCTGCCTTACAGCCCTCAGAATGGTTAAGATCAAAAATACAAGTGATACTACATGCTAGTGAGGGTGTGGAGAGAGAGGTACAATCCTTCTTTGCTGGTGGGAATGCAAACTAGTACAGCCACTTTGGAAATCTATCTGGTGCTATCTCAGAAAACTGGAAATAAGGCTTCCTCATGACCCAGCTATTCCACTCCTTGGAATATACCCATAGGATGTTCCAGCAAACAAGAAATTTGCTCAACCATGTTCATAGCAGCCTTATTCATAATAGCCAAATCATGGAAATAGCCTAAATGTCCCTCAGTAGAAGAATGGATAAAGAAACTGTGGTACATTTACACTATGGAATACTACTCAGCTATTAAAAACAAGGAATTCCCGACATTTGTGGACAAATGGATTGAACTAGAAATGATAATAGTGAGTGAGTTAACCCAGAAGCAGAAAGACTCAAATGGTATATACTCACTTATATCTGCATACTAGCCCAAGGGGCATGTCCCATAAATATCTTCACTTACCAGGAAACTGGAACAGAGGGGAGGACATCCTATTGGTACTCTAGATGAGAGGAGCTTGGGAGAATTACAAAGTAGAATTATCCAGAAGGTCCTAGAAACTTACAAGAAGAACATTATGATAGGTAGATTTGAGCCTAGGGGTTCTGCTCAAACTATGGCTCCAGCCAAGTACAATCAGGCTGTATACTTCAAACTCCTACCCACATCTAGCCAATGGACAGGACATTCTCCACTGTTGATTAGAGAGTGGGGTATGACTTTCACACAAACTCTGGTACCTCGTATTTGACCATGTCCCCTGGATGGGGAGGCCTGGTGGCAATCAAAGGAAGGATAGCAAGCTACCAAGAAGAGACTTGATACCCTATGAGCATATACTGGGTGAGGAAGTCTCCCTCAGTCACAGTCATAGTGGAGGGGAGTAAGGGGAAAATGGGAGGAAGGGAGGAATGGGAGAATACAAGGATTGAGATAATCACTGAGATGTAATAAGAATAAATTAATAAAATAAAATTTTAAAAAAGAAAAAACAATCTATAGTTTTCTTTTGAAAAAAAATTCATTTTGATTTTGAATATGCTTTCCCTACAGGTGAATTGTTCATATAGAAAAGAAAGAAAGTAGTATTATTTGTAGAAGTATGCATTTAATCTCTGAGTGTTCACTCTTTTATATAGAGTGTTATCAATTTCAACTATCCTTTAAAAAAGTTATTATTTAATGTTTGCAAAGCAGAAATCAAACTATGGAAAGAAGCAACAAATGTACTCACTTCTATAAACAAATCCAAAGCTGTTAGGCATGACAAATTATATATTCACTTTTTCCCGGTTGATCATCATTTTTAATTGAATGCCAATTTCAATGCATACTTTCATTTTTTCTATTTTTAATTGTGTTTGAATAATAGTATTTCTGAAATTCTGAAGTGATCTTTGACAAATGCAACCACTTCTTTAAGATATGCTTTAGGAAGTGTTTGACTGAATGGATCAATTTTATTTTCCTTTCATGGTATTGCTTTCATGCTTACTCATAGAATCCTAACCTGATATCACCGTTTCTGCTCAAAATTTAATATTTTAAAATTTATGCTGCTTGAAAATTTAGAATTGATTTTTGTATAATAATTTAAACAGTCTTGGAGTTTGATATCATTTTAGGTGAGCATCTGTTTAAATGTATTAATATCGGTTAACTACTTGAGTTCTTATATTTTATTATACTCATATATTTGAAAATATCTTTAATTTCATAAGGATACTTTAACGGTACATAGATTTCAAGTGTGACAATATTTTCTCATGACACATTGCTAGTGTAATCCTATGACCCTGCATCCTGCTGTGTATATATAAAATGTAAGTGAGAATTATGCTGTTCCATTTTCTACATGACAGTTTTTCCTGATTTCCTGGAAATCATTCTCTAACAGAATTCGAAACTAATTATGTTTCTTACAGGGTGACAATTTACAGTCCTCATTGCATGTATCTACTATTTATTGACTAATTTTATTATTCTAGTGAATAAATTTCTAAATATCTATTTTAGAGCACTTCAGTGCATGAGGCCTCAACCATGCAGAAAGAATTCCAGGCAAGTGAGAAAAGCTGAGATCCAGAGAGCTGGTGTTCTTCAGGGAAGGGCATTGCAATTGGTTGTCCAGTGTCAAATAGCCATCCTGAAAACATACACACAAGTAACATCGTACTAAACAAACAGGTTATATTTAGGCATACATACGTATGTACATATATATGTGTACATGCAAGGACAATTAATAGAAAAAGAGACCATGGCGTTTAAATAGAGTTGGGAAAGGCATATAGGAGGGTTTAGAGAGGAGAAGAGGAAAGGAGAGTTTGTCATTATGTTGTAATCTAAAATGGACAATTTTTAGAAGATAAAAAAGCAAAGTAGGATAATGAATAAATTTAATATGATAGTACAAAAACTATATGTATTTTCTGCCTCATGTTCTTGCTTCCTTTTTCATAAACTTTGATATTATTTCTCAAGTCAGTTAATTTTCCATCCCATTTTTAAATGTTCTCTCAATATTTTTCATCTCTGATTTTTACGTTGGAGATCTCCAGCCTCTGCATTATCCTGTTACTTCCCACCTTTTGATTTATTTACTCAAACATTTTTGCTGTTATTTCACTAAAGGGATTTTTAGTATTTGGTCTTTAACATTCTTCCATTTATTCTTATTGTATAATTAGTATTTCTTTAGAGGCCAAAACCTTTTACAAACTAGTCACATGATAAGAGGCTCCTATGAACAAAATTTAGTCTTAACATGTTGCCCTTTTTCTTGAACATAGTTTTTCCTCTGCCTTTTCATGAATGACAATTTATGAAAGGAAGACCAAGTAGATTTCAGATACTATGTGTGCTGGAGAGATGGATCAGTGATTATAACTACAAATAGGAGAAGTTTTTTTGTGGTATAAATCTTTAATCCTAGAGCTAGAAGGCAGGAGCAAGTAGATCTCTTTGAGTTCAAGACTAGTCTGGTCTTACACAGGAAACTCCAGGACAGCTAAAGTTACAAAGTGGTGAAAAAGGTGTATTATTCTCCAAAAAATCCTGAGGTCTGTTCCATGCACCCAAGAAAGGCAGCTTACAACCCCTATACCAAAGTCCCAAGGTTCTAACACTATCATTCAGGCTCTGTGGACACTGCTTTCACGGGCATAAAATCACACATACAAATACATATCAAAATAGTAAAATCTATAGTGAAAAGTTGTATATTCCATTATATTTTCCTAAAATGTATTGGCTTAATTTACTCACTTTTGAATTTTCTAGATTCAAACAGAAAGTGTTGAGTCTCTTGTAATTGTAAAACAGTTAAATTTGGTATTCAGTAATACTTTTATAGTGTATTCTGTGCAGAAATGACACAAGTAGCATAAGAGTTTACAGAATCTGAGGCTATAATTTTATAGCATCTACTTTCTCCAATGGTGATTTCTCTCTGAAGCTACTCTATCCATTTGAAAGTATGTTTAAACTAGTTATTTTAAGATTTGTAAGCTTATCAATATCTATTTATTTGAAGATCTGTCCCCAAGAGGAAAGTTATAAATAGAAAAAAATGTCATTTATCATTGTACTAGTATTTGAATTTGGGGCCCACTTATTTATGTTTGGTAAGCAGTTTACCACTTAGCAATAATCCCAGCCCTTTTTTAAACATTTTACTTTTATATCAAGCTTTTTTAAGTTGCTCATGGTGATGCTGAACCTATTCTGCATCCCTAGCCATTCTTTCTTATGTATTTGAGAAATTACTGGACAAGGCAACCAGCCCTGGAAAAAAATTCTACTATAATTATTCTATTTTCCTGATTATTTTGTAGTCAATTATCAAATCACTGTGTGTGTGAGAGAGAAACAGAGAGATAGATAGATAGAGAGAGAGAGAGAGAGAGAGAGAGAGAGAGAAAGAGAGAGACAAAGAGAGAGACACAAAGAAGAAATATTTGAATTTATTTCTACCAGTCTTCATTTATTCTAAGTGTAAGCATTAATGTAAAATTCTAGAAAGTTTTTGAACACTGCTTTACTTCCCTCCATCCACTGAGCTCACATTAGCACCCAGCATGAGTGATTATGTCAAAATCTGTACAGATTTTCCATTATTGAATGTATTTTTGGTCATAATATGCATATGGGATATGGAAAAGTGGGAATTTCTCTTCTGAAAGTTTCAGATACTATTTGAGGACATTATTAGCTTTGAGGTGGTTAGAAGATAGTAGTGTACTAGGTAAATATATTCCAAAACACATCACATGGCAGTTACAAAGATGGAACACAGTAGCCAATGGATGATAATTTAGAAGTATAACTGTACCTGAAAATATATTTCAGAGGACCCAGGCTCAGTTGTCAACATCTTCAAGGTGGCCTAAAACTACACATAAGACCAGTTCCAGGGGGATTTGAGGATGAAAAATTATATATATATATATATTTATATATGTATATATATGTTTTACATATATGAAGTTAGTTTGTCATATATCTTTCTGTATACCATCTATCTCTCAAAACAATTTGACACTCAATCTCTAAAATGCAGCTCATGATAATCATAGCATTCTTTCTCAGATTCATAGATCATCTCTATATAGATATTTTGGTTTTTGGGAACTTCAGTTCATAAACAAATCATAATATTTGATAACAATCACAACATATATTGGAGAACTAACTGAATAAGGTGGAGGTAATTTATGCAGGAGAAGCATATAAAGTATATTAAGGTATGCCTTAAGTAAGAATAGTTATATTTAAACAACTCAGAATCTTCCACAGGATGACTGGACAGAAATAGGGAGATCCAAATCATTAGATGCCTCTTACACCATAGAAATGTATAAGAAATTTTTCAATCAACTCTTGCATTTAGGAGGTAGAATCTTGAAAAAGTGGCTCAATATGTATTTGTCATAGAGGATGCTATTGAGAGTGGATAGGAGTCAGATCTTAAAATAAGAGATTATGGTTTTATTTCACATATAGAGATAAGTCTTCTAATAATTTTAAGTACAAAAGATTGATACGTCTGTATTAGAGAAGCATTTAGCTTGCTAATTGACAATTTGTAAATTAAGAAACTTTGGAGATGATGAGCAAGGTAATGATTATGTGTAGCTATCCATATGGTGTGAATGACTGAGAATTGTTCTGTTTCTCCCAAATACTTAGACAATGGGGCCAAAGTTATTAAATTAATATTTTGTTACCTATAATTTCTCCACTCTAAAACTTTATATGAAATATCATTTTCTTTCAGTTTATCTCTGACTGACCTCTTTTGAAATCTACTCATCCAAAACATTATTTGTCAGAAAACAAAAGTCATGGTTATCAGTGTATCAATCTTTAAGAATCGCTACATTCTAAAAACTGAATGTCTGTTAGACAAGTCTAGAGGATTTGACTATTTAAAGCAATGTAATAGCTACCAATATGTTTTTAAAATTTATTATACCTTATTCATGTTACGTTCCTATTGCTATCCCCTCACTTGTTTTTATGTCTTTTAAAATTTTAAGTAGTTTATTCAGATTGCTATGCCGTCACTTGTATCCTCCCATTCCTACCTCTCTCCTGCTTTCACCCTATTCCCCTCCCCTAGGTCTATGACAGAGGGGGTCCTCCTCTCCAACCATATGGTCATAGGCTATCAAGTCTCATATTGATCAAGTCTCATTAAGGCCTCCCCACCAAGGGGAAGTAGTCAAATATGGGGCACCAGAGTACATGTTAGTCAGTTCCTGCTCTCCACAGAACTGTGGAGAATGTCCTGTCCCTTGGCTAGATCAGAGTAAGGGTTCGATGTTTACTGCTTGTATTGTCCTTGGTTAGTTCAACACTTTGAGCAGACCCTCCTGTGCCCCGATCCACTTGTCATCATGTTCTTCTTGTAGGTTTCTAGAACTCTTTGTATACTTCTATTTTCCCATCTCCTATATTTCTCTTACCTAGAGTGCCAGTTGGATGTGCTCACATCATCCCAATCTCCTGGTAAGTAAAGACTCTCATGGGACATGCCTTTTGGGTTAGTGTCCAATTATAAGTAAGTATATACCATGTGAGTCTTTCTGCTTCTGGGTTAACTCACTCAGTATGATCATTTCTAGTTCCATCCATTTGTATCTTCCCTTTCACACCCTCCCTCCCTTCTTCTTCCCTATTCCCCTCCCCTAGACCCCTGACAGAAGAGGAGGAGGCACAGCATAGTTAAAATGGCTATCTTACCAAAAGCAACCTACAGGTACAGTACAATCCATATCAAAATATCTACACAATTATTTGCACACCTTCCTTAAGAGATCAATTCTCAACTTCATACGAAAAAACAAAAAACACAGAATAGCGAAAACCAATTCTTTACATGTATACTGTACCATATGAATAATGTAACCAGGTTCAGATTGTCTGCTTTATCTCCCCACACACAGTGATAGTAAACAATTGGGTCCCTTGCCTTAACCTCTGAATCTTTTTCTTTATACCTCTAAACCTTGCTACTGAGTAATGGTGTTAAGGGAATAGAATCTTTTATCCTGACAACTCTGATATCCTTTGTATTTTGCACAAATGAATGAAAGGAGAATACTGTGTGAAGGGATTTGATTTGTAACACAATAGCTGCTTTTCCTCAGCTAATGCAGGGAGCATAGAAGAGATTTACATTAAGTGTATGCTCCTATGGAAGAAGAAATAAGCATTTGGATTTGAAATATGTTTAGCAACTATTTTTATGAAGATAAAGTCATTTTGTTCAGCTATGATTTTCACTCTAACTCACAGGCTCACACTAAGCTTTCATTTTCCACCTCTGGTGTCATCTCTGTTAAGCTTTAGATCTCCCTCATTGTCTCTTCTTCCCTAAAAGATTAATTTCAGAGTATGATGGCTCTGCTGTTAAATTTTACCATTGGATGATAATAAAATACCAAGAAAGCTATTTCATTGCCTTTTACCAATGCAGGTCGATTAAGAACAGACCAGTGTATCAGTCCATGCCACCCTCTTACAAATTCCCTTAGGTAATTGGTGAGAGATATATTAGCTGCATGATATCAGGATATAAGGCTCCTAGTGGATTTTTCTCAATTCATCTGTTGCCTTTTTCATTTTCTTTTTGTCTGTTAATAAAATGTTTGAAAGACTTAGAAAGGTTAAACCACTGGTGGCCACAGCTAATAGGACACATTTGAATAGCAGATGGTGGAATAAAACTTCAAATGCACATGCTGAGTAGTTTCTGGAGTCTCAGGACACACAATAATAGAATCAAGCATAGCTTTGTCTCATTTAACAAAACACATGTTGCCTTTCTTTGTAAAAGGTATTCGGGAAGCATGACGACTGCCAGTAATAAAAGACAATTGTAAATGCGATAACACTATAATTTTACTCTCATTGCCCTTTTCATTTTGTTTCCAAGACAGAATTTTTCTGTGTAGCCTTGGCTGTCATGAACTCCGTTTGTAGATGAGGTTATTCTCAAACTCAAAGAGATCAGCCTGCCTCTGCCTCCCTGAGTGCTTTTATTACAGGCATGTACCACCTCACCTGGTTCCCTTCTAATGTTTGATGCTTTTTTTTTCCAACCAGCGTATTTCATATGGTATTTCTGCTCATGGCTTAAAACACATAGAAATAGAAAACAATTTTATGGTACGTAACGTCAGCTACATAGCTAATATTGAATGACAATGTAGTCTAATAGGTCCTTTCCTTGGCAAAATAGGTGGCTTTTAGTAGTTACTTGAAAATCTGAAATAAATTGGTCATTCAAAGTACAAAAAAATGATGCTGATTTCTATGAATAGAAGTCCATAGATAGATTGTGCAGAGAATTCCTAGTTGGCTATATTAGTAAAGGGGTGCAAGCTTCAATAAGAGACCTGGGGATCACCTTCAGTGTGTGGAATCTTACTCTTGGAACACCAAGTGCCTTCAGGAACCCCAAGTGAAACATCTGACTTAGAAAGGCTGCTTCATCCCCCACCCAGTGCTTCTAGGTATTAGTGAAGGAATATTGAACATTTATCCTACATTGGATTTTCTGAAAAAATAAGCCAAACCTTGGTTAGTTTTAGCTAGATGGCTGATCAGTCAGGCTTAAATTGTTCCTTTAATCAATGTTAATCAATAAAACACCCTTTTGTGGACTTTAGAAAACATCTAAAATAGCATCAAATGCACACCTGATCTTTGATCTAAAAATGCCATGGCTGTTGTTATTGCTGTTGGTGGATGACATTTAATAGGCTGGACATTGTTTAGAGGATACTGGGAAAAGCAGAGAAAACAAAGATGCTTTTTTTCTGATGTGTTTTGTTTGTTTTATTTCATTCATGTTGTAGTAGAATACATCAGGTTCTTTCCACTATGCATGTGCCTCTTCCTCCAAAATGGTAGACATTGTAACAGAAGGCTTATGGATACACCACTTATCCCTTATGCCCTTGGGATAACTGCTTCTGCATAGTCCTTCTGTCTTCCTTCCTCTACCAAACATACTGGATTAAAACAAACTGTCTCCTGACAGACACTTTAAAAAACAGTATGTTTCCTGCAGAAATCAAAGGAGAGCTTGCATCTGGTATAAACCTACTATATATTACAAGAATAAAACAGTACCATGATTCTGAACTGCCTTGAATATGATGAATATATAATCTTCATGAATATATTCTTCCTAAATCTTTATATTTCAATGAATATACAATGCTTACAAAAATCTACTTCTACCTGTGAAATATCCCTTTAGAATGTAAAATACAAAATGTTAACTTAAATTTTAATTTGCCTAACTGCAGTGGTTTGAATGACACATACACCACTATAGGCTCAGGTATATAAACTGTTAGTTCCACAGTTGTTGCCTTTGGGGGGTTTTGGTTCCTTTAAGAGGTGTATCCTTGCTAGAGGAAATATGCTCCTGGGGGAGGATCTTGAAGAATTAGATCTCTCCTCTTCCTGCTCATTTTATCTGCTTCCTTTGTACAAATGCAGCATAGGCACTCAGCTTCCTGTCCTTGTTTTTTTCCCATGCCTTTCCTGCCACTGTGAACTCCAGTCCTATGGAGGTTCTTACTTCCTTAAGTTGATTTTACCAATGGTATTTTACCACAGTGAAAGAAATGTAACTAACACACCTATTATGATTTAGCCTTTAGGTTTACTTACTTTTACTGTTAGTATATAACCTAAATATAGATTTTATACTTCTCATCATTCAACATATCTGATCATAGATAACAGTTATACATTTCACTTATGGTTTCAAAATAGGACAAATGACTAACAAAAGCTCACCATTATTACATGGGACTTATTTGATAGAAATTAGTAACTTTAAATATATTTTGAGCAACTCTAACTTCAAAGATCCACTCAAACATGAATGGATCTGTGCTTCTGAGTTACCAATTAAATATGAGTCAAACTTGAGGCTCTAGAAGTGAATTTTAGAAATATTGAAATAATTCACATTAAAAAAAAACTTTTCAGGTAATAGAAAGTTATATCTAACTCTCTTTCTTTATTTGAACAAACTTATATTTTTCTATCATTCTTACCATTTAGATTGTTTTGCCTGCTAGGTGAAAATAAACCCCTTAGACTAAAGCAGATCTTGCAAAATTTAAAATAGTTTTCAATGTATCATGATTCTGTTTTTACTGATTTGTTCTTGGAAAACAACTTTAAAATCATGCTAATATATGTTTGCTAAGATTATATGATTATTGATTTTATTTCCTTAATCAAAGATTGGTGGTCAGTACTTATAAAGGATCAGTGCTAAACAATACCAACAAATGTAATCCAGAAATACAAATGATATGCAAGATTTAAAATTTTATATCCACATTATAATTTTATTTTATTTTTTAATTGCTATTTTTTAATTTTTTTTTATTTTTTATTAATCTGTTCTTGTAACATCTCAATGGTTATCCCATCCCTTGTTACCTCCCATTCCCTCCTCCCTCCCATTTTCCCCTTACTCCCCTCCCCTATGACTGTGACTGAGGGGACTTCCTCTCCCTTTATATGCTCATAGGGTATCAAGTCTCTTCTTGGTAGCCTGCTATCCTTCCTCTGAGTGCCACCAGGTCTGAGAGAATAGCAAAGTAGAAGGATCCAGAGGGTCCTAGAAACCTACAAATAGAACATTATGACAGGCAGATTTGGGCCCAGAGTTCCCACTCAAACTATGGCACCAGGCAAGGACAATACAGGCCGTAAACTTCAAACACATTATAATTTTAAAAAAGCAACTTTGTTTAGTTTTAATAATAACTTTTATTTAAACTAAATTTTGTGTCCAAAAGAAATTAAATAGTACATTTATGTGATTTAGTTTATATCCAGTCCAAGCAGATGATTATATGGTATATGTTCTTGTAATTACTCACCTGCATTGTGACTTTAACTATATCTGACCCTTCTCTGCTTTTCTTGTGGCCTATAGTAAGAAAGGTTCTCATTAGTAACTTTTCCGTTATTATGAAAACATGTTTTAAAGATGTAATGATAGAAATAAAGGGATGCCTGAAAGAGTTAAGAAGAAACATACTTCTTAAAAATAATTAATGAGAAGTTAAATGGATATTTTACCTGGGTTCTATCATCTTTGCTCTACATATCTTTTTTGGTGTTTTAAAAGTAAAAACAGAAAACTTACCTTGATTAGGGGATATTTTAATTAAGGAGAAATAGATCTAAGAGGAGTCTTTGCAGACTAGTTTATAACTTAACTTTCTCCCTCAGCTGCTATCTTCTGGCAATTGATTTTCTCTGGCTAAAAAAGGGGACTAAGTAAAAACAGATTTTACTGGTCAGTAATGTTACCAGGTAGGTTCCTGTGAAATCTTCCAGAAATGTTCCTGATACAACAAACCTGTAGAGTATTTAAGTCAGATTTGGAGATTTTCTTTAAACTCACGAAGATTACAACAAATCTGTAAGCATGGATTATACAATATTTGCAAGTAAATGGAAATATTTCAACTCAAATATATTTCCGTCACTCTGTTAACAAATATTTTAATTTTTATTAACATATTACAAAAGAACAGCTGAATAACCAAAACAGTTTAAGTGATTTTATGTTTAGCTCTTTTGCTATAGTGTAACATTTGGCTGTTGGCTGTGTAACAGAGAGCTTCAGGAAACTCCAAATTCAGTAATTTCCTCATTTTTTTTAGATAGCAGTAAATATACCTTCAGGCCAGATATGTGACTGTATTTGAGCTATCAGATACTATAGTCAGGCTTCCTAAATCATCTTTTCCCATCACCATTCACTCAGCACCACTACGATACAATACAGATTGGATCGATAGCTTCTACCTCTTAAGTGTAGTTGAATGAGATTAACTTTCACCTTAATATGTGCTTATAGATATTACATATCTATACATTAAGAAATACATATATAGATATGCATGTTGTTAGTAAATAAAGCCTATTTTCTATCAGTAATATTTTATGTGTAAAAACTGAGCAGACACGAAATGAGAAAGAAAATATATAGATTTGGTAAAGAAACCAAGTTTTTTTTTTTTTTTTGCTTTTTTTTTTAAATTAATTTATTCTTGTTACATCTCTATGGTTATCCCATCCCTGTATCCTCCCATTCTCCCCTCCCTCCCATTTTCCCCTTATTCCCCTCCCCTATGACTGTTACTCAGAGGGATTACCTCCCTCTATATATGCTCATAGGGTATCAAGCCTCTTCTCGGTGACCTGCTGTCCTTCCTCTGAGTGCCACTAGGTCTCCCCCGCCAGAGGACATAGTCAAATGTGAGGCACCAGAGTACATGAGAAAGTCAAATCCCTCTCTCCACTCAAGTGTGGAGACTGTCCTGTCCATGGGCTAGATCAGGGTAGGGGTTTAAATTTTACCGCCTGTATTGTCCTGGGCTAGGGCCTTAATTTGAGCGGGACCCCATGACCCAAATCTGCCTATCATAATGTTCTACTTGTAGGTTTCTAGAACCCACTGGATCCTTCTACATTGCTATTCTCCCATTGTTCTCTCATCTAGAGTCCATATAGGATGACCTCCCCTTGGTCCCAGTTTCCTGGTAAGGGAAGGCTTTCATGGTACATGCTCTTTGGGCTAGTATGCAGATATAAGTGAGTATATACCATTTGAGTCTTTCTGCTTCTGGGTTAACTCACTCATTATGATCATCTTTAGATTAATCCATTTGTCCACAAATTTTGGGAATTCCTTGTTTTTAATAGCTGAGTAGTATTCCATAGTGTATATGTATCACAGTTTGTTTATCCATTCTTCTACTGAGGGACATTTAGGCTGTTTCCATGATCTGGCTATTATGAATAAGGCTGCTATGAACATGGTTGAGCAAATTTTCTTGCTGTGTGCTGGTGCATCTTCTGGGTATATTCCAAGGAGTGGAATAGCTGGGTCTTGAGGAAGCCCTATTCCCAGTTTTCTGTGATAGCACCATATAGATTTCCAAAGTGGTTGTACTAGTTTGCATTCCCACCAGTAATGAAGGAGTGTTCCACTCTCCCCCACATCCTCTCCAGCATGGGTGTCGCTTGAGTTTTTGATCTTAGCCATTCTGATGGGTGTAAGATGGAATCTCAGAGTTGTTTTGATTTGCATTTCCCTGATGACTAAGGAGGTTGAGCATTTCTTTAAGTGTTTCTAAGCCATTTGACATTCTTCTGTTGAGAATTCTCTGTTTTAGTTCCAAGCCCCATTTCTCAATTGGGTTATTTGGTTTGGTGGTGTTTAATTTCTTGAGTTCTTTATATATTTTGGATATTAGACCTGTGTCAGATGTAGGGTTGGTGAAGATCTTTTCCCAGTCTGTAGGCTGTCGCTTTGTTCTCTTGACAGTGTCTCTAGCCTTACAGAAGCTTCTCAGCCTCATGAGGTCCCATTTATTAATTGTTGACATTAGGGCCTGGGCTGTTGGTGTTCTGTTTAGGAAGTTGTCTCCTGTGCCAATATGTTCCAGGCTCTTCCTCACTTTTTCTTCTAACTGACTTAGTGTCTCTGGTTTTATGTTGAGGTCTTTAATCCACTTGGATTTGAGGTTTTTGCAAGGTGACAAATATGGGTCCAGTTGCATTTTTTTACACATAGACCTCCAGTTAAACCAGCACCATTTGTTGAAGATGCTATCCTTTTCCCATTGAATGGATTTGACTTCTTTGTCAAAAATCAAGTGACCATATGTGTGTGGATTCATATCTGGGTCTTCAATTCGATTCCACTAATCAACCAGCCTGTTGCTGTGCCAGTACAATGCTGTTTTAATTACTATTGCTTTATAGTACAATTTGAAATCAGGTATGGAGATTCCTCCAGAGCACTTTTATTGTACAAGATCGTTTTTGCTATTCTGGGTTTTTTGTTTTCCCATATGAAGTTCAGAATTGAACTTTCAATGTCTTTAAAAAAATGTGTAGGTATTTTGATAGGGATTGCATTGAATCTGTAGATTGCTTTCGGTAGGATGGCCATTTTTACTATGTTAATTCTGCCTATCCATGAGCAAGGAAGATCTTTCCATCTTCTCATGTCATGTTCAATCTCCTTATTCAGAGTTTTGAAATTGTTTTGAAACAAGTCCTTCACTTGCTTAGTTAAAGTAACTCCTAGATATTTTATACTGCTTTTGGCTAATGTGAATGGTGTGGCTTTCAGAATTTCTTCCTCTGCAAGCTTGTCATTTGTGTATAGGAAGGCTACAGACTTTTTTGAGTTAATTTTGTATCCAGCCAAATTGCTGAAAGTATTTATCAGCTGTAGGAGTTCTCTGGTGGAATTTTGAGGGTCACTTATGTACACTATCATATCATCTGCAAATAGAGATAGTTTGACTTCCTCCTTTCCCATTTGGATACCCTTGATCTCCTTTTGTTGTCTTATTGCTCTGGCTAGAACTTCGAGTACTATATTGAAGAGATATGGAGAGAGTGGGCAGCCTTGCCTTGTTCCCGATTTTAGAGGAATTTCCTTGAGTATTTCCCCATTTACTTTAATTTTGGCTATTGGCTTTCTGTATATAGCCTATATTATGTTGAGGAAAGTGCCTTGTATCCTCGATCTCTCTAAAACTTTAAACATGAATGGGTTTTGGATTTTATCAAATGCTTTCTCTGCATCTAAAGAGATGATCATGTGGTTTTTTATTTTCAGTTTGTTTATATGGTGGATTACATAGATGGGTTTCCATATATTAAACCATCCCTACATGCCTGGAATGAAGCCTACTTGGTCATGATGAATGATATCCTTTATGTGTTCTTGTATTCGTTTTGCAAGAATTTTCTTTAGTATTTTTGCATCTGTGTTCATAAGAGAAATTGGTCTGAAATTCTCTTTCTTTGTTGAGTCTTTGTGAGGCTTAGGTATCAACGTGACTATGGCCTCATAGAATGAATTTGGTAATGTTCCATCCAATTCTATGTTTTGGAGTAGCTTGAAGAGTATAGGTATTAGTTCGCCTTTGAAGGTCTGGTAGAATTCTGGACTGAAACCATCTGGCCCTGGGCTTCTTTTGCGTGGGAGACTATCAATGATTGCTTTTCTTTCTGAAGGGTAAATGGGACTATTTAGCTTGTTTTTCTGTTCTTCATTTCAAATTTTGTGGCATATATGCCTTCAAAGTAGGATCTTATGATTCTTTGTATTTCTTCAGTGTCTGTTGTTATGTCTCCCTTTTCATTTCTGATTCTGTTGATTTCAATACTGTCTCTCTGCCTTTTAGTTAGTTTGGCTAACGGTCTGTCTATCTTATTGATTTTCTCAAAGAACCAGCTCTTGGTTTTGTTGATTCTTTGGACTGTTTTCTTAGTTTCTAATTTGTTAATTTCAGCCCTGAGTTTGATTATTTCCAGACGTCTACTCCTTTTGGGTGTTTTTGCTTCCTTTTTTCCTAGGGCTTCCAGCTGTTTTGTTAAGTTGCTTATGTGCAATGTCTCCAATTTCTTTTTAAAGGCACTTAGTGCTATGAGTTTTCCTCTTAACACTGCTTTCAATGTATCCCACAAATTTGGGTATGTTGTTCCCTCATTATCATTGAATTTCAGAAACTCCTTGATTTCTTTCTTTATTTCTTCCCTGACCCATGTGTCATTTAGCAGAGAGTTGTTTAGTTTCCACGTACGTGTAGGCTTTTTGTTGTTTCTGTTGTTGTTGAATTGCAGCCTAAGAGCATGGTGATCTGAGAGGATACAAGGTATTATTTCAATCCTCTTGTATCTGTTGAGGCCTGCTTTGTGACCTATGATGTGATCAATTTTGGAGAAGGTTCCATGGGGTGCAGAGAAGAAGGTATATTCTTTCTTGTTTGGGTGAAAGGTTCTATAGATATCTGTTAGATCCATTTGACCCATGGCATTGGTTAATGATGTTATTTCACGGCTTAGTTTCTGTTTCAATGACTTATCCTTCAGTGAGAGTGGGGTGTTGAAGTCTCCCACTATTATTGTGTGGTGATCGATGTGTGGTTTAAGTTTTTTTAGCAGATCTTTTACAAATGTGGGTGCCCTTGTATTGGGAGCATAGTTGTTCAGAATTGTGATTTCATCTTGGTTGACTTTACCTTTGATGAGTATGAAGTGTACTTCTGCATCCCTTTTGATTAATTTTGGTTGAAAGTCTATCTTGTTTGATATTAAAATGGCTACGCCTGTTTGCTTCTTGTGACCATTTGCTTGGAACATTTTTTTCCAACCTTTTACCCAGAGGTAATGCCTATCGTTATGGGTTCAAGATGTATTTCTTGAATGCAGAAGAATGTTGGATCTTGTTTATGCACCCATTCAGTTAGTCTATGTCTTTTTATTGGAGAATTAAGACCATTGATTTTGAGAGATATTAACGACCAGTGACTGTTAAGAGTCTTAATTTTGATGTTGTTTCCAATCGAGTGTTTGTGTAGTTGTGTTTTTGCCATGGTATAGTTACCTATTTCCTGAGTAGTTTTGGTTGTAGCTTGACCCTTTGTGATGGAGTTTTCCTTCTAGTACCTTCTGTAAAGCTGGATTTGTGGATAGGTACTGTTTGAATTTGTTTTTGTCATGGAATATTTTGTTTTCTCCATCAATGGGTATTGATTGTTTTGCTGGGTAAAGTAGTCTGGCCTGGCATCTGTGGTCTCTTAGGGTTTGCAGGATCTCTGTCCAGGTTCGTCTGGCTTTTATGGTCTCTGCTGAGAAGTCAGGTGTAATTCTGATAGGTTTGCCATTGAATGTTATTTGGCCCTTTTCCCTTGCAGATTTTAATATTTTCTCTTTGTTCTATATGTTTTGTGTTTTGATTAGTATGTGACGGGCAGTTTACCTTTTCTTGTCAATTCTATTTGGTGTTCTGTAGGCCTCTTGTATGTTTATAGGTATCTCTTTCTTTAGGTTTGGGAAATTTTCTTCTATGATTTTGTTGAGAATAGTTTCTGGGCCTTGGAGTCTGATATCTTCTCTTTCTTCAATGCCTATTATCCTCAGATTTCTTCTTTTCATGGTGTCCTGAATTTCTTGGATGTTTTGTGTCAGGAGTTTTCCAGATTTGGCATTTTCTTTAATGGTTGCTTCAAGATCTGTGATTGTATCTTCTAGACCTGAGATTCGTTCTTCCGTCTCTTGGATTTTGTTAGAAAAGCTCACCTCTGTGTTGCTTGCCTTCTTCTCTGGGGTCTCACGTTCTCGTTTTTCTTCTGTGTGTTTAGCATTGAATCCATTTTCGTCTTCAGATCTTGAACTGATTTTTTTATTTCTTTCACATGATTTTTTGTATATTCCTGAGTTTCTTCCATTGCCTCTTTATATGTCTTCAGAGCTTGAACCGTTTTATTTATTTCTTCCATATGGTTATTTGCATTTTCCTTAAATTTTTCCAGTTCCACTCTCTGTGCTTCTTTTATGTCTCTCACCTGTTTGGCTTCGTCTTCCTGTATTTGATTACGAATTTTATTTGTTTCCTCCATTAATATGCTCCTTATTAAGGATTTGAGGTCATTTTCTTGTATTTCCATTGTATTTGAGCTCTCTGGGTTGTTTTCTTTGGGATAGCTGGAAACTGGAGACGCCATGTTGTTTTGGGGTTTTTTGAGTATGCTTTTAAGCTGTCCTTTAGACATCTTGCCGGCTTTGTTTTCGTTGGGTAGATTCCCGAGTTGGATGGAGGGAGTCTGATGATAGATTCACTTGTTTTCTCACGGTTTCCGTAGGTTGGAAGCTCTTATGTTTCACTTGTTGTGGATGGCAGGAGGTTAGCCCTGGCGTTTTGGGCTCTCACAGCCAGTGATCCTCAGCTCTTCTGTGCTGTGGGTCCTGCAATCGTTCTGGGTCTCTGGATGAGCGTTGGGTCAGGCCAAGGTATCCACAGCCTTCTGGGTTCCCTGCCAAGACCAGCCAGGGACACTCGTCCCAAACCACCATCCGAGCTCAGCTAGTATCTCAGGGCCAGAACCGTCTGCCGAGCTTAGCTAGGAATTCTGGGCTCAAAATGCACACAGGGTCCAGCCAGAGTTTTCGGGCTAGGACTGCGCACCAAGCTCAGCTAGGGGTGTTTGGCCAAACTGCTTGCTGTGGTCAGTTATTAACTCATGCCCGAAACATCCGCGCAGCTCACCCAGGAATTCTGGATTCAAACTGCACATTGTGTCCAACCAGAGTCTTAGAGCCGGGACTGTGCCAAAGGCTCTACTAGAGACTCTGGGCCCAATCTGTCTGCCAAGCACGGTTAGGGACTATGGCCCTAAGCTGCTCGCCGAGCTCCACCTGAGTCTCTGGGGCAGAATTGTGCACTGAGCTCAGCCAGGGACTATGGACCCATACTGCACGCTGAATTCAGCCCGGGGCCTCCAGGCCTATACTGTGTGCATAGTCCAGCCAGAGTCTTGGGGCCGCCGAGCCTGTGTGCACAGCTCAGGAAGAATCTCTGGGCCTAATCTGCCCGGCAAGTCCAGCTAGGGCCTCTGGGCTGAATCTGCGTGCTGACCTCAGCCTGCGTCAGCGCCCCAAAAACTGCCCTCTGAGGAGAGCTAATGTCTTGAGCAGAACTGCTCGTTGATGTGCGCTAGTGCCTCTGGTGGGACTGAGCTCTCCGCCCAGCCTGCGTCACTGCAGGTGAACTGCGGCTGTGCTGAGGTGGTGCCTAGGGTGGAACTGAGCGCTCCGCCCAGCCTGCGTCACAGCAGGTGAACTGCGGCTGCGCCTAGGGTGGAACTGAGCACTCTGCTCAGCCTGCGTCACAGCTGGGGAGCCGTGGCTGTGCTAAGCTGTTGCCTTGGGCAGAATTGCCCACTGCGCTGAGTCAGTGTCTCCACAGCACTGCGCCCTGAGCTGTACCCGGGACTCTGGGGCTGAACTGTCCGCCATGTCCAGCTTGGGTCACAAAGCACCACGCGACCCAAATCCTGTCCAGTGTCCCCTCTCCCGCAGCAACTCCCACCAGCCACCACACTAACTGCCTCCACTGGATGGCTCTGAGCTGCAAACCTCAGTTGCTGCTGCTGGTGTTGCTGACGCCGCCCGTGCCGCCGCTGCTCTGATCCGAGAAAATCCGCATTCCTCCCATGTGTAGGGGCACGCAGGTCCTCCACACCCTGGTCCTTCCGAACCGTAGAGCACTCCTGCTGCCGTGGTGTCGGGATCCTGGTGTTCCTGGCTCAGAAATCTGTGCAATTCCCGAACTGTTCACTGGAGCTTCCAAACACGGTCCACACTGCTTGCCGCCATCTTGGATCTCCCCGTTTTTTTGTTTTTTTGTTTGAAATGTATATAATGAATCAAATTTAGGTTGACAATTTCCAGTGAAATTAAGAAAATTTCCAAAAGTTTGCAGATAAGAATATGTGAACATTTGTGCAGCACTAGGCCTCTTTAGACCAAGGGCTGTAACCATGAACCTAGCTGACAGACAGTGCGCACCAGTGTTCACTTATAAAATGCAAATCTTAGGAAAAACACTCTCAAATGACTAATAGTTTATCAAATTTGCAAGATATTCACTTGTATAAGTTATCAAATGAAATATCATAGAAACTGGTTTTGATGAGTCAAGTGATTCTAAAATATTGTAAATCCAACTTTAGTGTTTCCTATTTTATTGGCATATGTATAATTTAAGAAATAAATATATGATTAACCAAAACCATACATGGATTTGTATTTTTTATTTTTTATTAATTAAAAGTTTTTATTTTGAATTAATGATACTTTACTCCGTGTATGCAATATGTCAGTATTTAATCTATTGTCAGAGAAAAAATCATTTGAATGTTTTGCTTTTTATTGTAAATTCATGAACTTCTAAATTTATCACATATAATACAGTGAGTATCTAAAGATACTCAAGTGACTTTGAGACATATTTTCCATTTTAAAATAAAGTGCTCATATGTCTCCCATTATTCAAGAAACAGAAAATGAAATATCTTTATGAACATTTTATTTTTTAAATCATATTTGAAGCTGGAGATCTGGTTTAGTGGTTAAGACTAGTTGCTTTTCTTGAAGATGATCAAGGTACTGTTCCATCAGGAAGTGGGAGGTAACAAATATCTGTAACTTCAATTCTAGAGGATCTAACTCCCTTTCTAGGCTTTATGGACACTATGAACTTTGGTCACTTACATTCAGTAAAAACACTCAGGCATTTAAAAATAAATAAATAAATTTCAAATCACTGTGTTTTTGTGAATTGAATTATTGCAAAGATGAAACTTCATTTCACTACTGTTTCTACTTTTAATACATTATTAAGAATCACATAGAATATTGTAGATTTTGTAGGTTAATAAAATGTACCTGCATTAAGATTTTTAAATATTAAGGCAACCAAGTAAAAATTAAAGTGTAGAGATGAATTGAAGTGTTTGTAAGATTAGTTTTAGTTTCATTTTATTCCTATTTTCTTTTCTTTTTTCTCTCTTTCTTTTCTTTTAGAATAATTTCTGCCTATGTAACCAGAATACCTTTGAGATTTTAGGTATGTGCCAAAATTCATATCAAGATTAACTTTTAAAGTATATCCTCAGAATAAAATAATCTGAGCTCAAAGGATGTAGAAGCTTAATCAATATATTACATTCTATATCATTAAATCAAATTCATGAGTTTATATTTTGAGTGCTTACAACAGATGGTAGATAATTTGTGTTTGTTTGCCACTTACTCTTTTGAAATCACCTAATTAAATTGTTGTTTATATTATACTAATTGTATAGAACAGGAACTGTGGCAAAGGTGGAAAAGCAAATTTTCCAAGGTCACAAAGTTAGAATCTGTTCATTTTGACACAAATGAGTATAGTACCAAAGACCATGTGCTTTACAGATCTTTGCAAGATGTACTCAGCACTAATTATAAACCTTAATCATGATTAATACTCTAGAAAGTATATGTTGCTCATAACTAGAGAACATTTTCCATTATAATATAGATGAATTATTACCATTGATCACAACAAGAGCCAACTAAGCTTACTTGGATATAAATCAGGTAAGCCATGCCCTTTGTTACATTGAGTGCCATGAATTTTACATTTTTCAAATATAAAACTCAAACAATAAGATTCATTTCTCAAGTAAATTTGCTTCACTTACCACAAAACTGGGACAGAGGGGAGGACATCCTATTGGGACTCTAGATGAGAGAAGCATGCGAGAATAGCAATGTAGAAGGATCCAGAGGGTCCTAGAAACCTATACATAGAACATTATGATAGGCAGACTTGGGCCCAGGGGTCCCGCTCAAACTAAGTCATCAGCCAAGGGCAATACAGGCGGTAAAATTTAAACCCCTACCCAGAGATAGCCCATGGACAGGACAGTATCCACACTTGAGTGGAGAGAGGGATTTGACTTTCTCATGTACTCTGGTGCCTCACATTTGACTATGTCCCCTGGAGGGGGAGACCTGGTGGCACTCAGAGGAAGGGCAGCAGGTCACTGAGAAGAGACTTGATACCCTATGAGCATATACAGGGGGAGGTAATCCCTCTCAGGAACAGTCATAGGGGAGGGGAATAAGGGGAAAATGGGAGGGAGGGAAGAATGGGAAGATACAAAGGATGGGATAACCATTGAGATGTAACAAGAATAAATTAATTAAAAATTTAAAAAAAAGATTCACTTAAAAGAAACCAGCTTTTTTATCTTTTGAAATAAAGATGTAATTTGTGTTAGATTGATGATGGTTATCACAAGTGATATGGCACCAAAAACATTAAACTTACCTAATATTCATTAGCACATCTTTGCCAAATATTTTCTAAGTCTTATAAAGTTAGTTCCCTATATGGACATACTGGTTCTTTTCTTGATACCCTATGAGCATATACAGGGGGAGGAGATTCCCCCAGTGACAGAAATAGGGGAGGGGAATAAGGGGAAAATGGGAGGGAGGGAAGAATGGGAGGATACAAGGGAAGGGTTAACAATTTAGATGTAATATGAATAAATTTATACAATATTAAAAAAGAAGGTATATGAGGTAAACTGTTCATTTTATTGAACATTATGCATCATGCATTGTGTTCACAGTAAAATTATACAATGAGGAATAAAACCAAAACCGTTTTTATTCTTCCAAAAGACTGGATCACACATTAATTTTTTTCTCAATTACATTTTTGTTTCCTTTTTTTTCTAAAACCACCCATATAACTGTGCTTTCTGTCTTTCAAATTAACGGTTTACCTAATTTTTCATTCAATGTTGTTATATACATTTTTGTATATGTATATCAATATTCATTCCAAAATAAAATGTTTAGATTGTGTACTGTTTTTACTTTTATGTATTTCTATATTTGTTTGTGCTCTATTGCTGCCCAATATTGTTATATTTTACATGTCTATCAACTACACAGATATTTGAAGATATTACTTGATTTTTACATTTTGGTATATCAGAAAGAATCCATATTCTGAATAAACTTTTCTGCCATTAAATAAGTTTGTTCATATTGGAAGAAAGTGAAATCATATAAAAAGGAGAAAATAATGACAAAATTTTGAGCTAAGCGATATTAAAGGTCTCAAGAAATAAGAAATATTCTGGTTGTGATACAAAGCAGTTAGTTTTTAATGAAGCAGCAACTGTGACATAGTTGCTGTGACACCAAAACCACAATATACTGCTGCCATTCTTTTTTTTTTTAAAGGGAGACCAACAGCTTAGAGATTTAAAGGGAGGACTGCAAGTCTGAAAATAAACCTAGTAAAAAGTAATTCTTCCTGATATTTTCACACTGATATATTGAACCCAAAATTCTAGAAATAAAACAGGGTACCAGTTATGGCTCATATTGTAGCTTTTATTAGGGAGGAACCAAGTAACAAATGATACATATTAAATCTTAAAGATTACAAAGGTATTTGGGAATTGTTAGACAAGCTCCTAGATTAATCCATGAGTAAATTCCAACGTGGACATTAACAAGGAGCAAGACAATACAAAACATATGGAGAGGGGAAAGAGGGGGGGAGAGAGACAGAGAGACACAGAGAGAGACAGAGACAGAGACAGAGACAGAGACAGAGAGAAAGGGTGTATGAAATGCTGCTCCTGACTAAAGATTGTGCACTGAGGTATGACAGCCTAGGAAGGCTAGAGGTACAGAGTTCAGACAGAGACAAATGATCTATCAAATTCTATATACTTAGGTATTATCTCGAAATATTGTACCAAAGAGGTTGGATATGTTAGAGACATGTGCACTCAAAGGTATTTTAGAAGAAATTTGAATCATTTTTCTGAAATCATTTTACTTTAAATGCACCAAAATATGAAATTTATTGATGGATACCTCTATATGTGTGTGTTTAGGGAAATAGATGCAATAAAATTGTCAGCAGAATTAATTAAATTTATCATTATTTACTATTGCAATGATTTAATTTGCTTACTGAAATGTGGATGAAATTAAGACTTAGCAAGAAAAATGAATAGTGTTTGAAATCAGTGCTTGTAAATGAATAAAAATAATAAGAATGGGTAGGACATTCTGGTGAAAAACCAACAAGTCAATATGGATGCTCAGACTCCAAAAAAATTTGTAAGAAGAAAAATGTAAACCAAGATACATCTTTTAGAAAAAATTAACAATAATAATGACATGTATGTCAAGTATATGGCAATATTATTATTGCATATATTTCTAAATAATAGAATAATTCCATTTATTTCTCAAAATCATATAAAGAAATACATTAATAAGTACATGTGAAAAGTTTCTTTCTATGCTTGTGGATGTTAAAGGACAGTCCTCAGTGTGATTTCCCTCCTTCCATAGTGAGATCTGAGAATTAAACTCAGGTTCTCAGACTGCCCATCAAGTACATTTACACACTATGTCTTTTCACTAGCCCAAGAATACTTTTATAAAGAAAAACTCTAATATACTGAAAAACAAATAAAATATATTAAAAATCAGTTTATACAAAGGATGAGACAGGTTATTCAAAGAGAATGTTTACTGTGCATGAAAAATAGAAACATTCTACATGCTCAAAGTAAAGACAAAGATTGCAAAACCAGAAGAAAAGAGCCAGTTGAGTTTTATTTACATATAGAAATGTGAAAACTGATAAAAAGATTAATCATATGTGTACATAATCCATGCAAGCACCCTCCTATTATGAAAATATTACATCAAATTATGCTGCCATCCACAAATATTAATGACTCTGGATAAATATTTTCCATGGAAATATATACTAAGTCAACAAAATTTAGAGTTTCATAATTATACAGCAAAGCTGAAATTGAAAAATGAATCAGTAGACCATCCTATAACTGTAGTAGGGCACTTATTTCCAGCCCTCTAAGTAACAAAGGAACAGGCACACTAATATTAAAAAGATATGAAGATTTGCCCATTATTGTCAGAACACTTGACTGAAAGATTGAGCTATTGAACATCCATAACGTCAAAATAAACATCCTTTTGGTGCATCAAATAACATTTATTTTTTTTAAAGCCACCATATGAAAATCATAAGCAAATATGAATGGTTGAAACGATATCTTTGACTGACAATTAGGTTATAAATGAGTGAAATGATAACTACAAACCATGTTTGGATATTAAGTGTTGTGTTAGAAATATAAGTAATTGGTATAACAAATAAGAAATCCCAATTTCATGTTATAGTATGATAAAAAAAAAGAAATACGCAGTTTCTTAGTATTTGGTCAGTATAGGAGTGTGTATGTGTTCGTGTGTGTGTGTGTGTGCATGTGTGTGTGTGTGTATGTGTGTGTGTGTGTTAAACTCTAGTATAGTACATGCTTATTCTTTTTTGTTTTTTTTTTGGGGGGGTTTCTGTTGTTGTTGTTATTTTCTATATCTGGATTGTTTTTCAATTTTTTTCTTTAGAAAACAAAAAGGTATTTTTCATTATTTACTTATTTTTGTATGTATTAATTTATATTATTACACATATATAAAATACATACAGCAAGTAGAACCTCAGAACAATCAGGAATTATATTCATGTTACTTTCATAGTGTTTTGGTTGTTTGTATTTGGCAAACATGAAGAAAACATTTTCCTATCTCTGTGAGTCTAAAATTCTGATTGTAGCTCAATATCTATCAAATCTCATGTCTATCAACTTAAAACATCTATCTAGACCTAAAAACATCTTAATCCCAAAACAACTAAGCTTAATTGTGAAACTAAACTATGTGGTCTTTAACCTCATCAGAGACTTAAGAAGGAGTGAAATTGGCAGCTTCCAAATTAAAAAAATAAATAAATTGACAGTTTGCTGCCTTCAAAGTCACCCCTAACCTCTATTGTGTTGGAGCATTATCTTCAGCGTTCTCACCCAGTATATCTGTCCAACACATTTGTGAGGCAGGAACTATTGACGATATGCTTTTCCTGTCTTGACAGAGTTTGGCCATTGACTCTGCCTGCATCTAAATTTGCTAAGTTTTAGAAGGAATTCTGTCAGTGATCGAAACAAGACCATTTTTCCCAATGTCAGGTTTGCCATATTTGATAGCCACAAGGAGGTTCACTGATACTCATCATCATATTTCAGGTAGGCTACGTGCTGCCAGGAGGTAACCTGTCTTGTCAAAGAATAATCAAAACAATATAAATGTGTATAAATGCTGTATTCTGTAGTACTCTGAGGTTTTTTAAAGAACTTCTCTAAGTATTTTACCTTATCTGCTGCTAGAACCATGCCTATTACATCTAGGATGTATATTCTTGTGACATAAATAGACTAGTAATTAAAATAACCATGATTTGATCAGTTAAAAATTAATTTATCTAACTTACTTTTCTTAAACAGCCTGAAGTAAACTTTTCAAAGAATCGGAGGTAAACCTTGTATTTTACTTGAGTGGTATGAATGTAATACCACATATTAGAGTAGAAATATGTATATATATATATATATATATATATATATATATATATATATATATATATATATATATATATTTTATGTGAAGAATATTTGCAAATTTGAATTCTATGCCAATGTATCAAAACTAAACTTATTTTGCATTAATATACAAATTACTATACCAATGAATTAAAAATAACCTTGTAAATACAGTTTTTTTTGGTTTTTTTATTTTTTAAAGTATCAATACATAAAGTTTAAACATACTGAATTTATTTATTTTTTCCTTTTTTTCTTTTTTTATTAATTTATTCATATTACATCTCAATTGTTAGCCCATCCCTTGTATCCTCCCTTTCTTTCCTCCCTCCCGCTTCCCCCTCTACTCCCTTCCCCTATGTCTGTGACTGAGGGGGACCTCCTCCCCCTGTATATGCTCCTAGCGTATCAAGTCTCTTCTTGGTGACTTATTATCTTTCCTCTGAGTGCCACCAGGCCTCCCTATCCAAGGGACATGATCCAATATGGGGCACCAGAGTTTGTGTGAAAGTCAGATCCCCTTCTCCACTTAACGGTGGAGAATGTCCTGCCCATCGGCTAGACTGGGTAGGGGTTCGAAGTTTACTGCCTATATTTTCCTTGGCTGGTGCCATAGTTTAGGCCTTATGTTGAGAAGTTGACTCAATAATCTACTTTTTGTCCTGTCATCACTATATTTCTATAATCCCACCTTTGTTTTCAGCCTCTGTCTCTTAATCTAAGAAAGAAAGATAAAGGCAAAGAGAGACATCATTGAGTCTGATCTTGTTTTCTCTCTCAATAAAACCATTAGTAATTTATAACAAACTCTCAATGAAAATAAACCTCTAAAGCCCAGGAAAGCAACCAAAAATCCTAGCCTCCCCTCTCCCCTTAAGGGATATGAGGTATTTTCAGTTAGGGTATTTTTCTGGCTAGTTGGGATGAACAATACCTTTATAGGGACATTTATAAGTCAGATTTTAGCCCAACATTGATGTCTTCTGAGAGTTGCAGGTAAGAGTGGGGGACTGGAAATTCTGCGAGGGAACAGGTGCTCCTCAGGTAGACTAGTAAAGGCCTGTGGTTCGAGGCACAGGGAGGACACCATAAGCTGATGCCACAGTCAAGGACAATGCATGCAAAGATGCAAGACCCCCTTTTTAGATGTAGCCAATTTTTGAAAGAAATTCTACTATTGGTCTCCTGGACAGGGAGGCAGAGGAAGTCTACTTATGCACTAGGTAAATAATCATATCAATATGTAAAGAAGCAGACTGATACTAAATAGTTCAGCTTTGTTCATTAAGATTTATAATTTAGCCTAAGCTGAAAGGATAATAATGACTCCATTTAAGTAATTGGAAAATTGTGGAAAATCACTAATTATAAGCATACATATACATACATATTCTTGAATAGTGAAAGTAAAGAATTTGGAGCTTTGTTTATCTTCAAAGTTAGTAGTTACTAATTGTCTATCTTTTAGTGCCTTGTAAAATAAAAATACTATAGTAATAGCAATGTACACTATTTTTGTGTAATCATTTATAAGTTGTACAGAATATCTCATGGAAATAGCTCAATAGAAGTTATCAATAATTATCTAAATAATTTGTCCTTGGGTCCAATTTTCTCTTAGGAGAACAAATTCCTTTCCAAACCAAGAGAATTTGTGTGCTTGTTTTGACCACAAAGACACTGATAAGTAAATAAATGCTATTTAATTAGAGTAAATGCATTTATTTGAATATTTCTGCTAAATTTTAAATTCTGCTTCTTAGAATATGAACAATTCTGTCTGTATATTTTAATGACTAAACATGTGTGACGTTTTCTTCACATTAAATATCAATCTATATGGAAAATATAACATGATATTTATGATTGCAACTTAATTGAAAACATTCTTTGGAGAAAATGTATCTAGAGACCTTGGTGAGTGTTATCATAGGTTTGAATGTCAAATTACCACAAATTAAAATCAAATTATTAGGGAGGCTCAAATGAAGACTATTTCTGATAGCACTGACTGAAAGGGAAGTTTCAACATAATTGTAGTGGCCCCTTCTCTTGGCAGCCCTTAAAAGGAAAAAAGAGCATGTAAAGTATAATATTGTCTAACATTTTACCAGTGTGGTCTTCCATTTTGCTGCCTAGTTGATTTGCCTTGTTTCTGCCATTCTGATATCAGAATGAGTTTTTCCAAGGTTTTATCTTAGTTTAGAGAGCTGTGGCTTCCAGGACTCTCTTTACTATCTCCAGAATGCTGCATTAGGACTCCTGAAGCACTCTGTTTGTGGACTGAGTGTTGTCTGTTGCCATCCTTCATGAGAGACAGGCACTGTATGATTACTCGTAGTGTTGCAGCTTTCAGCCTCAAGGAATAAGGAACAATCAGGATGTTAGCTTCTCTGTTGGGATCCAGCTTTTTTTTAATATTTTAAAGCTGACTTCATAAATTCTGGTGTGCGTGTGTGTGTAAATATATATCATCACATTGGTTCTGTTCCTCCATGGAGCCCTAACTGAAATAAGGAGATTATAAGTAGAATTTAGTACAACTCTGTGTTCCAGCATGTACATGCTGCATTATTATTCTGAATATAACAAATTGTCTCATTTAGGAGCTTAACTAGCATTTATTGCATGGCTTTGTTAATGAGAAATCTGTCATGAGATGACTGATTCTTTATTTGGGATATTTCAGGAAAATAATTGATATGCTTGCTAGGTCAGATTTCTATTGTGGAAGGTGTGCAGAGAAATTTGTCTCTAAGTCCATTCCATTGCACTCATAGCATGATATAATCTATATTACAAAGAATAGAGAGGAAGATGTGCAATCTGATTAGGATGGCATGCTTTTTAGTACTCTACCCACCAGATAACATCATAGCTGACTGAAAGTTGTTCTACATTGAATTTTAATTTAATAAAAATAATGGACATGGCCTCATTTCACAATTCTATTGACACATTTGTTAGAATCTCCAGACATTTTAAACTATAGTTGAACAAGAGATAAGAATTTAAAATGAAGTATTTTTTGTGAAATTTTATTCACAGCCTAGGCTTATTATTGTTACAAAATGATCATCATTAATTAATATAGTTGATAGAAAATTAAATTCTAATATGTATGGTTCTTTCAAATATGTACCAACAAGTTGAAACATATACAAAATGGTGTTACTTCAATGGATAAGAACCACTACTTGACAATTTAGAGGGATTTCCGACAAAATCAACTAAATATAAATGCTTCTACTATTAACCTGAAAGCAGATAAAATGGAAATATTTAACATTATATTATATATTAATGTACATATATATATATGTATGTGTGTGTATAACAAATCATAAAGGACCAGAGATATTATATAACACATAAGTCATACTTTACATGCAGAAAAAGTAAAGTACAAGTAATTTAAATAACTTCTCAATTTTTCTCTTTAATAATATTAGGATCTCAGGCTAATCACATGAGCTTCTGAATATAAGTGGCTTCTCTAAAGAGAACTGCAACCATCATGAAAATTGTAAGAATCAATAATGCTTAATTATAAAGATGGAATCTTTTGTTCTCTGTGCAATATTTATACATGAAAAAGTCATTTACAAAGAACTAGTTGTAAGAACAGCAACTACACCTCTATACTGAGTGCACAGACAGGGAGAGACAAGATAAACTGAACAAGAGATCCATTTTAAAAAATGCCTCGCCACATACACAGGAAGTAATCAATGAGACAGGGCATTGTATTTCTTGGTAAAAATTCATAGAAGGTAGCAGAAATCCTGTGAAAGGTGCTGTATATAACCATATGACCTTGCATTCTCAAATTGAAGACATCTGGAAAAAATGGTGCAAGAGATAGTCTCAGGTTCTTTTTTCAAATGTTCAGCAAGGTAAACTTAAATGGAATTCTGTAATAGAATTTCATCCAAATATGCCACAAATGCAAATAGAGGCTAAATTCAGAACAACATATATACTTTTAAAAAATCCTAAATGGCTATGTGTCTGGATGGCATGAATTTATAGATGTTAATTATATGCAATCATCACTGAGGTACTTCAATATATATCCTCAAACATAGCTCTGAGTAAGACAATAAAAAAAAAGAGTAGAAATATCTGGCATCACACAGTTTAGGAAAAGATTTTCACCAACTCCACATCTGACAGTGGACTAATACCAAAAATATTTAATGAACTCAAGAAACGTGAAAATAGCAAACCAAATCATATAAATTAAATATGGGGTACAGATTGTATTATTTTAAAATAATGCAATTTAATTTTAAAAATAGAGAATTTTCAGTGGCTCAGAAACACATAAAAGTTCAAATCCTTAGCCTTCAGTGAAATACAAATCAAAACAACTTTGACTTGTATAATGGCTAAGATAAATAACACAGTTACAGCTCATGATAGCAAGGATGGGGAGCAAGGAGAACACTCTTCCATTGTTAGTGGGAGTGAAAACGTGTGCAACTCTTATGTGAATATATATAGCAGTTCCCCACAAAACTGGGAATGGTGCTATCTTAAGACCTAGCTATACTACCCTTGGACATATACCCAAAGGACACTCCATCCTACTACAAAGCCACTTGCTGAACTATGTCCAGGGTGTCATTATTTATAACCAGAAATTATAAACAACCCAGATGTCTCTAAATTGAAGAATAGATAATAGAATTGTGTGTATTGTGAAGAATACACAATAGAATATTACTCAGCTGTTCAAAAAAATGACATCATGAAATTCGCAGGCCAATGGATGGAACTAAGAAAATATCATGCTGAGTGAGGCACATCAGACGAAAAATACAAACATGGTATATACTCATGTATAACTGCATATTAGCTATTAAATAAATGATAAATTTGCTATAATCCAGAGACTCAAAAAAGCTAAGTAACATGGAGGGCTTTAAAGAGGATGCTTGTGTCTCCTTGTGAAAGGGAAATAGAATAGGTTTTATCAGCAGAATCAGCCATGGTGAGAATGGAAACAGGAGAGAATCTGATTGGGTAGTAGGAATGTAGAGAGAGATTACAGAGAATGATGACTACAGTTGGAGGGCATTTGGGGGACAATGAGGGAAAGTAGTGCAGCAGAAACTCTTAGGCCTCTAGGAAGGTGAGCCTATTAATGATTCCTAGTAATGGTGGATATGGAGCCTGGCCTCCTCTTTAACCAGGCAAGGATTTCAATGGGGGACCGAGACACCAATCCAGACATAAAACTTAAAAGACCTAAAATCTAGTCTGTCTACAAGATATGCTGGGGTAATGAGGCAAAGAACTTGTGTTAGTGGCCTTCCAATGACTGATCTAATTTGTGTATATGCCAGAAGAGAGAGCAGCTTCCTGGTAGATATGCCAAAGAACCACAATAAAAACAAAATAAAAGGGTATTCTTAACTCTTAATGATATCCTACTATGCTCACATAGAGGTATTTAAGTCAATCAAAATCAGAGAGGATTCCTATAGCAAACTATGTAGAGACTGACAACCATTACATTGAGATCGCCTACATTGAAGATTTCAATAGGTTCCATCCCCCCTTGAGTTCACAGAACATGAGAAAGAGGTATCAAAGATGCCAGGAGAACACAACCCAAAGTATCGATTAAGCAGGGCTCATGGGGTGGGGGTGAGGTCACAGAGATAAAAAAGGCAGTTCAAAGCTGACATTTGCCTATGCTAAAAATATGTAACGGTTATAAGATTGGTGCTTTTCTGGAAATCCTAAATGTGGAAATGGGGGATGTTTCTCTCTTTCTCCTACTCTTGGGATGCTCTTCCTCTACTTGGTTGCCTAGTTCAGCCTTGATATAAATAAGTACTTGTGCTTAATTTTATTGTATATTGTTAAGCTAGGGGATTCCTTTCTGAAGAGAAACTTATTATGTTAAGTGGATATGGAGGAGAGGAGAATTGGCAGAAGAATGGAGAGAAGAAGAAGCAAGGAAAACAGAAGTCAGGATGTATTGTTGGGTAGGACCGGCTCAGTTGGGGATAGGTCCTTGGGATTGGGAGTTCTCGATGTGTCGGTGGACAAAGATAGGTGAGTGACAAACAGAGACAAAACTCAGGATTGAGTCTGCATCTGAGTGTATTTTGCAGCCATGCTGTATAAATTTTTATACATATATTTCAAAAGTGGGGGGCTTGTGGTTACATTTTCCCACAGAGCGGATTCAAGGAAGTCAGTGAGCAATCAAGCATACACAGTACAGGTAAAGAATGTGAAGTTACTGTGTTGTCATATTTTGACTTACAACTTTAAATGAAACAATACAAGGTATAGAAGACACAGCAAAGATGTCATCACGTCCAAGTTACTGGCTTGGTATCAGTATGCATGTGTTCCCTTTGTCCAGGGCCAATGTTATCTCCCTAGCGAAACTTAGGCCCAGAACTTGTGTGCCAAGACTGTTTTTCTTTAGTTCCCTTTTCTAATATCTGAGCACCACAATCTGGAGTTTTCTTTTGAAACACCTTATTTCTTTATAAGCCATAATATAACTTATTAACTAATAATTAATTCCTAGTTATGTTTCTTTAATAAATAGAAGTGATGTAGAACTACTCTGGACCTGGACAGTCCCTACCTGCAGTCCCAAGTTGGGTCATCCCATAGCAACTTGGTCATGCTTGAAACGTCCTGACTTGGGAGTAAAGGCAAGAAGAAAGAATAGATTTCAACACAATGAGAGAAAAAAAGAACTGCAATCAGTTTCTCCTGGCAGAAACATTAGCCCCAGGCCAGGAGGCTTTCCTTTGCCAGGAGTTGGAGTCTCAGGCCTGTGCAATATTTGTCACACAGTCTCCACTGGAGGGGTTGTGACATATTGTATCACAGAAGAATACGTAAATAAAGCTTTCACCTAGAAATGGGCAGAAATAAGTCATAGCTATCTAGAGAATACATTAGTTTAAAAAATATTCTGTGTTTATGAGTGGAAGTGCAAACTCACACAGCCACTTTGGAAATCAATACGGCAGTTTATGAGAATATTGGGGGTCTATATACCTCAAGATGCAGCTATACTACTCCTGGACATATAATAAAATGATGCCCTATCCTACCACAAAGACACTTTTTCTTTTTATTATTATACATTTATTTCTTTAGTTATTAACTTTACATTTAGATTGTAGGCCCCTCCATCCTCTCCTCTTGGTCCCATCCTCTCTCCTTCCTCCCCTGTACCCCTCCCTTATTCCTTAGAAAAAGGGAACCTCACCTGCCCACCCCAAGTCATCAATTCTAATTAGGACTGAATGCCTCCTCTTCCCCTGCCTGGTGAGGCAGCCTTACCAGGGGAGAGTGATCAAAATGCAGACAAAAAGTACATGACAGAGACTGCCTCTTTTCCCTATCCTAGTGGGCCCACATGAAGCCTAAGCTACCCTTTGTGAATCTTTTGGTTAGTTTGGCTAAAGGTTTGTCTATCTTGTTGATTTTCTCAAAGAATCAAATTGATTCTTTATATTGTTCTCTGTGTTTCAATTTATTGATTTTAGTGCTGAGTTTGATTATTTCCTGCAATCTACTTCTCCTGGGTGTATTTGTTTTTTTGATGTTGTTTTGTTGTTGTTTTTTGATTGTTTATTGATTTTAAGCTTTCAGGTGAACTGTTAATTTTCTAGTATGAAATCTCTCCAATTTCTATATGAAGGCACTTAGGGCTATTTCCCTAAGCACTACTTTCATATTGTCCCATTAAGGTATGTTTAATGAATTTTAGGAAGTTTTAAAATTCTTTCTTTATTTCTTTCCTGACCCAGTGGTCACTAAGTAAGGAGTTGTTCAATTCCATGAGTATGTAATCTTTGTATTATTTCTATTATTGCTGAAGTCCATCTTTAATCTATAATGATCTCATAAAATACAATAAGTTAATTCAATTTTCTTGTATTGGTTGAGGTTTGCTTTGTGACTGACTATATGGCCAATTTTGAAGAGGGTTCTGTGAGGTGCTGAGAAAAAGGAATATTCTTTAGGGTTTGGGTGAAAAATTCTGTACATATCTATTAGGACTATTTGATGTATGATATCTGTTCTTTCACTATTTTTCTATTTATTTTCTGTCTCTATGATCTGGGCATTGGAGAGAGTGGTGTGTTGAAGTCTTCCACTATTAATTTTTGGGGCTTCATATGTAATTTGAGCTTTAATAATGTTACTCTTACAATTGTGGGTGCCCTTGTACTGGGTGTATAGATGTTCAGGATGGAGATGTCCAATTTTTGGATTTTGTTTGACAAGAATGGAGTGTCCTTCCACATCTCTTTTGATTAATTCTTGTGAAAGTCTGTCTTATTAGATATAATAGCTACTCCAGTTTGCATCTTGTGTATGTTCACTTGAAAATCTCTTTTGATCCCTTTACTCTAAGGTAATGTATAACTTTGTACTGAGTTGTATTTCTTTTATGAAGCAGAATGTTTGGTCCTGGTTATACATCCATTCTGTTATCCCTTGTCTTTTTATTGAGAGTTGAGCCTACTGATACTGAGAGATATTAATGACCAATGATTATTGGTTCCTTTTATTAGGTGTTGGTGATGGTAATGTGTTTGTGTGCTTGTCTTCTTTTGCTTTTGCTGCAGTGAAGTTAGTTATCCTGTCTTCTTTGGTGTAGTTAACTTCAATGGATAAGCATTGGCCTTTTAATAACTTCTGTAGGGCTGGGTTTGTGTATATATATTCTTTCTCTAGGAAAAATGGAAGTATGATGGTGCTTCAGAGTCGACAGTGAGGTGGCTTGCTCACTCAGTAGTTACTGCACTCCTGGTACTCAGAATCTGGGCATTGGAATCTTGGAATATGACCCTGTAGACTCATATTGTTCAGTCTTTTTTTCACTGGTTATGGTTAAAACTGTGGAACAGATACTTGAGCCCTGTTCCTAGTATACAGCAGTTGTCCTTTGGGGAGGCAAAAGGAGTCTGGGGTTCTATTGCTGGAACTGTCTGTTTCTTCAACTGAGGAGTTGTGTTATTGTAGACAGAAGACTCAAGGTACCAGGAGCCATCCATGGGGCAGCCTGGAACTCTGCGTCTCTATCTCCTGGCATGTCACTCATGAAATTTGCAGGAAAATGGGTGGAAATATAAAAAAATTATTCTGAGTGAGGAAACCCAGACACAGAAAGACAAACATGGTGCATACTCACTCCTAAGTGGATATTAATTGTAATGGATATAAATTCTAAATGGCTATGTTTTTGTTTTGATCTCAAGGGTGGGATGTTAAACAATTGTAAAGCAAAGTATAATCATGCTAAATCAATACACTCAGAGAGGATAAGTAACAAAGGGCTCAAGTGGTGCTCTCTGGGAAGAGGAAGTAGATTAGGTATTGCTGGAAGAATGGGTGGTGGGGGTGTATGGCAGTTGGAAAAGGAGTGTTCAGACTGAGGATGGGTGGGAGGAGAGAGTACTGATAGAGAAAACTTAAATTCGGAGGAAATTTGGAGACAGGATAGAAACTTCCAAGGATCTATTAGAGTGATCCTAGCTAAGACTCCTAGTAAGGAGGGAAATGAAGCCTGATGTGGCCATCATTTGTTACTAAGCAAGGCTTTCAATCAAGGGATTAGAACACTAAACACTCCCAAAACCTTCACCCTATATTTTGTGCTGCCAGCATGATGTGCTGTTGTAAATGTGGCATAGAAAGAATGGGAGTAGATACCTAAGAACTGGTCCAGCTTGAGACCCATGCAATGAGAGGAAGCTAACCCAGGCACTGTCGAGGGGACCAGACACCAGAGGGCAGATGGTCCAGGAGGCAAAGGATAGACTCAAACATATCTAGCAAAAGAAAAGAAATGAGAAATAGTCTGCAATACTCATAGACAGTAGCCTGGCATAATCAAAATCAAATAGGCCAGCAACTAATGGGACTGATGAAAAAGAGTTTTCACAGAGACTGTAGGAGCCAGAAGGGTCAAGCCTACCTCAAAAAAAATCTGGACTCAAAGGGCTCACTGAGACTGGAATAACAACTAGGAACCCTGCATGGGTCAAACCTAGGCCCTATGCTTATATGTTAAAAATGTTTGCTTTGGTGTTTTGTGAGAATCCTAATAGAGGGAGCAGGTACTTTTTCTGACACTTTTTGGCTGCTTTTAGGACACATGTCCTCCTATTGGTTTGCCTTGTACAGCCTTACTATTGGAGGATGTACTTAGTCTTTTTTTATTAATTACAACCTCATAGTTGTTATCCTCTGCCTTCTTTTCCCATTCCCTTCCTCTCACCTCCACTCCCTGTCTCACCCTCTCACTTGCTTTTTCTCCTTCAACTCCCCCTTCTATTCTTATCAGAGAAGGGGGACTTCTCACGGATATCAATCCATATTGGCATATTAAAGAGGACTGGGCACATCTTTCATTGTGGCTAGACAAAGTTGTCCAGTTAGGGGAAAGTGATCCAAACACTGAGTCAGCAGCAGCATCTACTCCTGTGATTAGAACTCCCACACAGAAGAACCAAGTTACACATCTGTTACTCATATGTGGAGGCCTAAAAGCATCATACAGATGCTCTGTGGTTGTTGGTTCAGTCTCTATGAGCTTGTAGGGGTCCAGGTTAGTTGATTGGGGAGGTTTTCTTGTGATTTTCTTGACCTCTCTGGATCTTTCAGTCCTTCATTTTCCTCTTCCATAAATAAGCTAGGGTCAGGGAAAGATGCTGCCTCAATGAGAACAGTAAACAGAGATTGTGGAAGACACTTGACACCAACATGGGACCTCCAGGGTTCCACAGGAACACATATACACACGTATATGAACCATACATACATATGTCCCTATATGCATGCAAACATACATGTAAACCGTACAGACTTATACAATCAAACAATATATGCTTTTACCTTGTGAGGGTGTACATTGGCATCTAGAGGCAGACCAGGGTACATGGTTTGGAGGAAGGTCAAAATATTTCTTTAGCCGTATATTTTATAAAATGTTACCCAAACAGCCTTGGCTCATTGCACAGATATTGTGAAGCAATTTAGGGATTCTATCTTGTATTTTTAGCAGTTCTATTTATAAAATCCCACTTTTGCTGTTCCTAATTATTTCTTGAATAAACTGTCAAAAATATTTAGGTTTATCAATATAACAGATGCCTGGCTGGCCTCAGAGAGTATTAAGAATAAAATGTTTTGTGAACAGCAAAAATGAAAAACAACAACAAAAAAAACAAACAGCAGCAACAAAAAGATTCTCCAAGCACCACGTAATGTTTAGTGGTAGGTCTGTGCATCTGTTTTCTCTAGCAGTTGGGTGAAACTACTCAGGTGAATGTTATAATAGATGGTTTCTGAAAGAATAGCAGAATATTATTAGTGTCAGTTACAGGCTCTCTTACCTGGCATGCAGCTCAAGTTTGGCCAATCATTGGATTGAACGTTTTGTGAGTGCACTGGTATCCCTATCCCTCCACAGAAGTCCTGACTGGCTACAGGAGGTGTTCAGACCCTATATCCCCTGCTGCTGGGAGTCTCAGCTAGGGTCACTACCACAGACTCTCAGGAGCTTCCCTCATTCCATAGATGCCCCTCCCCCCTGATTTAGATTTTCGTTCCCAGCCCTCCCAATTTTCCCCACAGCTGACCAGATCCCATTGTCCTCTGTACCCTTTCTCTCACCCAGTTCCCTCCCTCCACCTACTTCAGATATTTATTTTATTCCCTCTTCTGAGTGTGATTCAAGCATCCTACTTTAGGCCCTCTTTGCTCCTTACTTTCTTTGGGTTTGTGTATTGTAGGATGTCTATCCTGTACTTAATGGCTAATATGCATTTATAAGTAAGTACATACCATGTATGTGTTTCTGGATCTTGGTTACCTCACTCTGGATGATATTTTCTAGTTCCATCCATTTGTTTAAAAATTTCATGATGTCCTTGTTTTAAATAGATGAGTAAATATATCACATTTTCTTTATCCATTTTTCATCTAGGGACATCTAGTTTTTTCCAGTTTCTGGCTATTATGAAGGAAGCTCCTCTAGACATAGTTGTGCAAGTATCCTTGTGGTATGTTGAAGCGCCTTTTGAGTATATGTCCAGGAGTAGGGTTGCTAGGTCTTGTGGTAGAACTATTCCCAGTTTTCTGAGAAACCACCAGATTGGTTTTCAAAGTAGTTGTACAAGTTTGCACTCCAAGCAGCAATAAAGGAGTGTTACTCAGGATTTTTTTTTATATATATATATAAAATTGAGAACTGATTTTTCAAAGTCTGTAAAGAATTGTGCTGGAATTTTGATGTAAAGTGCATTGCACCTGTAGAATGCTTTTGGTAAAATGGCCATTTGTAATATGTTAATCCCACTAGACCATAAGCTTGGGAGAGATGTCCATTTTATGATATCTTCTTCAATTTATTTCTTCAGGGACTTGGATTTCTTGCCATATAGGTTTTAACTTGAGTGGCTATTTTATATTTTTTGTACTATCATGAAGGGTATCTTTTTCCTAGTCTCCTAATTTCTTTTTAGCCCATTTATCTTTTGGATAAAGGAATGCTAATGATATTTTTTAGTTAATCTTGTATCTATCTACTTCACTGAAAGTATTTATCAGCTGAAGAAGTTCCCTAATATATTTTTGAGGTCAGTTATATATTCTATCTTATCTTTACTTTGACTTTTTCCTTTCCTTTATATCTTCATTTCCTTTATTTCCCTCATTGTTATAGCTAGGACTTTAAAGACTGTATTAAAGAAATATGGGAATAGTGTTCATCCTTCTCTTCTCTTGGATTTTCATGAAATTGCTTTAAGTTCATTTCCATTTAATTTGATGTTGGCTATATATTGTGTATATTGCCTATATTATGGTTAAACTTGCATCTGTGCACTTCAGTTCTAAGGAAAGATGCATACATAACATAAAAATAATAATAATAATGGTTTCATTTACTTAATAAAGTTAAGAAAAATGGCTTATATTATATTTTCTTTAATTATGTTCCCAATAAAATCTCAAAGATAACTATACCAATGTGAAATTTTCCACAGTATCATATTAATGTAATTCAAGTGAGCATAGTCAGCGTTCTAAATTTTCAGTATTAGTTCTTAATTATATTTGCTAAAATTGATAATAAATTTTAATTGTTTCTTTGATGCTTTTAAGATTTTGATATAATTTCTTTACTTTACTCTCCATTTTTCTTCCAAACCCCTTAACTATTAGTTGCATCATTAGAAACAATAGTTAGTTTAGAACTCTTCCTTATGTTTATTAACTGCAGCTTAGCATACTGCCAATCACTACACCTTGCATTTATCACACATAGATTCTAAATATTTCATACGTGTAAACTTTGCCTAATTTGAATAGTAGTTGGGACACAATATGAAGCAGATATTTTACTAGGTGATGGACATATTTATATTAATCAATGTGATCCATGTCACAGTAAGTAGTATTTCATTGTGTAATCAATGAGAAGACCACAACTGACATATCTAAAAATCATATTAAAGTCTGTTTGTGGATGGAATCTGAATAAAACCTAAGAAAAATACATTGATTATGTCATTCACATTCATATTTTTGACTTTCTTTCTAACAGATAACATTCTATCTGTTAACAAAAGTGTATGTTAACCAATATTTCCCAAATATTCACTTGTAAGAATTTTAAATGTTTTTTATTCAACTGTGTAGAATAAAGTGTAAATTGAACTCAAATATTTCATTGAACTTTTTTTGCTATTTGGACATGGTGTCCATTTTTGCCTTAAATCTCACTTAAAACAAAATGTACATATACAAAACCTCAAAACAAAAACAACACTCTACCTGCATCCATGCTTCTTCCCCACTGAGACAGTTAAACAATGTAGGCACTAAGTCAGATCGAGATGCAAGTCATAAGCAAGTTATGCATGGCAGAAAAATGGATAGTCAGGAGAATCAGGAGTATATTGCTTCCTCCTGGATTTCTTAGTGGGTGAGAAATATAAATCTACAGTAAGCGACTGAATTCAACTTTCACTTGAAAGGATTGTAAATTGATATGGTTGGTTGCAGAGGCTATTAAATAAGAAGAAACACTTAGGAATGTATTTGATAAAAGTCATATTTAATGCTCACTGTGATGTAGCCCTCAACTTATGAGATAGTAAGGAAACTAATTATAAATGATGTGTACAGTAGATAAAATGCTTAAAATGCCTAATTGTAAATACATATACATATAATGTTATCTATAATTGTGTTAATTGGACAATAAAAAGCAAAATAAGAACCTTATATCCTTGTATTTCACATGAAAGTTACTAATTTGCTTTGCATAAAATGCATTTAGATGATAAAATTAACAACAGCAGCAATAACAATGATGATAACACCCTTAGGCATAATTAGCTGTGCAAATACCTCAATTTTTACAGTTTCAAACCTACAAGCACCAAATTATATGACCAGTGTGGGTTATTCACAATTTTGACTCCCATAATCTAATTTCTATAAGGTGATATTATCAATATTGTGGTGTTCTATTAATTGTATTCCTATGAGGGTGAGAATAGCTGGAGCAATAAAAAGAAGTGATATAATTTCCAAGATAATATCTATGTACAATTTCCCTTTGAAGTAGTTTATATATTACCAAGACCAACTCTGGTATAACAAAATGTATTTGGCTGTTATAGAAATAACTGAGCAAATGTTAACGAAATTATACTATCCTGCACGAGCATTTATTATAAAGTTTAGAGTTCCTCCCCACAGTTTCTTCCATACCAAGACCTTTGCAAGTATTTCAGCATTGGTTTTATTTGAAGTCATTTGGCAAGCATTTTTAATGACTATTAAGGTTCATAGATCAAAGGATTCTTGAAAGATTTCCCCTAGCAATTAAGAGTAGAGGACTTAGGTAAATATTGAAGCTCACAATGATTTAGAGACAAAAATGTATGACTATCCACATTCTGGAAGCTTCTATCAATGGTAAATTTAGAACCTACTTTACAAGAATATGTGAAGATTGAAAAAGAATGTTTGCATATAAGATCTTCATCACTAATATTATCATTGTAGCCAAGAATTTACACACTATAAAATGAGAGGAAACAAACTTTATGGAATATCTACGTTTTTACTAAAATTTTCTGCACCTTTCCTGTATTTCCCAGTAACCCAGTTAAGAAAGGAAAAAGTGAAGGGCCAGGCATGGTGGCACATGCCTTTAATCCCAGCATTCCGGAGACAGAGGCAGGTGGATCACTGTGAGTTTAAGGCCAGCCTGGTCTACAAAGTGAGTCCAGGGCAGCCAAGGCCGCACAGAGAAACTCTGTTTCCAAAAACCAAAACAAAGAGAGAGAGAAAGAGAGAGAGAGAGAGAGAGAGAGAGAGAGAGAGAGAGAGAGAGAGAGAGAGAGAAGAAGAAAGAAAGGAAACAGTGAAAAGAGAGGCACTTTCAAATAACAATCTGAAATTAATTTATTCAGATTACATCTCAATTGTTATCCCCTCACTTGTATCTTCCCATACCTCTTTCTCTCCCCCTTTCACCCTATTCCCATCCCATAGATTTGTGACAGAAGAGGAACTCCTTCTATACCATATGGTCACAGTCTATCAAGTCTCATCCTGGAAGCCTGTTTATTCTTTCTCTTAGTGCCACCAGGCCTCCCATCAAGGGGAAGTGCCCAAATATGGGACATCAGAGTCAATGTAAGAGTCAGTCCCTGCTCTCCACACAGCTGTGGAAGATGTGCTGTCCATCAGCTAGATCTAAATAGGGGTTCTAGGTTTACTGTATGCATTGTCCTTGTTGGTACAGTAGTCTGAGCAGACCAGCCTGGGTCAAGATCCACCAGCATTGATGGTCTTCTTGTAGGTTTCTAAGACCCTCTGGATCCTTCTATTTCACCATTCTCCCATACTTCTCCTACTCAGAGTCTGAAGAGGAAGTGCCCGCGTCTATTTCGATTTCCTGCAAAGTGAATGCTTTCATGACATCCCTTTTTGGCTAGTATCCAATTATAAGTGCGTATGCACCATATGTATTTTTCTAGGTCTGGGTTAACTCACTCAGGATGATCATATCTAGTTCCATCCATTTGCCCACAAATTTCAGAATTTCCTTGTTTTTAATAGCTGAGTAGTATTCCATAGTGTAAATGTACCACAGTTTCTTTTTTTTTAAATTTTATTAATTTATTCAGATTACAACTCAATTGTTATCCCATTACTTGTATCCTCCTATTCCTCCCTCCCTCCTGCTTTCACCCTATTCCCCTCCCATAGGTCTATGACCAAGGGGGACCTCCTACCCCACTATATGGTCATAGGCTATCAAGTCTCATCTAGGTATCCTGTTTAGTCTTTCTTTGAGTGCCACCAGGCCTCCCTACCAAAGGGAGGTGGTCAAATATGGAGCACCAGAGTGCATGTCAAAGTCAGTCCCCACTCTCCACATAACTGTGGAGAATGTCCTGTCCATTGGGTAGATCAGAGTAGGGGTTCGATGTTTACCATTGTATTGTCCTTGGTTAATAAAATAGTTTGAGCAGACACCCCTGGGCACTGACCCACCTGTAATGAATTTCTTCTTATAGGATTCTAGGACACTCTGAGTCCATCTATTTCCCCATCTCCTATATTTCTCTTACCTAGAGTCACAGTAGGATGTTCTCACATCTATCCCAACCTTGTGGTAAGTGAAGACTTTCGTGGGATATGCACCTTGGCCTAGTGCCATATTATAAATGAGTATATACCATTTGAGTCTTTCTGCTTCTGGGTTAACTCACTCATTATGATCATCCCTAGTCCCATCCATTTGTCCACAAATTTCAGGATTTCCTTGTTTTTAATAGCTGAGTAGTATTCCATAGTGTATATGTACCACCGTTTCTTTATTTATTCTTCAACTGAGGGGCATTTAGGCTGTTTCCAGGTTCTGTCTATTATGAATAAGGCTGCTATGAACATGGTTGACCATATGTCCTTGTTGTGTGGTGGAGCATTTTCTGGGTATATTCCAAGGAGTGGAATAGCTGGGTCTTGAGGAAGCCCTATTCCCAGTTTTCTGAGAAATCACCAGATAGATTTCCAAAGTGGTTGTATAAATTTGCATTCCCACCAGCAATGAAGGAGTGTTCCTCTTTTTCCACATCCTTGCCAGCATGAGGTGTCACTTGAATTTTTTTCTTGTCACTTGAATTTTTTATCTTTAGGCATTCTAATGGGTGTAAGATGGAATCTCATAGTCATTTTGATTTGCATTTCTCTGATTACTAAAGACTTTGAGCATTTCTTTAAATGTTTTTCAGCCATTCGATATTCCTGTGTTGAAAATTCTGTGTTTAGTTCTGATCTCCAATTCTCAATTGGGTTATTTGGTTTGCTGGTGCTTAATTTCTTGAGCTCTTTATATATTTTGGATATTAGACCCTTGTCAGATGTAAGGTTGGTGAAGATATTTTCCCAGTCTGTAGGCTGTCACTTTGTTCTGTTGACAGTGTCTCCTGCCTTACAGAAGCTTCTCAGACTCATGAGGTCCCATTTATTAATTGTTGACTTTAAAACCTGGGCTGTTGGAGTTCTGCTCAGGAAGTTGTCTCCTGTGCAAATGAGTTACAGCCTCTTCCTCATGTTTTACTCTAACAGATTTAGTATGTCTGGTTTTATGTTGAGGTCTTTAATCCATTTGGACTTGAGTTTTGTGCATGGTGATAAACATGGATCTACTTGCATTTTTTTTTTTACATGTAGACATCCAGTTAGACTAGCACAAATTGTTGAAGATGTCATCCTTTTTCTATTAAATTGATTCGGCTTCTTTGTCAAATACCAACTGTCCAAATGTGTGTGGATTTATTTTTGGTTCTTTGATTCGATCCTCAGAAGGAATCTCCATACCTGATCTCAAGCTGTACTATGCAGCACCAGTAATTAAAACAGCATGGCACTGACAAATCGTACTTTTATATGCTTTGGTAAACACTAAAAGTGATATATTATAAATTTTTATTTTTATGCTTCTTGAAAATTTGGATGTAGAGATAGCTCAGTGGTTAAGATCACTATCTGATCTTCTAGAAGGTCTGAGTTCAATTGCAGCAGCCACATGGTGGTTCACAACCATCTATAGTGGTGTCTGATGCAATATCCTGGCATGCAGGTGTACATGAAGATAGAGTACTCATATATGTAATCTAAGTAAATAAATCTTTAAAAATGTAGGGTTTTTTGTATTATATAACATCAAAATTATTAGGTTTGCCTATTCATAAATTTAAAACATTAAAATTGTACTTATGTGTTTTCATTTATTTCATTTTTTTATGCAGTGCCCTTTCAAAATTACTTTAAATTACTTAGTAATTCCAGTTTATATTATATTTTATATTTTATCTAAGCACATAAATTTTCTTTTGGCTTATTTGCATGTATAGTGTATAATGAAGTTAAGTGATTCTCAAAAATTAAGATATTATAATTATTGTTTTATTTGTTTTTTTATTTATGGTTTATAATGCCATTCAATAGATGTGAAGCACTGATGATAGGTCCTTACATGCTGAACGGTGTGATTTGCATACCTTGCTCTCTTCCCTGATGCCCTTGCCAAGGGGGAGGCTTCACCTCTCCCAGAGGATCTTCTTTCTACAATCCAGAAATTTTGGTTCCCCTTTCTCCTCTTTTCTTTCCCTCCTTTCCCCTCTCTTTACACTAGTGTCTCTTTCTGTCTCCCTCCCCTCTACCACTGTTCCCAATAAACCTTCATTCATATAATATAATTTTGTCTTGCCATTAGCTCATTCCATTATAACCGACAATCTAGTACCAGTGACTGGGGGGAAGTTTAATCCCACCCAGGCTGGCAGGCCAGGACAAGCAGTGCTCACACAGTTACTCTCTTCACCTCATTCTCTGCCTGCCCTGATCAATCACCTTTTAGTTTTGCTTTATTTTCTTTTATTTTTGAGACAAGGTTTCTTTGTGTCACCCTGGCAGTCCTGGACTTACTCTTTAGACCAGGCTGGCCTTGAAAACAATCATCTTTCAACCTGAGAGACATCCAGTGGACAGAGACTGAGCCATATGGGTAGGATACAGCTTCTCTCCTTCTACCTCCCTCTCCACCTGATGGAACCTCCTAATCGATGAGTGCCCCACCACCCAGCTGACGCCAAGAATTGCCAGGTGCCTCTTTTGTGGTTTGTAACTATTCAGACTCAAACTGCCAAGCCATTGACACATCACACCAATCTTCTGAAACAAAGGCTTTGTTTTGGGGTAACCTTACATTCGGTGACTTCTGATTGTTGGTTAATCCCCACCCCAAACCATCAGATCCTAGATTATTTATTTGGGATACCATTTTCATAATATTGAAATTACAGCATAGACTGTGAAGATGCAGACCACTGGGTGTCTACAGGAAATCTGCCAATCTACATCTGTCCCTTTCCCTTCTCCACTTCCTGCAGCTGCTTTTTGCATAAGTGGATTGAGGTCCCTCCTTCTCCACTTCATACTCTATTCCACATAACTCCCACTGTAAGGGCAAAATTAATGCCATATTCTATATGTAATGTATATTCTGTAATTAATGCCATGGTCTGTGAATGTTCTCTTTGAGAACTTGTCCTGTAGGTGACCCTTCACCCTGCATTCTGGGAATGACAGCAGCCAGCAGTCTCCAGAAACTTTGGAGCAATTATTTCCAATTAGCTCCCAATGTTCCTCTGAGATTAAAAAAAAAATCCCTTCCACACCCAGCCTCCACCCAACCTGCAAGAAGGTCGACATTACTGTGACTCACAACTTCCTTGACGATCCAGCCTCCACCCAACCTGCCTAAGGATCAACATTCTTGTGACCCATAACTTCCTTGAAAATCTAGGTTCCCCCTCCCACCCTGCCTACATTCCTGTGACCCACAATCTCAGCTTCCCTTTATGAAACCATTGTCCTCGAAGCTCTAGGTCACTCTTCTATCCTGCTGTGGTCCAAGGATCATGCTTATAATACTGGACCTTGTGTGTGTTGCATTGTTATCAAGTCCTCGTGGTCATTTTTTGGGTCTTGCAACCTGGGTGATCTCTATATTACACTGAGTGATCTTGGTATAAAACCATCAATGCATAATTAGTGGTTTCAGCAGCTACAGATTTGGCCACATAGACGATTTTAAACTGCCCACTGCCAGCCTCTCTTTTGTTTGTTTGTTTGTTTTTAACTTATAACAATTTATTCAGATTGCATCCCAATTGTTATCCCGTCACTTGTATCTTCCCATTCCCACCCTCTCTCCCTCTTCTGCCGTATACCTCTCCCTTAGACCTCTGACAGAAAGGGAACACTTCCTCCACCATATGACCACAGTTTATAAGGTCTCATCTAGACAGCTTTCTTTTCTTTCCTCCATGTGCCTCCCCAAAAGGGGAAGCGTTCTTTTTGAAGACAAGGTTTATCTGTGTTATCGTGGCTGTCCTAGATTCACTTTGTAGTTTAGGTGGGACTCTACTTCACAGTGATCCACCTGCCTCAAGCTATAACACTTGGATGGTCACCATGTCGATTGTGGGATAAAGAGGATGGAGCCCTAAGTTTATTGCCATCTTGATTAAGGGCAGTCACATGACTAGTAGCCATGTTTGTTGTAGAAGAATTGTGGCTTCACTGACATCCTTATTAGTGCTACCAGCTTTGCTCAATGCATTGCTGACCAACATATATAACGACTGTCTTTTATGCTTTGGCTGTTTGGTCTGTATATTTAAAGTCATTCTAAGAAATTATTTAGTTATTTACAGGGCTAAGCTTTACATGGTCTCTTGTTTTATGTTTTGAATGTTAAACACAGCATGGGCAACTCTTGCTTAACTCAAGTTTACTTACTAGATAATGACCCTCAAACCTGTCAAAGATTCTGCAGAATATAAAAGGCCTTTAAATGCTTTATAAAAAGCTATTATTACAGAGACCTAAGCTTCTTGGAGTAACTGCAAGGCCTCAAAGATTTGGGTTTAATGACAGATGACTCACCTGGATTGTGACACTAGACATATTGCCCCAACTCCAATTCACCTGATGCTAAGCCCCTTCCTGAACTATTATAACTATTATAACTATTTTGTAATTTTTTCCTGTTCAAATTATTTTTATTTATTTTTTTGTTAATTTATTCTTGTTACATCTCAATGGTTATCCCATCCCTTGTATCTTCCCATTCTTCCCTCCCTCCCATTTTCCCCTTATTCCCCTCCCCTATGGCTGTCCCTGAGGGGGATTAACTCCCCTTGTATATGCTCATAGGGTATCAAGTCTCTTCTTGGTAACATGCTGTCCTTCCTCTGAGTGCCACTAGGTCTCTCCCTCCAGGAGACACGGTCAAATGTGAAACACCAGAGTACGTGAAAAAGTCATATCCCACTCTCCACTCAAGTGTGGAGAATATTCTGACCATTGGCTAGATCTGGGCAGGGGTTTAAAGTTTACCGCCTGTATTGTCCTTGGCCTTAGTTTGAGCAGGACCCCTGGGCCCAAGTCTGCCTACCATAATGTTCTACTAATAGGTTTCTAGGACATTCTAGGACACTCTGGATCCTTCTACTTTGCAATTCTCCCATGCTTCTCTCATCTAGAGTCCCAATAGGATGTCCTCCCCTTTGTGCCAGTTTCATGGTAGATGAGGCTTTCATGGGAGAAGCACCTTGGGCTAGTATGCAGATATAAGTGAGTATATACAATTTGAGTCTTTCTGCTTCTGGGTTAACTCACTCATTATGATCATTTCTACCTATATCCATTTGTCCACAAATTTTGGGAATTCCTTGTTTTTAATAGCTGAGTAGTATTCCATAGTGTATATGTGCCACAGTTTCTTTATCCATTCTTCTACTGAGGGACATTTAGGCTGTTTCCATGATCTGGCTATTATGAATAAGGCTGCTATGAACATGGTTGAGCAAATTTTCTTGTTGTGTGCTGGTGCATCTTCTGGGTATATTCCAAGGAGTGGAATAGCTGGGTCTTGAGGAAGCCCTATTTCTAGTTTTCTGAGATAACACCAGATAGATTTCCAAAGTGGCTGTACTAGTTTGCATTCCCACCAGCAACGAAAGAGTTTTCTTCTCTCCCCACATCCTCCCCAGCAGATGATGTTGCTTGAATTTTTGATCATAGCCATTCTGATGGGTGTAAGATGGAATCTCAGAGTTGTTTTGATTAGAATTTCCCTGATGACTAAGGAGGTTGAGCATTTCTTTAAGTGTTTCTCAGCCATTTGATATTCCTCTGCTGAGAATTCTCTGTTTAGTTCCAAGCCCCATTTTTCAATTGGGCTATTTCGTTTGGGGGTATTTAATTTCTTGAGTTCTTTATATATTTTGGATATTAGACCTTTGTCAGATGTAGGGTTGGTGAAGATCTTTTCCCAGTCTGTAGGCTGTTGCTTTGTTCTCTTGACAGTGTCTCCTGCCTTACAGAAGCTTCTCAGCCTCATGAGGTCCCATTTATTAATTGTTGACATTAGGGCCTGGGCTGTTGGTGTTCTGTTCAGGAAGTTGTCTCCTGTGCCTATATGTTCCAGGCTCTTCCCCACTTTTTCTTCTAAGTGACTTAGTGTCTCTGGTTTTATGTTGAGGTCTTTAATCCACTTGGATTTGAGTTTTGTGCAAAGTGACAAATATGGGTCCAGTTGCATTTTTTTACACATAGACCTCCAGTTAAACCAGCACCATTTGTTGAAGATGCTATCCTTTTTCCATTGAATGGATTTGGCTTCACTGTCAAAAATCAAGTGACCGTATGTGTGTGGATTCATATCTGGGTCTTCAATTTGAATCCACTGATCAACCAGCCTGTTGCTGTGCCAGTACCATGCTGTTTTAATTACTATTGCTTTATAGTACAGTTTGAAATCAGGTATGGAGATTCCTCCAGAGCACTTTTATTGTACAAGATTGTTTTACGTATTCTTTTTTTTTTTCCATATGAAGTTCAGAATTGAATTTTCAATATCTTTAAAAAATTGTGTAGGTATTTTGATAGGGATTGCATTGAATCTGTAGATTGCTTTTAGTAGGATGGCCATTATTACTATGTTAATTCTTCCCGATCTATGAGCAAGGAATATCATTCCATCTTCTCATGTCATCTTCAATCTCCTTCTTCAGAGGTTTGAAATTTTTTCAAACAAGTCCTTCACTTGCTTAGTTAGAGTAACTCCTAAATATTTTATATTGCTTGTGGCTAATGTGAAGGTTGTGTTTTTCCTAATTGATTCCTCTGCAAGTTTTTCATTTGTGTATAGGAAGGCTACAGACTTTTTTGAGTTAATTTTGTATCCAGCCAGTTTGCTGACGGTGTTTATCAGCTATAGGAGTTCTCTGGTGAAAATTTGAGGGTCACTTATGTACACTATCATATCATCTGCAAATAGGGATAGTTTGACATCCTCCTTTCCCATTTGGATACCCTTGATCTCCTTTTGTTGTCTTATTGCTCTGGCTAGAACTTCAAGTACTATACTGAAGAGATATGGAGAGAGTGGGCAGCCTTGCCTTGTTCCCGATTTTAGAGGAATTTCCTTGAGTATCTCACAATTTACTTTAATTTTGGCTATTGGCTTGCTGTATATAGCCTTTATTATGGTGAGGAAAGTGCCTTGTATCCCCAACCTCTCTAAAACTTTAAACATGAATGGGTTTTGGATTTTATCAAATGCTTTCTCTGCATCTAAGGTGATGATCATGTGTTTTTTATATGGTGGAATACATTGATGGATTTCCGTATATTAAACCATCCCTGCATGCCTAGAATGAAGCCTACTTGGTCATGATGAGTGATATATTTGATGTGTTCTTGTATTCACTTTGCAAGTTTTTTTTTTAGTATTTTTTGCATCGATGTTCACAAAAGAAATTGGTCTGAAATTCTTTCTTTCTTGAGTCTTTGTGAGGTTTAGGAATCAATGTGACTATGGCCTCGTATAATGAATTTGGTAAGGTTTCATCCATTTCTATCTTTTTGAGTAGCTTGAAGAGTATCGGTATTAGCTCGCCTTTGAAGTCTGGTAGAAAATACTGCACTGAAACCATCTGGCCCTGGGCTTTTTTTGTTTGGGAGACTATCAATGATTGCTACTATTTCTATAGGAGAAATTGGACTTTTTAGCTTGTTTATCTGTTCTATACTCAATTTGTCAAGTGAAATTGATCAAGAAAATCATCCATTTCCCTTAGATTTTCAAATTTTGTGGCATATAAGCCTTCAAAGTAGGATCTTATGATTCTTTTTATTTCTTCAGTGTCTGTTGTTATGTCTCCCTTTTCATTTCTGATTTTGTTAATTTCAATACTGTCTCTCTTCCTTTTAGTTTGTTTGGCTAACGGTCTGTCTATCTTGTTGATTTTCTCAAAGAACCAGCTCTTGGTTTTTCGATTCTTTGGACTGTTTTCTCATTTTCTAATTTGTTAATTTCAGCCCTGAGTTTGATTATTTCCAGACGTCTACTTTTTTTGGATAGTTCTGCTTTTTTTTTCACTAGGGCTTCCAGTTGTGTCATTAAGATGCTATCTGCGATGTTTCCAATTTCTTTTTAAAGGCACTTAGTGCTATGAATTTTCCTCTTAGCACTGCTTTCAATGTATCCCACAAATTTGTGTATGTTGTTCCTTCATTTTCATTGAATTTCAGAAACTCCTTGATTTCTTTCTTTATTTCTTCTCTGACCCAGGCGCCATTTAGCAGAGAGATGCTTAAGTTCCACTTTTGTGTAGGCAATTTGTTATTTCTGTTGTTGTTGAATTGCCGCCTAAGACCATGGTGATCTGATAGGATACAAGGTATTATTTCAATCCTCTTGTATCTGTTGAGGCTTCCTTTGTGACCTATGATGTGATCAATTTTGGAGAAGGTTCCATGGGGTGCAGAGAAGAAGGTATATTCTTTCTTGTTTGCGTGAAAGGTTCTATAGATATCTGTCTGATCCATTTGACCCTTGGCATTGGTTAATGATGTTATTTCTCGGCTTAGTTTCTGTTTCAATGACCTATCCTTCACTGAGAGGGGGTTGTTGAAGTCTCCCACTATTATTGTGTGGGGATCGATGTGTGGTTTAAAATTTTTTAGCATTTCTTTTACAAATGTGGGTGCACTTGTATTGGGAGCACAGATTTTCAGAATTGTGATGTCATCTTGGTTGACTTTACCTTTGATGAGTATGAAGTGTCCTTCTGCATCCCTTTTGATTAATTTTGGTTGAAAGTCTATTTTGTTCTATATTAAAATGGCTATGCCTGCTTGCTTCTTGTGACCATTTCCTTGGAATATTTTTTCCAACTTTTTACCCTAAGGTAATGCCTTTCGTTATGGGTGAGATTTGTTTCTTGAATGCAGAAGAATGTTGGATCTTGTTTATGCACCCATTCAGTAAGTCTGTGTCTTTTTATTGTAGAATTGAGACCATTGACTTTGAGAAACATTAATGACCAGTGACTGTTAAGAGTTTTAATTTTGATGTTGGTTCCAGTAGAGCGTTTGTGTAGTTGTATTTTTGCCATGGTATAGTTATCTACTTCCTGAGTAGTTTTTGTTGTATCTTGACCCTTTGGAATGGAGTTTTCCTTCTAGTACCTTCTGTAAAGCTGGATTAGTGGATAGGCATTGTTTGAATTTGTTTTTGTCATGGAGTATTTTTTTTCTCCATCAATGGTTATTGATAGTTTTGCTGGGTAAAGTAGTCTGGCCTGGCATCGGTAGAATCTCTGTTCTGGCCCTTCTGGTTTTGATGGTCTCTGCTGAGAAGTCGGGTGTCATTCTGATATGTTTGCAATTAAGTGTTATTTGGTCCTTTTCCCTTGCAGCTTTTAATATTTTTTCTTATTTTGTATGTTTTGTGTTTCGATTATTATGTGAAGAGCAGTTTTTCTTTTTTGGGTATTTCTATTTGGTGTTCTGTAGGCCTCTTGTATGTTTATAGGCATCTATTTTTTTAGGTTGGGGAAATTTTCTTCTATGATTTTGTTGAGAATACTTTCTGGGCCCTGTCATTTTGGACTCTCACAGCCAGTGATCCTCAGCTCCCCTGTACTGTGGGTCCTTAATTTGTTCTGGGTCTCTGAATGAGTGTTTGGTCAGGCCAAACTATCCACAGCCTTCTGCGTCCCCTGCTAAGTCCACCCAGGGACACTGGGCCCAAACCAAGCTCTAAGCTCAGCTAGATTCTCAGGGCCCGAAACATCTGTTGAGCTCAGCTAGGGACTCTGGGCCCAATCCACACACTTTGCTCCCCTAGGGATTCTGGCCCCAAAATGCATGCAGAGTCCAGCCAGAATTATTTGGCTGGGACTGCGCACCAAGCTCAGCTAGGGACTTTTGGCCAAAAGCACGTGCTGTGGTCAGCTAGAGACTCAGGGCCAGAACTGTCCGCCAAGCTCAGCCAGGAATTCTGGATTCAAACTGTGCATTGTGTCCAACCAGAGTCTTAGAGCCAGGACTGTGCCAAAAGCTCAGCTAGAGTCTCTGGCCCCATCTGTTTACCAAGCACAGTTAGGGACTCTGGTTAAAACTGCACGCCGAGCTCTGCCCGAGTCTCCGGGACAGAATTGTGCACTGAGCTCAGTCAGGGACTCTGGACCTACACTGTGTGCTGAATTCAGCCCTGGGTGGAGAGTCCAGCCAGTGTCTCAGGACCACCAAGCCTGTGTGCAAAGCTTAGCTAGTGTCTCTGGGCCCAATCTGCCCAGCAAGTCCAGCTAGGTACTCTGGGCCTAATTGCATGCTGACCTAGCCTGAGTTAGAGCAGCAGAACTGCACACTGAGCCGAGCTAGTGTCTTGGGCAGAACTACTCGCTGAGCTGAGCTAACACCTTGGGTGGAATTGAGTGCTCCACCCAGCCTGCATCACAGCAGGGGAGCTGTGGCTGAGCTGAGCTAATGCCTTGGGCAGAACTGCTTGCTGAGCTGAGCTGATGTCTCCATGGCACTGCACACTGAGCAGAACTTGGTACTCAGGAGCTGAACTATCCGCCGAGTCCAATTTGGGTCTCAAGGCATCACGCGACCCAAATCCTGCCCAGAGTCCCCTCTTCCACAGCAACTCCCACCAGCCACCACACCAATCGCCTCTGCAGGAGGGCTCCAAGCTGCAAACCTCGGCCGCTGCTGTTATTGCTGCTGTTGCTGCTGCTGCTGCTGCTGGTGCTGCTGCTCCGATCCTAGAAAATCTGTGTTCCTCCCATGTGCAGGGGCACACAGGTACTCTGCACCCTGGTTCCTTTGAACCGTGGAGCACTCCTAGTGCAGTGGTATGGTGACCTCGGTGTTCCTGGTTCAGAAATCTGTGCAATTCCCTAAATTGTTTACTGCAGCTTCTAAAAATGGTCCACACTGCTCGCCACCATCTTGGATCTCTCATACCATAGTTTCTTTATACATTTTTCTACTGAGCGACACTTAGGCTGTTTCCATGTTCTGGCTCTTATGAATAAGGCCACTATGTTACATGATACCCTATGAGCCTATAAGGGGGGAGGAAGTACCCCTCAGTCATAATTATTGGGGATGGAAGGAGGGGGAATGTGGGAGGGAGGGAGAAATGGGAGGATACAAGGGATGGGATAGCAATTGAGGTGTAATAGGAATAAATTAATAAAATGTATTTAAAAAGAATAGGAACAACATATATTTAATGAAATTCTCAAATACAAAAAAAAGTCATTATTTTAAAATAGTCATTCAGTATGAATTGGCTCTATCCAAGAGATGCAGATATTATTCAACCAATACAAATCATTAATTGGAATAAATCATGAAAATATATAGACACAATTTGCATGATTATTTCACGAGAAGAAAAGGCTGTTGAAAAAATCTAAGCTACCTTTATGGTGAAATGTTTGAGATATTATTGGACTAGAGAGAGCATATCTCAATGTAGTAAAAGCTATATACAACACTCCTATATTCAACATCTTCTTGAATTAGTTGTTCTCAACCTCTGGTTCGTGACCCCTTTGGAGGTCAAAGGACACTTTCACAGCGGTCACATATCAGCTATGCTGTATATCAGCTATTTACGTTATGATTCATACCAGTATAAAAATAAAGTTACGAAATAGCAACAAAAAAAATTTATGTTTGTGGTCATCACATCATAAGAAATTGTATTAAATTGTCAAAGCATTAGAAAGGGTAAGAAAAACACTCTCTTAATTGGAGGGGAGAAAATAAATCTTATAAGAATCAGAATAAGAAAGTGCCTTACTATATCTCCACTCAGTTGAACAACAACAGAGAGAAATAAAATAGGCACACATAAAAATAATCCAAAGTGTTCTTATCTGCCAATGATGAGCCTCCCTAGGACTAATCCACAATTTCATCCAAATAAAAAGATACAATATTAACTTATCAAAGACAAAAATCACACTGCAGTAAATCAGGGAAATTATCCTGTTCACAGTAGTCTCAAATAAAATTTGTAATAAGTCTAATAAGGGAGGCAAAGAATATTTACAATAAAATCTTTAGAATTTGTAAAAAATAAAATCAAAGAAAATAAAAGACAACCCTCCATGCTCAAGGATTAGAAGACTGAATATTGTAAAAATGGCCATCCAACCATAAACAATTTACAGACTGAATGTGATCCCAATCAGAGCATCCATGCAAATTTTCATAAACATAAGAAAGAAATAATCACAAAAAAATAGTCTTTGCTGGTGTTTTAAATTCATATAGATACGCATATAAAAATATTTACATTAGGAAGTTGGTCATACACAGAATGCTCATGGTCCTAATTTTCACTAAATGGCAATGTAATTTTTTTCAAAAGCTTATCTATGATCATATTCAATGTTATTCCTTTGCAAAAAATGAAAACAAATTTTATGAGTTTAGTAGTTCCTCAGTGATAAATTCCATGCATAAACATATAATAGAATTTACTGAGAAATCTAATGCAGAACAATTCTTAAATTTTGTTCAGATTCCATAACTTGTTCAAGTGTTTCTCTTTTTCCACAGTAATAAAAATATCATTTTTACATAGATCAGAAACACTGACCAATCTATCTTCTGAGAGGCTCATTTCATGTTTGCCATCTTATGTACTCAGACTATGCCACAAATTCATTTACACTGCAGTGATTTAACATGGATTCATGTCTGCAAGTTTTAATTAGATGTTTAATCAGTCTCTGAATTAAACAAAATAGGTTAATTTTCAAATTTCTACTCAGAGAAAATATTGTGATGAAATTTGAAACTTAGCCAAAACCCACTGATATTATAGGGAAGAAAGACTAGAGACAAGCCAACTAGAATTATCTGTGCCAATATCTGTAACTGGGCTTTGTTCTGATAAATCAACAGTTTTAACATGATGTTTGTAATTAATTAAAATGGGTCATTAATCCAAATGATCTGTTATCTTAACTGTAATTAACTGATAACAGTGTGTGACTTTTGTATGCTAGCTTCAAGAGCTGACACTGAGAATTTTTAACTGAGACAATATAATGCTGTTATACTTTGCTTACAGGGAATATGTCTTACAGACTTGGTTCTTGTAGATTTGTAAGTGTAACAGAAGTATAAACACATTATGACTTTTTAATAACTGCTTTATATTCATCTAATATAATGACATCATAATACACAGTGTCCTTAACATGGGTAGTTAGCCCAAATATTCATTGCTGCACAGAATCCTTGCATAGTAGTGAGCAGTGTAATACGAATGCCAGTTAATTCATATTTAATATTTAAGAATCAATCTCTTTTAATAAATACTTGACCATAGTTATATGGAGCAAGCAAAGCACTTATTTTCAGCTATAAAATGAGAAAGGTTAAGTTTTTTTAATTAAATTCAGAGCTTGAGGAATTATTGAACACTTATTTCCACAATAGGTAATACTGCATTTATATCTTAAATGGTAAAAGCATTGACCCCCAAAAGAGAAACAATCCAATATTTCTATATGATAAATGAAGGAATAGTGATGTTTTAGTGCTTGAAACAGGGAGCTCCACACCAAGGAAATTTAATGATTAAAACACACACTTTACAGAAACTAATGTGTGTAAAAGTTTGAGATTGTAATCTTCAAGCATAACATTTTACTTTTTGTGTAAATCTCTTCATACTTCAGAGAAAATTATCAAAAAAGGCATAAGAAGTGTTAGCAAATGTAGAGATATTACACAATCTCTTCAATCTATGATATAGAAAAATCATTTAGAAAGAGCTACTGTAATGGGCTTTTCACATATGTGTACATGGTGGCATTATACTAGCAAATCTAACAGGTTATAGTAGTACAAACTATTTTTAACGTTAAGTTCATAAAATAGACAAAATATATGCAATCAGTTAATAATGGCAAGGAATTTTATGTACTGGCATGCAATAGCCACAGTTTTAGCAAGCTGTTATTTTAATAATGTTGAATTATCTCTGGTGTTGGTTACTAAATACTTTGACTAGAATGTCTGAAATACTGCCCAAGTGTAAGGTTTTATTTGTTACATTATCTTACAATGACTATAAAATGCCTCATGTTAAACAGTGTAACAATGGATCTCTTCATGTTTCTGTGCACACACATGGATGCAGTCTTTAAGGAAAAACTATTGTGTATGCAGAGTACTGAGCATTTAAAAGACCAACTTTAGCACTTGCTTTTAAAGATGCTTCAAACGCCTTTGTTTTTAAAGCAAAAAGAAAATTTTAAAAAGAAAATAAAAAAAAAGAAAATCTTTCTAATTAGTAGCATTAACATTAACCATAAGATTAGTTGGTGAAATTAGTGACTGAATAATCAATGTACTGACTGTTAAGCATGATTTTGACAATAATGCATTTACATATAATAGTCTTAGCTATCTCAATAATCTATTTTTTAAAGAAAGAAAAACAAAACAATATAACTCTGACTCTTAAAGATCCCTGTAAAGAGTGACTGATTTGCTGTGCCTGATGCTAGCTGACTGAATTAGGAAGACTTAATACTGAGAAGAGTACATCAAAGAAAATTTTTATTTCTGGAGCGTTCAGAGGACTGATTTTAGTCCTACTATAAAATTTTGCATAGATTCTATATGCACATAGTCTTAAGTTTGTCTTTCAATATAACCTTGTTGCTATGTTACAAAATAATTCATTTCTAGCTACATGCAGGTATCACTACACAATGGCATCTACCGAGAACCAGTTAACTTTATGTATTCCAAAAATGACTTACTCAGTACTCAAATTCCTCACATAACTGATGGTTCACTTTTTATGTATAAACTTAGTCCAAGTAAGATAAATTAGACTCAAACACTGCCCTTAATATTCTCAATAAGCTTTATTTTTTGAAATTTATGTGACTTCAGAGGGAGAAACATTTACCACATGAGATGTATGTCCCTATATTTCTTTTCTGGCTATCTTTAAGGCTTAGGGAGAGACTAAATTTCTTCACAGAATAACCAGAACAGAATTCAGTATTTTATTTTTTTTCCCAGTTGCAGACTTAAAACTATCTATAAAAGTAGTTATACTGTTTCAGATAAAAAAAATTTGTAGGGGTAGAAGTTATAAAACAATGAGGCAAAAATAACATAATTCGTGTTATACTTATTTATGCATCTTTATTGAGATCTATAGCTCTTTCCCTAGGGTCTCTCTACTTATAAATATTTACATATATATATAAAGGCTGCTATATGTTAATGCATAGTAGATAACTGCATGCCTCTGATTATCTGGATTTTTCAAATATATATATTCTCTCTTTCTTTCTCTCTCTCTCTCTCTCTCTCTCTCTCTCTCTCTCTCTCTCTCTCACACACACACACACACACACACACACACACACACACACTTAATGAAGATAGATTTGTTTTTGGAAACAATTCAAATTGAATGCCTAATTTTAATGTCCTCTGCTTCTCAGGTAAAGGCTATGGCAGACCGAAGAATACTTAAGCCACCAGAGTGCATGTGATATTCTCCAACTCCCTAGATTCTACCAACTCCACTCACCCAACCACCTGCCCCCAAGGCTGTGTACCCTCCAAAAACTAAGGCAGACATTCCCTGCTCAGATGCAGGCAACACCATCTAGAATAGTTGGGAAAACTCTGGCAGAGACTCACTCTGAGAAGAGCGGCAACACCAACCAACCAAACTTCTGAGCCAACTGTAGTGGAGATTCCTTGCTGAATCAGAGACTACACTAGTTACCAGAACCTCAGAGAGGCATCCCACTCTCCCACTTTCTCTACTTACTCAGTATTCTCTATAGCATTCCCCAATTCTCCTCTTTATTTCAATGTCCCAACCCCCAACTCAGGCAGAGACCTCTGCTCCAGCAAACGCTATGCTAGGTGCAAGAACTCCAAAACCAACGCCATATGGAGACTCCCTGTTGTACCAGGTATCACATTTCTTCTAGAAGTTGAAGCCAAAAAAAAAGACCAGAAGGCCAGAGGAAACAGAAACAAAGTAACAAAAACACCCATCACACAAAGACAAATGCAGAAATTGGCACCTAGACCTATACTCACCACAAGCCTCAATGTCTAGACACCAGAATAAGAACACAATCAACAGCAGCAAGTGTAGATTTCTCCACCTGAACACAGCTATTCTCCTACAGCAAGCCCTGAATAACCCAACACAGCTGAAGCACAATAAAAATACCTTAAAACTAACCTTACAAAAACAATAGAGGTCCTTAATAGGAAATAAGTAAGTTTCTTAAATAACTAAGGACACAAAATGTGTATGCTCTTTCTACAAAACATGACTTCTCTTGCTAGTACATTTTCAGTTGGATTTACTATTATACTTTAACATGTTTTGGCTTTTGATTTTGTTTTTTGGAAACAGGGTTTCTCTATGTGTCCTTGGCTATCCTAAACTCACTTTGTAGACTAGAATCGCATCCAACTCACATAGATCATCTGCCTGCATCTGTTTCCTGAGTGCTGGAACCAAAGGCATGTGGCACTAGAAACAGCCCTATTTTTTAATCATTTTCAACAAATTTTTACTGAATGTTTGTTATGTTATACATGCTGTTATTATACCTGGTATTCCTCCATGAATCTAAAATGATCCTTGATTCATAGAGAGTTTACATTCCAGAAAAAAAATAACCAATATATAACCAATCAACTTAAAAAATGTATTTAGAGACAACAGAAAAATTGTCTTGAGTCCAGTGAGGCTCCTGTAGGATATCTTGTCTGTGTGTGTCAATATAGAGGTGATCATTATTGGCAAAAACTTATGCTTTATATCTAATTTTCCCCTTTGATTGAACAACAATATAACAACTTGCAAATTGCTTTAAGTGAACTACTTTTAAAATCTTTTATTTTGTGGAGTGAAGTAAGTCAGCAGGTATAAGTGCTTAAAAACCCTAATGAACAAAGTTAAATTCATGTCCACACATTCATATGCACAGGTTAAAAATACATAATTATAATAAGATAATTTAAAATATTTTACTTCTTTATTTAAATTCATCTCTTTTATTTTTGAATTTTTGAAACATTCAGACTTTGATTAAAATTTTGTTTCTTTCTTGTAAATTGTTATTCTTAACATACAGCCTGAAAGAATAAACAAATTTATATTTCTTTTTTCTTTTAAAAATTTTCTATTTTTATACATATATTTATAATATTGCACATATATTAAATAGGCCACCTTCAGAAAGAAGAACCACGAAACAATCAGGAATTATATAAATGTTACCTTCATACTATTTTGGCTACTTTTATTTGGAAGTCTTTAAGAAAACATTTTTCCTATCTTGGTGCATCTAAAATTCTGAATGTAAGTCAATATCTATCATATATCATTATTGTCAACTTAAAACATCTAAATAGACCTAAAAACATTTTAACCCCTAAACAACTAAGCTTAATAATAAAACTAAACTATCTGGCCTTCAATCCCATCAGTGTCTTGATAAGGAATAAAATTAATTAGCTAAATTTACAGTGAGTGCAGGTTAGCAACTTCCAAAATGAGAAAAAGACAAAGACAGTTTTCTTTCCTGAAAAGTCACACAAAACTCTCTAAAACTTTGGAACATCATCTTTACCCTTCTGGTCCAAATATCTTACAGACATATGTGTGAGGTAGGAACTACTGAGGACTTGCTTACCCTGTCTTTGCAGAGTTGGGCCATCAACTGCCTGTATCCAACTGGCCCACGTTTAGTCAGAATTCTATCTGTGGTAGAAACTAGGACATTTCGTCCAGTTTGCCCTTTTGAAGTTATCTGCATAAGGAGAATCTTTGATGCTAATCATTTTCTTTGAGATAGGCTTCTCACTGTCAATGGATTTTTAATATAATAAAGACATTTTTAACTATCATATTCTGTATGTCTCTGAAGATTTTTAAGATCTTATCTAGCTATTTTATCTTATATTTCTATAGAATCATATCTACCAGTTAGTCCTAGGATATATATTCTTGTGATAAAAAAAAAACACTAGTATTTGATATGACCATTATTCAATCAACTAACAATTAACATGTATAACTTACTTATTCTAAATGGCCTGCAATAGCTCTTGCAAATTATTGGATGTGAACTTTGTATTATAATTGTGTTGTATGGTTACAATACTAAATATTAGAGTAGAAATATATATAATGTGTGAGAAGAAAATTCTTAACTTTGAATTATATACCAATGTATCAAAAATTAAACTTATTTTGCACCTATATACAAAATTCTATACTACCGAATTAAAAATAAACCATGTGAGTAACAATTAAGGTCTTAATTTGAAAAGTATATTGAATAACCTATGTTTTGTCTTATCATATATATATATATATATATATATATATATATATATATATATATATA
>OU015747.1:69732340-69762403 GCA_907169655.1 Acomys percivali
TATATATATATATATATATATATATATATATATATATATATATATATTCTCCAGTGTCTCTTTTCAACTCCTACTCCAAACCTAAGAATGAAAAATAAGGGAAAAGAAAGACATCCCTGAGTCCAACCTGTTTTCTCTCTAAATAGTATTAATAATAACTTAAAAGCAACTCACAATAAAAATAAACATCTATCATTAAAGCAAACAAAAACCTACCCAACCCCCTTACGGCAAATGGGATATCATTCTTTTAGTATTTCTTCACTCTTATTTTGAATGAATACTACCTTTTTAGGGGCCCACATAAAATTGGGGAAAATGGTTAAGCAAGCTAGAAATAGAATCTGTGGTCCAGTTTCTAAATGTAGAGAAATTCCAGGCTTAATTAGAGTCCTATATGAAATGGTCTGAAATGATGGAATAATTGAGATTGGAAGATTTCTGCACAGCTGTCCTGTGAACTGTCCTGGTCTGATGAGGAAAAGCAGCTGAAACACTTGGTTCTGTAACATGAAGGAAGTAAGATGTCAGTGTCCAGCATGTGGAGAGGAATGAATCCTGTCAGGTCTAAATCTATCAAATCAGCAAAAAATTATAGCACAGTTGTATGACTAAAAATTCATTTGGGGCTGCTTACATCCCTGGCCCATCTGAGACACAAAGAGGATATAGACAGAGCTGAGTCAGGTGATTGCCACAATCCATACCAGCTGCCATCCCAAGAAGGATTATGGGACATTTGAGGAGTTTTGGCCTAGGGTCTCTCTCCTCCTGTTGGCAGATTAAAGGAATGGCCCATCTGGGGCACAGAAAGTGAACCAGCAGAGGTGAGTCAGGTTCCAGCCACAACCCACATTATCCACCATATAAAGGAGGCCTGAGGGGCATCCAAGCACATTCAGTTTGCAGCTCTCTCAGCCTCTTTCTCTCTTGTCTGATACAACCAGTACACAAACAGGGAATGCAACAGATTTGAGCTGGGTGCAGCCTCCAACACTCATTTTCCATTATCCTGAAGAGTTCTCTGGGGAGCAGCAGAAAGCAGTCTTTTGTTGGAGCACTTTTTGCCCTCTCTCAACCGGCCTGGCACAACTGGAATACAGAAAGTGACCACACTGGACAACAGTCAAGGCCTGCTAGCACCAGAGACAACCAATGCCTAGAGACAAGCACAAGAATTCAGGCAACACAATTCACAGGTATACAATACCACTAGACACAAGTGGTCCTAAAACAGCAATCTCCAAAGATACTAACACCAACAAACCACAAGAAGAAGATTTTTAAATCTGAGGATATTCAAATCATAGAAGCCTAGAAGGAAGAAAATAAATCTTTCAAAGAAATACAGGAAAATACGTTAAAACAGATGAAGCAATTGAATGAATTCTATAAAGAATTATGGGAAAATACAATTGAATGGGGAGAAAGAAATGAAAGAAATGAATAAAACTATTCAGGACTATTTAAGTCCTAAAAAGAGAAATAAACACAAGAAAGAAAATATAATGAGACAATTTTGAAGTTAGAAAACCTACAAAAGAAAATAAGAACTGCAGACACAAGGGACACCAACAATATAGAAAAGAGAAGCTGTTAAGTGGAGAAGATAAAGTTGAAGGTAACGGAACATCAGTCAAAGAAAATGTGAAAAGTAAAAAATTCCTAACCAAAAAAAGCCACAAAATCTGGGACAATACAAAAAGACCAAACCTATGAATAATAAGAATAGAAGAATAGGACTCCAAGCACCATGGCTCCAAAAACATTTTCAATAAAATCATAGAAGAAAACTACCTCAATCTGAAGAAAGAAATGTTCATAAACACATAAGAAACTTACAGGACTCCAAATAGATTGGACAAGAAAAGAAAATTCTTTTACCACAAAATTATCAAAACAAAAAATGCACAGAACAAAGAATGAATAAGTTAAATAAGAGACCTCCGACCAAGTTAAAGACTTCACAGATGGAAATCAAACAAGAAATTAAAACATGGCTAAGGTCTTCTTAAAAGATCCCATTTTTATCCTTGTTACTCATGTTTTTGCAAATTATATCTTTCTATCTATATGGCATTGAAATGATAGTTTTTCTAATCTGTTTTAAGCCTAATTATTTCTATTGCAGTAGTATAATACAATAAACAGTATTTTCATTTTCACTTTTATTAAAATAGCATGCAAGATAAGTGTTTTAATATGTTTTTAAAAACAGGAATATTTTACTCTATATCTTAAGTTTTCATGGACCTTACTTTATAGTCCAGGATGAATTCGCAGAAAATCACATGCCTCTGTCTCCAGAATATGAGCCACCAAGTCCAGCTGTTATGTATTATTATGTAATTTGTTTGGGCCATGCTCCTTCTCCCTACACAACTTCTTCCCCACAACTCTTATCTAATAAAATTTTACTTTTCCTACTCAAGTCCCACTACTTTCAATTCTCATAGAATCTATTTCCACTATTTAGTTACAAGAGTTAATTCATTTCAGACTACACTATTTCTTTTACAAAGAAAACTCGTCACTAAAAATGGTCATTATTCTTCATAGTGTAATCTACCACACATTCTAACATATAAAATGACTGGGCATATAAGGTGATCCCCAGCTTCTCCATTTAAAATATAAAGTTTGGAATATGCTTGCCATATAAGACTACCACTCTTGCAATGCACACCCTGTGCAGCAGACTCTGGCATGTGTCTACTTACAGGCAACACAAAGACAGCCATGCATTTTACATAAATACCAGGAGACAACCAATGCCAGCCTACACTGCTCCTTTAAGGCATTTTTCACAATGAACAAGAAGACTAGCAGACCTCCTAATCAATTGGGTGAATTCTAGTGGATAGCCAATTCACACTCACATTCCCAACCTTAAGGTAAAAGAAGTATCCATCTTGCTCCTCCATGATTCATGCTTCCCACACATAGCTGAGAATTGGCCATAGCATCCCCCTATTACATGAACTGAACATGTGAAGCAAGCAGCAAGTAAATACCCAGTGTATAAGATGCTTCCCAACTCTGGCACAAAATTTTCAGGGTTAAAATGTCATCTTATATACCAGAAAAATATGGCACCTTTCAGTATTGAAATATTTAATTGAATACATTTTTGTGTAACAGTAATAATAGCTTTCATTATTGAGAATTTCTTAGAAACTTCTTCATTCATTCCAATTTGTCTTGTATGTTTAGCAATTCGTTTCTTTGTTTCTTTGTTTTTTATTATGTTAAAATGAAAGAATGTCAGGTTAGTGGTGACACATGCCTTTAAACAGTACCTGTCCACAAATCCAGCCCTATAGAAGACACTTGGAAAAAAAACTTCCAACCAAAGGAGGAAAAGTATGCCAAGGAAATCACAGGAAGTAAATGAGCCCACATCAAAAAACCAAAATAAAGGATATATACACACACACTGTACCACCACCACCATAAAAAAACAAAAACAAAACAGGAACTAACAGCCACGGCTCATTAATATCTCTTAACAACAATGGCCAGGAAAACTTCCAATCACCATAGATAGAGAAAACAAGATTTTCCATGACAAAACAATGTTTAATATGTACCTAGCTGCAAATCCAGCCCTACAGAGGATAGTAGAAAGAAAACTCCAACCCAAGGAGGCTAACTATACCCAGGTAAACGCAGGCAGTAAATAATCCCACATTGGTAAAAGCAAAAGTAAGGACACACATATAAACTCCAACAAACCACCAGTAAAGAAAACAGGAACTAACAATCACTGGTCCTTAATACCTAAACATCAATGGCCTCAACTTTTCACTAAAAAGACACAGGCTGACAGAATGGAGGCAAACAGGACCCATCATACTGCTGTATATAAGAAACACACTTCAGCAATAGTATCTTTCATTATAGTTCTGGAGAAAGGTATTCCAAGCAAACAGACCCAAGATGGAAGCTGTAATAGCCATTCTAGTATCTAATAAAATAGACTTTCAACCAAAATTAATCAAAAGAGATGGGAAAGGACACATCATACTCATGACAGGAAAAATACACGAAGAGGACATCTCAGTCCTGAACATCTTACTCCAAACATAGGAGCACACACATTCATAAAAGAAACATTATTAAATTTTAAATCACACATTAAACCACACATTAATCATGGGAGACTGGAACACCCCACTTTCAAAATAGAGAAATCATCAAGGCAGAATCTAAATGTAGAAATAATGAAACTAATAGATACAATGATTCAAATGGACCTAACATCTTTACCGAACATTTGACATAAACAGATAAAATATGCCTTCTTCTCAAGACGATACAGAATTGCTTGAGACCTAACTATTTTGCTCACAATACAACCCTTAACTGATATAAGAAGAGTAAAAGAAGTCCTTTCATCTTATTAAACCACAATGGATTAAAAATGGAACTCAATAAAAACAGAAACAACTGAAAGCCTACAAACTCATAGAAACTGGACAACTCCCTATTCAATGATCACAGGGTCAGGGACAAAATGAAAAAAGAATTTATTAAATTAACAGAATTCAATGAAAATGAAGGCATAATGTATGAAAACTCATGGAACACAATGAAAGCCTTGCTAAGAGGAAATTTCATTGTACTAAATTCCTTCACAAAGAAATTGGTGAGATTCGGTACTAGCACTTTAACTGCACATCTGAAAGCTCTAGAGTAAAATGCAGCAGATGCAACCAACAGGAGTAGAAGGCTAGATAGAAATCATCAAACTCAGGGCTAAAAATCAATAAATTAGAAACAATGAGAACAATTCAAAGAATCAATGAAACAAATCAACCAGATATACAAACCCTTAGCCAAACTATGTAAAAGGCAGAAGGAGTATACTCAAACAAAAAATTCAGAAATGAAAAGGAAGACATAATGATAGACAGAGAAAATCCAAATATTCGTTAGGTCTTACTTCAAAAGCCTATATGCCACAAAATTTGAAAATTTAAATGATATCTATAATTTTCTTGATAGCTACCAATTACCAAAACAGAATCAAGATTTGGCAAATAAATTAAATAGTCCTAAATCTCCTAAGGAAATAGAAGCAATAGTCAAAATTTCCTAACAACAACAACAAAAAGCCCACATCCAGATGGATTCAGCATAGAATTCTACCAGACCCTTAAAAGGGCTAACATGAATTACACAAACTATTACACACACACACACACACACACACACACACACACACACACAAAGAAACATTACGAAATTCATTCTATGAGGCCACAGTCACCTTGATGCATAAAGCACACAAAGACCCAACAAAGAAAGAGAATTTCAGACCAATTTCTCTTATGAACATTGATACAAAATACCCAATAAAATACTAGCAAACCAAATCCAAGAATACATCAAAACTATCATTCACCATGACCAAGTTGCCTTCATCCCATGCATATAGGAGTGGTTAAATATAAAGAAATCCCTCAATGTAATCCATCATATAAACAAACTGAAAGAAAAAAATCACATGATCATTTCCTTAGTTGATGTAAAAATGTTTGACAAAATCCAATAGCCACTAATGTGAAAGGTCTTGGAGATATATGGGATTCAAGGCACATACCAAAATGTAGTAAAGGCAACATACAGTAAGCCTATAACCAACAGCAAACTAAATGGAGAGAAAATTAAGTAAATTCCACTGAAATCAGGGACAAAACAAGGCTGTTCAAGCTCTGTGTATCTCTTCATTATTGTACCTGAAATCCTAGGTAAAGCAACATCAACTAAACATGACCAAAGGGATACAAACTTGAAATGAAGAAGCCAAAGTGTCACTATTCATTGATTACATGATAGTATACATAAATGATGCAAAGAATTCTACTAAAGAACTTCTATAGCTGGTAAACATCTTCAGCAAAGTCATTGGTAAAAAAAAAAAAATCTATTTTTTTTTTTTAAAAATCAGTAGCCCTGCTTTAGATAACAGGCAAACAAACTGAAAAAGAAATTAATGAAACTATACCCTTCACAATAGCTACCAAAAAAAATGAGTATCTTGGTGTAACTCTAACAAAGCAAGTGGAAGACATGTATGAAAAACTGCAAGTCAGTGAAGAAAGAAACTGAAGACCATATTAGAAGATAGATGGATCATCCAAGCTCATGAATAGGTAGGATTAGCATAGAATAAATGACCATCTTAACCAAAGCAATCTACAGATTCAATGCAATTCAATCAAGATACCAACATAATTGTTTATAGATCTCAAAAACAAATTCTGAACTTCATTTAAAAAACAAACAAACAAACAAAACCAAAAAATCTAAGACAATCCTATATAATAAAAGACATTATGGAGGTATCTCTATCCCTGATCTCAAGCTGTACTAAAGAGCAATAATGATAAAAATGTCATAACACTGGTATAGAAACAAACACGTGGATCAGTAGAATATAATTAAGGACCCAGAAGTAAACTCACACACCTATAAACACTTTATTTTTGACACAGAAGCCAGAACCATATAATGGGGAAAAAATAACATCTTCGACCAGTAGTTCTGTTCAAACATAGTGTCTTCTTGGAGAAAAATGCAAATAGACCCTTACTTATCACCATGAAGAAAAATAAATCCCAAGTGGATTAAAGGTCTCAATATAAAACCAGACAAACAAAACCTATTAGAAGAAAAAGTGGGAAGAATCTTGAGGTCACAGTGATAGGAGATAACTTCATGGACAGAACACCAATAGCTCAGGCTCAAAGATTAACAATTAATAAATGGGACTTTATGAAACTGAAAAGCTTCTGTAAAGCAAAGGACACAGTTAACAGAACAAAATGATAGCCTACAGACTTGGAAAGGATCTTCACCAACCCTACATTTGCCCAAAGAGTAATATCCAAAATATATGAAGAACTTAAGAAGTTAAACACAAAACCAAATAACTGATTTAAAAATAGGGTACAGAACTAAACAGAATTCTTAATAGAGGAATACTGAATGGGTGAGAAACATTTAAAGAAATGCTCAAAGTCCCTAGTCATCAGGGAAATGCAAAGCAACTCTGCGGTTCCATCTTGCACCTATGAGAAATGCTAAGGTAAAAAATTCAAGTGATATAACATGCTGGTGAGGATGTGGAAGAAAGGGAACATTCCTACATTGCTGGTGGGGGTGCAATCTTTTACAACCACTGAAAAACAATCTGATGCTTTCTCAGAAAATTGGGAATATTATACCTTAAGACTCAGCTATTCCACTCCTTGGAATATACCCAAAAGATGCTCCAACCCACAAGGATATATTCTCAATCATGTTCATAATAGCCTTATTCATAATAGCCAGAACCTGGAAACAACCTAGATGTCCCTCAGAAACATGGATAAAGAAACTATGGTAAATTTTTACACTATGGAATACCATTCAGCTATTAAAAACAAGAAAATCTTGAAATTTACAGGCAAATGGATAGTCCACCTTATAACAAGGTCATTTGCTCAATTATGATTATAGCAGCTTTATTCATGGTAACTAGAATCTGGAAACAACCTTGATTTCCCTCAACTGAAGAACACATAAATAAACTGTGGTAAATTTACACAACAGACTACTACTCAGCTATTAAAAATAAAGAAGCATTGAAATTTGCAGGCAAATAGATGGAACTAGAAAGAATCATCCTGAATAAGGTAAGCCACACCCAGAAAGACACACATGGTATATATCCACTTACAAATGGATATTAGCCAAATAATACAGGATAGCCATATTACAATATACAGACCTAAATAAACTAAGTAGCAAGGAGGACTCTAGGAGACATGCTTAATTCTCACTCAGAAGAATAATTACAATAGGTACCAGAAGCAGTCGAATAGAAGGAACAGAACTGCAGCCTACCATTGAGGTCCTCTGAAAGACTCCATCCATCCGGGGATCAAAGCAGAAACTAAAACTCACAGCCAAACATTATTGAAGGGTACATGGAGTCTTATATAAAATTTCAGGAATACAAGGATTTAGAGGGGTTATGAGTTCCACAAAGAGACCAATGAAGCCATCTATCCAGGCAGAGGAAATGGGTGCTGCAAAGAGTGATGCACCCTCTATGGACTATGCATGGTGAGGACTAGGTCCTCTGCTTAGTTGTAGCAGATAGGCTACAGAATATCTTTGTGGGACCCGTACTATGGGGAATAGGGATTATTTCTGACATGGACTTTGTCACCAAAGGTTGGTCACTTCCCCAAGTCAAGGGTCCTACCCTGACACAGGGGAAGATGATACAGGCAGTCTGGATGAGATTTCATAGGCTGAGACCAGGTGTTAAGGTATGAGGGCAACCCTTTCTAAGGACTAGGGGATGGAGGGATGGGGTATGTGTGAGTGTGAGTTGGACTGGAGCTGATTAGGGAGGGGACTACAATCAGGACATAAAGTGAACAAATTAAAAAAAAAAGTCATTCAATAAGGAAGAATGAGATGTGATGAGCTTCTTTACATGCTCGTTTCTATATTTTCTAAATCTGCAGTGTCTATTTATTATTTATTGTCCATTAGGTAGTAGGTTGTCTTTGAGTACATGCAAACATCCAAAATAACCTTTGTGTTTGATTCTTATTAAAGATAAATATTTATAAAGTAGCTATAGATATGTTTTGCTTTGGAAAACCTCAATTGGCAATTAACCTTTATTTCAGATTATGTAAAACTTCCTTAAAGCACCTCAATTCAAATACAGTTTACTCACATCATTAAAGCAATATTTTCCTTACCTCTGCCACATTTGGAACACTTTCCAGGTCTTAAGAATCTGATGATATAAATGATGCTACATTATCAAATACCTTTCTCTCTTCAGTTCTACTAATCAAGCCACTTCTTTTGAGACTCTAGACATTTTACTAGCCGAATATAAATATGTTCAGGGAAATATTTTGAAGGCTCAGTAGAAATCTCTCCTTGTACTTGTGCCTTTCTCTTTTTCATAATCTTGTTCTCAATGGAAGCTCATTGGCTTGGCTCTATGTTTTGTTTGCTTTTCAGAGACTCAATAGAAACACAACACCTATAGTGTCTTCCACTGCTAGACCCTTTACAGAAGAGTAAGAATTTTTTTTTCAATTTTTCCATACATCCATCACTAAAAAAGTAAGAACCTTGTGCATATATCTTAAAATGTCATATCTATACTGTTAATTGCCCAATTATGGATATAATCTGTGGTTTTCCTTTTGTTCAGTGGGTCTGTCTTCTTTTCCACATTCAGAATCATATTTATCATATTGGTTTAAATTATTATTTTTAATTTGTCTATATCTGTCTTAACTAGTGTTACTATTGCTGTAATGCAACTACATGAACACCATTAACTTGGGGAGGAAAGGATTTATTTGGCTTATACTTCCACAGCACTGTTCATCATCAAAGAAAATCAGTACAGGAACTCAAAGAGGGAAGAAATCTGGAGACAGGATATGATGAAGAGTCTAAGAAGGTGCACTGCTTAATGGCTTGGTCCTTATGGTTTCATTAGCTTGCTTTCTCATAGAACACAGGACCATGAGTCCAAAAATGGTAAACCCATAATGGTCTCAGCCTTGTCCAGTTTAAACACTAATTAAGAAAATATGATACGGGTTTGCTTACGGCCTGATATTATGGTTCTAGTGTAGGTTTGGAGCTATGTGGTCTCTTGTTTCTGGCCACCCAGGCAGTATAGAGCATAGTATCCCTATACAGACATGGGTCAAGTTAAACTAGACGTTGGTTGGCCACTCCCACAAGTTCTGGGTTAGCATTGTCCCAGACTATAAATTAGGGGTTTTATGTCTGGATTGGTGTCCAGGAATCTCTTTCTCAGTACCTTGAAGAGTACATTTAAACAGCACAGAATACAGGGGTAAAGGCTATGTGCAGGCACCAGCTCAACCTGTCTAATTTAAACGAGTTGTGTGGATTTTGTCTGTGGAAATGGTGTCCTGCTACTTCATGTCATAGAATAACCCTCTGCTGAACATAAGTCTGGGTTGTTTTAGGATTGCTGTTGTTTCTACCGGGCAACACCTTAAAGGAACACAATCCTGTTTCACCACTGGAAGCCTGACCTAGCTACAAACGATGTCTAGTTCATACTCTATATCTTTCATTACTAGGATTCTTCAATAGAATCACCCTCATGGATTTCATAAAGTTTCCAATGCACTAGATTTTTATATAGTCCCCCCAAATCCCCCAATTCCAGCATGGCTAACCATTCTCTCTCCCTCCATGCATCCTATCCCAACCTGATCTCTACTGTTGATGTCTCCATCAGTCCCAGTCCACCCTTAAAAATCTATTTTACTTCCTCTTCTCAAGTAAATTATTGCTTCCCCTTAAATCTCAATAGGAAAAACTCTGCATAATAGCCCAATGGGCATGTCCCACGAAAGCCTTCACTTACCAGGAAACTGGGACAGAGGGGAGGACACCCTATTGGGACTCTAGATGAGAGAATCATGTGAGAATAGCAATGTAGAAGGATCCAGTGTGTCCTAGAAACCTACAAGTAGAACATTATGATAGGCAGATTTGGGCCAAGGGGTCCCGCTCAAACTAAGGCACTAGCCAAGGACAATACAGGCGGTAAAATTTAAACCCGTACCCAGATCTAGCCAATGGTCAGAACAGTCTCCACATTTGAGTGGAGAGAGGGATACGACTTTCTCGTGTACTCTGGTGCCTCACATTTGACTATGCCCCCTGGAGAGGGAGACCTGGTGGCAATCAGAGGAAGGACTGCAGGTCACCAAGAAGAGACTTGATACCCTATGAGCATATACAGGGGGAGGTAATCCCTCTGAGGAACAGTCATAGGGGAAGGGAATAAGGGGAGGGGAGAATGGGAGGATACAAGGGATGGGATAACCATAGAGATGTAACAAGAATAAATTAATAAAATAAAAAATTAATAAAAATAGGAAAAACTCAATTAGTTTTCTAAATATACTAATAAAAATATTACCTATAGACCTAAGGAAATAATATTATGAAATGTGGATAACGTTAGTAAAGTACCACATTCAACAGATTCAAAAAACTTTGGGTTCAAAAAAATCAACCATATGTATCCTTAGGATAGAGGAAGAAATTGAAAAGAAAGCAAATGGTTTAGAAAATACAATCAATGAATTATAATAGATTTTTCTCAATCTATGTTAAGAAACATATATTGAAAAAAGAGCATTATTGTAGGTAAATTACAAATATGGCCTAATAATGTTTATTATAAGGCCTATAATTTTTATTATGGTAGTATATTCTAACCTGCTAGCAATCAGTCAAGACACAGACACCTGTTATATTTTAAAATGGACTTAGTTAACCTTGGTCAGGGCATATCTTAATCCCCTAAACTATTTCCTATAGTATGGCAGGTATGGGATATCTGTCCCAATCCCATGCCATCTGGCTCTAATAATTTTTTATCAAGCTACCTCACATTCATCATCCCAAATACTTACTAATGTTCTTCATCTGGTCCACATCATCCATTCACTCCAGACATGTGCTTCTCCTCCACATAACCCATCATGCAGCTACTTCTCCTCTCCTTTGCTAGAGTCCTTTTAGTGGTGAAACAGTTTAGGGTCTTAGGCAAAGTACAGGTTGAAAAGAGATAGCAAGCAGTAATTAGCATCAAAATACACCATACCAACCTCTAACAGAGCAGTTATAGACTCAAATAGAATGACCACAGTATAAACTCCCTTCAGAATAGACATAAAATGTCAGCAATATAAAGCAGGAAAAGTGTAAGGAAAAAAATAGCAACTCATTAAGGTAAACACATCAGAATAAAAACTCATATTTTTATCAGCCACTCCAAAAGCCAGAACATAATACAAGGACATATTTTAGTATTAGAAAGAAAATAACTGGCAATCAAGATTGCAATATTCAGAAAAGTCTGTCTTTTAAAATTACAAGATGTGAAAAAGAATTTCAGAGACAAATAATTGAAGGTAGTTTATGAGCACCAAGAATGTACTACAGAAGATACTCCAGAGGGGAACAGAAATATAGTCTCAATTGAAGGAACACAGCAAAGGAAAACTTGCTTGGGAGAAATGTTTAAGCAAGAATAAATATGACTGATGCCAACATATCCCATACAGTTAAACCATAAAATCCCTAATTTAAAGAGAAAAGATAAAAAAAAGGAAAGGAAAAACAGTATGCCAATCAAACAGGAAAACAGCAAACAAAATCATATGAATTCTAATTTTTTTCTAAATAGTAACCTTAAATACAACCACTATCCAATCTTCAATAAAGTAGAACAGACTAGCTGAGAGAAGAAAGACAATTCAATTCTATTCTCAATTGTCTCCTGGAAATATATCTCATTAGTAAAGGATCCTAGAAACTAGAAGGCATAGGATGCAATATCTAGTTTTGCTATTATGATATCTGAAAAGAATTTCCTAACTAAATATTACCCATATAGAATGAACAAATAATAAAGAATGTACAAAGAGTATTAATACCTAAATTAAGCAATTACCAAAAATACTAATTTAATAAATGTATATTACTGGACATAACAACAGATCAGATAGATTCTAAGGAAAAAGCAATGAATTATTTAATTGAAAGCTCTGATCTTTATGCAAGTTATCCAAGTGATCTATCTATTCATGTGTGTGTGTGTGTGTGTGTGTGTCTGTGTGTCTGTGTCTGTGTCCGTGTCTGCATGTGTGTCTGTGTCTCTCTATGTATATCAATAAATAAGACCCTGAGGTAAGCTTTACCATAAACCATATGTGCCAAAGAGACATATAAGCATCATTTTATTCAACAAATATACCACACATTTTTTCTTAACAGGTAAATAAATCCTATATAACATGAGCAACATTCCATTCCACAAATGAAGTCTTAAAATATTTTTTACCTTTCAGGGTTGTGACTCAAAATTATAAATTAATAGCAAGAAAATTGTAAAGAGTACATAAATATATGGAAGCTAAACAATATACTCTTGAATAACAAGTGTATCACTAAAGAAATTTGGAAGGAAAAATTAAAAGTCTTCATGCAGATGAAAATGAAAGCACAAGTCAAGTTCCAAAATCATTGAATTTAACAAGGAATGTATAAGAAAATATTTGAAGTTTTTAATACCTAAGTATTTTTAATTCATAATCTCTTGGTGTGTATCAAGAACTTATACAAAGAAGAGTAATACAAATGTTAAAGAAGTAGACATTTAAAAAGCATGTTTAGTACATTGATGAAATGGAAAATAAAAATAAAATATAAAGATTCAATAGTTAATTGTTCTCTTGGGATATATAAACCCTGTTGAAAAATTACCTTACCATTACAAACAAAATACAAGGAAATTTTTATGTGTAAACAAAAAGGAGATTATAACCTTTATAGGCATGTTGAATAGTAAATTATTAAGTGAAGCAAATTAGAATCAGAAAAACAAAGTAATGTATTTTCTTTCACAAGTAGAAATTAAATTTAAATTTTATGTCTATGCATATGTGTGTATGTGTTGTCTGTGTGTTTATGTGTGTAGATCATAAAATCAGAAAGGGAATTTTTAGTGATTGGGTAAAAAATAATTGTATTCACATGACAAAGAGCAGAGATGGGAAAGCTCTATTCACTGCATCTCACCTATATACCTAGTCATGACTATGACATTCATCTCCAGGGTCTAGCCCAGACATACTCTATACTGGCCAGAACACACATGTCCCTTCTCTGATGCATCTAAACTCTGTGCCCAGGTAGATATCTCACATCATTCCCCAGGGTCTTGCCTAAAGATTTTTCCCTGAACTTCTTCCATGCACCCTTCACTATTCACTAGGTCTGTCCCTGGTACCAAGTCTACTGTTCCAACTTGGTCTTAGCCTTCCATGTTTGTACTGCCATTCATCTGTAAGCTTCTTCCAGGGACCACCATACCTATTCACCATGTCACAAGTCCCACCCACATCAAAATTCCACTTTTCCATCCAGTAAGATCTATTCCCACAGTACAGACTAAGAAACCAGAGGAAATTCTTGTACCTCAGGTCTGTTCTCTCTGCCTGAATTAATTCCATCAAACCATTTCCAGCTTTTTGGCCCTATCAGCCTGCCTATGCTTTCCCAACGTTTAACCTCATTTGTCCATACCAGAACTAGAGATAACAAAAGAAGTCCATGTGCCCAGTATCTTCTCTCACAAACCTAGCAATACATAGAACATTTGGCATTGATCAGAAATTTCATCAAATAATTCAATAAGCTTGATAAAGTCACAATTAAACTGTCTAGTGAAAGTAAGAAGAAAGTATTTAAGGAGAATGAATGCTCAAGAAACACAAAAATAAGACTAGCAGAGATGGCAGGCAGTCTAGGACTCAATGATTTGAAATGAAGATGGAATTTAAAAATGAATAAATCAGCTAAAAATTAAAAGGAAGGTATTATAAGTACAATAAATTAAGCAAAAGATAGACGGGACTCAAGAGGTATTAGAAGGAATGAGAAAAAAATGTGAAAAACAAAAACAACAACAAAAAATGAAAGGAACATAGAGAAAATATGGGACACCATGTAAGTCCTAAAGTTTTAATTATAGGCCTAGATAAGAAGAAAGAATTGCAAGTCAAGACAAGACTGCAAGACAAGATCTTCAACTAAAAGAGAACTTTCCCAAACTAAGGTCAGACACTCATACAAATACAAAAACCAAAAATAATATTAAAGACATGCAAAATGAAAATCCACACAGCATATCATAATTAATTGCTAAGAAGAAAGTGTATTAAAAGCTACAAGAGAAAAGGAGCAAGTCACATACAAAAGAAAATCAATCACAATGATAGTTAATTTCTCAATAGATAATCCAGACTGTAATCCAAATCTTAGAGAACTTTGATAGCCATTATAAAATAGTATAACTAGCAAAACTACTCACCATAATTGAAGAAGGAAGAACTGAATCTGTCTACAATAAAAACTGCCTTAAAATTTATATACAACAATCCAACTCTAAAGAAAATACAGAAAGTAATAATTTTTCTGAAAGAGAGGAATGAGCGTAGCAGAGAGACTGTGGAAAGAAACCAGAAATTACAATTATTAAAACAAAAAGCAAAACCTAAAAAGAAAGAAGAAACAAGGTACCACTGTGAAAATAAACAATGGCAGAAGTCAACAACATAATGACCACCATTAACATACAGTTTCAAAGAAAGATATCATCTTAGAGTAAAAATACTGATAAAAGTATTTCCATAAATTGAATCCAGGAGGAAAGCAGGAGTAACTAGTTTAATATCTAATGAAACAATCTTCTAACTAAAACTTAGAAGATATATAGAAGAATACTTCATTCTAATGAAGAGAAAAGTGAATTTGTATGGTTTTTATGAACTTATATTTTGTTTTTCTTTTACTTGTTTCTTTTCTGAAGAGAGAGTGAAAAAAAGGCAGAGTTGGATAGGTGCAAAGGCAGACAAGATCTAGCCAGAGATGGGCAGAAGAAACTGGATCAGAATATACTGTATGAATTTTCTTTCTCTTCTTAAATGATTGTTTTCTTTTTTCCATTGTATGGTTTGGCTTCTTTGTCAAAAATCAGGTGTTCATAGACGTGTGTATTTATGTGAATTTATGTCTTAGTCTTTTACTTCATTTCATTGATCCACCTGTCTGGCTTTTTGTTTGTTTGTTTGGTTGGTTGGTTTTGGTTTTAATGTATTCTTTTTATTTTTTTTTTAGATTTTTTTTATTTTAATTAATTTATTCTTGTTACATCTCCATGGTTATCCTGCATAAATCTTTCGCCTTTAACCACCTTTCTGTTTTTATACCAATAGTACAGCTTGAGATCAGGGACAGTGACACCTCCAGAAGTTCTTTTATTGTACAAAAAAAATTTTTTTAGCTATCTTGAGGGAAGTATGAATATGCCTTGGCAGGGGAAATAGAATAGACATTGTGGGTAGGTGGAGTATGATACTGGGAGAGACAAGTAGAATCTGGAGGCATCTCAGGTGTGAGCTAGAAACTTCAATAAAAGCATCCAGAAATTTATGAAGATGGCCTTAGGTAAGACTGCTAGCAATGGGGGATACAAAGCCTGAACTGGTAATATCCTCTAACTAGGCAAGAATTCCAGTGAAGGGATTTGGACACCAAATCAGATACATAAGCTTTAACTTAAAATATGTCCTGCCTAAAAGATGTGCTGTGTTAAATTGTGGACGTGTCCAAACAATGACTGCTCCAGCCTTAGAACCATGCTAAGACAAGAGTCTATCCCTAACACGTCCTGAAGGGCCAGGACTCAGAGCCTGGATAACAGAGAGACCTAGGTTAAACCCAAACATGACTGGCCAAAAAAAAAAGTAATGAAAAAGAAATGCCAATGATGTCTAATGATATTCTATTAAACTCATTGATGCCTAGCCCAATTGCCTTCAGAGATACTTCATCCAGTAACTAGTGGAAAAAGAAGTACCTTCAAGCATTATGCAGAGCTTGGGAAATCCTGTTGAAGAGGGGAGGATGTATTGAAGGAGTCAGAGGGGTTAAGGATTCTACAGAAAACCCCACAGAATCAACTAATCTGAGCTCATATTGGTTCACAAAGACTGAACCAAAACCAGGAAGCCTGCATGGGATAGACCAGGGTTCTGATATATGTTATAATGGTGTATCTTGATTTTCTTGTGGGACTGCTAACAGTGCAAGCAGGAGCTGCCTCTGTCTCTTTTGTCAGCTTTTGGGACACTGATCCTTACACTGAGTTGCCTAGTGGAAACTTGATAGGAGAGGAGATGCCTAATCTTATTTCAGCTTGATAAGCAAAGTTTAGTTGATATTCATGAGAGAACTTTGCTTCTTTGAATAGAAATGAAGAAGTGGATAGGGAGGGGAGAGATGAAGGAGGGGACTACGAGGTGATGAAGAAGGCAAAACTGTGATTTGGATGTAAAAAATAATATTTTAAAATGAGAGTGGTACAGAAGACATAGTAGACCTTGCTGATATCTGAGAAATGAGGATTTAAGGTATAGGGCAATAAATTGCAATGTTCAGAAAAATGTATCTTACTCTATGGATTTCTACCTATTACTTTTAGAATATCTGTCTCAGCAAATATTGAGGTTAATGTTCCAGCTAAACTTGACAGGTGACACACCCAGGATCTGATGCTCCTGCCATCCCAGTACAAGAATAAACATGTATCACTGAACTCTGCATTGTAAGCAGGTGCTGAGGATCAAAACACATCTTCATGCTTGTACTCCAAACCCAATGAGTTTTCTCCTAGGCCCTGTGTCTGTTGTCGTTGTGTTTGTTGTTGTTACTATTGTTGTTTTAATATATTAATGATCATCTGATGCTAACTAGGACTTTAATAAGAAACAAATGTGCTTAGTAAGTTTCATTTGTCTCAGCACTGTAGAACTCACTAATCTTCTTTCCTAACACTATACAGTTCCCCAGTTGTGCTCTTGCAAGCTACTTGGAGCATTTGCAATCTATTTTTTATATGACCATATGAAAGTAGAAATATGATCAGAATGTTACTTGTTATACCTCAAACCCTTTCTATTGATTAAAGTAAAACAAATATAGTTCCCATAATGGAACCATGTTTATAAGTCAGACCCATTTCTACTGCCTAATCTCCATCACTCATCATATGGTTCCACTGTTCTAACTACCTTTATTATTTAAATATTGAGTTCTACAACTGATATCTCATTCTGATGAGGGTGTGGAGCAAAGGAGATATTACCCTACTGCTGATAGTAGTGCAAATTTATATCCACTTTGGAAATTAATTTGAAGTTTCTCAGGAACTTGGAAATCAATCTACCTCAAGACTCAGATATATAACTCCTGAGAATATACCCTAATGATGCTCTGTCTTACAAAAATACTTGCTCAACTATATTCATTTAAGTTTTATTCATAATAGCCAGAAACTTCAGACAACCTAGATGTTTCTTAGCTGAAGAATTGATAAAGAAAACATGGTACATTTACACAATGACAAACTATACAGCTTTTTTTTTTTTTTTTTTTTTTTTGGTTTTTCAAGACTGGGTTTCTCTGTGTAGCCTTAGCTGTCCTAGACTCATTTTGTAGTCCAGGCTGGTCTTGAACTCACAGCGATCCATCAACCTCTGCCTCTCAATTGCTAGAATTAAAGATGTGTGCCACCACCGCCCAGCCTACAGCTATTTTTTAAAAAAAGATGACATTATGAAATTCACAGGCAAATGGATAGAATTAAAAAATATCATACTGAGTGAGGTAACCAAGACCAAGAAGGTGAACATTGTATGTTCTCACTGATAACTAGATATTAGCTATAAAGTAATAAATAATTCCACTATAATACACAAACTCAGATAGGCTAAGTAACAAGGATGGTTCAAGAGAGAATTGATGAATCTCTCTGAGAAAAAAAAATAGAATTGATTTTGCAGATTGACTAGGAGCAGGTGGGGATGGGAACAACAAGAATCAGGGGTTGTGGGAGATGGATGTAGAGAACACTAGGAGAGATATCTGAAATAGGGGAACTCTTTGGGATGATGTGGAAAGCTAGTACAATGGAAATTCTCTGGAATATACAAAGGTGACCTTTGCAAAGCCTCCTAGTAATGAGGGAAATGGTGCTTGAACTAACCCTCTACTGTTACCAGGCAAAGATTCCAGGGGAAGTATTGAGAAAAACCCAGTACTAAAAATCTTCATCTTACAATTTGTCCTGCCTGCAAAGAGGTAGTATAGTAAAGATCACACGGGACTCGTGGTAGTGACAAACCAGTAATTTGAAACTCACTTCAGGAAAAAAAGCTGATTCTTCAAACTGCCTGAACAAGAGGCTGAAGAATCCAAAGGCCTAAGATAGAACCAAGGTGGAAGGCAAAAACAAACAACAAGACAGACGTCAATGAAATGGTTCCCAATACTATAAGGCTATACTCAGTGCCCAGTTGTAATCAGAGAAGCATTGTACAATAGAAACAGACGCAGATACTCACAGCCAAACATTGGGGGAAAGCTTGAGGATTCCTGTGGAAAAATTGGAGAAAGGATTGTAGGTGCCAGAGCGTACAAAAACATCACAAGAACATGGCCCATAGTATCAAGTAACTGGGCCATATGAAGTTTATAGGGGCTTATAGAGACTGAATCAGCAACAAAGGAGCATGTGTAGTCTGACCTAGGTCCTCTGCATATATGTTATGGTTTTATAGATTGGTGTTCTGAGGGAACCCTAACAGTGATATCAGGGTTGTCTCCTTTCCTCCTACTAACTTACCTTGACTGGCATTGATCTGAGGTATGTGATTAGCCTCATTGTAACTTGTTATTCTATGCTCAGTTGATATCCCTGAGAGGCCTTCTTTATCCGGAAGGTAACTGGAGGAGGAGTAGTTTCAGGGTAGAGTGGAGGTAGGCGGGATGAACTGCAAGGAGGGAAAAGAATAGAAACTGTGACCAAGATGTAATATATGTGAGAAGAATGAATAATTGAATTTGTCAAGACAAAAATAATAAATGAATGAATAAATATATAAATAATATTGAGTTGCTCAGAGTTATTCCAGAGATTCCCCAAACACTACAAGCTATTGTGATTACTTTTGATTGTTCTCCAGATATAAAATGACATGCAGTTTTTACACGAGGCCTAGAAAATCTTGAGCTGGAGCTGAACTAAATGACTCTTCCATGAAATGTAGTTTTCATAGCACCAGAGGTCCAGGAAAGCTTTCAAAGAAAAGAAGAAAAAAAACAACAGTCTTAAAAAGTTATGACACTTATGAAGTGTAGCAATGATCAGCCATACATAATAACCCTAAAGGTGAAGGAATCGCTCACATTTCTTGGGAGTAATCAGTCTCTAAATGAATTTAAATCTTACTTGACAAGTAGGGATTAAGGACTAATCCTAGAAACCTAGCCAAATACTCAGGACTAATAAAGTCATTGGTCTTAAGGAAGAACCGACAACTACAAGTTTACTAAAGCAGCACAATGTCTACCTATATCCTACAGACATGTCTTTATACTCATATATAAGTGCAGTCCTCACTTCTCATTAAGAAAACCACTCCATGCAATGGATGGAGACCATATAGAAAACCGTAACCAACCAATCTGTGGAATTATAGAGCCCAGTCTATAAAACACCCCTGAATGTAAAGCTCAGGAAATTTTTGGAAGAAGACTGGAAAGATTATAAGAGCCAAAGGATCATTCAGTTTGGGATTAAAATGTCTCCTAGGAAAATCAGAAGCTACAACCAAAAATCTCAGCAACAAGACTTCCTGAACATGTGTTAAACATAATCAATAACAGTACAAACATCAAAGTAGAACAAAGAAAGCCCTTGAGACAGAGACAAGGCTTAGCATGGGAAATGTAAGCTTCCCAAGTGAAGAATAAACAAATTGATTATACAATACCAGAATGGTCATCCTGAAAACACACGTTGAACAATCTTATACCAGCTGTGTAGGCTATATTTAGGATATATGTTATATATATGCATGTAACAATTAATTGAAAAGATGTTATGAATTTGAGACAAAGGTTACAGGGCAATATATGTCAGGGCTTGGAGGGAGAAATATAAAGGAGAAATCTTGTAATTATTATAAAATAATAAAAAGGAGAAGGTACTATTTGGAGGAGTTAGGAGAGAAAGTATGCCAAGAACACAGAGGAGGACTGTTGGGAAGGTGATGAACTTAAAAGAAAAAGTTTACTGGCTCATATGTAAGATAATAAAATACTAAGATCCATTAGATGAATGTTAATTTAAAAATTAATTTAAAGGAGAAAATAATATTTTGGAGGAGGTTTTTGTGCAGTGTATTCAAATGCTGATTTCTGTGTCCCAAGATCCTGTTGAAGTCAGGAATTGGGCACTATCATAATCATTGATCAATGTTGTGTAACACTACTCTCCAGTTATCTGATTGGTTAATAAAGAAGCTGAACAACCTATAGATGAGCTAGAGAAGACAGGGCTGCTGGACATCTATTCTCTGTCCAGGGGTCTCAGGTTGGTACCACAAGGAGAAAACACCACAAGGAGTTCACCATGATGACAGAACATTTTAGCAAAAGACTAACATGAGATTGATATAGAAAGTAAACGGGAATGTGGCTGGGAGACAGAAAGACTAGTATAATTGTGTTAGAAGAGATGAATACTGCCAGGTGCATTGGTGCACATATATAGTCCCAACACTCAGGAAGGTAGAGACTGTGGATCTTTGTGAGTTCAAGGCCAACATGATCTTCAGTGTGAGTCCAGAGCAGCAAAAAGCCATGTCTTAAAAAACAAAAAAACAGAAAACAAACCAACAAAAAGAGAAATATCTGCCAGTTTTAAAGCTTAATGTGTCTTTGAGTCACTATTTTGGAGATAGGGTGGGTACTAAAAAGGTCCTACTAATACCTTAGTTTCACATACAATCATATACATTTAATTAAAATCACATATCTATATCACATAATCTGATTAATTATGAAGAATATATCAACAGTGAAGAATTTAAACATTGATGCCTTTGATTTAATTTAAATGAAATACAGTATTAAAACAGGTTTAATTTTCAGAGGTTACTTTATTACTCTTAAATAATTCATATAAATGCTATCAAAATTGATACTGTTTTCAATTGTAAAACTATCTTAATAAAATTGTGTGCCCATTAAGTCATTATGATTCTAAAGATACAAAAACAATGATAAATTGTATATCTCCTTTTTAAAAAGTATACTTATAATATGCATGTGCTTATTTTATGTCTTCTGAGCGTTTGATAGTATTACATATTTAGAAAAAAATCTTAATTTTACATTTTTATATCTACAGTTGTGCTTCTTTTATATATTTATTTTTGTCTTTTAACATGTTCTTGAAGTAAAATTTGAAGTTTGATGCACATATATCTCATGATAAATTATTACATTCAAAGAGATTCTCATTTCAATAATCCCACATAATTAATTTTCTTCCATTGCATGAGTATTTAAAGCTTCCTTTTATAAAAAATTTAAATATACAATATTTAGTAACCTTTTTGTGGCAGGTGTAACAAAACCCTCATGATCACTAGGAGTCAATTTGGAGGCAAACACACAGGATTTTTTCTTAGATTAAACCCGGTTCACAATGTCAATGAACAATGGATCCTGCGTGAGCTCCGAGAACAGGTATGGAAGAATTTTTATAGATTGTAGCAAGTGAGTAAGCAAGTAAGTGGGTTTCTAGCTTGGCAAGCATCTTATTGGTTAACTTTTGTAGCAAGATACTGCCCTTTGAACCAATTGGTACTAGTCCAGTATGAGTATGATGCCAAACCACATGCAATTAACTTCTTTAAAAGATGCAAGGAATAACTTTCTATTTATCCTTGATTCCTGACTGGTTATTCTATATCTCTATGCCAAGTTTATTTTTTTTATGTTTTTTTTTCTTGATCTAGAGGTTAGGAGTCTGGCACCCAAATACAAAAATGGAACTTTAAGCAAAATGGGCTTACATGGTTCTGTCATCCATCTCACCCCGACTAGTTCATTGAAGGCACACACTCATGGGTCTCGTCTGAGCTCATAGTCTTCATTACTTTAGTTTTGAAAGGAATGGTAGTGGGTTCATATTACCATAAGCTGGATATCTCCCACTCATTATTTCCTGAAGGAGACCAGTATGTTTAAAATATAGGGTGAAGGGGTCAAAAGTACAATAAAAATAAAGAGGAGGCCAAGTTTGAGATTAAAGTGGCTATGCAAGGGGAATTATTGAACCAAGATTCAAACCATCCCTGTTTGGCCTTATATTCATTTTTTTTTTTCGGATCAAAATTTTCTCTGACTTTGGCAAGAGATTATTTGAACATCCCCAAATGATCTAGACAAAAACGACATTCTTCGCTATGGGTAGCACACAGGCCTTTCTGCCGCAGGGAAAACAAGTATAAACCTCTTCTATTTTGAAGTGCAGCCTATGACAATGAGGTTAAGAATTCTTGTAAGATATGAACTTTTCTAGATTTTGAATGTCTGCACCTTTTGCTGCCCTAAAGCTATGGTAGTTCTGTCTCTGCAAAGTTAGAGCTGAGATCCCTGTTCCTGCTGCTGACAGTTAAAACTCCAGTAGAACAGACAATGTAACAACAGTGAAGACTTCTCATTTCTGGTTGAGGTCCAGGGGTCCCTGCCTCATCAAGGCCCAGTCCTAATCTTGGTCTGAGTTATAAGTTATAAGAAATCTGTTGATTGTTTAAGGACTCTTAGATGAACACATGGAGTCAATCCAGAAGAACATGAGCACCAGCTGTGACCTGGTGGGAGCAAGTATGAATTACTAGCTGGCATTGACAGAGTCTGAAGGCATAGAGCAACATAACTATGAGGGGTCTGCATATACAAAGTCTCTGTCCCAACACATCTTGCAGAACAAGTCTAGTTCGCCCTTGTTGAATGCAATAAAAATGAAGAGTTTTATTGGTCATATGGTAAGGTAGTGTTTCCCATAAATGCAATTCCTTCATACTATGAGGACTTTGAAGATTATCATAACCAACATGAAGAGGTGAGATCAGGTCTTTTGACATTGAGTATCTAATAAGTTTGGACCATCAATGACCAGAGTGGATCAATAGCCTCTATTTGTTGCTTGTTGGAATAACTGTTATTCATCTCATCTGTCCATTGACAGGAGTGGCTTTAGGGTGGCTTTTGGATAAGTATTAGGCCCCAAAGGGGCCAGCAGGAACTTATGTCAGGAGACTTCTATCTTTAAACAAAATTCCTGGATCTGAATCAGATAGATATCCAACATAGAGTATTATGCCTTAAGTTTTGGCTATTTCCCATCCAGTGGCTCTTTTTCTTTCTTAAATAAAACTAATATTAAGCTTTCTGTTATTATAGGCATTACTGCATTGTGACTGAGTCCATGTTACTTTAATAAGGTCTTCGATTTGAGGTGTCCACTCTATGTGTCCAGTTGTTTCACAGCAGCAGCAAGCACAATATATAGTATTGTCTCCTCCACATCTGTTTCTTTGAAATTTATACTTTGGGGTTCCACATTCAGGGCAGATATAAAACAGGGCTAACATTCTATATGACCCTCGAACACTTGACAAGGCATAAGGGTATGTGCCTACCATAGGATTAAAATCAAAGAAAGCCTCCATACTGGCACTGAGGTTCAGAAAACAGGTGGCTAAAATTGTCACCTATATGACCTAAAATAGATTATTGCCTTCTACTACATCTTGGAGGATCCAAGTTAGATTCATAGGTTGATATAGCTTTACAGAAGCAGAAGTAGCTATCAAGGGGGGCAAAACATACACAATTGGCACTTTTAGGATCGGATAAGTTTGAGCATGAGTGGGTTGTCGGGATCCTTAGAAATCTTCCATTCCAGAGCTGGAGCCATCTAGTCTTCCTTTAGAGTGAACGGGTCAGTGGGTCAGAGGTGGGTGTAATGGACCCAAGGTGCCACACTGTCCACATTTAGAGCTGTAGGTTTGGTCAAAATGATAACATGAGGACTCTTCCACCAAGGCTTTGGGGACAACTGACAGTGACTCTTGACGAAGCTTCTTTACGGGCAGCAGGGGGGTGTTCCAAGCCTACTGGCATGCCTTCAAGACCCCCGAGTCCAATAGTCTCCTAATATGAAGGGTAATGCCTAATATAGCCTCCAGGGACATTGAATACTAGTGGATCCTAACAGGATCAGCCCATGTTTTAAGTTCCATGAAGACTGAGCGGTGAGGCCAAGAGAACTGGGGGCACTGCTTGACAAAGTTCCAGTGCCTGACAAATAAGCACCTCTGCCATACACCCTGAGGGCACTACTTGACAAAGTTTCAGTGCCTGGATGCCTCAGATTGATCCTGACTACAGAAGTTCCTGTTAGAGGCTTCTCACCAAAGGCTAGAATTGAACATTAGTAAAAGCTGATACTAATAAAAACTAATAAAGTCATTGATGATTCCCCTGGAAAATACAGCTATGCAGAAAATTGAGTCATTCATAAAACCTATTCAGATTTATTGTCAAATTAATATATGACTTCAAATTCATTATTAAACTATCAAGAAACAATTATGATAAATCATTTAGAGGATTTCAGAAGAATTAATAAAGAAAAAAATTTACGGGAACTTTGATGGCTGACAACCTATAATTAAAATCATTAGGTTTTCATGCTCAGCTTTGGATACAAGGAACTAGTTTAGGAAGAAAAGAGATCCTGACCATACCATTATCAACAGACCTTGGTGCCTACCTTGAAGCAAAAGAAAACAGTTGTAAAATTCTAGGTTTCCTTCACAGGATTATAATAAAGATAGAAATTGTATTGAAGTAAAAGTTTATGATGAGGTTAAAGGAAGACATTGGAAAGAGTCCTAAAGTTCTAGTAGTTTCCTATTCTTTACAAAACTATAGTAAAGATAGAAGTTGGGTTGATATAGAAGTTCAAGACAAAGTCACAGAGACAGGCATGTTGTCTCAGTGAACTGCCTGCCCCTCTGAGTAAACTTGACAGGCCAGGACTTTCCTGATGTTATGGAAAGACAAAGGAACCAGCTGCTTTTAAGTTAAAAAGAAAAAGGGCCACATAATATTTTTAAAAGATAGCTAAAATAAGGAGAAGAAAGGATTAATTTAGCGTCAGGAAGACAAGTTTAGGGTACCAGGTGGAGGGATTGATCTTTGATCTATTAATCATATGCCAACTCAAAATAAAAATCAAATAGAGTTGCTTTGTTTAATACCTTTTGTGACCGCAAGGCTTTACGATACTAATCATAAGGAAGAAAGTTTTTAGATTTTATCCTAAAAGTTAATTTTTAGTTCTCAGGAAATTTGCTATTTTCTTACTTTCTTTTCTTTGTTCCTATATACTTATGTACCAAAAAGATTTCAAGTTGTGTAATCAATGATTAAAGTTTTCAAGGAAATGATTTTGTGTATAAGTAAAGCTTACAAGAGACATACATTGTCAGAGTAGGTAAAGACATCAAGGCTTCCTCTCTGTCCTGTCTCTCATCAAAAGAATTGAATGGTGTCCCGAGTCTGATTCTTCCTTCCCTCGTTACTCTTACATACACTGTTCTTCAGGGCCCGACCCTCATCCGGAGCTGGACTTAGCAACTGGAGCCCCATGTTTAGCGAGCTCTAGTCCTCCAAGTTCCACCCATGATGTAGGAAATTTCTTTAGGCAAGACTCAATGGCTGAGTCTGGTGTTAGGGCAGGTTTGCACAACCAATATTCATCCACTAATGTGGTGGCCAATACCTGAATGGGCTCCCCTGACTCAGTTTTTTATTTATCCATTTATTTTTTTTCCCCTGACTCGTTTAATACTCAAGTGCCCTTTGATGAGAAGTGTATCTGGGCTTCCAGTTTGTTTAATAGGTTCTGCCCCAACAAGGGGTAGGAACATTCTGGTATGAGTGGGTTACCCATCCCACTCCCAAGTCCACTGTCCTCCAAGAAGTCCTAGGGTATTGTTTCATCCCACTGGCTGACTGGACAATGATATTTTGTCAGATAAGAGCCATCTGGCTGGAGGAGCACGGAATGTTGGTCTTCTGTGACCACCACAAAATTGGTGTGTTTCTCTTCCACTTTTATGGTTATCCTAGCTTAGGGGACAGGGAATGACCCCAGTCTTCCCTTTGACCATTTTCAGCCCCAAGGGACCTTCTTCTTGGGGCATTCTCTTGCCCAGTGACCATCTTCCGTGCAATATCCACACTGGTTCTTCCTAACCGTGGTCGCCCTTTCTTCTGACGTTGTCTCTTACCTTCTCTTCCTCACACCATCTGTTTCAGATGCCTCCTCTGGTCTGGATCTGCAGTGACTGCTAAAAGGATTCTCGCCAAACCCAAGTTCTGTCTTTTTTTCTGCTTTTATCTGCTTTTCTTCTGCACTGTTCCTATTATTATACATTTTTCCCTGCCAGTTATTATATTTCTCAGGCTCTTTTAACCCAATCTCTCTATTCTCTGGAGCTTTTTCTTTATGTCTGTTGCAGACTGATTGATGAAAGCCATGGCCACAGCAGCTTTATTTTCTTTAGCCTCCAGAAATAACAGTGTACCTGTGGAAGGCATCCATGATTGGCTCCAAAGATGAAGCTGGGCTTTCGTCTGGTCTCTTACTAGTATCATATACCCTAGACAAATTAGTCGGCCTGTGTGGTCACTTTGAGACCTGCCAAGAGTCTGGTGGTAAACAAAGAGTTCCCACTTATCTGCAACACTATTATAATCTCATTCAGGTATAGTCAATGAAAGTGAACATCAATTAGGGCCTGGTCTGTGGTGGGAACTCTGGTGGTGTTGGGGGCCACTTTCCTGGCTTTCATTGGGATACATTCCCTTTCCTCTATTGTAAACAAAACCTGTAACAATTGCTGCAGTTGTATAGCATTGGCTGACGAGTAAACAGAACAGTTTCTCATAAACTAGTAAGCTCCTTGGTATTAAGGGAGCATTTTTAGTTCTCCAACTTAGAGGTCACTAGTGGTGAATGGCCACTTCGTATCTGCAGAACTGGCAGTTCTTAAAGGCAAAACAGTGGTGTTTAGGCTTTCTGGTATAACCTATCTTTAATTCTTGTCCCCTGAACCGGTCCTGACCATGTCTGTGATAAATCTGGCAATGGTAGTACCAGAGGAGTTGGCCAGGGCTCCTGTGGGGCCACAAGTTCCTCTGGCAGGAGTGGCTCCTGCAGAGCAGAAAAATAAGAGGGAAATTAATTCTTCTTCTTTTCCACCGTGCAATTTGGGATATAGTAGTGGTGCTGATGACTTGGACCCAGATTTAAGTCTTTTCTGGTCCCTGCTTTCCATTCTGTGGTTGCCAACACTTCAGTTTTCTATGGAGGATGAAGAGATATAATCCAAGCTGGAGGGTTATTATTGACTAAATCTTCCCAGACCACAATGTATGCCACTTGACTTGGGTGTCCTATGTATGAACAGAAAACTATTTTTTAACTGCATGGATAATGATGGAATCAAAGGTTCCCTCTGGCAGGCATCCTACATTGAAAATGAGCCATGCAGATATGAAAAAAGTAGTCACACACACACACACACACACACACACACACACACAGACAAACACACACACAACCAACAGCAAACTCCTCTACAGGCAAGGAAGATGTGCAAAGCCTGAAAGCAAAGAGCAGCAAGTACCTCCACCCACATGGAAGCCTGAAAGTCAGAAGCAGACAGTAGCAAACTGCAGCACTGGAGAAGCAACCTACTCTGTCAGGTCACACAGATGAGATAAAGGGGAGGCCCTCTGTCCTCAAGCCAAAATGTCTCTCAGCCACCTGTGCTCAGGGCAACCCAGCGCATCCATCGCTGCAACCATTCCTGACTATACACAGATCCAGAAGAAAAACCTGGGATTAGAGGCAAACAGAAACACAAACAAGAGACTTACCTGGTCCTAGTCCTTCCAGTTCAGAAATCCTAGTAGACTTCGGGTTCCCAGCAAATGCAGCAAAATGTTGTGCTAAATTTAACAAAAACACAATGATCACTAGCCATTTTGGATGCAAAAACACAAGGGTATTTATTTATTTATTTTAAGATTTATTTATTTATTATGTATACAGTGCTCTGCCTGCATATACACCTGCAGGCCAGAAGAGGGCGCGTGATCACATTATGGATGGTTGTGAGCCACCATGTGGTTTCTGGGAATTGAACTCCCCTTACCTCTGGAAGAGCAGTCAGTGCTCTTTACCCCGAGCATCTCTCCATCCCCCAGGTAGGGAATAAATTTTATAGGTTGTAATATAAACTAAAATTCATCCTTAAAAGAGACAATGTCACTGAGAGCAGGAAAACACTGGGTACTAAAACTTAAAATGGTAGGTTACTGGTTAGCATGATTTAAAGCTAAAGACAGGCAACAGTTTCTCAGAATTTGTCTTTCAGGAGGAAATAAAATGTGACAAAAGAGTGTATACTCCATAGAAAATGTGAAAATAAATGGTACAGGTCTGATAAGAGAAGGCAGTATACATATAAGTACCAGAAGAATAAAGGATGCATCCTCTATGCAAATAATTTAATTTCTTTATAGCTAGAGTATAGCAAATGCAAAATAAACTCAGATGTACTGTTCTGTTATGCTGACATTACCCAGATCACCAGACTCAGCAAAAGGACAACCATGACTCAATACCGACACAATATACACAGGGTCCTGTATTACAGCCTCAGAACTTTGGATCATAATTCTTCCTGAAGAAGAAAGATAGAATGATAACAGTGCTTCAAAAGTAATGGACTTATAAGGAAAAACTGTAATTAGGGCTTGGGGATCACAGGAATGTAGGTCGTTAGGCATGTTAGGTGGAGGCTGCATGTGGAGGGGAAGTTCTTTTGTTTGTTTGGTTGGTTTTTTTTTTTGGTTTTTTTTTTTTTGGTTTTTTTTTTTTTTTTTTTTTTTTGGTTTTTCAAGACAGGGTCTCTCTGTGTTGCCTTGGCTGTCCTGGACTCACTTTGTAGACCAGGCTGGCCTTGAACTCACAGCGATCCACCTGCCTCTGCCTCCCAAGTGCTGGGATTAAAGGCGAGTGCCACCACGCCTGGCCTTTTTTTTTTTTTTTTTTTTTTTTTTTATCTCAGAGGAACCTTGGGAGTTAATTGTACCTAATTGCTCCTGTGGAGTTTTTGGAGACTGCTGGTAGGTTTAGTTTATGGTTGTGCATGGTCTATGCAGGAACACAGGAAGCAGTAAAGTCACTTGGAGGACAATTTCTCACGAACCATGGCATTAATTATAGAATATACATTACATATAAAATATAGCATTAATTTTGCCCTTACAGTTCTTATAGGCTTAGATTTTTCAACACCTATTTTATTTAAGGTACTTAAATGTTTCTATTTCCCTTCTAACCCACAGACCAAAAGTAGGAGAAAAAGAAGGTTAATAGTAAAGGATTTTGTGGAGCTGTTTAGACACATA
>OU015747.1:69792713-69823322 GCA_907169655.1 Acomys percivali
TTTTTTTTTTTTTGAGTAATGTATGTTCACCAATTTTAGTCTTTGTAAAATGTAAGAAAAGGGCAAACGTTTAAAGTCTCTGATATGGAAAATTTTCAAATTAGTCAAACTTATATAGTTTTAAGCATCCAGTGCCATGAACTTACAATAATTTTGAGTAACACTTTTGAAATGGGAACAATTCCAAAACAAGTGCAATGAACCTGAAAAATCTCACCAGTAGAAGAAAGCTAACATCCAGCTTCACTTTAAGTCACCCTGCTGGAGCTGATAAGTAACAACTTATGTCATTGGGAGATAAGAAATGAAGCACTTTAAAGAAAACTCTCTGAGATATTTCTTTGATCATGAAAATAAAGTTGAACTTCATGTCCAGTAATACTATTTGTAGCAAGATAGAAAACACCAAATTCCATGCATTTCATTGCTACTTTCCACTATTTATCAGATTATCATTCAGTTATTGGATATCTACCTTCCTTACATCAGGAATTTTGTGAAATATAAGAAGAGAAGCTGAAAAACATATGAAAGTGACCAATCATATTTCAAGGATAGGAGAAAGGTGCAATTATGATGCTTATATTCTCAGCACCCTGAAGGTGGAGACAGATGTGTTAGGGTTTCAAGACCACTACCATCTACATAGTGAATATGAGGTCATCTTGGGCTATGTCAGAACATGTCTCAAACAAACAAGCAAACAAACAAATAAGACTCCAATATGGGATGATGGCTTTACTTATAGGGAAACATGAGGTTACAGTAAGATGGAATTAAAATTAGAAAAATAAATGAGTTGGTAAATTTTTTTTTATTTACTATATCTTGCTTTTGTCTGAAATATATCTACAGACAATGGAACCAAATATGTGTGATGATAAATCCTCTTTGATTACTGACATTATTATGAAAAATGTATAGGGGCTTTTATCTTTTAAACATGGCCACTTTTCGAAGTCGATAATGTATTATAACTACTCATAAAGAAAGATGACATTAACAACCTAATTCTACAACCTAATTTTAGTATTATATGTTGAATACTATATTAATAATTTTAATATATTTGGACTCTCCCTGAAAAACATTTTTATCATGTATACTCACAAAATCATATGAGAGACAGGCTTTCATGTTGGATAAGAAGGATTTGTCAAAATGTATTAAAAAAAAGAGAAAGGTTTGTTCAAGGTGATGAACCTTTGATTCTGAGTCATACTGACATGCTGAAAAACAAAAACAAAAATAAGATTTCAGGGCACACAAGAACAAAAACAAAAATAAGATTTCAGGGCACACAAGAAACAATACCCAAGATAATTAAACAGAATATATCTCAAAGGCGGTAAAAGCAAGTGAGAAAAGCAAGCCAGTGAAGGAGCCTATTGGGCAGTTTCAGTCAGTTTATTTGTAGTTAGTTAGGTCATATGACTAATTATTACTCAACTAGCATCCTAATTCCTGTAGTTGTTTTCCATTGCTAAAATTTCCCAAAAGAAATTATAAGAGTGTTTGGGGACTGCTAAATAGAACTGTTTTCTTTTCTGATTGAATAGGCCATCTGAAGCTTAGGAACCAATTCTTTGAGAAAGTCCTTTGTCTTCTGAAACATTTAAACTGTTTACTCTCTAAGGTAGCTTTTATTTCCTTTCAGCTACCAAAGACTCTGCTCTGCTTTTCTTTTCGTTCTTTTTTTTTCTTTTTTCCTTTTTTTTTTAAAGGAAAGACTGTTTTTATTTTATCATCACAAACAAAAACATATGAAAAACCACAACTCAAAGTGGCTTAAACAGTAAGAATTTCACCATAAACAAACTTCCAATTTACTTTATTCAGCTTTGGTTGCTGTCTCATTCGCCACAATTTCCAAATCTATGGTTAACTTTATTTGTAAATTTAAATAAATGCTGTGCTTTTCTTATGATAATTAAAATAATATTTAGAACATCCAACACTGGTTCCAACAAAGGTTATCACTATTTCTCAGATCTAAGCAAATAGGGTCTGGGGTTTAATGTTGTATTTCTCCACAATTTAAATATGACATCATGTCATCTTTTAAAGATAATTTTACAATCTTACCTGAGCATTTATATTAAACCCTGCACAAACTTTTCCTGAATTCTTCTTTGAGTGTCATTTTAAATCATTCCATCTTATGTCAATGTTTTATTGAAAAGTGTATGGCATTTCAATGATAGACTTTTATTCAAAATTCAGAAGTTTTCCTTAGGGATGGCTTACCATGTGCTGTGATTGTAAGTCTCAATGAAAGCGGATTTTTCTTACAATTTCATTTCTTTCATTCCTTTCTCCCATTTGATTGAATTCTCTTGTACTTCTTTATAGCATTTATTCAATTCTTTCATCTATTTGAATGCATTTTCCTGTATTACTTTGAGTGTGATATATTTTCCTCCTTCAAGGCTTTTTCATCACTTCAGATTTAAAATCTTATTCTTGTGCTTCATGCCTGTTCGTATCTCAAGGGCTTCCTGTGGTAGGGTCACAGGTTTCCGTCGGTGTCAAATGGCTTTGAGTTTTGTTGCTTGTCTTTTTGTCCTGATCTCTGGCCATTTGGTTGTCTCCGGTGTTAGCAGGGCTATAGGCTCTTCCAATGCAGTCGCTCTCTATGTGTGTTACACACGGATCGAGTAGGTCAGGGGTCGGCAGATAAAGCTCCAAGCTGAAGGCCATTTGCTGGCGCTCCCCTGAGGCCTCATCAGGGTGATAGAGAATGCGTGTGGGAGCATTCACCCAGCTCAGCTCTACTGAGTTTCCTTTCTTTGTCCCACTTGGATCAGGCAGGAGAGGAGTGGACTGAGATAGATTCAAGGCAAAATGTGCTTGTGTGCCCTTCAGGTCTCCTTGGAATGGTGGATAATGTGTATTGTAGCAGAAGCCGGACTTACCATGGTTGGTTTACTTTCTGTGACACAGGTGGGCCAGGCCAGCAAGCAGAGGGTAGGCTGAGTGGTCCAAGACCAAAGCTGTTTGGGTTACCCACAGGCCTTCTCGGGCTGGCAGCTAATTTGAGTCTGCCTTAAGCCCAACTCAAATCTTCCTGTTTTCTCTCTGTGTCCTAAATGGGCCAGGCCAGTAAACAGCAGGCAACCAGGCAGAGATACAAGCCCAAAGTCGTTTATTTGGTTATCCCAAAGGCCTCTTAAGGATATCAGCTATTGTGGTTCTGACACATTCCAACCCACCTTTGCCTGTTAGCTCTATATATCCCAGATGTACCAAGCTGGTAAACAGAGGGTAGGCAGATAAAAAGAAGTCTAAGCCCCAAACTGCTCTGTTGTCCCACAGGTCTCTTCAGGATAGCAACTAATGTGGTTTGTGGCCTGTTCCAGCCAGACTCAGCTCTCCAGACTGGGCTTTGCTGTTCCCAGGGGGCCTGCTGCCCACTCCAGTATTCAGAGGCATGTAGGGTGATTGAAACTTATGACTCCCAAAGCCTGTGGATGTTCGGTCAGAATGGGGGGTAGAGGTGATGCAGAAACTGGCTCTAAACTTTCACAACTCCTTCCCTTCAGTCGGTTTCGAGACCTCTGACCCTCTGCTCCCTAGACACATTAGACACTGGGCATGGCCATCTTGGAATCTTAATCTTACAACTTCAAAAGGAAATGTCAGATGATTCAGGAACCATGAGAAATGGATGACTTTTACCTGCTTTCACCAGAAGGAAGGTCTGCAATAAGTAGTTTGAGCGTTTTTGAATTCTCTAATGAGAAAGAAACACATGATTGGTGGAAACATATTTTGTTACATCAGTGGTCCCCAAATTTCACCTAAAAAATCTTACGTCTTCTTTAACTCTTTCCTTATTCATGTTTCACAGAGGTTAACTCCAGGTCATTATAATTGCCTTTGGAAATCTAAAAAACTAGATGTATGGTTGCTGAGTAAGCTTAATGTCTTTGCAGATGATGTTGTCATAGGTGTTCAAGGCATTACCAACCATAGGTTACAAAACTGAAATTGGTAAATCACTCCTCAGAGTGACAGCACTTGGGGAAAATAAAATATATTTCCATTATAAAGGCAAGAGAAAAGATTATCAACCAACATGAAGCTGTACATTGTTGAGGATATCTCTCATGTCTAGAAACCTGAAAGTTGCAAGGAAGACTATGGAATTTCAACTTTTGTTAGTTGTTACCTAAGTTGGGATGTGCTTAATGAAGCCTGTGTGTCATCCATGCTTTTTCTAGAAATCTTAATGAACTCATGAGTTGCACAAATTGTACTCCTGTGGTATTGTTTTTTATATCAGCAGCAGAGTCTTTATCTGGGGTGAGTAGGCAATTGTTCACATCTCCTAAGAAATAATTTCACTCAATATATATCAACAGTTTATCCCAAGTTTTATACATGTATATGTATATATATATATATATATATATATATATATATATATGAGAAAGAGTTTATCTGTGTGTAAATGTGTGGGTGTGTGTGCATGTACACATTAAATTATCTGCTTTTATATTTTTTCTCTCTCTCTCTTTTTTTTTGGAGAATTTGCTGCATGCAAACAGTAAAATATGACAATATAAAAAAAAAACTACAAGTTTTCTCTCCAAATCTCCTGAAAATTCCACTAACCCATACCTAACTATTTTAAGTCATAGGTCTGAGAGTAAAAAGAGACAACTAGAATATCTTAGTCCAGGAAAATAATGTGTTCACTACAAAGATGAATGTTGGTGATAATGGATTTTACAACTGGTAATATGATATATTTTTAGATATTCTTATCATAAAACAAAATGTAATAGAAGGAAATACAGTCATAGAAGGTGACGGATATAATAATTTAAAATATTTTTTAATCACTAGATATATATGTATTCTTTATGTTGATTTAAGATGTGTATTTATAGAGAGGCTTGAGTGGTGATTCTAATGATTAAAGTCCTTGACGCTGTTTTAGAGAAAATAGGTTGCATTCCTGGCATCCACCTGAGAGCTCACAACTATCTGTAACTGCAGTCCTAGACCTTTCAGTGAACTCTTCTGGTCTAAGTAGGCAACAGGTATGGTAAGGAAAGTATCCTAAAGGTGCTGCTTGATAAACTGCCAGTGCCCAGATGACATGGACTGGCCCTTCACTTCCCTTGGTGGACATTCGCTTCACAGTTTTTGCTTGTGCTTATGTTTCTCACAGTTAAAGACTTCTCTCTGAAAGCTAGAGCTGGTTTAATGTAACAAATGCAGGTGTTAACAAGAATGAAACTAATGAACCTTCTCTGGGAAAAACATTTATGCAAAAAGCTGAGTCTTTCATAGAACATAATACTTAGATATACATTTATACTCTTTTTAAGTGACATAAGTAAGCATGAGAAAGAAGATTTTAGAAAATGATTAAAGAAAACCTTAAGGAAATTGTAGAATCTGACAAACAGTAATTGAAGCATTAAGTTTTAATATTCAGCTTCAAAAACAAGGAAGTAGTGTGGGCAGGAGGAGATTTTGAACCCCGATTAGTGGCAAGCCTTGGTAATTTCCTGAAGGCAAAGTAAGCTCTTTTAGGAATCCTGATGTTCATCTACTCTTTACAGAATCATAATAAAGAGAGGAATCATTTTATTTCTTATTTTTATTTTTTATTAATTTATTCTTGTTACATCTCAATGGTTATCACATCCCTTATATCCTCCTATTCTTCCCTCCTTCCCATTTTCCCCTTACTCCTCTCCCCCATGACTTTGTCTAAAGGGGATTACCTCCCCCTGTATATGCTCATAGGGTATCAAGTCTCTTCTTGGTAACCTGCTGTCCTTCCTCTGAGTGCCACCAGGTCTCCCCCTCCAGGGGACATGGTCAAATATGAGGCACCAGAGTACGTGTGAAAGGAATCATTTTAAAACAAGGCATCATGACAAAGACACAGAGGAAACCGGTGTTATGCCTCCTTTTCTGAACAGATTTCTCAGCCCAAGACTTTCTGATATTGTAAAAACAAAACAAAACAAACAAACAAACAAAAAACAAAGACTAGACTGCCTTTGCTTAGGTGAGAGACTGCACAATATTTTAAGAATCAAAGAAAAGGAATGGTGGTCTTCTGTCAGATATAAAAGAAAAATAGAAGAATGAAAGGAAGAATTAAATAAGGGTCAGAGAGATTGGATTTCTCTAGAAAGATATGTTTAATGGGTAGTAGAAAACAACTTCAGATTCTATTACTTCTGTGCCAAACTGAAACAGGATCAAATTCAAATAGAATCACACTGTCTAGCATTTCTGTAACCACAAGGCTTTACAACAACAATCTTAAGTAAGGACATTGAGTTAAAAGAAAGTGTATTTTATCATCATTAATTTTTAGTTTTTATGAAACTTGTAGTTTCCTTTTTCTTTCTATTCTTTCTATATACTTATATAATCAAGGAATACTTTAGATAAAATGTATCTTGAAAAGTTGTATAATCAATGATTATGTATTTTGAGGAAATGATTTTGTGTACAAATAAAGCCTGTGAGAGACATGGGTTGTCAAAGCAGGTCAAGCCATACCAAGATGAGCTTCCTCTTTGTCCATCTGTCTTAAAACAAAATTAAATGGTGTGCTGTTTCCTTACTCCCACACAGCTCTGCATCTACCCTTCTTTGAGCCCTAATGCTCATCTTGTGGCAGGCCTCCTGCATAGGTACACAAAATACGCACACAAGACAAACACTTCAGCACATAAAATAAGTTTTTTTAAGAGAAATGAAACATAAGCATACTACCTATATCAAACATTGAATGTCATTTTTTCAATTTTACTAATTTAGTCAAACACATTAGAGACCTGTGAGAAACACATGCTGATTTCCAAGAACAGTACAAATCTATCTTAGAGAAAAATAAACTGCTGTTGTCTACTATGGTGAATCTCAGCTTTATGGCTGGGTGATAAAAATCATTTTATAACAAGCCAAAAACCTTATAAATACTGAAAGATTTAAAAATTTACCCATATTTATATTTCCTGGAATTAAGTCTTTACTAGCAGTGTATTTTAGCTTGTATCAATAGCTTTAAGAGTTTATACTTAGTAAGATTTAAAATCATTCTTTTGCCTTTTTATGAAAAAAAAAGCAAAATTTCAAAGATGTATACGGAAATTTTGTAGATTTATTAGCATGCTTTAAATGATCATTCAAGTACAAGTAAGGGCAATTGTGGCAAAAAATTTAAATAATTTTGTAGGAAGCCACTGGTAGAATGAAGAAACCAATAAAAGTAAGTACATATTTCAAGTATCTCTATATATTGTTATCTTTTTCAAAACTTTTCTAGTCTAGCATTCTGTTTTGTTAAATCTTGTTCTTGGACTTTTATTGTGGCTTAAAACAATTTTATTTTTGATCCCTAAATTTCTATTCTTTTTTAATGTGGACTCTTACACAACATATTATTTGAATTTTCTTTTTTCTTTTTTTGAAATGTTATTATCTCTTCCTACGCAATTATTTTCCAAATCAAACTTTTAAAATCTGTTAACAGTTTCTTTAAAAATATTATTAGATTTCACACTGTGACCAATAAGTAAAGAAAAAAACATTTAATTTGTTTTATTATACTTTTCAGCAGAAACATTCAACCTGACAAACTTGTGCTAAGGAAAACGTAATTTAACTATCAGAGTAAGTAAAATTTAGTTTTGGAATTTCAGGTGATAACATTGAATTAAATTTCAAATATATAGTATTGTTTTCATGAACAAAAACTATTACGATTATTCTGCATGTTGACATGTTCGTTACATTTTCTTTTCCCTCAGGACCATTTTTGTTGTCCAGACTAGCCTTGGACATTTTCTCTCTTGCTTCAAATTGTTCATTTCTTTAATGTTTGCTTCTTTTCCCACATTCTACTGTTTATTAGATTGATAACGGGTAAAAATTTTACACTCATTTCATCTCCTATTCTTTATGTGTTCGTTACTTACACATTTTATAGCTTGACTAAAGAAGAACACACTTTTACTGAGTTCTTCCTTTGATTTTACACTTTGCGGATACACTATATTATGTCATGGAAGGAACGTAATGGAAGCTGGAGCTTGAAGAAGGAGTTGGTAAAAGGAAATGTACAGTCAGGAAGGGAGATATAATAGATGAACTCAACTGTAATTGTCATTTTTATTCCTTTCAAGACTGAATCCTTTGGAATGGTGCTACCAAACTTTAAGTCTTCCTACCTCAATTCACCTAATCAGTATTATCTTTCAATGTCATGGCCTAGAATAACCTAATTTAGTAAACACACAGAAGTTGGCGCAGAGATTTTCTCTCAGGCAATTCTATATAATGTCAAGTCCATAAATCAATATCAACTATGAAAGGGGTCTACCTATGGGATTAAAAGAGTCTTGCAGGCTGTGTAAACTGGAAGATGTCACAGGTAAGAGGAAAATAAATACATATTTTGTCTGTAATTGTTACATTTCTGTTGCTGTGATCAAAACACCATGTCAAAGACAACTTAGAGAAGAAAAGGATTTGAGTCCCTCACCATTATGGTAAGTAAGATTGACAGTAGGCAGGTATGGCTACCAGGGCAGTATGCTGAGAGATCACACTTGAACTACAAGAAGAAAGCACAGTGGGTGATTTGAGATGGCTCTAGTTTTTAAACTCTCCATACCCAACTTCAGTGACATATTTCCTCCAAATAGGCCTTATCTCCTACTCCTCTTTAAACAGTGTCAACAAATGGTATTAAGTATTCAAATGTCCAAGACTATGGAGGACTTCTCATTCAAAGCACCAAATTCATTGTACTGGCTCACATACTCTTGTTGCATGATCTAAGCAGCTTTGTGCAAAGGAATAGTTCATAGCCCCCACTTAACTTTTGCATCTTTCATGACTTTAAGCCAACAGAATGTAAATGACACTACTAAATTTGATGTCCAGCTTGGCATTAACTCTAGACTTCTTGAAACACATTATCAGCAGCTTTTGTTTGTTGTTCCTTTCTACGAGCAAAACTCCCCTTGTCTTTTGTTTCCAAAATTAGTAAAGGAACGCAGTGAATACTTGTCTGAAGAGCACTGTGCTATTTATTCTAGATCAGATAATGCCTCTCCTTAGTTTTCTTATTTCTTTCAACATTATCCATAGCTGAAACATTAAATTTCCTGGTACTTTTATTTTCTTCCAAATTCGATATTTTTGTGTAACTTTCCACTCCATTTGATCCTTTTAATTGTAGAACTACATGAGAGTGGTTGCTAATAAACATGAGAGACAATATCAGTTGTCTTGAATTTTTCTACAACAAAGAAATGTGTTCATAGTGGTTGTTGGAATAAAAATCACCTCCATGGGGAGTGGCACTATTAGGAACCTTGACCTTTTATAGTTGGTCCCGTCACTGTAAGCCAGCAGTAACTAAATGTTTTCTTTATAAGACATGCCATTGTCATGACCATGGAGATTCTTCACAGCAATAAAACACTAATATATCTATGAATTTTCAATTTAGCTTGGGTAAAGTTCTATGCACATGGGTAGAAAACAGCCTCATTTTTGCTAACATATCACAAATATTGAGTCTAACCAAATTTCTCGGTGTTCATGTCTACAATATCTTGAGCTGAAACTCCATTTTCTGCTTTGCTTTCAGTAGTCTGTCCAGCTCCTAATAGGATGGCCCATTAAACCTTTCTTATAGCTCAACTTCTTTTCTAGTTTAGGGTCCCAAAGTCTAACATATATCTATTGGAACTGGGCTCCATAACTCTGCATTCTATTTGGTTGTGGTTTTTCATAATGGCCTTCACCTATTGCACCCAGAAGTTTCCCTGAAGAGTATTGAGTACTTACACTTACCTTTCAGTATCAGGACATATATAGGATATAGTTAGAGATTATGCTAGTTTAGTAAAGTAGCATGGTTGTAGATTTTCCTAAAAACTCTATTACCTTACTAGTTTTTGGCTAAGTTTATAGTAAGAGGCCTTATTTTCCATTTTATTGATTAAGTGTTAAGTCCAATTAGAGAGTTCCTGGTTACCACAAAGCTATGTGTTCCATTACTGCACACTTAGAGATATTGTGCCTTGCTGATTGTTTTGGTTCATAAACATCATAGATGTTTAAGACTGTTGGTTGTTTCTCTTTGGAAGCTTGCATGGTCCATTCTAGTACCATTAGATCTTGTCCTCAGGGAAAAGGACTTTTAAATTTTCCATTCAAAATACAACTGCAGAATAAAAGATATTTTCTTTCAGCAATTCCTTCAACCTATGGGATTATAGTTAGTTGCTATATGATATGACTTGGATGTGTACGTATGGCAAGAGGAAGGAGGTACCAACTTAGCATGAATAGAAGAATAGAAAATATCTTAGGAAAGCTTTTTAAAGCTTGTCACCAACAAATTTAAGGGAATTTCACTTTACAATAGACCATTTGTCATGTAAAAATCTTTTAACATTTTTAACAAAAATAAAATCTTTGGGAGCAGGGGTGATGGTCACATGGAAAATGAGCCTAGTGCAACGATAATAGTGTTAAACATTTTCTACAGGTTTGTTTGATTAAGATCAAAACTTGTGTCTCAAATTTCTTATTTTATTACTGGAGTAAGACTCTCACTACTACTTGACAACCCTCCAAGTAAGATTCTTCATGGATGTTCCAAAAATCAGCTTGGACAGCATTGGAAATATTATGACACCTAATTTATTACATTTTCATGAGAAACTAAAATAATTCATTATTTTCAGTTAGAAGATTCTCAGAGATGTTTGGACATCTTAAACAATAAATATAAGGTGACTTTGGTGCCCTGCAGGTAAAATTAGTACGAATTTGAATTAAATAGTATAAATTATTTAATTAAAGTAAATTTGCATAGTACAAGGTTTTTTAAAGGAACTATTGACAAATATTGTTGAACAAATAACATCTATGCAACTCTCTGTTTTACCTTGTGAATAGTAATATGAGCTTCTCACAATCTGTGCCTTGATTTGTAAATTATAACTTCTCCCATCATAGTTTCCACATTCCTATAATAATAAGAATGTCAAAAAGAGAGCTTCTAATTCACCTTATCATCAGAAAAAAAAAAAAACCTTTTTAAGTATATGATGCCCACGTCCCATCCCTATACGTGACGTCCATATTCACAAAAGTAATACATGAATGAGAGGATAATTTGATCTCTGAAACTTAGCGCACTAAAACTTTTCACTGAAAATATTTGTTTATGATAATTCCAGTAAGAATTGCACTTGAGAAGATTTATCATGCTTTTATAAACAATGGCACATGTTTGAAAGATTTTGATACTGAGTTGAATTTACTCTTCTCCAGTCTCTTTATATTCTTAATATCCATTTACTTACCAATTATATGAAGAAAATATTCTAGGATTCCATTTTGCAAATGAAATGAGATTCTATAAATCAGAAAAATTAACCTTTTGCTTATCTTCACAAACTTTCTCACAGTAGAGCAGATGTGCACATTTATCACCTTGCTCCATGTTTTCTTCATTCTGCTAGTTCTGAGCTCACATTCCCCTCAATATCTTCAATGCCAAAACTGTGATACAAGAGAAATAAAGAAAGAATTCTGGTGAGAAAAGAATAACATTTATCTGTATATATTTTACATCTTGAAGCCTCATTTAAATAAAATTACTTATAGAATTTGCAATTGCAGTTCACTAATACATCTGAAACATCAGAAAATAACTTTAGCTTTTCATTCAGACTGATTTATTGAGAACAAATTGGAATTTAGATTAGAACAATTGTTATTTGATGTATTTTCCAGATAACAAAAGCAAAATTCAAATCAAATTACTAGTTCCTTTAAAAGTCTAAATTTTAGTTAGTGTGTTTAGCCATTGAGATACTTACTTTCTCAGGAAAAAATATTAAAAACTATCTTTTATGTTTATCATATTCTTCTCAGCTTCCCTTCTTTGATTGAAGTGGTTATTATTTTTAAATTACTGTAAAAGAATGAACTATTGAGTTATGGTAAAGGTATAAAAATATTCAAATATAGTTAAATAAATATTTTAATAAGAATTTCAATTCTTATTTAGTTCAATTAGTGCTCATTATGAAAGCACTAGCCGTATAGTTCTCTTCAGACCAGTCCCTGTTACTATGCACAAGTTTAAAAACTCCTCAAAAATGGAATTAACTAAATGTATCTTGCTATTCCTCTAAATATACAAGATAAAATAATTAATAAATATTTTAAAGTGAACTAAAATATGAATTAATGTTGAATATTCATATTTTATTTCACTTTAAAGTCTTTCTGTGGCAGCTTGAATATTCAATATTAACTGATATTTGTAGCCTAAATTTTTTTGATCTCCTTTAGGGGAGACTCCTGCCAGATATTGTAAGTATTTTGCAATTGTAGATAATTTTATTGAAAAGTTTAGGAACTAATGTCAAATTTCATATAAGCCTCTAATTATGCAGGAATGTTTATCCTGTAGGCATATAGAGATTGAGATTGCAACAATGTGTTCCTACAGGTCATTCTTCCATGTGGCATTGAACATCATAGCTTGTCCTTTAGAATTTAGAATACCAATTCTTACCATGATGGATTTGTTGTTTTTGTCCATACCATGATCAAAATATTTGAAAGAGCAATGTAAAGGAGAACAAGTTTCATTTGTGCACAGTATCAGAAAGCACAATCTATGGTTATTTAATACCCATGGAATACTTCTCACCTCATTAACCATCCGGAACCACACAGAACAAGAACTGACCAGAGAAAAAGAGGGCCTTACAACCAGTGACACATCTCTTCCAGCCAGGTACTGACTTCCAGTTTTTTTTGTAAGATTTACTAATTTATTATGTATACAATGTTCTTCCTGCATATGCACTGTGCCTGCCCACAAGATTACAACTCAATTGCCATCCCATCACTTGTTTCCTCCCATTCCTTCCTCCATTTCACTTTCACCCTATTCCTCTCCCCTAGGTCTATGACAGAGAGGGATTTCCTCCCCCACTATATTGTCATAGGCTATCAAGTCTCATCTTGGTATACTGCTTATTCTTTTCTTTGAGTGTCACAAGGCATCCCCACCAAGGGGAGGTGGTCAAATATGGGGCACCAGAGTGCATGTCAAAGTCAGTCCTCACTTTCCACATAACTGTGGAGACTGTCTTGTCCATTGAGTGGATCAGAATAGGGGTTCGATGTTTATTATTGCATTGTCCTTGGTTAGTGCAATAGTTTGAGCAGACTCCCCTGGGCCCCGATCCACCCATCATGATGCTCTTCTTGTAGGTTTCTAGGATGCTCTGGGTCCTTCTATTTTGCCATCTCCTATATTTCTCTTACATAGAGTCTCATTAGGATGTTCTCACATCTATCCCAATCTCCTGGTAAGTGAAGACTTTCGTAGGACATGCCTTTGGGGCTAGTGCTCAATATTAGTGAGTATATACCATGTTTGTCTTTCTGCTTCTGGGTTAACTCACTCAGTATGACCATCTATATTCCCATCCACTTGTGCACAAGTTTCGGGATTTCCTTGCTTTTAATAGCTGAGTAGTATTCCATAGTATACATGTACCACAGTTTCTTTATCCATTCTTCAACTGAGAGACATTTAGGCTGTTTCCAAGTTCTTTCTATTATGAATAAGGCTGCTAAGAACATTGTTGAGCATATGTGCTTCTTGTGTGGTGGAGCATTATCTGGGTATATTCCAATGAGTGGAATAGTTGGGTCTTGAGGAAGCCATATTCCCATTTTCCTAAGAAAGCACCAGATAGATTTCCAAAGTGGTTGTACTAGTTTGCATTCCCACGAGCAATGAAGGAGTGTTCCTCTCTCTCCACATCCTTGTCAGCATGAGGTGTCACTTGAATTTTTGATCTTAGCCATTGTAATGAGTGAAAGATGGAATCTCAGAGTCATTTTGGTTTGCATTTCCCTGATAACTAAAGATGTTGGGCATTTCTTTAAGTGTTTCTCAGCTATTCAATATTCCTCTGTTGATGATTCTGTTTAGTTCTGAGTCCCATTTCTCAATTGGGTTATTTGGTTTGATGGTGTTTAACTTCTTGAGCTGTTTATATATTTTTGATATTAGACCTTTGTCAGATGTAGAGTTGGTGAAGATCTTTTCCCAGTCTGTAGGCTGTCACTTTGTTCTGTTGACAGTGTCTCCTGCCTTACAGAAGCTTCTCAGTCTCATGAGGTCCCATTTATTAATTGCTGACCTTAAGGCCTAAGCTGTTGGTGTTATGATCAGCAAGTTCTCTCCTGTGCGAATGAGTTACAGCCTCTTCCCCATGTTTTATTCTAACAGATTTAGTATGTCTGATTTTATGTTGAGGTCTTTAATCCACTTGAACTTGAGTTTTGTTCATGGTGACAAATATGGGTCCAGTTTTATTTTTCTACATGTAAACATGCAATTATACCAGCACCATTTGTTGAAGATGCTATCCTTTTTCCATTGAATAGATTTGGCTTCATTGTCAAAAATGAAGAGAGCATATGTGTGTGGGTTCATTTGTGCATCTTTGATTCAATTACATCGATCATCCAGCCTGTTGCCGTGCCAGTACCATATTTTTTTTACTTACTAGTTCTCTATAGTACAGCTTGACATCAGGTTTGAAAATTTCTCCAGAAGATCTTGTATTATACAGAATTGTTTTTGTTCTCCTGGATTTTTTTTTACCATATGAAGTTGATAATTTATCTTTCAATGTCTTTAAAGTATTTTGTAGGTGTTTTGATAGGTATTATATTGAATCTGTAAATTGCTTTTGGTAAGATGTCCATTTTTACTATGTTGATTCTCCAGATTCATTAACAAGGGTCTCCCTCCATCATATGATGTCATCTTCATTCTCTTTCTTCAGAGATTTAAAGTTTTTTTTCATACATGTCCTACACTTGCTTCAATAGAGTTAATCCTAGATATTTTATATTGCTATGGCTTTCGTGAAGGGTGTAGTATGCCTAATTTCCTAATTTCTTCCTCTGCATGTTTGTCATTTGTATATAGGAAGGCTAATGACTTTTTTGAATTACTTTTGTATCCACCCAATTTGATGAAGGTGTTTATCAGCTGTAGGAGTTCTCTCATGGAATTTTGGGGTTTACTTATGTAGACTATCATGTCATCTGCAAATAGGGACAATTTGACTTCCTCTTTTCCCATTAGATTCTCTTGATCTCCTTTTGATGATTTATAGGAATGGCTGTAACTTCAAGAACTACATTCAATAAATATTGAGAAAGTGGACAGCCTTGTCTGGTTCCCAATTTGAGAGGAATTTCCATGAATATCTCTCCATTTAATTTCATGTTGGCTATTGGCTTGCTGTATATATAGCCTTATTATTTTTAGGTATGTGCCTTGTATTCCCGATCTCCAAAACTTTAAACATGAATGGGTGTTGAATTTATCAAATGCTTTTTCTGCAGCTAAGAATATGGTGATTTTTTCTCAGTTTGTTTGTATGGTGGATTACATTGATGGATTTCCTTATATTAAACCGTCCCTGCATGCCTGAAATGAAGCCTACCTGTTCATGGTGAATGCTGTCTTTGATATGTCCTTGTATTTTTTGTGAGTATTTTTGCGTCAATGTTCATAAGAGAAATTGGTCTGAAATTCTCTCTTTTTGTTGAGTCTTTGTCCAGTTTAGGAACCAACTTGACTTGTGGCCTCATAGAATGAATTTGGTAATGTTCCATCTTTTTCTATCTTTTGGAGTATCTTGAAGAGTATTGGTATTAGCTCTTCTTCGAAGGTATGATAGAATTCTGCACTGAAACCAACTGGCCCTGGGCTTTTTTTTTTTTTTTTTTTGGATAGGAGACTATCAATGATTACTTCTATTTCTATAGGAGAAATAGGACTATTTAATTTGTTTATCTGCTCTTGATTCAATTTGGTAAGTAGAATCAATCAAGAAAATTGTCCATTTCCCTTAGATATCCATATTTTCTTGTGTATAGACCTTTAAAGTAAGATCTTATGATTCTTTTTATTTCTTCGGTGTTTGTTGTTATGTCTCCCTTTTTGTTTCTGATTTTGTTGATTTGGATAGTGTCACTCTGCCTTTTTGTTAGTTTGGCTAATGGTTTGTCTATCCTGTTGATTTTCTCAATGAACCAACTCCTGGCTTTGTTGACTCTTTGAATTGTTCTCTTTGTTTCTAATTTTTAGATTTCAGTCCTGAATTTGACTATTTCCATACTTCTACTCCTCCAGGTTTTTCTGCTTCTTTTTTTTCCCTGTGGCTTCCGGATGTGTCTTTAAGTTGCTTATTAGGGATGTTTCCAATTTCTTCATAAAGGTACTTAGTGCTAAGAATTTTCCTCTTAGCATCACTTTCAATGTGTCCCACCAATTTGAGTATGCTGTTCTTTCTTTTTCATTGAATTTCAGGAAGTTCTTAATTTTTTTCTTGAAACTGTTGAGTCTTGCTTTGTGACCTAGTATGTGATCAATTTTGGAGAAGGTTACATGATGTGCTGAGGAGAAGATATAATTCTTTGTACTTGAGTGAAAATTACTATAAATATCTGTTAGATCCATTTGATTCACGGTGTTTTTTAATGATGTTATATATTGGCTTAGTTTCTATTTCAATGATCTATTTAGTGAAAGTGGAATGTTGAAGTCTCCCACTATTAATGTGTGGGGATCCATGTGAGGTTTAAGCTTTTTTAATAGTTCTTTTACAAATGTGGATGCCCTTTTATTTATAGTATAGATGTTCAGAATTGTGATGTCGTCTCGGTTGATTTTACCTTTCCTGAGTATGAAGTTTCCTTCCTCATCCCTTTTGATAATTTTGCTTGAAAATCTATTTTATTAGATATTAAAATGGCTACACCAGCTTGCTTCTTGTGACCATTTGCTTGGAATATTTTTTCCAGCCCTTTACTTTGAGATAATGTCTGTCCTTGTGCGTGAGATGTGTTTCTTGAATGCAGAAAAATGTTGGATCATGTTTATGTATCCATTCATTTAGTCTGTGTCCTTTCATTGAAGAGTTGATACCATTGATGTTGAGAAATATTAATGACAAGTGAATATTAAGCAATTAATTTTTGATGTTAGTTACAGTCGAGAATGTGTGTGGTTGTGTTTTGTGATGGTGTAGTTATCTATTTCCTGTGTATTTTTGGTTGTGGCTTGTCCCTTTGGGGTTGAGTTTTCCATGTAGCAACTTCTGTAAAGCCAGATTTGTGGATAGGTACTGTTTGAATTTGTTTTTGTCATGGAATATTTTGTTTTGTCCACCAATGGTAATTGATAGCTTTGCTGGTTATAGTAGTCTATCCTGGCATCTGTATTCTCTTAGGGTTTGCAGGACCATTTTCCAGGCCCTTCTGCATTTCTGATCTCTGCTGAGAATTCAGGTGTAATTTTGATAGGCTTGCATTGTATGTTACTTGGCCTGTTCCTCTCCCTGCTTTTAATATTTTTTCTTTCTTCTGTATATTTTGTGTTTCTATTATTATGTTATGGGAAGAATTTCTTTTCTGGTCTATTCTATGTGGTGTTCTGTAGGCCTCTTGTATGCTTTTATGCATCTCCTTCTTTAAATTGGGCAAATGTTGTTCTATGATTTCATTGAAGATATTTTCTGGGCCTTGGAGTCAGGTCTCTTCTTTTTCCTCTATGCCTATTATTCTCTTTTCTTGTTGTCATTGATTTCTTGGATATTTTGTGTCAGAAAATTTTCAGACTTAGTATTATCTTTGATGGTTGCTTTGAGTTCTACAATTGTATCTTGTAGTCCACAGATTCGTCCCTCCATTTCTTGGATTCTGTTAGAGAAGCTCACTTCTATGTAGTTTACTTTCTTCTCTAAGTTCTCTCGTTGCTGTTTTCTTTTGTCTGTGCTTTTATCCTTGTTTCCATTTTCACCTTCAGATCTTGAACTGTTTTATTTATTTCCTTCATGTGGTTGTTTGTATTTTCCTGAATTTATTCCAGTGCCTCTCTACACTCCTTTTTTATGTCTTCCACCTGTTTTGCTACATCTTCCTGAATTTGATTACAGATTTTATTCATTTCCTCCATTATCATCTTAATTACAAAGGATTTGTGATGTCATTTTCTTGTTTTTTATTGTGTTTGAGTTTTCAGGGTTACTTTCTTTGGAATAGCTGGGATCTGGTCATGCCAAGTTGTTTTGGGTTTTGTTGTTTGAATTCTTACACTGTCCTATATACATCTTGCTGTTTCTGATATTGGGTTGTAGCTTCTTGTATCCTTCACTTGTCATTGAGAGTGGGTAGTTGTTGAGTGATTATAGGTCACATTGTCTTACCTGTGGGGATCAGGAAGTTTGTCTCTGAAACTGGCATGTTACCTGGTCTCTGCTCCAGAAGATTTTATTCTACACCTTAAGCTCCTGACTGGGTCAGCAGAGGTAGGTTTCTGCCTGATTCCCTTCACACTACTGAGGAGATTCAGACCAGCTGTGTTTGTGGCCACTGTTTAATTTTCTCTCCTGACCCCTCAAGGCAGTCCAGCCTCTAGAAGTATATAGGAGACCCCACTGGGCTGTGGTGACTGTACCTTTATCTGTCCAATTGTCCAGGCCTGGACTGCCCTCATCCACAAACAGGTTAATGCCCAGATTAGTCTAGAGAGTAGACCAGTCTAGATTACATAACATACCCTTGGTGGCTGAGTCCCAGCAAACTGCAGCCGCAACTCAGACTCCCCTCCAGACACCCAGGGTAGTCCAACTTCTCCCACAAGCATGGGGAGTCCCTGCTGGGCTGAGGGGATGTGGCTTTATCTCTCCAATTGTCCTGGCTCTGACCACCTTGACCCGAAACAGGTTCCTGCCTGGATCAGTCTAGATGTGGACCCATCTAGATTGCATACCTTTGGCAGCTCAGTCCCACTGAGCTTTGGCTACAGTTCAGAACACCTTCCATACCTTTGGGGCAGTCCAGCTTCTCCTACATGTGTGGGAGTCCCTGCCAGGTCATGGGGACTGTCCCATTGGCCAAGTCCTATCAGGCCAATTTTGCATGCTTGCTCTGCTGATGCCGGATGCCTGACTCTGGCTGGACATGCCCAGACTGCGCACATGCTGTTTCTAGGCACCGTGGGCTTCGCCGAGGCCTCCGGGGTTCCCTATGGACTGGGGTGGTGTAGGTGAGAGTATCTAAAGGCAGATTCACTAGTTTCTCTGAGACTTCCCCAGGTCAGAAGCTCTCACACACTGCACCTAGGTTATAGAGGCTAGCTGCAGTCCGTAGGTGGGTTTCTTTCCAAAGTCTGGAGACTGGGTTCAAGTCCTCCATGGGCTGTTATTTGGCCTGGGGCCAAGCCCGCCTATGGTCTGCACTTTGCAGGACCCCACTCACCTAGTGGTCTCCAGTTGTTGCAGTCTGTGGCTCCAAATCCAGTCCCTGGTCTCCATGCAGTAGATCAGATACAGTGCCTGATAGGCACTACCATCTTGGAATTCCCATACAAAACATTTTAATTTCATTTATCCTACACAGAGGATAATTCTTATGCGAGAAGGGATAAATTCTTGGATTAAAATTCAGCGCATGGTGTTTGATATGTCTCCTGAAGTTGTTAAAGGTGTTTCAGGACCCCTTTAAAATGAAAGCTCTTGTTATTGCTTTTGCCTCCCCACGAAGTGTTGACATTAATTCTGTTACTAAAGATGCCACACACATTGGTAACAGAAATCGACAAAGAAAGAAGTTGATTTTGAGCAGAAATATTGCACCATGCCTGAAATTTTTCATTATACTGTAGCAAGGGATCTCAACCTTCCTAATCCAGCAACCCTTTAATATAGGTCTTCATACTGTGTTGGTCGCTAGCCATAAAATCACTTTCATTGCTACCTCATAAGTGTAATTTTTCTACTGTTACAAATAATGATGTAAATATATGATACAGAGAATATCTTAATGTGAACCCTGTGAAAGTTGTGACCCACAAGTTGCAAACCACTTTATGCAGGATGCTATATAGCCAGTTGGGTTAGGGGGCATAATCTACAATCTTACCTAGTGAACTCCTGTAATGACTATCGTGGCAAAATATAATCAAGTGTGCAATAATGGTACAAAAATAATGAGGGTAAACAACAACTTCCTCATTAGATTTAAGACCTTATCCTTGCAAGAAAAACTTTTTTTGTATTGGAAATCTATCTGTGAACTCATGGTTCAGCTTAACCTTCCACCACTATATTATTAAATGCATATTTCACTGAACTGCCTTCTAAATATCCATGTCTAACACAGATTAGTGTATCTCTCAGATCTCATGAGATATGTTGATTCAGGTAATGAATAGTTATATATGTAGAAGCTTAAGCCTGGTCCAAGACCAGAGTGTAAGTGCCTGTAGAATTCTCAGCCATAAATGGCACACCAATATCAAACCAAAAGCCTCAGGAAACTCCTTGGAAAGGGAGGAGCAAAGACTGTAAGAACCAGATGCCAGGAAAGACCACAACAAAATAGCATTATCTGGACATGAAAAGATTCTTGTACTCATGAGCTCAATGAAGCTGTGACTACATTTAAAAGATTATCAAAGAATAAATTGGACCAAACAACTAACATGGAGCTGAGAGCTAGTAAAGAACCCCACCTCTAAGGAGCTACTAACAGTTGATAGCTTCTGAAGGAAGGGGAACACACTAGTAGATGGTTCCACACACGAATGTAAATTACAACAAAGATATGAACTGAAGGTCTATTACTTTTTTAAACTAACTTAATATTTATAAACAAGTAAAAATAAATACTGGTTGCTATTTCAAAAATAACACATTAAATATCAATTTTCAGTATAATGGAAATATAATTAAAATTACAGATAATTTAAAACATATTTTGGAGTATATGTTGATAATTGAAGGCAATACACAGTATATATCATGTTCATTTAATCATATATATATAACAATATTATTATAAGTCCAGAATAGAAGTATCAAAGATTTTTAGAACAAAATGTTAAAGCTGAAATCGTTGTAGAATCATTTAGTTTTAGTACAATTAAGTTACAACTGGTTCATATTTACATTATGTGAAAAATCTTTATAAGCTTTCAATTATAGTAGGAAATAATGTTTATAGATTTGCAGTAAAATAGTAAAAAAAAAAATTTAATCCAGAAATTCTGGAAAAGTATATTTTAACCTTGAGCTATAATTACAAAATTTAAAACAAGATTGAGACTATCTAATCAAGTTCTTCTGTATATGGTCATTCTGTTTTCACAACATAATCTGTTGAAGGTACTTTTTTTTTCAAGCTTATTTTCAGCCTCTGTGTCAATTACTAAATGGTTGGAGTTACATGGATGCATCTTTGTGTCTTAATTTTGTTTCATTGTTCTAAATGTTTGTGTTTGTCCCAGTACATATTGCTTTTATACTGTCGCTATAACACATATTAATATCTGGAATAATAATCTTTACAACATTTTTCTTATTCTTAGGATGTTTTTGGTTATCCTGTTTTGCTCTGTTTTTATATATTCATATAAATTTTAGGATAGATTTATCATGTCTGTTAAAAATGACCTGGTGATTATGTTTGATATTGTATTGAATCTGTAAATAGGTTTTGAGAAAATAGTTTTGAAATATAAATTCTACCAAGTCATGAGCATGGGATTTCTTCACTGGAGACAGTCCCCTTTCTACCCACTGGTACCAGCCCAAAAGGAAATGTATATGTTATGCAAATCAAAAAAACAAAAACCTTGAAAACAAGTTAACAAAATAAACTGTTTAGGGCCCTTAGGAATCAGTAAATGACCAATCTGAGAAGTCACTGTCTTTTAATTTTGTCTCCCATGTCTAACATATGGATAGGTAGAATCTGTTAACAATAAGGGAAGGAATCAAAGACAAAATTATTCTCCAGAGCCCCAGTTTGCCTGTAAATGGGGCAAGAAAGCATGCTTCTGCTGGGAAGCAGCCTTGTGGTTTGCATATGGAAAACTTTTGCTTCCCCTTTTGGCTTTTGGGCTCTTATTTTGTTTTGTTTTGTTGCCAATATTCTTCCCAGTCACATAGATATGACATGTAATTTGCTATCTTATGAAAGTTTCTTAATACACTTTTCTTTTAAATGAAAATAAATCTGTTTTCTAATAAAGCTTGTAATTAAAAAAAATTAAATCAGGTTATTTGAGTTTCCATACTCTTGTATTTTTTTCTTGTACATTCACAGTTTCCCATATTTCTTCATTAAGTCACTATCTATGACTATATAATATATCTTAATATAACCAAAAAAGTACTGAATTATAGTTTCCCTCCAATAACCAATAAAATGTTGTCTGACACAAAAAGATCACACAGAATATAACAGTTCTGAATATAACATAACAATATGGCTGAATATAACATAACAATAAAAATTTTTGACTAGAATATGAACATGTTTCTCAAAATAATTTTTTCTTTTTGCTCATCCTAAGATGGTGTGACAGACACTGTAAATGATAATTTTTCAATATATCTATTTAAGTTTGGAAATATGAAAAGCAAGAATTTTTCAATGTACATGGCTGGTTTGATTCCTGCTTCTACTGCAATTTATTTAACTGTATTTGGACTAGTATTTGGCCTTTGTATACTATAATTTCCTTAGTTGCAGTGCAAAAGACTAGTAAGAATTGACTGTGTTTCTGTAGATCTGTAACCCACTGACAATTGACTCTGTGGCTATTTTATGTGCTTTGTGTATTTTTGTCTTCTAGTTGATGAACATCTTATTTTACAAGTGTCCTTAGTATTATAAAGTTCACAGAGAAAGTGTAAGATTGTAATGTGTTTTCTACAGACCACTGTACCTAGAAATCAGTTGAAGTATTATGAAATACATCATGTTTCTTGTGCACAGGTTGAGTCTGTCTTAATCACTCTTTTTTGTTTGTTTGCTTGTTTGTTTTTTGAGACAGGGTTCTCATCTAGTCCTGGCTGTCCTGTACTCACTTTATAAACCAGGCTGGCCTCGAACTCACAGTGATCCACCTGCTTCTGCCTTCCAAGCTCCCAAGTGCTTGGCATTAAGGGCATGCACCACCATGCCCAGCTTCTTATTCTTTCTTATGTGTCCTGATATGTCCTGAAATTTTGTTGGATATTTTACAGAAAAAGAAGTGGATTGATTTCTATCCTGGCAAGTTCTTCTTGTCAAGTACTTTAAATTTTAGCTTCATCTTTCTGCAGCATTTAAAACAAACATCATTCAGTTTAATGAAGTATGAATTATATTTAGTTATCAAGGAGCTGGTTTAGTAAAGAGAAAAATATTTCAGCATTATTTATAGTAGATATTTATTGGCTAAGTTTGGCATCTAAGAGTTTTGATGAACATTCAAAACCTTTCACATACTGCATGTTATAATTGGATGAGTCTGAGTACATACATTCAGCCATGAAACTGAATGTCGTGTTTTAAGGGAAATAAAATGTCCCCTGCAGTATCAGACATTGGAAAATTGTTACATAGTATATAGAGATTTTGGGAATGTTTAAGATGTGCAGTTTTGCTGTAGGAAGTACATCACTGTAGAAAGCCTCACCCAGTGAGTGGTTCCCTCATTGCTTTCTGCTGTATTTGCAGATAACGATGTGATCTCTGAGCTTCTGGGTCCTGCCAAATGCTGCCATACCTCTCCACCATAATGAATACTTATCTCCATGAAATCACAAACTCAAATAACTCTTTCTTTTTTCTATAAGTTGCTTTTGTTAAAAGTGTTTTTATTTGACCAACAAAAAACATTTAATGTATCTACATACATCCACATCCCTTTAAAAGGTTAATTTGATTAAAATGGCCAAAGTCTTAAATAAACATTTATCCAAAGATGGCATACAAATAGGCAGCAGGTATACAAAAATGTGTTACTAGCAGAGAAATAAAAATCTTTTGCATGTTAAGATCTCATTCCACATATGTTCAGACACATTGTTTTTCAATGGAAAGATAAGTAATATGAACAGAAAATATATTGTCACACTATTAGTGAGAATACAAAGATATAGCCTAAACAGTATTCGGTCTCTTAAAAATTTTTCCAGCAATGTCAGTCTGTAAGTTATAGCCAAAAAAAGTAAAAGTCATTAGCACAAATAGACAGTTGTACTCTTATGATCAATGCAGCACTATTTAATAGCCAAAATATTGAAACACACAATGACTTTAAATAATAGGTAAACACCATGTGCATATACCTATGTATTTTATGTACAGATGCATTATATGTATATATGTGTGTATATATTATAAACTGAAATAATATTGAGCCTAAAGTAGATAAATATTACCATTTCACCTTGGGTAAATCTACAGAGATTGTTACATGATTTTATTGAGCTTCTTAATTACAATTACCATATAGGTTCATTGATATTAGATAGCCCATACTTACATGCTAGAGTGGAATGCTAGCTATCAGTGGGTTGGAGGAAATTAGCAAATGTTTCAGGAGCCTAAAGTATAAGTTATTGAATATGAATAAGCTCTATAGGACAGTTCTACTACAAATTACATATAATTAGCAATATATAATATATAATATTATATGTTATGCCTAAAACATTTAAGAAAGCCCTGCTTGGATTGGACAGATCCTGCAAAACCTAAGAGACCACAAATGCCAGGCCAGACTACTTTACCCAGCAAAACTATCAATAACCATTGATGGAGAAAACAAAACATTCCATGACAAAACAAATTCAAACAGTACCTATCCACAAATCCAGCTTTACAGAATGTACTAGAAGGAAAACTCCATCCCAAAGGGTCAAGCTAAACCCAAACTACTCATGAAAGAGATACCTATACCATGGCAAAAACACAACTACACAAACGCTCGACTGGAACCAACATCAAAATTAAGACTCTTAACAGTCACTGGTCATTAATATCTCTCAACATCAATGGTCTTAATTCTCCAATAAAAAGACACAGACTAACTGAATGGTGCATAACAAGATCCAACATTCTTCTGTATCCAAGAAACACATCTCACCCATAACGATAGGCATTACCTCAGGGTAAAAAGTTGGAAAACAATATTCCAAGCAAATGGTCACAAGAAGCAGCAGGCATAGACATTCAACCAAAATTAATCAAAAGGGATGCAGAAGGACACTTCATACTCATCAAAGGTAAAGTCAACCAAGATGACTTCACAATTCTGAACATCTATGCTCCCAATACAAGGGCACAGACATTTGTAAAAGATCTGCTAAAAAAGCTTAAACCAAACATTGATCTCCACACAATAATAGTGGCAAAATTCAACACCCCACTCTCATTGAAGGATAGGTCACTGAAGCAGAAACTAAGCCGAGAAATAACATCATTAAACAATGCCACGAGTAAAAAGGATCTAACAAATATCTATAGAACCTTTCACCCAAACAAGAAAGAATATACCTTCTTCTCTGCACCCTATCTAACCTTCTCCAAAATTGATCACAGCGGACACAAAGCAAGCCTCAACAGATACAAGAGAATTGAAATAATACCTTGTATTCTATCAGATCACCAAGCTCCTAGGCTGCAATTCAACAACAACAGAAATAACAAAAAGCCTACACATACGTGGAAACTAAACAACTCTCTGCTAAATGACACCTGGGTCAGAGAAGAAATAAAGAAAAAAATTAAAGAGTTCCTGAAATTCAAAGAAAATGAAGGAACAACATACCCAAATTTGTGGGATACATTGAAAGCAGTGCTAAGAGGAAAACTCATAGCACTAAGTGACTTTAAAAAGAAATTGAAAACATCACACATAAGCATCTTAATGACACAACTGAAAGCCCTAGGAAAAAAAGCAGAAACAAGCAAAGGGAGTAGACATCTGGAAATAATCAAACTCAGGGCTGAAATTAACAAATTAGAAACTAAGAAAACAGTCCAAAGAATCAACAAATCCAAGAGCTGGTTCTTTGAGAAAATCAACAAGATAGACAGACCGTTAGCCAAACTAACTAAAAGGCAGAGAGACAGTATTGAAATCAACAATAGCAGAAATGAAAAGGGAGATATAACAACAGACACTGAATAATACAAATAATCATAGATCCTACTATGAAGGCACATATGCCACAAAATTTGAAAATCTAAGGGAAATGGACGATTTTCTTGATCAATTTCACTTGCCAAAATTGATTGAAGAATAGATAAACAAGCTAAATAGTCCCATTTCCCCTACAGAAATAGAAGAAATCATTGATAGTCTCCCAACCAAATAAAGCCCAGGGCCAGATGGTTTCAGTCCAGAATTCTACCAGACTTTCAAAGGCAAACTAATACAGATACTCTTCAAGCTACTCCAAAAGATAGAAATAGAAGGAACATTAACAAATTCATTTTATGAGGCCATAGTAACATTGATAGCTAAACCTCACAAATACTCAACAAAGAAAGAGAATTTCAGACCAATTTCTCTTATGAACATCGATGCAGAAATACTCAATAAAATACTTGCAAAACGAATACAAAAACACATCAAAGATATCATTAACCATGACCAAGTAAGCTTCATTCCAGGCATGCAGGGATGGTTTAATATATGGAAATCCATCAATGTAATCCACCATATACACAAACTGGAAATAAAAAACCACATGATCATCTCTTTAGATGCAGAGAAAGCATTTGATAAAATCCAACACCCATTCATGTTTAAAGTTTTAGAGAGATCAGGGATACAAGGCACTTTCCTCAACATTATAAAGGCTATATACAGCAAGCCAATAGCCAAAATCAAAGTAAATGGTGAGATATTCAAGGATATTTCTCTAAAATGGGAACAAGGCAAGGCTGCCCATTCTCTCCATATCTCTTCAATATAGTACTCGAAGTTCTAGCCCGAGAAATAAGACAAAAAAGGGATATCAAGGGTATCCAAATAGGGAAGGAGGAAGTCAAACTATCCCTATTTGCAGAAGATATGGTCATGTACATACGTGACCCTCAAAATTCCACCCGAGAATTCCTACAGCTGATAAACACCTTCAGGAAATTGGGTGGATACAAAATTAACTCAAAAAAGTCTGTAGCCTTTCTACACAAAAATGAAAAGCTTGAAGAGGTAGCAATTAGGAAAATCACACCATTCACATTAGCTACAAGCAATATAAAATATTTAGGAGTTACTCTAACCAAGCAAGTGAAGGACTTGTTTGAAAAAAATTTCACAACTCTGAAGATGATTGAAGATGTCATGAGAAGATGGAATGATCTTCCTTGCACATGGATCAGGAGAATTAAAATAGTAAAAATGGCTATCTGACCAAAAACAATTTACAGATTCAATGCAATCCCTATCAAAATATCTACACAATGTTTTAAAGACATTGAAAGTTCAATTTTGAACTTCATATGAAAAAAACAAAAGCCCAGAATAGGTAAAACAATCTTGTACAATAAAGGATCATCCGGGGGAATCTCCATACCTGATCTCAAACTGTACTATAAAGCAATAGTAATTAAAACAGCATGGTACTGGCACAGCAACAGGCTGGTTGATCAGTGGAATCGAATCGAAGACCCAGATATGAATCCACACTCATATGGTCACTTGATTTTTGACAATGAAGCCAAATCCATTCAATGAAAGAAGGATAGTATCTTCAACAAAAGGTGCTGGTCTAACTGGAGGTCTATGTGTAAAAAATGCAACTGGACCCATATTTGTCACCTTGCACAAAACTCAAATCCAGTGACCTCAACATAAAATCAGAGACACTAAGTCAGTTAGAAGAAAAAGTGGGGAAGAGCCTGGAACATATTGGCACAGGAGACAACTTCCAGAACAGAACACCAACAGCCCAGGCCTTAATATCAACAATTAATAAATGGGACCTCATGAGTCTGAGAAGCTTCTGTAAGGCAGGAAACACTGTCAAGAGAACAAAGCGACAGCCTACAGACTTGAAAAAGATCTTCACCAACCCTACATCTGACAAAGGTCAAATATCCAAAATATATTTTAAAAAAATCAAGAAATTAAACACCACCAAACCAAATAAACCAATTGAGAAATGGGGCTTGGAACTAAACAGAGAATTCTCAACAGAGGAATATCAAATGGCTGATAAACACTTAAAGAAATGCTCAACCTCCTTAGTCATCAGGGAAATGCATATCAAAACAACTCTGAGATTCCATCTTACACCCATCAGAATGGCTAAGATGAAAAATTCAAGTGACACCACATGCTGGTGAGGATGTGGAGAGAGAGGAACACTCCTTCATTGCTGGTGGGAATGAAAACTAGCACAGCCACTTTGGAAATCTATCTGATGCTATCTCAGAAAACTGGAAATAGGGCTTCCTCATGACCCAGCTATTCCACTCCTTGGTATATACCCAGAAGATGCTCCAGCACACAACAAGAAAATTTCCTCAACCATGTTCATAGCAGCCTTATTCATAATAGCCAGAACATGGAAACAGCGTAAGTGTCCTTCAGTAGAAGAATGGATAAAGAAACTGTGGTACATATACACTATGGAATACTACTCAGCTATTAAAAACAAAGAATACCTGAAATTTGCGGATAAATGGATTGAGCTAGAAATGATCATAATGAGTGAGTTAACCCAGAAGCAGAAAGACTCAAATGGTATATACTCACTTATATCTGAATACTAGCCAAAGGGGTGTATCCCATGAAAGCCTTCACTTACCTGGAAACTGGGGCCAAGGGGAGGACATCTTATTGGGACTCTAGGTGAGAGAAGCATGGGAAAATAGCAAAGTAGAAGGATCCAGAGGGTCCGAGAAACCTACAAGAAGAACATTATGATAGTCAGATTTGGGCCCTGGGGTCCCGCTCAAACTATCGCACCAGCCAAGGACAATGCAGGCCATAAACTTTAAACCCCTACCCAGATCTAGCCAATGGACAGAACATTCTCCACAGTTGAGTGGAGAGTGGGGTATAACTTTCACACATACTCTGGTGCCTCATATTTGGCCATGTCCCCTGGATGGGGAGGCCTGGTGGCACTCGGAGGAAGGATAGCTGGCTATCAAGAAGAGACTTGATACCCTATGAGCATATAAAGGTAGAGGAAGTCCTCCTCAGTCACAGTCACAGCGGAGGGGAATAAGGAGAAAATGGGAGGGAGAGAAGAATGGTAGGGTACAAGGCATGGGATAACCATTGAAATGTAACAAGAAAACATTAATAATAAAAACTTTAAGAAAGAAAGTCCTTCACACACATCATTTTAAATAATTAATCAAAATCTTATTTAAATTGTGTAATATATTGCATTTCAGGCATTTTAATATTTCTCAAAATAATTTCTTTAAATCACAGATTTTGTTAATCATAGAATAAACCTTATTGGGAGTATTCTTCTAAGTATTATCAAATATTGTCTGGATATAAAATCTCTTAACAATAAAGGCGTATATTTCAACATGTTTTTGTTTGAGTTGGTGCTGAAGCTATGTTTCAGACTATAATATAAATATTTGAAGCTAGGGAATTATATATTACTCTATACTTGACTATATCATATTTATATATCACTATGTAGTATATGTGTAAAAGAAAAATTATTGTGAGGCTTATTTTAACACGTTTCCAACTTTCATTGACTGTAGCAACAAGAACACGTCTATGTTTTCCCTTATTAATATTGGTTTTCTCTATAGATATTGAGAGGGTGTTGTTTTGTCAGAAAATAATATTATCAAAAATAAAATATAAAATATTCAGAAGTGATTAATGAACAGAATTAAACAAATTCTATTTCTATTCAAAATCATTTTTAAAAGCTTTATGGATGCCATTTAATATTCTTAAATGTGAAAAACACATTTTTAAAAATTAGCTGCCAAAGTGTAGTAATTTAAATAATTTTTTAAAAATTCTGCATATTCTTTCTGTGTTAACCTAATGATTCAGCTAAAACCCAAAACTATTAGACTTGTATTATAAAGTTGCCTTGTCTAGTCTATTACTCAATGTAAAAAACATGCTTTAGGTTGGCTAAATACACTATGAAATGACTTGTGATATAGAGTAATCCTCTGTACAGCACAATACAACATGCTATAAGACAGCTACAATCAACAACTATAGGCCTTGTGCTATATTATTAGCCTGCCCAGAGTGTACTCAATATTATCACTTCATCACATATGAGCCAGTAAAAATAAACAAAATAAGATTCATACTATATAATAATTCTCTGTAGAGTATATCTCAACACAGTAAAGCATGACATGAGTCATGTAAAGGAATTTTGGTTGAAGACTATTCTCTACAATATATTTTTATGACACAGATAAAGAGAATATATTAATTAATTTAGTGGTAATAAATTTTTAAAACTTGTAAGGGCTCAATGATTATGTTGTGCATTCAGGTTTTCATTGTTGAGGTTTGGCTAGTAAAAATTATTAGGATTTTTAGAATGTTATCCTAAACATCATATAATCTGTTAAGGCACATTTATACATGACTTATAAGAGATGAAGTCTTAGCCACAGTCACTACTATAGACTCCTGGGAGCCTCATTTGAACCAGATATGCTCCTGACTCATTTTAGACCTCTCTCCCA
>OU015747.1:69840782-69887588 GCA_907169655.1 Acomys percivali
CTATCTATCTATCTATCTATCTATCTATCTATCTATCTATCTATCTACCTATTTCTATTTGTCCAGGAAAGTAAACTATATCCATACCAGTAACTTTTCTTACCCCTACCACTATCTTGAGAAGATGTGCATTTCATCCTCTCTCATTACCTTCAGGTAAGGAACCCTGACTCATATTTTCAGTTCTGCTAGTGTATATTGTATGGGGAAAAGTCCCAAACACTCAGAAGACTGACTATGAGAACCTAATATCTCTTCAGAAGTTCTGCTTCTGGATTAGAAACTAAGACTGTGCTGAGCTGGTGCTACCTCTGCTACCCCATCTGAAAATCAAATACCCACTGGGAAAAAATAGATAATATTATCATAAAAACAACAACAACAACAACAACAACTAAAACATTATGAAGGTTAACTCCAGTTACCCATGTTACATACACAAATAACTAAGACAGTAGTTCTCTAGCAGTAATTAATATTGCCACTGTAAAGATATCCAAGGGAAATGACTTCAGTTACATAGAGAGAAATGATTTCAAAATAACATTAATAAATGAAATAAATAACTCAGAATATAGGAACAAATATTTTAATAGAGTCTTTATAACACACAGTTCAATTTTATAATGAAAACTCAAAATACAAAAGCAAAATTCTCTTTTAAAATAATATAATAATAAATAAAATAAAATAAAACTTGACATTTAAACCCATGATTCATGTAATAGAAGGAAGAATAGTATCTAATATTTTTTATAATTAATTATTTAAGAGTTTTATGCACTCTATTTTGATCATATTCGTACCCACTTTATCAACTTCTCCTGGTTCCCCTGTCCCTACCTGCCCAAATTTGTGTTGTCAGTTTTGTCTAAATCCACTAACTTTAGTATACTCTTAAGTTTGTGATCATGCACTAGAACGTAGTTGACTCAGCATGGGCCATTTAAACACCAACTGCAGTCAACATTTTTTTTTGTAATAGCAATAGCAGTCTTTTTTATGATACAATGATTCACACTCTAAATGTCAGACACTACTTCAAGAAATCTGCCAATATATAGGAAATATATTATGATTATGCTATGAACTAGTGATAGTACACTGTCTTCTCAATGGTCTTTCTGATTATATACTGTTGACAAAGTTTCTATTGTATTTGGTTGCCAATTAAAACAAAGAACAACACTCCCAATACATAGAAGGGGGTGGGGGCAAACAAAATCAACAGTAAGTGGAATTTTCAATGTTGAAGTACTACTTATGTGATACAGACAAGGAAAATATACATCTTTCATGACAATTTTACACTTTTTTTTTACTGTGCTTTACCAAGAATTTGTAGTAACATTGTGTTCTTTGTGCTCAACATTCAATAATTATGATGAGAAAGTTTTGAAATCCTGATTAACTGATTATGATAAAACTATAAATCTATAGTATCTCTGAAACATACATTATATAAAAACATGGTTCAACACAAAATAGAGATCAATTTTTATTTCTTTTGGTAATTATGCTCTGTAGTAAGAATTTCGGACTTATGGGTTGATTAATAACATCAATATTATAGGAAAAAAATTTAATTCTACATGTGAGCATATAGGGATGCTTCACAGCAGCTGACTACTATTTCCATAGAGCTTTAGCATAAGCATGATTTTGCCAATAGATAGTTTCAAGGATTATGTAATGCTTGAATGTGTACTTTTCACTTGGTATATAAATGCTAGGTCCTGGAGAGATAGGGTGGGTTGTTGTTAATCATTGCTTGCTCTTTGTTAAGTAGCCATGTAAAAAGAAATAATAAGAAAGAGAAAGAAGAGGAGGAAGGAGGAGAAGAAGGAGAAGGAGAAAGAGAAGGAGAAAAAGAAGAAGGAGAAAAAGAAGGAAAGGGAGAAGGAGGAGGAGAAGAAGAAGAAGAAAAAGAAGAGGAAGAAGAAGAAGAAGAAGAAGAAGAAGAAGAAGAAGAAGAAGAAGAAGAAGAAGAAGAAGAAGAAGAAGAAGAAGAAGAAGAAGAAGAAGAAGAAATTAGATATCCTGACTGCAAAGATTAAAATAACCCCAAAGAGTTCATATTCTCTAACCAGGAGAAAACAGTCTAAAGATAAAATCATCCCATTTCCTCTCTATGCTTTTTTTTCTTCTGACATATCTAGTGTTAGGAGGTTGAAGGAGTGGGAAAGGGTTGGAGAACCTTGGAGAAAAAAAGAAATCTATGAAGTAGCAAATACTGATTTTGGTTTTGGTTTTTTACTCTTTTTAAATAATTTTTTATTTAAATAGTTTATTCAGATTTTTATCCCCTCACTTGTATCTTCCCATTCTCCCCTCCCTCCCTTTTTCTCCTTATTCCCCTCCACTAGGCTTTTGACAGAAGGGGACTTACTCCCCCACCATATGATCACAGCCTATCAGCACTCATCTGGATAGCCTGTTTCCCCTTCCTCTGAGTGACACCAGGCCTCCCTATCAACGGGACGTGGTCAAATAGTCGGCACTAGAGTTCATGTCAGAGTCAGTCCCAGTTCTCCACACAACTGTGGAGAACGCACTGTCCATTGGTTAGATCTGAGTGGGGGATCTAGCTTTACTGCATGCAATATCCTTGGTTGGCATATTAGTTTCTTGAGGCCCCCCTGGGTCAAGATTCATCAGCCTTGATCGTTTTCTTTTAGGGTTCCATGATCCTCAGAGTCCGTCTATCTCCCCATTCTACCAATTCTCTCTCATTTGGAGTCTCAGTAGCAATTCACTATACAACCTGGTCATTGCCACCCCCATCCTTCAAGCCCACCCTGTTTCCCTATTCATCAGACACGGAGATCTCTCCCCTTACTCACACCAGCTCATCAGGTTGCATTAGAATTGAGTTCTTCCTCTTCCCCTGTGGACTGGCGAAGCACTCCTGTCAAGAGAAAGTGAGCAAAAAGCAGACAATAGAGTCCAAGTTAGAGACAGTTCCTGATCCCTTTACTAGAGGAACGAAATGAAGCCTGATCTATCAATGGCCTACATCTATGTAGAGTACCTTGGTATAGACCATGCACCATCCATGGTTGGTGTTTCAGACTCCATAGCCACTCTGGGTCCTTGTTAGTTCGTTCTGTTGGTCTTCCTTTGGATCTCTAATGGCATCTAGGTCCTTTATTCTTCCCCCCACCCAGATTAATACTAGACTCCCTATGCTTTATCCATTGATTGGCTGTGAGTCTCAGGATCTGTCCACATAAAACTGTCCTTATTTGTGGAATGCACTTAAAGTCCTTTATGACTGACTGTATGGTGATCACCTCCAGCGAGGTAAATATCACCAGGAGTAGTTTCATTGCTTTTCAAGGCACACATTTCAAGCATGTTGAAAGGGATATTGGTAAACAATATTTTTCTTAATAAGAACTATGATAGATCAGGAACTGAGTTTGAAATATTTCCTGCAGATATCTCACAGCAGAATGAAACTCAAAAAACATGCTCCACTTACAGCATTCTTTTCTGAGAATCTCTTTTAGCAATCAGACCCCTATTTTTTCTAGTCATTGGATCTGGGGAGACCCAGTCTTTTCCAAGACCACTCTGAATTTCAATCTACTCTGGATATTAATCTCTATATACAAACAAACTTAGTAGAAATTGCTATTTTAATAGTAAATATATATTTTGCACATTCATCTTATTCATGCCATTTTCCTCTTCTCAATGAATGTGAGGATAAAATGTTTTGCAACTATTAGTTACAGAGGAAACAGAACAAAAAATGCCCTCCCTTTAGCAAGTGATAACTTGATTTTTTAACAATACTAAATAATATACAATATCTTCATTTTTATATTTTTATACTGAAAACGTTATGAAATGGGAACAAAACCAATAGGTTAAACTTTATGATAAATTATTTTCTTTTGAAAGGAATTCAGAAGTAATGCCCTGATACAAAATTATTATTTTTTTGTAAATTGTCTGTAAATGTTTTATTCTAAGGTTTGCCTGCTGGCTATATAGTTGTGATCTCTGAATATTTGATAGTTAACTGTGTCATAAATATAGGAATGGAATCTGGACAATAGCTTCTTCTTAAATAATGATGGGGTATGTCTTTGAAACTTCAGGAGACTTGATTTGTTAACTAATGAACTTTATTCACAGTCAGCAGTGAGAGTGACATCTTTTCTTTCAGGAGCTAACTTCTACTTTTCCTAAATATCCTGTGGTGTGGTAGTCTTTATATGTCTTTTAAGAACAAAAAGGTAACAAATGAATGGATAACAATTGATATGTAGTATGAATAAATTAATTAAATTTTTTTAAAAAAAGAACAAAAAGCTAAATGCAATTGTTAAATATGAAGTGGTCCTAATTTACAGTTTGTTCCTTTTATGTATCCCAGAAAAGACTGTCAAATCCTTTGCGAGTGGAAGTATAAGGCTATGATTAGTGAAATAGAAATAACTTCATACATAGTAACAAGTAAATTTTGCTTTGTAGTTCCTCAGAATCAGTTTTGCATTTTTTTTCACATTTCACATGTTTTACTAGTTCTGTAATTTAAACTGAGTCCTTTGATTCCATTGTCTACTCCCTCCTTCATTGGCACAGTGTTCATATTTACCCAGGGCTTTTTAGTAGACACTTAATTTTATTTTATTAGTTTTTTGCTTTTTTATTTAGTTTATTGAGATTACATCTCAATTGCTCTCCCATTCCTTGTATCCTCCTGTTCCTCCCTCTCTCCCACTTTCACTCTATTCCCCTGCCATATGTCTGTGACCAAGGGGGACTTCCTTCCCCACTATATCATCATAGTTATCAAGTCTTGTCTTGGTAGCCTGCTTATTCTTTCCCTATTGCCACCAGGCCTCCCCACCATGGGGTAGTGGTCAAATATGGGGCATTGGAGTTCATGTCTGAGTCATTTCTCACTCTCTACTCAACTGTGGAGAATGTCTTGTCCATTGGCTAGATCTGAGAAGGGGTTTGATATTTACTGCAAGTAATGTCCTTGGTTGGTGCATTAGTTTGAGCAGAACCCCTGGGCTCAGATCTGTCCATCATGAAGTAATTCTTGTACACTTCTAGGACCATCTGGGTCTTTCTGTTTCCCTATTTTCCCATATTTCTCTCACCTAGAGTCCCAAAAGGATGACTGCACAACTTTCCCAATCTCCTGGTAAGGAGAGACTATCCTGTGGCATGCCTCTTGGGCTAGTGTCCAAATACAAGTTAATGTATACCATGTGAGTCTTTTTGCTTCTGGTTTGATGCAAACAGTATGATCATTTCTACTTCCATCAATTAGTCCACAAATTTTGAGATTTCCATGTTTTTAATAGGTGAGTAGTATTCCACAGTGTAAATGTACCACAGTTTCTTTTTTTTATTATATATATATATATTTAATTAATTTATTCTTGTTAGATCTCAATGGTTATCCCATCCCTTATATCCTCCCATTCTTCCCTCTCTCCCATTTTCCTCTTATTCCCCTCCCCCAGGCATTCCTGAGGGGGATTATCTCCCCCTGTATATGCTCATAGGGTATCAAGTCTCTTCTCAGTAACCTGCTGTCCTTCCTCTGAGTGCCACCAGGTCTCCCCCACCAGGGGACATGGTCAAATGTGAGGCACCAGAGTATGTGAGGAAGTCATATCCCACTCTCCACACAAGTGTGGGGACTGTTCTGACCATTGGCTAGATCTGGGTAGGGGTTTAAATTTTACCGCCTGTATTGTCCTTGGCTAGTACCATAGTTTGAGCACGACCCCTGGGCCCAAATCTGACTATCATAATGTTCTACTTGTAGGTTTCTAAGACCCACTGGATCCTTCTACTTTGCTATTTTCCCATGCTTCTATCATTTAGAGTCCCAATAGGATGTCCTCCCCTCTGTCCCAGTTTCCTGGTAAGTGAAGGCTTTCGTGGGACATACCCCTTGGGCTAGTATGCAGATATAAGTGAGTATATACCATTTGACTCTTTCTGCTTCTGGGTTAACTCATTCATTATGATCATTTCTAGCTCAATCCATTTTTCCGCAAATTTCAGGTATTCTTTGTTTTTAATAGCTGAGTAGTATTCCATATGTACCACAGTTTCTTTATCCATTCTTCTACTGAAGGATACTTCGGCTGTTTCCATGTTCTGGCTATTATGAATAAGGCTGCTATGATTATGGTTGAGCAAATTTTCTTGCTGTGTGCTGGTGCATCTTCTGGGTATATTCCAAGGAATGGAATAGCTGGATCTTGAGGAAGCCCTATTCCCAGTTTTCTTAGATAGAACCAGACAGATTTCCAAAGTGGCTGTACTAGTTTGCATTCCAACCAGCAATGAAGGAGTGTTCCTCTCTCTCCACATCTTTGCCAGCATGTGGTGTCGCTTGAGGTTTTTTTTTATCTTAGCCATTCCTTTGGGTGTAAGATGGAATCTCAGAGTTGTTTTTATTTGCATTTCCCTGATGATTAAGGAGGATGAGCATTTCTTTAAGTGTTTCTCAGCCATTTGATATTCTTCTGTTGAGAATTCTCTGTTTAGTTCCAAGCTCCATTTTTCAATTGGGTTGTTTGGTTTGGTGGTGTTTAATTTCTTGATTTCTTTATATATTTTGGATAATAGACATTTGTCAGATGTAAGGTTGGTGAAGATCTTTTTCAAGTCTGTAGGCTGTCGCTTTGTTCTCTTGACAGTGTCTCCAGCCTTACAGAAGCTTCTCAGCCTCATGAAGTCCCATTTATTAATTGCTGACATTAAGGCCTGGGCTGTTGGTGTTCTGTTCTGGAAGTTGTCTCCTGTGCCAATATGTTCCAGGGTCTTCCCCACTTTTTCTTCTAAGTGACTTAGTGTCTCTGGTTTTATGTTGAGGTCTTTAATCCACTTGGATTTGAGTTTTGTGCAAGGTGACAAATATGGGTCCAGTTGCATTTTTTTACACATAGACCTCCAGTTAGACCAGCACCATTTGTTGAAGATACTATCCTTTTTCCATTGAATGGATTTGGCTTCTTTGTCAAAAAGCAAGTGACCATATGTGTGTGGATTCATATCTGGGTCTTCTAATCTATTTCACTGATCGACCAGCCTGGTGCTGTGCCAGTACCATGCTGTTTTAATTACTGTTGCTTTATAGTACAGTTTGAGATCCGGTATGGAGATTCCTCTGGAGCCCCTTTTATTGTACAAGATTGTTTTAGCTATTCTGGGTTTTTTTGTTTTTCCATATGAAGTTCAGAATTGAACTTTCAATGTCTTTAAAACATTGTGTAGGTATTTTGATGGGGATTGCATTGAATCTGTAGATTGCTTTTGGTAGGATGGCCATTTTTACTATGTTAATTATCCCGATCCATGAGCAAGGAAGATCATTCCATCTTCTCATGTCATCTTCAATCTCTTTCTTCAGAGTTTTGAATTTTTTTTCAAACAAGTTCTTCACTTGCTTAGTTAGAGTAACTCCTAAATATTTTATATTGCTTGTGGCTAATGTGAAGGGTGTGGCTTTCCTAATTTCTTCCTCTGCAAGCCTGTCATTTGTGTATAGGAAGGCTAGAGACTTTTTTGTGTTAATTTTGTATCCACCCAATTTCCTGAAAGTGTTTATCAACTGTAGGGATTCTCTGGTGGAACTTTAAAGATCGCTTATGTACACTATCATATCATCTGCAAATAGGGATAATTTGACTTCCTCCTTTCCCGTTTGGATACCCTTGATCTCCATTTTATGTCTTATTGCTCTGGCTAGAACTTAGAGTACTATATTGAAGAGATATGGAGAGAGTGGGCAGCCTTGCCTTGTTCCTGATTTTAGAGGAATTTCCTTGACTATCTTACCATTTACTTTGATTTTGGCTATTGGCTTGCTGTATATAGCCTGTATTATGTTGAGGAAAGTGCCTTGTATCCCCGATCTCTCTAAAACTTTAAACATGAATGGGTGTTGGATTTTATCAAATGCTTTCTCTGCATCTAAAGAGATGATCATGTGGTTTTTTATTTTCAGTTTTTTTATATGGTGGATTACATTGATGGATTTCCATATATTAAACCATCCCTGTATGCATGGAATGAAGCCTACTTGGTCATGATGAATGATATCTTTGATGTGTTCTTGTATTCGTTTTGCAAGTATTTTATTTAGTATTTTTGCATCAATGTTCATAAGAGATATTGGTCTGAAATTCTCTTTCTTTGTTGAGTCTTTGTGAGGTTTAGGTATCAACACGACTATGGCCTCATAGAATGAATTTGGTAATGTTCCATCCATTTCTATCTTTTGGAGTTGCTTAAAGAGTATCGGTTAGCTCACCCTTGAATGTCTGGTAGAATTCTGCACTGAAACCATCTGGCCCTGGGCTTTTTTTTTTTTTTTTTTTTGGGAGACTATCAATGATTGCTTCTATTTCTGTAGGGGAATAGGGGAAATGGGACTATTTAGCTTGCTTATCTGTTCTTCACTCTACTTTGGCAAGTGAAATTGATCAAGAAAATCGTCCATTTCTATTAGCTTTTCAAATTTTTTGGCATATACACCTTCAAAGAAGGATCTTATGATTCTTTGTATTCTTCAGTGTCTGTTGTTATGTCTCCTTTTTCATTTCTGATTTTGTTGATTTCAATACTATCTCTCTGCCTTTTAGTTAGTTTGGCTAACGGTTGTTCTAGCCTGTTGATTTTCTCAAAGAACCATCTCTTGGTTTTGTTGATTCTTTGGACTGTTTCTTAGTTTCTAATTTCTTAATTTCAGCCCTGAGTTTGATTATTTCCAGACATCTACTCCTTTTGGGTGTTTCTGCTTCTTTTTTTTCTACGGCTTCCAGTTGTGTCATTAAGATGCTTATGTGCGATGTTTCCAATTTCTTTTTAAAGGCACTTAGTGCTATGAATTTTCCTCTTAGCAGTGCCACAGTTTCTTTATCAATTCTTTGACTGAGGTACATGTAGGTTGTTTCCATGTTCTGGCTATTATAAATAAGGCCACTATGAACATGGTTGAGTATATGTCGTGTTGTGTAATGGATCATCTTCTGGGTATATTCTAAGAAGTGGAATAGCTGGGTCTTGAGGAAGCGCTATTCTCAGCTGTCTTGGATAGTGACCGATAGATTTCCAAAGTGGCTGTACAAGTTTGCATTCCCACCAGCAATGAAGGACTGTTCTCATTTCTCCGTATCTGTACCAGCATGTAATGTCACTTGTGTTTTTTATCTTAGGCATTCTAATGGATATAAAATGGAATCTTAGAGTTTTTTTGATCTTCCTTCCAGAAGCTTCTCAGCCGAAGGAGATCCCATTTATTGATTGTTGATGTTAAGGCCTGAGCTGTTGGTGTTCTGTTCAGGAAGTTGCCTCCCGTTCCAATGTGTTTCAAGATCTTCCCCATATTTTCTTCTAGCTGATTTAGTGTCTTTGGTTTAATGTTGAGGTCTTTAATCCACTTGGACTTGAGTTTTGTGCATGTTGACAATTATGGGTCCAATTGCATTTTTCTACATGTAGACGTCCAGTTAGACCAGCACCATTTGTCAAATAAGCTATCCTTTTTCCACTAAAAAGATTTGGCTTCTTTGTCAAAAATCAAGTGACCATATGTGTGTGAATTCATTTCTGGGTCTTTGATTCAATTCCATTGATCAACCAGCCTATTGTTGTGCCTGTAACATGCTATTTTAATTACTGTTGCTCTATTGTACAGCTTGAGATTGAGTATGGAGATTCCTCTGGAGGATCTTATATTGCACTGGATTCTTTTTGCTATTCTGGGTTTTATGTTTTTCCATCTGAAATTGAGAATTGATCTTTCAATGTCTTTAAAAATTGTGTAGGTATTTTCATAGTGATTGCATTGAATCTGTAAATTGCTTTTGGTAATATGGCCATTTTTACTATGTTAGTTCTCCCAATCCACAAACAAGGGAGCTCTTTCCATTCTGATGTCAGCTTCAATCTCTTTCTTCAGAGATTTGAAGATTTTTCAAGCAAGTCTTTCACTTGCTTGTTTAGAGTTACTTCTAGTTATTTTATATTCCTTGTGGCTATAGTGAAGAGTGTAGATTCCCGAATTTTGTCCTCTGCATCATTATCCTTTGTATATATGGAAGGCTACTGACTTTTTTGAGTTACTTTTGTATCCAGCTGTTTTACTGAAGATGTTTATCAGGTGTAGCAGTTCTATGAGAGAACTTTGGTTGTCACATATGTACACTATCATGTGATCTGCAAATAGGGATGATTTGATTTCCTCCTTTTCCATTTGGATCCCCTTGAACTCCATTTATTGTCTTATTGCTCTGGCTAGAATAGCAAGTACTATATAGAAGAGAAATGGAAAAGGTGGGCAGGTGTGCCTGGTCCCCAATTTTAGAGGAATTTCCTTGAGTATCTTTCTATTTGATTTTATTTTGCCTACTGGCTTGCTGTATATAGCCTTTCTTGTGTTTGGTATGTGCCTTGTATCCCTGATCACTCCAAGACATTAAACATGAAAGGGTGTTAGATTTTATAAAATGCTTTTTCTGCATCTAAGGAGATGTTCAAGTGGATTTTTATTTCGGATTTTTATATGGTGGATTACATTGATGAATTTCAGTATATGAAACCATTCCTGCATGCCTGGAATGAAGTCTACCTGGTCATGGTGAATGATATATTTGATGTACTTTTTTATTCATTTTGCTAGTATTTTATTGAATATTTTTACATCAATGTTCATAAGAGAAACTGGTTTGAAATTCTCTTTTTCTGTTGGGTCTTTGTGAAGTTTAGGTATCAATGTGACTGTGGGCTCATAGAATGAATTTGTTAAAGTTCCAACCAACTCTATCTTTTGGAGTACCTTGAAGAGTATCAGTATTAACACTTATTTGATGATCTCATAGAATTCTGCACTAAAACTATCTGGCCCTGGAGTTTTTTTGGTTGGGAGACTACCAATAATTGCTTCTATTTCAGTAGGGGAACTGGGATTATTTAGTTTTTTTTTTTAATCTGTTCTTGACTCAATTTTGGCAAGTGGAATTAATCAAAAAAATTGTCCATTTACCTTAGCTTTTCAAATTTTGTGAGATATATGCCTTTGAAGTAGACCTTATGATTCTTTGTATTACTTCAGTGTTTGTTGTTATGTCTCACTTTTCATTTCTGATTTTGTTGATTTAGATAGTGTCTCTCTGCCTTTTAGTTAGTTTGACTAACAGTTTGTCTATATTGTTAATTTTCTCAAAGAAGCAACTCCTGTTTTTTTTTATTATTATTCTTTGAATTGTTCCCTTTGTTTCTAATTTATTGATTTCACCTCTGAGTTTGATTATTTCTAGGCAGCTACTCCGCTTAGGTGTTTCTGCTTTTATTTTTCCTAGGGTTTCCAGCTGTGTTGTTAAGTTGCTTATGTGAGATGTTTCCAATTTCTTTATAATGACAGTTAGTGCTAAGAATTTTCCTCTTAAAATTGCTTTCAATGTGCCCCAAGAAGTTGAGTATGCTGTGCCTTCATTTTCATTGAATTTCAGGAAATGATTTATTTCATTTTTTATTTCTTCTCTGACCCAGGTATCATTAAGTAGAGAGTTGTTTAGTTTCCATGTGTGTGTAAGTTTTTTGTTATTTATTTTGTTGTTGAAGTCCAGCCTTAGACCATGGTGATCTGATAGGATACCAGGTATTGTTTTAATCTTCTTGTATCTGTGGAGGCTTGCTTTCTGACATAATATGTGATCGATTTTGGAGAAGGTACCATGAGGTGCTGAGAAGAAGGTATAATTTTTTGTGTTTGGGTGAAAAGTTCTGTAGATATCTGTTAGATCCATTTGATTCATGATATTGGTTAATGTCATTATTTCTTGGCCTATTTTCTGTTTGATGACTTGTCCTTCAGTGAAAGTGGGGTGTTGAAGTCTCCCACTGTTAGTGTGTGGGGAATGATGTGTGGTTTAAACTTCATTAATAGTTCTTTTACAAATATGTGTGCCCTTGTAGTAGGAGTATATATGTTTAGATTTGCGAAGTTATATTGGTTGACATTACCTTTGATGCGTATGAAGTGTCCTTCCTCATCCCTTTTGATTAATTTTGGTTGGAAGTCTATTTTATTAGATATTAAAATGGGTACACCAGCTTGCTTCTTGTGATTGTTTTCTTGGAATATTTTTTCCAGCCTATTACCCTGAGGAAATGTCTATTTTCATGTCTGAAATGTGTTTCTTGAATGCAGAAGAATGTTAGATCTTGTTTATGCATCCATTGAGTTAGTCTGTGTCTTTTTGTTGGAAATTAAGACCATTGATGGTGAGAGATATTAATGACCAGTGACTGTTAACTCCCTTAGTTTTGATGTTAATTACAGTAGTGAGTTTGTGTTGTTGTGTTTTTGCAATGGTGTGATTATCTGTTTCCTGAGTATTTTTGTTTGTAGCTTGTACCTTTTGGGTCTAGTTTTCCTCCTACTAACTTCTGTAATACCGGATTTGTGGATAGGAACTGTTTGAATTTGTTTTTGTCATGGAATATTTTATTTTCTCCATCACCGATTATTGAGAGTTTCACTGGGCATAGTAGTCTGGCCTGGCATCTGTGGTCTCTTAGGGTTTGCACGACCTCTGTGCAGACCCTTCTGGCTTTTATGGTCTTTGCTGAGAAGTCAGTCGGGTGTTATCCTGATAGGTTTACCATTACATGTTACTTGGCCCTTTTCCCTTGACACTTTTAATATTTTTCCTTTTTTTCTGTGTATTTTGTGTTTTTATTATTTTGTGGCAGAAAGTTTTTCTTTTCTGGTCTATTCTATTTGGTATTCTATAGGCCGCTCGTATGTTTATAAGTATCTCCTTCTTTAAATTGGGGAAATTTTCTACTATAATTTTGTTAAAAATATTTTCTGGGCCTTTGAGTCTGACATCTTCTCTTTCATCAATGCTTATTATCCTCTGGTTTCTTCTTTTCATGTTGTTTTTGATTTCTTGGATGCTTTTTGTCAAGAATTTTTCAGATTTAGCATTTTCTTTACTGGATGCTTTTCCAGCCCAGAGATCAGTTCCTCCATCTCTTGGACTCTGTTAGAGAACCTTGCTGCTGTGTTGCTTGCCTTCCTCTCTTGCTCTCTTTTTCCCATGTTTCTTCTGTCTGTGTCTTTATCATTTTATCAGTTTTCATCTTCAGATCTTGAGCTGTTTTATTGATTTCTTTCATTTGATTGTGTATTTGTGAGTTTCTTACATTGCCTCTTTATAGGCCTTCAGATCTTGAATTCTTTTATTGATTTCCTTTATCTGTTCATTTTTATTTTCCTGATCCTCTCTATAACATCTTTTATGTCTTCCACCTGTTTTTTTGCAACTTCCTGCATTTGATTATGGATTCTATTAGTTTCCTCCATTATCATCTTCATTATTAATGATATGAGGTCATTTTCTTGCATTTCAAATGTGTTTGAGTTCTCCAGGTTGCTTTCTTTGTGATAGCTGGGATCAGGAGACACCATATTGTTTTGACTCTTGTTGTTTAGGTTTTTACTCTAGTCTTTAGTCATTTTGCCATCTCTGGTGTTAGAAAGTAGCTTCTGGTGTCATGTGGAAGGAGTCTGAGAACAGATTAACCCATTTCTCCAAGATTTCCCTATGCCAGGTATTCTGGTCCTTCATGGCCAGGATGATTTCACTCCTATTAATCAAGCTCATGCTACAGAGCAATGTCACAGATCCCAGTACACAGATATGCTGTGGACCAGGCTCTGGCAACTGGTCTCCCTTCCTCCTTGTGACTCTGGCTGGCAGGAAGTCATGTCTGCTCTTGAGCCCATGGTCCACACTGTGAAGATCTCCCTCACCCAGTGATCTCTAGCTCCCATGGTTGTCTGTACCTCCAGGTAGTTTCTTCGGTCTCTTCCCTGCACATCAGCAAAGCGCTTCCTTGTCACTGCCATCTTGGAATCCCCAGTCCTTGTCAGATGGGTGAGTCTTGGTGTCTGAGTCACTGTGGGGCTCCAGAGCTGGGAGTAGGGCATGGGTGGCAGGCTCTGCTCCACAGAGCTGCTCCCTGCTGCACAGTTGATGCTTCATGAATTTCCCTCGACCTCTTCTCTGCTCCTCAGCTGCCCAGTGGTGGGCACAGCGGTCTCTTGACACTTCATTTATAAACTAGTAAAAATAAATTCCCCAACTCTGGTAAATCCCGTAACTATGTATAGTGAATCTTAGCCCCAGAGAGGGTGGTGCAACCAACCAGTTTTGGATTTTTTAATGGCTAACCATAACTGAGATTTTATCAGTGAGCTCTTCAAAATTGCCTACTTATTTTATTTTTAAACAGTCTTTCTATTTAGACCAGGCTGGCCACAAATTTTTAGAGGTCCACTTGCCTCTGTCATTCAAATGCTAGAAAAAGGCCTATGTCACCATTCTTAGCGCCTAGGCAAATATTATGTCATTTTATGGAAGGGTTAGGTGTTTTTGAGATGCTGTGTTATTACATAGTACAGGCTGGCCTGAAACATACAATTATTCTTCCTATTTAACTTTTGGGAAAATTGGGATTAAAAATGTCCACTGCCATACCCAAATTACTGTTTGGAAGTCACTTCTGACCAATAATCATGAAAAAAGCTTGCTGATGTATTTTTCACATTCCATGAACATGTTTTTTTAATGTAATTATAGTAAGATACATTCTAAACTCAATTCAGACATCCTGAATTTTTAAAAACGTTAAAATTAAGGTGTTCTCCTCTAGTATGACTGTAGGAAATTTTTAGAAACTGATTTATCTATTACATTGATGCGTACTATTTGAATATAAATATCAAGTAAATTTAAGCTGAATAGAAAATATAGGTTCTTTGACAAATTGTGAGCAAATTTATTCTCTAGAGTAGTATTTGAAATAAATATTATAGTATAAACAATGAACCCTATTTTTATGTCCCAATTCATTTTGTGTTTAAATTGTGTCTAGAGTTTTAAATACTTAAGATGTAGCCAAAAAAAAAAAATTAAATTATTTGGCTAATAAGTCTACTAGTATGTATGACTTGTTAAATGTAATAATCAAAATAAATGTTAGTAAAATGTGCTGTTTTTAATAATAAATATTTGAAGTCATGGATTTCTAAGTCTAAGAAAAAAACCATTGAGATTATCTATAACATAGGATGAAATTCTTTTTCTAATCTTATTTTATTCTTTTAAATTTCAATAAGGTTCCATAAAGATATACCTTGGCTTTCTTCCTTTTTCCAAAATACTCCATTTAGGCCTTTGCATTCGGATTTTCTGCTCCATCAAAACTATTTCTAAGTCCATTGGTCAATTTTCAACCTTATTTTTATTGTTCTAACATCAGTGTTTGGATCAAACATTCTAAAATATGTAAAGTATCTATTTGCTAGTCTTTATCTACAACATGTGTTACTAAGTGATGGGGATAGAGTTTTTAAAAATCTGAAAAAGAGATTTTAACACCAAATAAATCCTGAAGACAAAATAATTTCATAAATCTAGATGGAATGAACCAATCACTTATACTGATCTCTTAATGCAATCAAGAGATCAAGTAATCATGTAGAGAAACTGCTATAACTTTCAAGACATACCATTTTCACAGTAAAGATATTAATAAGTAGATGTGTCTATAAGAGCTCAAGGAGCCCTGCGTGTGGCCTAAGCAACATTCAGCTTTGAACCCTCCCTGAAGATGACTCTATCTACCTGACCTACCTGGAACACAGACAGCAGAGAGATAGGGAAGATAGCAGAGAGCCATCAAAGACAGCATAACTGAGCTGTTTGAAGGACTGTTCTCCTATTGTTGTCCTCTGTCCAGCAAAGCCCTATGTCCATAAAAGCAAAATTCAGCTTAGAGCCCTTGCTACTGCTGACTTTATCTTCTAGAGGCACCTGGGACACAGACAGCTGAGAGCCAGAAGAGCCAGCTGTGTGTGGAACACAATGCCAATCATCCTCCATCCTGAGTAGGACTATCACCAGCTGAGTAAAATTCAACTTAGAGCCCTTTCCATGCTGACTCCTGATCTACCTGACCTACCTGGGACAAGGCTGTCAGGGGGACCACCAGGCCTGCTAACACAACAGAAAACCAAATGGGTAGAAGTCAACATAAAAAGACATACAACAAAATCCTGGACTATATGACACCACCAGAAACCATATATCCTACCACAGCAAGCCCTGAAAATACTATCACACCTGAAACACAAGAAAATGAGAATAAATCTGAGGTTATAAAAATGATAGAAGCCTGAGGAAAATAAATACAGGAAAAGCAATCAAACAGTTGGAGAAATTCAATAACTCCCTTAAGAAATACAGGAAATACAATCACAAAGATGAAGAAAGTGAATAAAATTGTTCAAGATCTAAAAATGGAAATAGAAGCAATAAAGAAAACACAATGTGAATGAGGCAATCCTGGAGATTGAAAACCTAGGAAAGAGAATAAGAACTATAGACATAAACATCACCAACAGAATACAGAAGATGGAAAAGAGAATCTCATCTGTTAAAGCTGCAACTGAAGAAATTGGTACATTAGCCAAAAACAAAACACAAAAAAACAAAATAAAGCAAAACAAAACAAAAGTAAAATCTGAAAAGTTGCCTACACACAACACCCAAGGATCTTGGAATTTTTTGAAAAGACCAAACCTAGGAATAATATCAGTAGAAAAAGGAGAAGACTCCCTGCTCCTAGGCCCAGAAAATATTTTCAACAAAATCATAGAAGAAAACTTCCACAACCTAAAGAAAGAGATAGCTTTAAACATACAAGAAGCTTAGATAACAACAAATAGTTTGGTCCAGAAAAGAAAGTACTCCAAACACATAATATTCAAAATAATAAATGTACAGAACAAAGAAAGAATATTAAAAGCTGAAAGGAAAATGGCCAAGTCTCATATAAAGGCAAACATATCATTGTTACACCTGACTTCTCACCAGAAACCCTAAAAGCCTGGGCAGATATCTTACATCTTACATACTCTAAGAGAACACAGATTGAAGCCTTGACTAATATACTCAGCAAAATTTTAATTAATATGGAGGGAGAAAATAAGATATTCTAGAAAAAAAATTAATATAAACAGTTCCTATCTACAAATCCTGCCCTACAAAAGATAATAAAAGAAAAATTTCAACTCAAGGAGGCTAATTATGTCCAGGAAAAGAGAGGAAATAAATAACCCCACATCAGCAATACCAAACGAAAGGAAGCACACAACACACACACACACACACACACACACACACACACACACACACACACCATGCAATATTCTACCACCAACATCAAAATAACAGTAAATAACAACCACTGGTTATTAATATTTATCAACATCAATGGGCTCAGCTCCCCAATAAAAAGACACAAGCTAACAGAATGGATGCAAAAACAAGACTTAATATTCTGCTGCATACAAGAAACACTCCTCAGCCATAATGATGGACATTGCTTCAAATTAAAAGGGTGGAAAAAGGTTATCCAAGTGAATGGTCATAAGAAACAAGCTGGAGTAGCCATTCTAGTATCTAATATTATAGACTTTTTACCAAAATTAATCAAAAGAGATGAGTAAGAACACATCATACTCATCAAAGGAAAAACACACCAAGATGACATATCAATTCTGATTATGTATGCCCCAAATTCAAGGCTCTCACATTCATAATAGAAACATTATTAAAGGTTTAATCACACATAGAACTCTATATATTAATAGTGTGAGACTTCAATACCCCGCTTCATTAATCACATAAGATATATCTACAGAACATTTCATCTAAGACCAAAGGATATACCTTCTCCTCAGGACCACATAGAACCTTCTCCAAAATTGATCGTGTCCTAGGTCACAAAGTGTCGATCTCTGCTGGAAAAATCTGAAGTCTGACATATACAGATATCTGTTTGCACTTGGTCTATGATGATGGCCTCATTTTTCTCAGCAGGGTTCTCCCTCTCTACCTGATCTGATAAGCCCTGGATCAGAGAAGAAACAAACAAAAAAAAAAAAAAGAAAGAAAGAAAGAAAAAAGAAAAGAATGTAAGGCTTTCTGCAATTCAATGAAAATGAAGGTAAGACATACTCATACCTATGTGACACAGTGACTGCAGTGCTATTAAGTGTGTTCACATAGCGCTCAGGGAAGATCACAGACCCCAACCATTCCTGGTAAGAAACTCTGTTTAGCAAACCTCCCCTATGATAAACAGATCCTAGCTTCCAACCAATGATATTTAATTGTACCTTGAAGTTATTCCATCACTCACAGGATAATTAAGTACTGTGTTTTCTTTCTTGTGATGGAACTCAGTGCTACTGCATGCAAATGAGGTGGTGTACTACTGCATGCAGATTAAGTATCCTCATACCCCTGTGCCCAGTGAATCAGACACATTCACCCTCAAACCTTTCCTGACTGCCCAAGGTTTATAAATGAAGCCTACCTGGATAGTATCCTGTTTCTCTGATGATCACCATCCCTCCACCATGACCATCTAAGACTTCATTTATTCTGGAGAATAATCCCTTATGAATGCCTGGGTTTGACTGACATTCAGTGCACTTAAGATAGCAATGGTTGAGCTGTTCCATTGCCGAGAGCTTGGTGATGACCCTGGTCAAGATCCACTAGTCCTGTATCTCACAGTCTCTACCCTCTAGCTAGGCTGGTTCTGGTCTTCCATTCATTTTCTCTGCAATTCTTTTAAAGCAAAAGGAATGTAGAAGGTTCGTGACACTCATGAGTCTACACTGTCATCTGATACCACCTATCTCAGTCTAAAAGAGCAAAACTAACACCCATTGTAAATCCATTTTCCACCTCCACCAGTAAGTCCTGGAACGTAGCCTACCACCTAGATCATGTGCCTCACCCTAAGAGCCCTAAGATGAGCCTAAGCAAGAAATAGTATCTTGGGACCTTTGATTTCAAGGTCTGACCATTATCCTCCAGAAGCAAAGACCACCTGGACTAGCCCACCAGAATCAGTATCAGGCCACCTGCCAGAAACTGAATGACAACAAAACAATCCTCAAGAGCAGAAAAATTAATTGAAATAACCCCTTTTATCTTATAAGACCACCATGGATTAAAACTGGAACTCAACAACAACAGGAATATCAAAAACCTACAAACTCATAGAAAGTGAACAACTAACTACTCAATGATCACTGGATCAGGGATGAAATAAAGAAACAAAAGGCTTTCTATATTTTAGGTAATATGAAGGTACAATATACTCAAACCTATGTGACACAGTGAAGGCAGTGCTAAGAGGAGAGTTCATAGCACTACGTGTTCATAATTCCCACAGTTCCAATTTCAAAAGGAAGTTGGAGATATCACATATTAGCAACTTAACAGCATAACTGAAAGTTCTAGAACAAAAAGAAGCAAACACATCAAAGATGAGTATACAACAGAAAATAATCAAACCGAGGGCTGAAATTAATAAATTAGAAGAAAGGAAAACAATGCAGAGGATGAATAAAACCAAAATCTGGTTCTTTCAGGACATCAACACAACATACTAACCCTTAGCCAAACTAAGTAACAGGCAGAAGGAGAGTATGAAATTTTTTTAAAAAATCAGAAATGAAAAGGGGGACATAACAACAGAGACTGAGGAAAACCAAAGAGTCATTGCATTTTTACTTCAAAAATCTATACACCACAATACTAGAACGTCTACAGAAAGTGGATGATCATCTTGATAGATTTCCCTTAACAAAGTTAAATCAAGAGCAGATAAAGGATTTAAGTATTCCAATATCAAAAGTCGCTCAACCAAAAAGAAAGCATTGGCCAGATGGTTTTAGCATGGATTTCTATCAGACATTCAGAAAAGAGCTAATAAAAACACTCTTCAAATAATTTAAAAATATTAAAAGGAGGAATATTGCCAAATTCATCCTATGAGGCCAAAATCACTCTAATACCTAAACCACATGAAGACTCAAAAAGGAAAGAGAATTTCATACCAAGTTCACTCATAAACATTGATGCAAAAATACTCAATGAAACACTTGCAAACTGATTCCAAGAAAACATCAAATACATCCTCAATCATGATCAAGTAGGCTTTATCCCAGGCATGCAGATGTGGTTCAATATATGAAAATCCATCAATGTAATTCACCATATAAGTAAACTGAAAGAAAAGGACACATGATCATCTCACTAGATGCATAAAATCCTCTGTCAAAATTCAGCACTCATCATGATGAAAAACTTCAAGAGATTGGGAATAAAATGCATAAACTTAAACATAATAAAGACTATGTACAACAAGCCAATAGCCAAATGGAGAGAATCTAAAATCAATTCCACTGGATTTTAGGACAACGCTGCCCACTCTCTCTCTATCTCTTCAATATAGTACTTGAAATTCTAGCTAGAAAAATAAGACAACTAAAAGAAAACAAGCAGATAGAAATTAGAAAAAAAGAAGTTAAAGGACCCCTATTCACAGATGATATAATAGTATAATTACTGACCTAAAAATTACACAAGATAACTTTCACAGCTGATAAATACTTTCAACAAAGTGGCAAGATATAAGATTAAATAAAAAACAAATAAACACAAAACAAACATTTGGCCTCCAGTATACAAACAACAAATGTGTTAAGAAAGAAATAACCATGAATAATATAAAGTATCTTGATATAACTCTAACCAAGCAAGTAAAAGGTCTATATGACAAGAACTTTAAGTCTCTGAAAAAAAGAAATTGAAGAAGATATAAGAAGAAGGAAAGATGTCCCATGCTCATGTATTGGTAGGATTCGCATAGTAAAAATGGCCAATTTACCAAAACCATTTACAGATTCAACTCAATCCCCATCTAAATACCAATGCAAATCTTTACAGATCTTGTGAGGGCAATTATAACTTTAATATGGAAAACCAGCAACAACAAAACCTGGAAATTTTAAAACAACCATATGGAAAAAATAAACTTCTGGAGGTTTCGCTATCCCTGACTTCAAGTTATACTACAGAGCAAAAGTAATAAAAACTGAAATAGTACTAGCATATAAATGGACTAATTGGTCAATAAAATCCAATCAAAAACCCAGAGATAAACCCACACACAATGAATAAAATGGTGCTGATATTACTGGATGTCAACATGTAGAAAAATGCAAATAGACACCTATTTATCATCCTGCAAAAACTCAAATTCAAATGGATTAAAGACCTCAATATAAAACCAGAAACATGAAATTTATTAGAAGAAAAAGTAGGGAAGAGTCTTGAACTCATTTTCTCAGGAGACAATAGCCTGAACAGAACACCAATAGTCCAGGCTCTAAGATCAACGTTACCTCATTAAACTGAAAATCTTCTTTAAGGGGAAAAACACTGTCAATAGAACAAAAGAAGGCAGCCTAAAGATTTGGAAATGCTCTTTATCAATACATCTGAAAAAGGAGTAATATACAAAGTACATAAAAAACTCAAGAAGTAAAACACCATCAAACTTAATAATCTAATTAAAAAATGGGGTATGATGTTAAACAGAGATTCTCTACAGAGGAATATCAAATGGCCAAGAACACTTTTTAAAATGTTCAATATCTTTAATCATCAGGGATATGTAAATCAAAAAGAGCCTGAGATTTCATCTTACACCCATCAGAATGACTAAGATAAAAAAAAATCAGAAGACACCACACATGCTTCCAAGGATGTTAAAAAAGGAGAACATTCCTACATTGCTAATGGGAATGCAAACATGTATGACTCTGGAAATCAATCTGGTTCATTTTCAGGAAATTGGAATAGGTCTATCTCATTACATTGCTAACTGGTCCTGGGGAAATAAACAAAAGATGACCCATCACACTACAAGTAAATATGTTCATCTATGTTCAAAGCCACTTCACTGTAATAGCCAGAAACTGGAAACAACCGAGATGATCTTCAATGTAAAAGTGGATAATGATATTGTGGTCCATTTACACAATTGTACTACTCAGCTATTAATAACAGAGATATCATGCAATTTGAAGGCAAATGGGTGGAAGAAAGGATTATCCTGAGTGAAATAACTCAGACTGAGAAGATACACAAGGTATGTACTCATTTATAAGTGACTTTAGCTATATAATACAGGATAACCATACTACAATTCATAGACCCAAAGAATATAAGTAACATGAAGGACTTTAGGGAAGCCGCTTCAACCTCATTAGGAGTTGAAATAGAATAGACAGTGGAAGTTGTTTTAAAGAGGAATCATGGTAAGATAGGGAACATGGAGTGAAATGAGAGTCGATATCAGACCTGGGGTGAGTGGTGACAGGAGGGAAGAGGACTTGCAGACAGCAAAGGAACCTTGGGCACCGGCTTCTAAGTGACAAGCTGGACACCTATGGCAAGGTAGTCTCCAGGGAGGATATGAGGGTGACTCAAGCTGAGACTCCTAATATCAGGGGATCATGGAGACTGAAAAGGATACCCTCTAACTTGTCAAGACTCCTAGTAGAAGGAAACTTAGACCAAGGACTTTCTCTGTCTATAAAATATTCAGAGACAGGAATGGAGTGAAGATTGAGAAAATGTCTTGCTGGTGCATGGCCCAACTTCAATCCCAGCCATGGGAGACAAATATTTGAAGATACTGGGCTGTGCTTGTAAATGGGAGTCGAATATAGCTATTCTCTAAATGGATCTACCCAGAGGCTGATGGAAGCATGTGTGAGACCAAGAGACAAACATTGTGTGGAGTGCAGTGAGTTTTGTGAAAGATTAGGGGGAAAGGATGGAGGACTCAAAGGGGACACGATCTCCACAGGAGGACCAATAGTGCCAACTTACCAGGGCTCAGGGGAGACAGGGGCTCCAGCCAGGAACCATCTATGTACCTGTGTTGTTCTGTGTTTGACAGTGGCTCGTGTGAGCCCCACATCCTGAAGGTTGGTCCTGGCACTGCTTGCCTCTAGACAAGAATATTTCTTCCTCAGTGGCGGTTAAGGCACTTCAGGGATGAGCTTTTGGCTTGGGCACAATGCCAAGTTCTCAGTCTCTCATAGGGGAGGGAAATGAGGTCTCATACCAGGTGTTTCAGTTACTTGTTTAAGAATGAGACTGCATGTCTCAATAGGCAGTGCAGAATTGGGAATCCCACAAATCTAAAAGTGTTACACCTTCTTGTGTCAAGGTCTTGGCATAGGAAACAAATAAATTCCCAAAGCCAGACAAAAGGCCATGAGTCAGAAGGCAGTGGAAACTTGAGTGTTTCAAAGGTCAGCAATTGCCATAGTGTCTCATCTCTCTGGTCTATCTGCCATGCTAGGTAAGCAGGAGATGCTGGCAAGAGCCTGATGTCAGATCCTGTGAGATGCAGGCTTATCTGGTGCTTCTCCAGAGGTTAGTACATTTATTGTCAGGATGCTGCAGTTAATTCCACAAGCAGACAAATGGTGGGAAGTCGTGGAAGCCTGTCCTGTCCCTCAGAAGCCCTTCTTTTCCTGAAACGATAAGTCTGAGGCAACTGTGGTGGATTATGAAAACTAGCCACACTTCACTTGTGAATCAGGGATTTACAAGCCCTGGGCAGTGAATGGATCATGCCTGTGAATGTGTCTGATTCACTAGGGCTAAGGGTGCCAGGGTACATCATCCACATATAGTGCCTGTTTACAGTAAATTCCAAGGGGCCCTATCACAACAAGGAGAAAACAGTACTTAATTATCATATTGTGAGGGGGATGAGATCTAGAACTCTATGATACCCCTTACAAAATCTGGAGTTACCAGATCACATAGAGGGAGGAACCTGAAAATAATGAGTCCTCCTACATAGGTTTTGAAATGGCTTTTTGGGAAAATCAGACTTTGATCTTATTCAGCAGATACTCACAGACATCTATCCCCTGCAGAGAAGTTCCCAATGAGCATCTCCGTAATCGTGTGGTTACCCTAGTAAGGGAAATGGGGGCTGGATCTGACATAGACTCTGTTTCTTGCTTTTTATTTTTTTTTAATCTTTTGTCACTTTTCATTGGTTGTGCTGTCTGACTACGCCACAGGGAAAGGGGACATGCTTGATATACTGGGGTGCATATTGGGGCTCTTTTTCTCTGGGTAGGAGGGGAGGAGAAATAGGGAAAATAGGGAGGAAAAGTGGCACAGGGAATAGAAGAGAGGGGCCTATGGCAAAGAAGTAAAGTGAATAATAAAAATATTAAAAAGTAAAAATAATAAAGAGATGTCATATTAGCAAATTAACAACACACCTGAAAGCTGTAGAATAAAAGAAGTAATCACACCCAAAAGGACTAGATGGTAAGAACTGATCAAACTCAGGGATAAATTCAATCAGACAGAGGGAAAGAAAACAATACAAAGATTCTATGAAACAAAATGTGTTTCTTACAGAAAATCACCAACATATCCAAACTAACTATAAGACAGAGAATGTCCAAATTAATAAGACCAAAAACAGAAATTGTGACATAACAACAGGCACCAAGGAAATTTGAAAATCTACAATAAATAATTTTCTCAATAGGTACTACTTAACTGTTAAGTTAAGATCAGATAAGCAACTTAAATATACCTACAATCCACTATTTAACTCCCACTCAAAAAAGCCTAGGTCTTTCAAAGAAGAGTTAGTGCCAGTACTCCTTAAATTATTCCAAAAATTAGAAATATAGAAATTATTGCCTAATTCATTTTATAAGACTACAGCTAACAATTTGCCTAAATCATATAAAGACTCAACAAAAAAGAGATTACAGAACTATTTTCTTTCTTAACATAGATACATAAAACTTAATAAAATACTTGGAAACTTAATCTAAGAACTCTAATAAAAAATGATAACCCAGAACAAGAAAGCAGGTTTCATCCCTGAAATGCAGGGATGCTTCAACATATGAAAATCAGTAAATATAACTCACTGTATAAACAAATTGAAAAAAACATAATCATTTCATTAGAGGCAGAGCAGGACCTTGACAAAAATCTAACACTCTTTAGTGATAAATGTTCTGGAGAGATTAGGGATATAATGAACATATTTAAACATAACAAAAGGCAATATATAGCAAACCTATTGCCAACATCAAATTAAATGGAGAGAAACTGAAAGCAATTCCACTAAAATCAGGAACAATCCGAGGCTGACTTCTCTCTCCATATCAATTCAATAGATTTAGCTGGAACAATAGGATGAAGAAGAGCAAGGAGATACAAAAGTTAATGTAAGAAATCAATGCATTTATTTGTAGATGATGTCATATTGTACATAAGTGATTAAAAATTCTATCATGCAAATCTTATAGCTGATAAACATATTTATTAATATGGCTGCATACAAGAATAACTTAAATTATAAATCAGTAGCCTTCCTTTACATAAATGGCAAACAGATTAAGAAAAAAATCAGAAAATCAACACCTTTCACAGTAGCCTCAAACAAAAAATAAAATAGCTTCTAGTAACTCTAACCAAGCAAATGAATAATTTGCATGGTTAAACTTTAAGATTTTTAAGAAAGAATTTGACGATATCAAAGATGGAAATGTCTCCCATGCTCATGGATCAGTATAATTTACATAGTAAAAATGTTCATCTTAATAAAGGCATTCTACAGATTTAATGTAATTACCATCAGAATTACAGCACAATTTAACTACAGATCTTGAAAAGCCAACTCTCAACCTCATATGGAAAGAAAAAACAAACAAACAAAACAAGATAGCTAAAACAATACTGGAGAAGAAAAGAACTCCTACATGTCTCACAATTCCTGATTTCAAGATGTAATATAAAGCTATATTAGTAAAAACTGGATAGTATTGACATAAAAACAGACAAACTGATCAATGGAATCCAATTGACAAACTGGATATTTGATTTAAAGGAGAGAAATACACATTAGAATTAAGACAGGATCTTCAATTAATGGTGTTGGTCAAACGGTATCAGCATATAGAAGACTGCAAATAGATCTGTATACATCTCCCTGAAAAAACCTCAAGTTCAAGTGAATCAAGACCCTAACATAAAATCAGGTTAACACTTAACCTAATGAAAGTAAAAGTGGGAAATAGCCTTGAATGTACCTGCACAGGAGATGACTTTCTGAACAAAATACCTGTAACAGGCACTAAGGTAAGTAATGAATGGGACCTTATGAAACTCAAAAGCTCCCATAAGACCAAAGACGTTGTCAATAGGATAAAATGTCAGCTTACAGAATGTGGAAATATTTTTGTCAACTCCACTTCTGATGGAGAACTAATATTTAAATATATAAAGAAATCAAGAAGCTAAATCTTAAAATCTCAAATAATCCAATTAAAAATAGAGTACAGATCTAAAGAAGGAAATTTCTTTTCTTTTCTTTTATATTTCAATTGCAGTTTATGATAAATTTCAGAATTTAAAATATGCCAATTAAAGTACTTTTGTGTACATTCTTTACATTTTTTAATGTCAAAATTATTTCAATGGCTAGAGGAATTTCAAATCTCTGGAAAACAAAGAAATATTCAACATTCTTAGCCATCATGAAAATTCAAATCAAAACTATTTTGAGAGTCTACTTATAACTCTCAGAAATGTCAACATCCACAACACAAATAAGAGCTCATGCTTGTGAGGATGTGGAGCAAGGGTGACACTCCTCAATTAATGCTGAGAGTACCAACTTATTAAGCCTCTATGGAAATAAATCTCATACTTCCTTAGAAAATGGGGAATAGATCTGCCTCAAGACCCTGCTATAACATTCTTTGGCATATACCCAAAGAATATGAATTTATTACTGGAAGCATAGCTTCTCAATCATGTTAAATGTGCCTCTATTCATAATGGCCAGAAACCATAAACAACCTAGATATCTCTCAAAAGAAGAACAAATTAAATCTGTGGTACAGTTTAAAACAGCATCATAAAATTTGAAGGAAATGCAAAGAACTAGAAAAAATAATCCTGACTAAGGTAACCTACTCACAGACAAATATTTATGCAATATATTCACTTATAAGGGGATGTTAGCCATTAAGTAAATGATAATCAAGCTACACAGAGAACTTAAAGAGGAATGGTCATGTGCAGGGCACAGGGATCTCCCAGGGACTAGGAAATAAAACAGAATCTAAGGGAATATTTCTGACCCGTTAGGATTGCATGGAGGGGCAATATGTGGGATGTAGTGAAGGGAGAAAGTTTGAAAAGAAAAAGCTGGAATTGGGAGGCATTGGGGGAATGGTGTAGAAATCTAGTACAGACCTGGAATCTATGAAAATGATCTTAATGAGGCCTCCTAGTAATGAAAGATAAGAATCACAACTGGCCATCTATTCTGGCCTGGCAAGGCTTTCAGTAGTGGAATTAGAGGACATTTAGTTGAGTTGCTGGCTAAAAAGCTAAAAGGAAATTCCCTACTACCCAAGATATTTATAAGTCAGAAGGCTGATTTACACCCATTTTCAGCCAGGATCCATTATAGAAGATAAGAACCACACAGTCATAAAACATAGAGAAGTTAAGCTAGCATCTACATGGAGTCCTAACCCCTGCATTCTAGACTCTGGTGTAAAAAGGGACTCTGCAGAATAATGAAAAATAAACATGATCATCCAGCAAGTCATAAAGCCTTTTGATCTACAAGATGCCCTGCCTGCTAGGACAATGGTAGGACAAAATATGTGGGATTAGTCAACCAATGCCTAATTTAATATAAGGCCTATTTCACCTGACACTTACTAGGTAACCAAACACCAGAGACAAGATAATACAGGATTCCAGAGTAAAACCAAATATGAATGAGAAAAAAAACAACCAATACAATGATTCCTAAAGATATTCTGCTATATTTGTCAATTCAGTGACTTATCTGTCATCTAATCATCTGAAAGGCTTTCTCCAGCAGCAGATGGGAATAGTTGCCAAGACCCGCACTAGATATTATGTGGAGAAAGAGTCTAAATGGAATGCCTCTGTGGAATCCCTCCTTTCAGAGCTCAGGGAATCCTGTGGAAGAGGAAGCGTAACGATTGTTATTTCCAGAGGAGATGAAGGACAGCAGGAGGACAAGGCTCTCTGAAGCAAGTGAGCAAGGCACACATAAACTCACAGACATTGAAACAGGAAGCACAGGACATACATGGTTCTGCACCATGTTCTCTGTGTGTATGTTACAGCTATCAGCTTAGTATTTTTATGGAACTTCTGACTGTGCAAACCAATGGGTCTCTGAATCTTGTACCTGATATTAGGACTTTTCCTTCAGTTGGGATGCCATGTCCAACTTTGATATTATAGATTTTTCTTATTGTTATTATATTTTATTTGCCATGCCTGGTTGTTATCTCATAGAAGCCAATGGATCCTGGTGGTGTGAGGAATTAGGAGGAGTAGAGTGAGAGAAAATTATAATGGAGAATATACTGAATGCGAACAGAATATACTTTCAATAAATGATAAAAAAGACAGGAGTCAACTTTATACCTTAGGTAGTTGTCTTGGATAACAAGACTAATTTACTTCCTGTCCTACCAAAAATATGTTTGTTCATACCTGTTCATAAGATAGGAGATAGCTAAATTTTAATTGTATCAAAGTAGCAGGTTAGTTGTAAGATGATAACATTAAGAATTTATGAGCATATTTCATTGAAAAGTGTTATGATCTCATTTCATCAATGTAAAAAAATTCATCGAATAAATTATTTTCTCACACAGACTTTAGTGGCAAAATCAATATTTAAATTTAATCTTGTAGTGTTCTTAACAATTAGTGACATTTATTCACTCAGGAAGCTTTCAGTCTATCTTGTAGTGATCGCAAACAGAAGTATTATATTATTCTTTTTATAAGAGGATATTAGCCATATAATACAGGATAACCACAGTAGAATACACAGAACTAAAGAAGCTAAACAAGAAGGAGGACCAGAGGGAGAATGCTTAATTTTCATTGAGAAGGATACATAGAATAGTCTAGAATAGTCACTGGAAGCAGTTGAAAAGAAGGAACAGGGTAGTAGCCTACCAGAGAGTTCCTCTGAGACACTCCATCCAATGGGGGATTGGAGCAGATGCTGAGACTCACAGCCAAACTTTGGGGTGTAACGCAGAGATTCTTATGGAAGAACTGTAGGATAGAAGGACCTGGAGGGGACAGGAGCCCCACACTAAAGCCAATGCAGCCAAAAATTTCAGGTGGAGGAGGGGGTGATGCCGAAACTGATGTACCAACAAATGACCATGTATGGTAGGACCTAGACCCTCTTCTCAGATATAGTAAATAGGCAACACAGTCTTCTTGTGGCAACCCATAATATGGGGCGTAGAGTTTACTTCTGACATGGACTCTGGTACCCATTTGTTGGTCACTTTCCCGTGATCTGGGCTGCATTACCAGGCCACAGAGGAAGAGGATAAAGGCAATCCAGATGAGACTTGATATGCTAAGGTCAGATGTTAGGGGAGGAATGCTCCCCATTTCTGAGGACAGGGGAGTGAGGAAGGGTAATAAGGGAGAGAGGGTGGGACCATTAGGACGTAAAGTGAACAAATTTTTAATAAAATAATAAAAAATAATTTGGCCTAATACTGTAGGCTTGGACTTCATATTCTCCTCTCTGAACACAAAACATAACTCTAATGAGAATCTCGTTTTGTTTTGTTTGTTTGTTTGTTTTTTGAGATAGGGTCTCTCTGTGTAGCCTTGACTGTCCTGGACTCACTTTGTAGACCAGGTTGGCCTCGAACTCACAGCGATCCACCTGCCTCTGCCTCCCGAGTGCTGGGATTAAAGTTGTGCACCACCACGCTTGACTCTACCTTTTAGTACCTTCGAAACCAGCCAAGTTTCCCTGGTATGAATAGCCTATGGCTATTTCTCTTCCAGTCTATCTACTAAAAATTTCTTCATCAAACATGACTTTCTCAGTCATTTTAGACATACTCATTGATATCTGTTAATAATTTGCTCAAAAAGATATCAAAAAGAATTACCTACAACAAGAAAAATATTCCTAAATTTCAATCTATTCCTCCTCCTCCTCCTCCTCCTCCTCCTCCTCCTCCTCCTCCTTCTTCTTCTTCTTCTTCTTCTTCTTCTTCTTTTCCTTCATTTGGTGCCCCATCCATCTAAGGGTTCTGTCATTTATTCTCTCACCATAGTCCCCAGAATTCAACTATATAGGGCTTGTTAGTTCATGAGACAGTAATAGTTAATGGCTGTGGACCAACTGAAGCAGCCCCATAACCACACCTGAGATTAAAACTAAAACATATTTATATAATATACCTGAGTTTTTCTTAAGAAATCAAAATTCTTGATACATCTGGCCTTTCTAATATATATATATATATAGATATATATATCTAATATATATATATTTCTGTTCTTGTGCCAGTACTATGCTGTTTTATCACTATCAGGCTTATTGATATCCCAGTATTCCTGTCACTCTCGTCCTTTTGTCTTGCTTCAGCCATCAAATGTCTTAGTAGTTGCAAATGAACTTGAAAACTGCCATGTCCATATCTGTGAAAAATTAAACCCTTTAGAAATTTAAGGGAGATAGTATGAAATCTGCAGATGTTTTTATTAAGGTAAATATTTTCATGTTAGATCTCGTGTTCCCTGAGTATGGGAGATCTTTGAACCTTGATGCTTTAAATTTCTCTTTCATTATCTAATTTCTTCCTTGGTATGTTTGCTAATACAAAGGAATGCTACTGATTTAAACACATATTTCTTGCATTTCTCTAACCTACAGAGTCACCTGAAAGGCACTGAAACTAATTTTAAAATGTTAATTTTGTATCCTGGCACTTTCCTGAATTTTTTTAAAAATACAAACTTTTTCTGGATGAGTCTCTAAAGTCTCCTCTCTATAGAATATCATATGCAGATAAATATGCTTTGGCTTCTTCATTTATTACTTAAATTTCTTTCATTCATTTCTTTTCCCATCTTGCTTTAGCTACAACTTCTACTCATGTATGGCAAATAACTGGTCAAAGTGAACATCCCCTTATTCCTGATTTCAGTGGAAATGCTATTTTCTGCTCCTTGCCTTATTCACAGAAGTTTCATTTTACAGTGAGTGATAGAGAGGACAGAGAATCGTAACAGGTCAATGTGATGAGATTAATGACTGGTGAGTGCTTTTTTTATGAGATCAAAATTCATATTCTTTATTCTTTTTTAAATTTCTATTTAATATTTCTACATACACATTTACATTATTACCCATATATACACTAAATTACCTATAGCAAGAAGAACCATTAATCAATCAGGATATATCACATTCATGGTGTTTTGGCTGTTTGTATTTGGCAGTCTTGAAATAAACATCTTTCCTTTATTGGTGAGTTGAAAATTCTAAATGTAAAATGATATCTATCATATCTTATCATTATCAACTTAAAACATCTATCTAGATCTAAAAACATCTTTTTTTAATTTTTTAATTTTATTAATTTATTCTTGTTACATCCCTATGGTTATCCCATCCCTTGTATCCTCCCATTCTCCCCTCCCTCCCATTTTCCCCTTATTCCCCTCCCCTATGACTGCTCCTGAGAGGGATTACCTCCCCCTGTATATGGTCATAGGATATCAAGTCTCTTCTCGGTGACCTGCTGTCCTTCCTCTGAGTGCCACTAAGTAGAACATTATGATAGGCAGATTTGGGCAAAGGGGTCCCGCTCAAACTAAGGCACTAGCCAAGGACAGTACATGCGGTAAAATTTAAACCCCTAACCAGTTCTAGTCAATGGACAGGACAGTCTCCACACTTGAGTGGAGAGTGGGATATGACTTTCTCTAAAAAATCTTAAACTCTAAACAACTAAGCTTAATTATAAAACTAAGCTATCTAGTATTCAGCATCATCAGAGACTTGAGAGGAAATAGAATTAATTACCTGAGTATATAGGGAATACAAATTGGCAGTTTCCCAAATGAGAAGATGAAAGAGATGGTTTACTGACCGAACATTAACCCAAAATTCTCTATAATGTTGGAGCATCATTGCTTCTCAGCTTTTTTACTAAGATCACCGGTATTTGTTGAGTGCTTTTTTGCATTTAAATAAGACATGTGATTCACCACATTCAAGTCTTATTAATTGTCATGGAATGATTAAGTATCAGAAGGATAGAAAATTTCCAGCATGAATTAATGGTGTGCTTATGAGCTCACACTAAGTGTGCCCAGTTACACAAAATTTGGACAACAGTGAGCCTATTAGACATCGATCCAGAGTGAGAAAAGGACTCAACCACCCTGAGGATCTATAGGCAATTAATGCTATTGTGGTAGAGGGAACCATATTTTCCAGGGGTGTAGCCATTGTTGTGTTGCTCTTGCTCAAATGAGTAATAACCATTCGAGCACATACAATAATTGTAATCAAAGTCCCTAGTTAAAAGAAAAATGTTGTAGGAGAAAAATAGCAACACAAACATTTAAATAGTTGGAGGGGACTTGTGGTGAAGAATATTTTTGTAGGACTGAAAGAGTGAAAAGAAGATGATGAGAGAGGAATAAGATCAAGCTACTTTATATGTTAATATATACATATGTAAAGTAGTGAAACACATAAGTTTTTTTTTTAAACTTGTCATTGAAAAAATAGGTTTACACTTTATTTGGATATCTTTTACAGCTATCCTGAGCCTGACACGGTCAGGAGGTCTCAGGTTAGACATATCTTACTCATAAGTAAGTTATTAAATGTTTGTTCAATACCAAATTTCCCTCTATGAAATATAGTACAAATAACATTATATAGACAGAGCACATTATATTTAGGAATATCATCTGTACAATAATATTTATCCCATAAAAATTAATGAAAAAAGAGCTCATTAAATGAGAAAAGAGGTATAAATAGTAGCGTTTTGGATAGAAAAGGGGAAGTGAATAAGAATATAATTATATTATCATCTCAAAATTTTTATATAACTTTTTTATTATTAATTTATTATTGTTACATCTCAATGGTTATCCCATCCCTTGCATCCTCCCATTCTTCCCTCCTTCCCATTTTCCCCTTATTTCCCTCCCCTATGACTGTTCCTGAGGGGGATTACTCCCCCTGTATATGCTCATAGGGTATCAAGTCTCTTCTCGGTAACCTACTGTCCTTCCTCTGAGTGCCACCAGGTCTCCCCCTTCAGGGGACATGGTCAAATGTGAGGCACCAGAGTACGTGAAAAAGTCATATCCCACTCTCTACTCAAGTGTGGGGACTGTTCTGACCATTGACTAGATCTGCGTAGGGGTTTAAAGTTTACCGCCTGTATTTTCCTTGGCTAGTGCCTTAGTTTGAGCGGGACCCCTTAGCCCAAATCTGACTATCATAATGTTCTACTTGTAGGTTTCTAGGATCCACTGGATCCTTCTACTTTGCTATTCTCCCATGCTTCTCTCATCTAGAGTCCCAATAGGATGTCCTCCCCTCTGTCCCAGTTTCCTGGTAAGTGAAGGCTTTTGTGGGACATGCCCCATGGGCTAGTATGCAGATATAAGTGAGTATATGCCATTTGAGTCTTTCTGCTTCTGGGTTAACTCACTCATTATGATCATTTCTAGCTCAAAAAATTTAAATTAAATTAAATATCACTTTTATCAGTGAGTTTTTCCCTTTCAAAATCTCTTTCATTTCAGCCTCATTACAGCTATTCATATTTTATTAGCATATTTTATGAGGTCTTAACAGTGTTTTTGTAATTCAGAATATGCTCAATACATTGATTTATCACATATTATTTTGATGCTTATATCCAGAATATTGTAGGGAAGAAATCTCTCTTTTATTTACATGTATATTTCTAATTCCACATCACAAACTCCACACTTAAATTAAAAATATTGGCTGTGTTGAGTTGATTAAGCTTTATTAATAAAGGAGATTTGGAGCATTAATGTCATTACAGTCATCAGCCATCATTCTAGACAATGCAAAGTGGGGCAGTAGAAAACCATCACAGAACATACACATCCAGGTTTACACTCTTAGCCTTGTACTGTAATATGGATCCTTGAAGTGCAAGAGATATTAGATAAGCCTTAGTTTTTTCCAACTATAGCTTGACAAAAATAAATTAAATAAAAATCCATCGCATACTAAAAAGGTAAGGCATTTTGTATTGACAAGAATCCACAGAACTTAACTGGTAATTAATTAAAACATTGTTTTGTCCCATTCTTATTACTTTCTATTAATGTGGCTCCTAATTTTCTGAGACTGAATAATTATGGTTTTAAAGTACTTTCAAAACATTTTCTTTCTTTCTTGTTAACTCATACATATTAAACATTTTTGGTATGCCAGTCATTATGTTATTATAATATTGCATTTAGAAGTATATACAAGGAATTTGAACTTTTAAAAGTTATCTGTTAAAATAATACAAGCTCTCACTTCTAGGAGAACTTTAAATTGGTCCAATTTCCACTTTCTCACTGCTATATCTGATAAATTGATTTTTTTCTCTCCTAGAAGATTATGATTTATTATTAATGAAACAAGAGGAATTTCTAAAGTAATTTAATGTAAAGATCTCTAAGTAGTCAGTGAAATAAGCTTGATCTTCAGAACAATAATTTTTGATGGACAAGTATTGTTTGTCTTACTTTAGAGATTAAGAAACCAAGCTTACATGCGCTATCTAGTTACAAATATAAATCAATCAGTCATTCAGCCTGCATGCTCCTCACGTTATACTTCTCACTTGGTTTACTTCTCGAACACTCAGTAGGCACTACTCCAGGCAGAAATAACAGTGCTGTCAAATTAAGCAGTGTTTAGTACATCTGACTTCACTCAAACCAAACATGAGCACTCCCAATAGAATATTTTTATTTAGAAATAATTAAATTTCTACTGAAATAGAAAATATGCAAACATGGCTTTATATTTCTTCTCTTTTGCAAACTTTATCCCAATGTGTGTCCTACATATGGACACTATTTATGCTATATAATATATACTATATATTTTATATTATATGGAAAATATTCCTTTCAGTTTTAAATGTGTGAATGGAAGCTTCCTTCTTAAAAGAAGTATGATACTCCTGCCTTGTTAATCCACTCAGTCTTATCATGAACATTTTAAATATCTGAAGAGGTGTGTGTAAGTAAAGGAGGCTTTAAGTGAAAAGTAATATTATATTAGTAACTCAGATACATCAAAACATACATTCCACATCTTATAAAATTTAGCATATATAGTATTTCCATTATGTAATAATTATTTTCAAATATCAACTAGAGCCAGCAAAACAAAGAGAAAGAAGTAATCTGTATTTAGGAAAATGTAATATACATTCTTAAGAACTACAGCTGCACTGTTTGAACTTCCTAAGCAGAAAGGATGAGAATCTCTTGCAAATAAAGATGTAATAAATTGACCTGATAACTAATTGGCGTGCGACTTACCAGTAAGTGAATGAGACAGACTTATGTAGTTCCTAGTAAGCCCCCTGCCCCATGAGAGTTATATGTTTGCTAATGAATGAATAGTGAGAAAAGAAAGGTAATTCTCTGCTTTAGTTAACAATATTCAAGTCACTTGATTCAGAGATGTTACATTCAATCAGGTTTTATTGTTTCAGACCACTGTCTTCTGATGGTGACACACATATGATGATACACATACATATGGTGTATGGCTTGTTTTGTTTTCTCAGGCCTCACTGCCATAGATGATAACTGGCAAGACCCTGGGGAGTTCATCAAGGGTGAAGGTATCAGGCAATCATTTTGAGATATGAAGTAAAGGAAGTCACAACCAGAGTGTTTGATTGTAAGCAACACTAAAAATGGCATTCCTTAGTTGATAGAAATGTTCTACATGGTATTCAAGAAAATTATGTGTGTAGAAGGCCTTCAAAAAGTTGAGTGACAGGCAAACTAGATGGATTAGCTTCCTGATTTTAGTGGTTCTGTTTCTTTACTAGTCATTTCTTTACTTCCACAACAGATTTAGGAAAATATATTTAACCCATTACCAGGAAAAGGAGAAACAGGTGATTAAAGCAGCTTCGATTTTACAAAAGTGCTGATTGGTATGAAAGCCCTAACAAGATGAAGAACGAAAGAGCTTGGGGACCAATATGCCCTGCATGGTTGCTTCAGTTAGGCAGGTGGCTGCCGATTTCTTACACTGTAAATTACAGAAACATTTGGAACCCACTTTTCTACATCAGCTTTCCTGTCAGAGCCCTGACAAGGTGATCTGTAGTGCTGACTTGATTTAGCAACTGAAGTTCAAAGGCATATAGTCTCAGTGTCAAATGCTTAGTTTAAACAAAATGTGTTTTCACCACAACTGAGCTGTAGCTTTCATATTACTTCTCCTGTGTCTGCATTCACTTGGGAAGGAATATTGTGTTTGAGTGTAATGTACAAATTGAGATTTAATCCAATGAATCAGATAAAAAATAAGTATAGAAAATGTTTTAAGTCACTGTCATTTAATAAAAAATATAATTTCTCAATTGGGATAGAGAAGGGACTCTTTATTGGGACTTTAGATGAGAGAAGTATGAGAGAATGGGGAAATAGAAGGATCCAGAGGGTTCTAGAAACCTGAAAGAAGAACATCATGATGGGCGGATCTGGACCCAGGGATGTCTGCTCAAACTAGTGCACCAACCAAGGACAATACATGCAGTAAGCATTGAGCCTCTATTTAGACCTAGCCAATGAACAGGGCATTCTCCACAGTTATGTGGAGAGCAGGGATTGACTCTGACATAAACTCTTGTGCCCCATATTTGACCACTTCCTCTTGGTGGGGAGGCCTTGTGGCACCCAGAGAAAGGATAAGCAGGCTACCAGGATGAGACTTGATAGGGAGCAGAGGTCTCCTTCTGTCAAAGACCTAGGGGACAGGAAGAGGGTGAAAGAGGGAGGGAGGGCGGAATCAGAGGATACAAGTGAGGGGATAACAATTGAGATGTTATCTGAATAACTCAATTAAAGAAAATAATAAAATAAAATTTCTCACAAGTCTTTATTTTTTGCTTTTATTTCTTTTACTTGGAACTTTTTGATGCTTTTATGTTTTAGATTCTTGTGTGTGTGTGTGTGTGTGTGTGTGTGTGTGTGTGTGTGTGTGTGTGTGTGTGTGTACACATGCCATGAATCTTGCTGCTAATAAATACATCTAAATATAGACATTTTGGAGACCACTGATACGGCACTGGTGTTAGGGAACCTGGAAGCTAGCCTGACAATTTTACTTCAGTCTGTACCCCAATGATATAAAGAGAGGACCAACTTACACAACTCTTCTTCTGTACACTGACATCACAATAAAAATATTGTTTTAAATATCTATACCAAATATTTTTTTGTGGTTTACACTCACTTGATTCGGGTACTTAATTGTTCCAAAAGAAATAATCCTTAAACTAGCTTTACTTTGCCCAGGACTTAAAACTTTGAAACAATTTGCACATTTATTATATATTGACAATACATAATACATAATGATTTGTTAAGCTAGACTGACACATGGTATAAAATCTCATTATATATGTACATTATATATGGCTGGAGAAACAGGGACAGAGACACACAGAGAGAGAGAAAGACAGACAGAGAGAGAGAGAAGAGAAGAGAATAGAGGAGAAGAGAAGAGAAGAGAAGAGAAGAGAAGAGAAGAGAAGAGAAGAGAAGAGAAGAGAAGAGAAGACTGTCAAAATGAAGTAGGAGCTACTTAGTATATAGGAATTTAAATATCACAAACACAATAAACAGTCATAAAAGTGATCATTAGTTTTTGTTTATATTAGCAGATACTTAAGATACAGTCAAATAAATATTAACATGACAAAGTTGTGCAAACATATAGGTTATTTTGTTGTTTCTAAAATTTTAGTAAGTGTATAAAATAACAGGTATCTGGAACATTTTAATAGATGATTATTACTGTATTTGCTCATGTTTTCCCTCTATCAAGCTCCTTTGCCATTGATTCCACACATTTCCTCTGGTTTCTGACCACATGTGTGTATATGCTTCTATATGATCTGTACACAAAAGGAAATGTACAATATTTGACCTGTTGAATAGAACATGTTTCAATTAACAAGGAAATTCCCTACAAACACTTAGATAAATTTATTGTCCAAATTCCATGAAGCTGAAAAGTGCAGTATATAAAAATAACTTAGAAAATCTATGAAGTGTTTAGAGTGAACTTCAGTTCTAACTAAAAGTTTCAACTGTGTACCTGGAGGGAATGCTGGGGAGCAGTCAGCTGTGAGCATCAAGTAAGAGAGTTAGTCAGGTGCAAAAGGAAATTGCTTCCTTCTGATTAGAAGTAGAGAGCTGGGGGAATTTGTTCTACTGATGAGCCGGCACATAACAAAATGGAGATAGGAATGTGCTTTTTTCTACCCCTGCTCTCTCTTTCAACTTCTTCATGGAGAGAGAACAAGAAAGAGAAAGAAAGTGATAAAACAAAGAGTAAGAAGAAATAGTGCATGGATGTTCTAGATGGTTAGGAAAACAGGAATGGAAAAGGAATAACTGTGTCATTATTAGATTATGGGAGTGGTGGAGAATTGAGTAGAGGAAACTACAAAAAAACTCATGCATACATTTGCCCCACAGAGTTATGTTGTCATTCCTAATTCCCTGTTATATAAATGGACTCAGAGTTTGTTTTGATCAGATATTTCCTTCTAGATACAATATATCATTGTGTGGGGAAGAAATTACTTTTGATTTACACAGACTTGGGTTTATACAACAATTAAATCTAGTGAGTATAGCCTGTCACATATTGTTTAAATGAACATGGTTCAGCTTCTCTTATTCTTATTTCAGTGAAAAAATGACATCATCATATTACAAAAGCATTATGACAAAAAATATAATTTCTATAATTTATTTCAGAAAATGCTAAATGTGTAATTCACCTAAAATCATTCACTGTAGGTTGCTTCTGATATATGTCCTTTTCATGAGATTGTTGTCTCAGTTATAGTCATGTGTTTTGTGGCCACCTGTGTTTACACTGGCATGTATGTACAAGAAGGCCAGAGGTCAGCATTAGTTTCTTTCTCACTTACTCTCAACATTACTTTTTATTGAAATGGGTGCTTCAGGCTTTCACAGAAAGCATTTTAGCCTCTGAGTTCCCTCCCAGACTCCCAGTTCTCTGTAACAAGCAAAAGTTGCTTTATTATGTGAATACAAGCATAATGAATTTCAAATACCAAATGCTTAATAATATCTAGAAATGGAACTATTTGATAACCCCTAGATAAAGTTTACAACTTTTTATTAAATTGATGTACCCCCACTGTATCGCCTGTAGACACACTTGACTAAGTATATCCCAGACTGACAGTTGTTTAACTCCTGAGCTTGTACTCTGAAACAATAGTCTCTGATTCCACTAGTGATGATGGGACTTACTTATTGCAAAGCTATTGTTTGCCTTTTTAAAAGGTATAACTTAAAAATGGAATCTGTTATTTATCCCTTCAGACTGAAACAACTATCTACTTCATGGTTAGAACAATATCTATTTCATTCCATTTATTTAAGTTGACTACACTATCAACTGCCCTGATCTCAGAGTCTCTAAATTCTTCTGTCCTAAATGTATCTTAAAATTTTATTCTGAATTTTTTTGGAGTCAACCACTTTTAAATTAAGCTGTACAACAAAACTGAACCAGCCAAACAATGTGGATAAACCAGGTAGAGGTATGGGCTATCTGGTTCTGTTTGGTTATACCTAAACACACTATGTGGAGGTAGAAGCTCTATCTTCCATTAATTGAGTAAGATTCATAGTGTGTACAATTCCCCAGCAAATAATAGAAGAATCAGGAAATAGTATAGTATTCTCTGAAGTAAATATCTGTATCTTCATTCACCCTCAGTAACATTAACTGGAACTTTACTGAAAAATATATACCCATCAATAAAAACTTATCTTAACTAGTTTTATGTGCCAGTGATATTTATAGACTATCTAGCCTTCCTCTGTTTTTATTATATAAAATAAAAAACTGCCTCTATTGTTCATTAGGTAAGGAGAATGTTTATATTGTGAACATATAATTTTAAAATTACAAGTTCAGTTTTCACTATCTTAGATGCTAGTCAACTTAGTTTAAAATGCCATTATTAACTTCAATCAAATTTTACAAACTGCCATATTTGTCATATAAAATTTAAGTATATATTTTTCATATATGCTAAAAGTAGTGATAATGTGAAAACAGCAACAAAATTCCTCAACTCACATATTCCTTTTTAGGTCAAGCTTGAATCCTAGGAAACAACAGCCAACCAAGTGAAATGCAACCTGCTTTTCCTTCTCTTGGCTCCTCATTTGTGGTTACTGTTCAACTCATTAGAAAACAAGTGGTTTGTGCATATATGTGAGTGTGCGAGCGAGTGTGTATGTGTGCCTCTGTGTGTGTGTGTGTGTGTGTGTGTGTGTGTGTGTGTATGTGTGATGATAGAGAGTGAGAGAGACAGAGAGAAAGAGACAGAGAATAGTGCAGATCAGAGGTCAATATTTGCGCTTTCTCTATTGCCTTTATTTGTTTGTTTTTTCAAGAAGATGTCTTTCATTGAACTTGAAATTTACCAATTCATTCTCTGGTCTTCAATTCCCTAAGCACTATTATTACAGACACAGGCTACACTAGTCCTGGCTTTTATGTAGGTGCTGGCAATCCAAATTCAGGTCTTCATGATTACGTTTCATGTCTGAACCATATTCCCACCCCTAAATACAAGTCTTTATAAGCATACATATAACATCATCATTAGTTTTTACTTCATTAACCAGTGTGCAAAATATCATTTCTCATCTAACTTCATTTCCCTGTAACCCATCACTTCTTTAATATACAGGAAATCAGTTTGACATCATGTTTTAATAGACTGTCTTAGGGTGTTACATTATAGTAATGTTATGATAATATTAAACATTATGATAACATTAAACTTTGAAAAAGGTATAACTCAAACTCATGATAATTTGTTATATTAACAGCAATGAGTACCAGTATAAAGATCACTGATGTTTTATGTCCACTTTCTTATCACTCTAAAAAGCTGTTACCATTATATAACTTTCTCCTCTCCTCTCTATAGTTTCTACTTTGTTTCTGAATCCTCATAAAACTGAAGACTTTAATGTCTAATTTTTTGCTTTCATTAGTCTGATTTCTTTTTAAATTAATAAGGAGAAATAATGTTTTAATATAAATTATGTAGTAAAAATATGATATTATGAAATATACATATATTATGGAATGAATAAGATTAAATTCATCTATACTTTAAGTTGTTCTTTAATTTTGAATTCTAGATGACATCAAAGGAATATTGTGTTTCTCAGCCATGTTTGTCATTGTGTGATAATATGGACTAAATTACTGTGAAGACTTTTTAAAGCCAAGCATATATTAAATGTCAATTTAAAGGAACCTTTTATATTCCACCATTTCTCTTAAATGTTGCCTTGTTAAAGAACTTTGTTATTTTAGTTCCGTCTTTTGTTTTTACCATTCAGTGGCCTGTAATAAAAGTCATGAAATAAAATTTACCTTTTCCTTTCTGGATTTTTGACTGTTCAAGCCACGTACTTGCTGTTTCTTCCTCTTAATTATTGTAGAAAGTGACCATATCCAAAACCAATGCCAATCACTTACTTTTCCATCTTTATACAAGCAGCAACTTGGAGTGTTCTAGACATTCATTTTACTTTAGTTCCATTCATTTCAATGATATTTGAGCATCCCTATGTTTAGTTTTACAGTACTTAGTTTTATGTTTTCTCTTGCTTTCTGGATATCCAACCTGAGCAATGCAAGCTGATGCAGACCTACTGGTCTAACATTGGGTAGATTAAATGACAGGATCTTCACTTCCAGCCTTCCTAGTATCATTTGGTTTCATCAGGAAAAACAATTTTTTTCTGATTTTATACATTCAGACATATCTTTATTATATAGCAGAACTGTTCAGATGTTATCATGATAGCATTGGCCCGCCTGACTATACTATGGACTGCTTAAATACAACATTTATGTCTGACTTACCACAGAACTCTCCCCACTGTATATCATAAAATACATTCAATATATATCATAATAAATACCAGAATGGAGAGACTTGTGTTCAATTCTTGTTGAGTACAAAGAGCCAAAAACTCAGTACCCTAGAGCAAACATTAAAAATCTAACATTCTTTTGATGTCAGAGGCTTGTATGGATGGAGTCTCCTTTAAAGATATCACCATAAGGCTTAAATATCTAAACCTTCTAAGTATGCTCCTCCTTCCTAAGGCTCTTGATAACCATATAAACATAGTGCATTTTTTAGAATTAAGTTTCCCCTTAAAGCTGTCCATACCCATCTCCCCATCTTTACATATATCAAATATTACTTTTGTTTCAATACTCTCCAGATGTTCTGTCTTTTATCATCTATAATTATATCTGTGTGTTTCCTCTTGCGGTCATTATAGTATGCTGCACAGATATACTGGCATTGAACAAATATTACAGAAGACAAGGACGTGTTAATCATGGTATGCAGTAATCACTTACTAAGCAGAATGTAATACAGAATATTTGACAACATGGATATTACTATATAAAATATGGGAAAAGCCTGGAATAATTATTTCGAAATATTACACAAATAGATAAATTGATAACTTTTTATTTCTGAAGTTTCTTTAATCAGGATAGAATAAAAGGTAAAAATATATGAATATGTAAAACATGCAAGTTAAGATGCAATTTATTTTTTATTCATAGCAGAATATTAAATTTTAACTTTAATAGTGGCTGATGAATTTTTCCTTGATTTAGGAAAACTGAGTAAGTTATTTTTCATGGTTTTGAACAATGATAAATGATCAGTTTATCATAGTGATTTTCATTTAGTGTCAAACACTAATTTATAAAGCTGAAGCAGAAGCTTACAGGTAAAGCAAAATGTCACTCTGAAAGTACAATCAAGGCCTAATATTCAGTCAGTTGAGAGAACAGTTGGGTATCACATGGTAAAGCAAGTTTTACCCCTAAGTAAGCACTCCCCTCAGTTGAAAGTATATCCAGTAACTATGTTTGATTTTCTTCATTTTCTTCTCTATATTCTACATTATTTTAATTAAAATTGTCTTTATTCCTGAGAGTTACATACATATAATATATTTCCTGTTCTTCTTCATCCTTCTTCTCTTCCTTATCATCTACAGTGCCCATGCTGCAATTACCCCGAAGTATCAAGCGAGGGACTGCGGGTTCACTCAACACAGCGGGTCATCCGTTCTAAAGGAATGCCATTTAATGAGGAGGGGCCAAGGCCTTTTATACATTACAGAGGCAGGTGGAAAAATACAAGATGATGTAGATAGGAAGTCCCCAGGACAAGAAGAACCATGTAACCAAGGTAACCAGGGTGCAAAACAGGAACTTGTGGTCAGCTCAGCAAAGCACAGGAGGCACAATGTTCACAACAGGAAGCTGCCAGGACAGAATAACAATTGCATACTGGCCAGGGCATGGCTTCACGGGCCCAAGCCTAACAGTTGCCATTACTCCTCCTCTTTCTAGTCATTCTTCTTTGCATTTTATAACACAAGTCCAATTAGTTCTGTACTTATACACAAGAGGGTTAGCATCCAATTGTTGCTCAGCCAATACCTGTTAATTGATATTGACAAGCACTTTAATGATACACTTCCTGCGAGTGTTCACCTAACACATGTCCAGGTGTTGGGATCTCACCAAGTTATTCTACCCAAAAAGATGTGCTGATGGCCATACATCCTGTTTCCTGCATGGGAATCAGAGAGCTTGGATGCAAGCTTGCAATGTGAAGAGTCCTTTATTCTCAGAAAAGTATAAGAAGAGAATAATCCATCTGCATGGTGGTGCTGAGTTGGTCTTTGTTGCTCCTGTTGCACTGTCCATTCACATGCTGGGGCTTGAATGTTCCACAACCATGCTATTCTCTGTCTTTCTGTACAAGGCATGAAAATTTCGTGATAAAATTACTCCAAATAATCAATCTCAGGGGCCCTCTTGATCCAAATGCAAATTTTAGACCTCTCATATTTTATTCTAAAATTTTGGCTAGTATGATCTTGTAAAAGTCTTCTGGAGAGAGTCAGAGGTGCTGTGTGTACATGGGTGTAATAACTATGTCATTTCACAGCATGCCCTGCTATCTTCCAGGGATTATATTCCTTTGTCCTCTTCAGTGACATTTCCTGAACATTGGCAATGGCAGAGATTGATAAAGATGCCTCATTTATGGCTGAGCACTTTTCTCTCCTTTTCAGCATTTATGCTATTATGCATCTCATAGACTGTGTTTCCCACAACAAAGGAAGGATTCCTGACCACAATAGATAATTTTCCAGGTTTCTGGGCATGAAAATAAATATTTAGAAGTGGTTGGTGTAACCATTAAGCAAAATAACCATAAATGGTACATCCCCAGGGCCTATCACTTCCATAAGCATGGTCTCTTTATGAGTACTATAAGAACAGGAATGAAAATACACACCTTTACAACTTTGACTTTATTAATATCTATGGAAACTATTATGCAAATAAATATATTATCATGGATATATTTTGAATGATATATCTTTTAAAGTTACTATGAAATACTATGTTAACATGGGATAAAATATATTATTTTCAGGGCAGTACAGATACATATTTGTGCAAGTAAAAATATAATTAAAATATCGCCTATATTTTCACTGATAAATCATGAAATTGAATCACTCTTAAACTTGGTTGGAAAATAATGTGAGAATATATGTGAATATACAAATAGCCATTCAGGTGTGTGTAGTCAGGTTATTAAATGATTTCTTTTCAGATGAATTGAAGTACTTTTAACATTGTAGTCATCTATTCTTCCTACCTCCTGTTTGTCTACATATCTTTTGTGGCTTTGTTTTGAAGACAATGTAAATGCTCTGCAACAGAGTTAAGGATGCATATAACTGCATTAGACTTTGATGGATAGCTTTATTTCCTAAAGTGTATGGAGATCCAAGAATTGATTGGGATATTGGTAAGAATGTCATTTTCTCAAAGAATAGGAAATAATCAAGAAATATATATGTATATATATATATATGCCTGTGAAGTCAATGGTAAGCATTTATCTATTTTTACTCTCTAACATTAAAATAAAAACAGTTTATAAGAGATATCTTTATTTCCCTCATGCAGACAGCCCATGCACAACCACAGGTTTTACCTGCCAGAAAACCAGGTAAGCCAACTGCAGCCATTCCCTACACTCTCATTTCCCTCAGGTAGACAACCCTGCTCAACAAAAAGGCATGGCTGTGAAAAGACCAGGAAGGCCAAGTGGGCACAGACCAGCTCACTGTTCAGCTTACCAAAGACCTAATCCTAGTTATTCTTCCCCACCCCATATCTTTATCCATCCCTAACCCTGGAGGATAGCTCCTGTCAAAACACAGGCTCCTGACACAAAACTACATAAGCTGCCTCCTCACAAACCTCTTCCAGTCTCTTTGTGACACCCCTCAAACATTCTTCCCTGTAGTCCTCCATTCTTCCTTGACATATCTCAGACCTCAAATATGAGGAAGACTCCCTGCTGAACCAGAGGCTACACCAACCACTAGATCTCCAAGGAAGCCAACTTTCCCATTACTCCTCATTGCCCCACCCCACTGAATACTGCATACAATCTTCCTTCCCTTTCTTTTTGCCAGGTATCAGCCAACTCCCTGTTGTATCAGAGGCAATTCATTCCTCTCAGATCTCCAGGCCCCAACTGAGATGGAGACCCCCAGCACAACAAGAGACCACATTGGTCACCAAAAGTCTAACCTTCAAATTATATGGAAATCTGTGATCAATCATAAGCCACCCAGATGAGAAGACCATAGAGCAAACATAAAACAAGGAAAAAAACACCCATCCAACAAGACAAACCCCCAAATCAGCAACTAACACAAAAATCACCCAAACCCAGATCCCCAGAGCCAGCATAAGATAGAATCAACAACAGCAAGGGCAGCGTTTCAATACCAGAGCCCAGCCTTCTTAATAGAGTAACCCCTGAATGTTCCAACAGGAATGACGCACAGTAAAAATGCCATAAAATAAACTTTAAGAACATTATAGAGGTCCTTAGAGAAGAAGTGAATGAATCCTTTAGAAAACTAGAAGGAAATACAAACAAAAAATAGAGGAAATGAGTAACACGCCCCCCATTAAAAGACAAGGAAAAACAGTAAAAAGAAAGAAATAAAACTGTTAAGGACATGAAAATTGAAACAGCAGCAATAAATCAAAGAAAATATTAAATATTAAATAAGAAAAATGGACACTTAACATATAGAAAATATGGGACCCAATGAAAGGACCAATCCTAAGAATAATAGGAATTAAAAGAGCATAATAATAGCTAAAAGACCCCAAAATATTTTTTAAGTCATGGAAGAAAAAAAAAAACCTTTAACTGAAAGGAGAGGTCTACACAAGAAGCATACAAAACACAAAATAGGTTAGGCCAGAGAAGAAATTTGGCAAATGGTAAGATTTTTCCATGTGAATGTATTAGTAGAAACAATATAGTAAAACTGCCATGCTATGAAAAGCAATTTATTTGTTCACCACAATACCCATCAAACTTCCAACACAAATATTCAATTTATATAAATAAACAAAAAACCCCGAGTAACTAAAAAACAAAACTGAATAATAATAATAATAATAATAATAATAATAATAATAATAATAATAATAATAATA
>OU015747.1:69887598-69924197 GCA_907169655.1 Acomys percivali
AGGAAATAAATATAATGGTTTTGAAAGACCATGTTTGTGCATTTACCCAAGAGAATCTCTATCCTATCATATGGACACTTGTTTAACTATGCTAAAAGCAGCTTTATTTATAATAGCTAAAACAACCTACATGTCCTTCAATTTAAAAAAAAAAAACGGATTTTAAAAAACTTGATACATTAAAACGATGGCATATTACTCAACTGTTCTTTTTTTGCTTTTTAAAAATGGTATCAAGAAATTTGCAAACAAATGCATGGAAAAAGAAAATAAAGCTTCCTGAGTGAGGTAACAGAGCCAGGGAAACAAACATAGTATATACTCACTTATCAGTGTACATTAACTAAAGTAAAGGACAATTAAGCTACAGTCCATGGACCCAGAGAGGCTAAGTACCAAGAATGGCTTTCGTGGTGCCACATATCTCTCCCTGGTAAGGGAAAATTGAACAGAGATTTGGGTGGACTGTGTGGGGATGGCAAGTATAGTCTACAGGACCAAGTTGGGGTTGGTATTACTGACAATGGGAGAGGACAGAGGAAATGATGGCTAGAATACGGGGCCTTTAAGGGGCAACATGGATTCCTGGTGTACTGAAAGTCCCAGGAATCTAAGAGCGTGACTCTAGTGAAGACTCATAGTAACGGAGGACACAAAGGCCAAACAAGCCATCCTCTGTAGCCAGGAAAGGATTCTAGTGGTATGTTTCGAACACTCTCCTATCCACAAAACCTATAATTTGTCCTGCTTGCAAGATGTGCTGGGCAATGCTGGTGCCAAATTTGTAGTACTGTCCTGCCACCAATCACAGGTGTAACTTGAGGTTCTCACAAGAGAGAGTCCATGCCTGATATTCTTTGGATAGCCAGTAATTGAAAAATGAGTGACTTAGAGAACTAGGATAGAAGAAAACACAAGTGAAAAAGAAAAAAGACAGAAAGAAAAAGAAAGAAAAGTAAGAATTATTTTTTAATTAATTTATTTTTTTTAAGTTTGTTCACTTTACATGCTTATTGTAGCCTCCTCTCTCATCTCCTCTCAGCCCCACCCTTCCTTCTTTTTCCCCCTCTCTCCTCACTTAGTCCTTAGAAAGGAGGGGCCTTCATCCCCACTCTCTGACCTCCACCTGTCAAGTCTCATCTGGACTGCTTCCATTCTCTTCCTCTGTGGCCTGGCAAGACTGGCCAACCAGGGGGAAATGCTGCTATGCTATATTCATAGATCATCAGAGAGGCTTCATCTATCCAGGAGTGGGCACAGATGCAAAGAGTCATAGCTAAGAATTAGGCGAAGTAGGAAAACCCAGCAGAATAGCAGTTGAAAGGGACATAGGAGCCAGAGGTTTGGAGATTTACCAGAAGTGTCCTCTGAATGACTTTACCCAGCAGGGTATCAAAGCAGATGCTGAGACTCACAGCTGAACTTCCAGACATAGAACAGTGTGTCTTATGAGAAAGTTGGGGGAAGGGACAGGAGCTCCACAAGGAGACTGAAAGAGGCAACAAATCTGGGACCAGGGAGACCTACAGAGTTTGAAGCACCAACCAAGGACTATGCATGGCTGGGTCCTAAAACCCCTGCTCAATAGAGAGTACAGTCTCCATGTGGGTCCAATAATATGGGGATCAGAGATTGCCTCTTGCCTATTGGTTGATCGCATTACATGCATGGGTTAAGGAAAATTTCAACAAATAACACTTATAATTAAATGCCTTTTCTTAAATTAATTATGGCTAAAACTCTTTGTAAACTTTTGTGACTCACCTATCTATTCATCCATGTGCATTTTACTAGAATCTATTACAAATATTACCAACTTTCTACTTTTCCTTTTTGTATGTATATTTTATGATTTAACAAAGTTCATGTTTCAGTAGCTAGGAGTAGCTATGTTTAGAATCTCACAGTCATTGGAATCAAACACATCATTATGCTAGTTTATGAAGATACAATGTGTTGAAGGAGAAAATATACTGGAAGCTTAAAAGTAAAGTCTGATTGTTCTCAGTGAACTAAGGCAAAAAACAACCTCTGCAGGTACAAGTAGAATTAAATAAATGGATGGATGAAGAAAATATCACACATTCAACAAACGCTTCATGAAGAGAGGCACTATTTAAAGTGCTGCCTACAGTTATAAATCTTGTTAGTCTGTAAGTAGTATAAAGTACTGTAGTTAAAATTTTAAATAATATAAACCATAAATATCAGTTTCTAGGTCTAGATGACAATAATAAAGCAAAGCCTCATTTGCCTAGTTTTTTTGTCCAAATATATAATTGAAAAATATTTAGTTTAAAGACATGGCATATGTCTAAAATACAAATGCTTTGGAGGTGATGTAAGGGGATTAGATTAATACCACTCCCAGCTATATAGTTAAGTGTTCACAGTTAGTCTGTGCTACATGAAAAAAAATGCATCAAAGAAGAAAGAGAAAGGTAGTGGACCTGGACCCTGAGCAGCCAGCACAAACTACTGTACCAACCAAGGACAATGCATGCAATAAACTTAGAACCCCTAGTCAGATCTAGCCAATAGACAGAACATTCGCCACAGTTGTGTGGCATACTGAGACTGACTCTGACATAAACTCTGGTGCCCATATTTGACGACTACCTCTTGGTAGGGAGGTCTGTTGGCAACAGAGGAAGGAAAAGTAGGTTATTGGAGATGAAACCTGATAGGCTTTAATCATTTGGTGGCAGAAGAGGTCTTGTGCTGTCACAGGCCTATGGAAGGAGAATAGGGTTAAAGAGGGAGGGAGGGAGGGAGGAATGGGAAGATAGAAGTGAGGGGATAACAATCAGGATTAATCTGAATAAATTATTTTCAAGAAGAAGAAGAAGAAGGAAGGAAGGAAAAGAGAGGAGGTGAGGAGAAAAGAGAAGGAGGGACAGTAAAAAGATATTTATATATTTACTTTCTTAAATCCTACACATTGTTCATCATATTTTTAAATCATTATGTTGAAAGGGTTCATTTATTCACCTTTGATTCAAATAAAGATGATCATATCAATGAGTTCTTCCATTTTTAGCATTCCAGTTACCTAACTGCATAGCATACTCAGTGGTTAAGAAAACATTTTCTTGTAAAGGACTGCTTTTTAGTTCCCAACAACACATTGTATGGCTTTATAATGCCTGTAATTACAGATTTGGGGCATCAAATGACTTTGGCCTTTGTAGGTATTCACTTTCATCTGTACAAATCTATATTCAGGCATACGCACACAAACATATACATAGTCTTTTAAAAATCTAAAAGCTTGTAAAATGAAAAACTGAGACAGTTTACTGCCTGAACAGTCACACAACACTCTCTATAACATAGCATCATCTTCAACCTTCTGGTCCAATATATCTACAAGACATTATTTACAAGGCAGGAACTATTGAGGACTTGCTTACTCTGTCTTGCCAGAGTTTGGTCATCGACTCTACCTGCATCTAAACTTGCCGATTTTTCGGCCGAATTCTGTCTGTGGCAGAATCGAGGACATTTTACACAATGGCTTGTTTGCCACTTTTGAACACATCTCCATAAGGAGATTCTCTGATACATACCTTTTCTTTGAGGTAGGCTGGGTGTTGCCAGGATTTAACTTGTCTTGTTGTCAAAGAAATTTAGAATAATGAAAACATCTTTAAATGCCATATTCTGTAGGCCTCTGAGGTGTTGGAAGACCTTATATAACTGTTTTATGTCATATCTTAGGTATTTAAGTTTTATCCCTTCTCAAGTCTCTGATGGGTTTGAAGAGCAGAAATTTTAGTCTTTCAACTAAGGTTAGTATGTTAGGGGTTAAGAGTTTTTTAGATCAACATAGATGTTTTAAGTTAATAGAGATGAGTTATGATAGACAATAATCTCCATTCATAAATTTAGACCCAACGAATTAGGAAAGATGTTTACTTCAAGTTTGCCAAATACAAATAGCCAAATCACTATGAATATAACATTTATATAATTCCTGATTGTCTGTGGTTCTTCCTGCTGTATGTAGTTTATTTTACTCATGTGTAATAATATAAATATATATGTTTTAAAAAGGACCATAATAAAACATAAAAAATTTAAAATCTGAAAAAAGAAAGGATTCCAGTTAATAATTTAAAAACACAGTATCCAATTGTCTAGAGGGGTTTCCTTTGAGAGTATGCTTATGAAGCATACAAAATACCTTTGATTTTTAAAATAATTAACTCATTATTTTATATTATGCATAGTTTTATTAGCGGCAGAAAGTGTACCTAAATATCTACAGAGGATGGAAGATTTCAGATCCTGTCAAAGTAGAATTAATAGTGGTTGTAAACTGCTTGGTTATGTATGCTGAGAGCTGAACCTGGTGTGTGGCATACATATGATGCACTGTAACCACTCAGCAATCTTTCCAGCCCCAAGGCCCTGTTTTTGATTATCCATTAAAAAATAAATAAAAATAGACTCATCAGAAATCCTAGAATAACTAAAGCCATAACATTTCAGATTTCTTCAGAATAGTTTAAAAATATGCATTTAAAGTACACAGAAAAATCAGACAGAAGCAGCAAGAAATGAATGACTGCTTGCAACCATATTGGAAGGACAATAAACTCCAACACATATAAAGTGAGAATTTGTGCAAGAAAAAACAATTAAGCACCAACTGTGTGTAAATACATAATGACAAATCTGGCATAATGCATGTCAAATGAGTAGAAACAATATTTCTAGACTGCAACAGGACAATTAATGAGGGAGGCAGAGAAGTTGGTAAGTAATGCATTATAATTATCAATCAATAGGTGTAATGAATGCATTGATCAAAGTCTAAATATCTCCTGAGTTAAGTAAAAGGCATAATAGAGCCCTAATTACTAGTGTTGGTGGAATCCCAGGACAGTTGCCTCAAGGTCAATCAAATTGTTAAAATGGGGAAACATTGGGAAAATATGCCAATTACAGACATTTGTGCATTTAAGATAAAAGTTTCAGAGAGAGAGCAGAGTCATTTACAGATCAAAGATTTTCCATGATTGATAGATATTTGTTTTAAGATTTTTCAGTGTTTTAAGGTTGGGATTAAAATGTAACCACTATGCAAACTAAACATCCTTTGCTAGAAAAAATAAACATAATAGAACTTTTGTTTCTTATGCTTAAATGGGAGGTTAATTCATTTTAAATCAGTTTCACATATACATACATACACATATACACACACATACATACATACATACATACATACATGGTGTATAATTAAATGATATAATCTAATTCCCTATTGAAACCACAAAATAATTTAATCATACCAGGAGAGAATATTTTAAATATTAAAAAACTATATTTATCAACAACATAACATGGAAACATTATATTTTAAATTGCTGCTATCCTTGTTCTAAAAATTAGGTCTGTGTACACTGTTTTGTGTGTCATATTATTGATCACTTTAGATTTGGTTTCTGTTTTAGGAAAAACAAATCAATTTATCCAGATAGCCTAATATGTTCTTGCTGACAGGTCATTTTTCTTCACATCAATTAAAGGAAAGAGCAGTGTTATTTACTGAATCCTTAAAATGTGCGATGAAGGATTTCTTACATTAAGGCATGATTATTTCCTTTAAATATATAATGCCGTTTCATTTATCCAAGAATGTCTTTGTTACCTTTTCCTCACCTAAACACAATAATTATAGGATATAATTTTTTGCATCAAAAATCTGGTGATAGAGTAATTGCAGAGAATCAATGTAGAAAAACTGAAGGATAAAGAAGAGAAACCTGACAATTTGCAACAATATTGCACAAATAATGATGAAAGCATTTGTATTCTAATAAAAATACTATGTTATGTAAGATAATATGACTTCAAATTATATCTTTATTAAAATATTTAGATTTTTCCCTTTTTGATAATTTCTAAGTTGCTTTCAGTGATTGTCCTATTAATTTTGTCGATATTTATACAATATAAGTTTATAATTGTGTGTGAAAGTGAGAATTTTAAAGCTGTATTAAGTAAAACAATAGTTCCATGTAATGTTGACCATAACCTACTTTCATAGTTCACCATATCAGCTGCCCTTATCTCTTCGCTTCAGGTTCAAAGGAAACTTTCCAGTCCACTGTGCTTACACATCTCTCCAGAACAAGTTTCCATTGAATGTTTCATCCATAACTAGGTGTTTGTTTATATTTGTATCTTTTCCTATATGGCAAAAGGAAGAAAGGGAAGTAATGAGATATAGAGGAAAAGAATCTAAAGGAATGTGAAGGGAAGGAGAGAAGAAAAAAAGAGGAAATAAGGAGAGAGTGCAAACAAAGTGATATACAGTGTACCAATAGACATTTAAAAATCGTAAAGCACTGATTAGTAGTCCTTTAACAAAGAATGCTAAGGAAAAGAATGCCAAAACTAGAAAGAACTGTGTTTGGAAATGAAAATAAGAGTAATTGAGTATTCTTCTGACGGACTGTTTTAGTAATCAAACATCCAGATGATCATATCAGCATTTTGTTTTAGAATGCACTCTAAATTCTGCTTCATTTTCTTGCAGTGCCCTATAACAAACCGTATTAGTTGTTTGTTTGTTGTTTTTAATTTTCTGATGTTATTTGCTTTATCTTCTGAAGAAGATACTGGTTTATAAAATCTCCATTCATCCACAGTAATCCTTCTATCATACAATACAATAAACCCTGCATCTTCCTAGCCATTACACTGCTTCTCTTGCTTCGCCAGTCTTGGCATAGCCAGCTCCACAGCAGCATTCCTGTTCTGAACTCCTGCTTTGGTACATTTCGTTCTCTTGCTTTCCACATTCTGTATTTTAATTCTTACCAATGTATTTCTTTTCTAGGTTTTTTTCATTAGTTAATCCTTTCCCCCTAAATGCTTGTATAATCAGGGATCAGTAATCAGGATCAGCTCCACACCTAAAATTTCTCTGGATTCCAGACCATACAGTGAACATTTGCTGGAACATTCTATGGAATGCCTTATAAGCACTTGTAACTTACAAGTCAAAATAGAACCTTTCATTTGTGTTTGTTAATCTTCATTGTCAGTTTTATGAGATTTAGAACAACCTTGGAAACAAATACCTCAGCAAGCCTGTGGCAGAAATTTCCAGATTATATTAATGATGCAGAAAGACAAATGACAAATATTGGTGGCAAAATTCCATGGGTTGGGGTATCAGATAGATTAAATAGAAGAAAATGGAGGAAAAATTTTTTCTCTCTCTGCTTTCCACCTCTGAAGCCAACATGACCAACAACCTTAGACTCTAATTGCCATATCTTGGTGTCCCTTCCATGACAGAGTTCTATGTGAACTGTAATGCAAAATAAACTCTTCTTAAGAAGTCTGGGTCAGAATATATATATATTCTATATATATATATATATATATATATATATATATATATATATAGCATCAAAGACAGCAATCAAGACATTATTTTAGAACTGCCACATTCTATAATAAAATACCCTTCTAAATAACATGACTAGTTATATTACTCCACTGAATAATCTTGTAAGCATGTCTGAAACACTGTGAATTGATCACAGTCTTCTAACTTAGTTACACATCTTCTGTGATTGGTTTTTCTTACTATATTTACCTTATGTACATGCCTAAACACCACACAGTTGCTTTGTTCTTTTTTCCAGTCTGGCTAAAATCCATAAGGTATCTAATAGAATCCTTTGACCAGGTTTTTGTTTTTTGGTTTGTTGTTGTTATTGTTGTTGTTGTTGTTGTTTAATAGGTGTAATAGCCTTGGCTGTAAGGTTTTTTGTTTAAGTTATGTCAATGAAATCAAATATTTACAAAACAAGTAGAGAACTTTATACCATCTTTGAACCAGAAAATGTTTCTAAGATACAAACTAAATACATTACTTCCATAAAAATTCTCATTTATGAAGTTACTTATTAACTTACATTCCTCCTGTCTTTCCTCAAAATAATGTATGTTTAATAAAATGCAATAATGAGTTACTGAGTGCTCCTTATGCTCACATCAGAATTTTGTTGCAATACCAGAATGGCTGATTTATACTATAGCATTATTTTCCATGGGAGCTTTCTTTCACTTTACAGAGTATCTAGAGCATCTCAGTTCTTTCACTAGATACAAATGGTGAAACTAGTTGTTCATTTATCCTTTTAAAATTTGCCTTCACTACTTCTAAGCTATCTAAATTTTAAATGAAAGCCATATCTAAATTATTATGATATTGAATGCTGAAGTAGATTTTCCAAAAAGTAGAATCGGAGAAACAAAGCACTCCTTAAGCAGTAAATTTTCTTTAGATTCATGGAAGATTATTAACTACTGACTCTCAGAGAAGACAACAGCATAGCAAAAATGAAAGGGTGACTAAAGCATAATATTTGGTCTAGTGTCTAACTGTCTATAGTCAAAATCTAGTTATAAATATTATCTGTTATGGTTTATTTATTTATTTATTTATTTATTCATTCATTCTAGTCACTTTACACCCTGGTCATATATCTACCCCTCCTCTCCTCTCATCCCAACTTTCCCTTCCTCTCCTCCTCTCCCTCCCCTATTCCTCAGAAAAGGGGATTCTTCCCTTCCCATACACAGAGCTCATCAAGTGACACCAGAACTGTGTGTGTCCTCTTCTCCTGTTGACTGGTAAGGCAGTCCTGCTAGGGACAAGTGATCAAAGAACTGGCATCAGAGTCCATATCAGAGACAGGCCATGCTCTCCTTACTAGAGAGTCCACATAATGACTGAACTGCCCATGCCTACATATATGGAGGGGGCCACATTGTCCGTGCATTGTCCTTGGTTGGTGCTTCACACTTAGTAAGCTACACGTGTCCTGGTTAGACGGCCCTGTTGGTCTTCTTATGGAGCTCCTGTCACCTCCAGGTCTTTTTCTCCTTGCTCCGATTTCTTTTTTTTGCAAGACTCTTTACATACTCCCTAATGTTTGGATGTGAGTCTCTGCATCTGTTTCAAACTGGTGCTGGGTGGCGACTCTCAGAGGGCAAGTCAGCTAGGCTCAATACTGCAAGCATAGCAGATTATTCTTAATGGTGTCAAGGTTTGTCTCTTTCCCATAGTGTAGGTTTTGGGTTGGGAAAGGCATTGGTTGGACATTCCCTGAATCTGTGCTCTATCAATCTCTATCCCTGTGGCTGGATTGGGGTTCCCTCCCTGTACTAGGAGACTTGTCTAGTTAGAGAATATCCTCTTTAGTCACTATGGTCCCTGTTACTAGGAGTATCTGCTAGAGTCCTACTCATATCTTCCCAGAAGCCTAACCTGAGTTAGGTCCCTATTTTGTCACAGAGAGGACCCTGCCCACACTTTCTCTTTTCTCTGATGGCCTTCTGTCCTACTGCTTTTCTCTCCAGATCTGATCTTTATATTCTATTCTAACTTCTTCCCTCTCTTCAACCACTACTGATGCCTACTTTATTTCCTCTCCTGGGTGAGATTTAAGCATCTTCTCTTGGGTCCTCCTTTTTGCTTGTCTTCTTTGTGTCTGTGGATTGTAGTCTGTTTTTCTGTTACAATATGGCTAAAATCTGATTTGAAGTAAGTAGACAGCATGTGTGTTTTTCTCAGTCTGAACTACCTCATTCAGGATGATCTTTTCTTGTTCCATTCACCTATCTGCACATTTCATGATTTCTTTGTTTTTAATAGCTGAATAGTATTCCATTGGGTAAATGTACTACAATTTCTTTATCTGTTCTTTGGCTGAGAGATATCTAGGTTGTTTACAGATGCTGGACATTAAGAACAAAACTGCCATGAACATAGTTTAGCAAGTGTCCTTGTCTAATAAAACACCACTTGAGTTCATACCCAGAAGTGGTATAGCTGTGTCTTGAGGTAGAGTTATTCCCAGATTTATGAGAAAATGCTATATTGATTCCCAAAGTGACTGTCCAGGTTTGCACTCCCACCAGCAATGGAGGAGTGTTCACCTTTCTCTGCATCCTCACCATTATCTGATGTCCCTTGAGTTTTTGATCTTAGTTATTCAGACGGGTATAAGATGGAATCAGAGTGTTTTTTGTTTATTTTGGTTTTTTTTTTTTGATTTTCATTTTCCTGATAAGTAAGGAAGTTGAGCATTTTTATGTGATTTTTCAGCCATTTGATATTCCTCTGCTGAGAATTCTCTGTTAAGCTCTATGATGTAATTTCTAATTGTGTAATTTTGATTAGTGGTGTTCAATTTTTTAGTTCTTTGTATATTTTGGATATTAGCCCTTTGTCAGGTGTAGGATTGATGAAGATGTTTTCCAAGTCTATAGGCTATCATTTTGATCTGTTGATGAGGTCCTTTGCCCTAGAGAAGCTCTTCAGTTTCAATAGGTCCCATTTATTAATTGTTGATCTTAGAGTCCAAGATGTTGCAAAGAGCAGGAAGTTGTTTCCTGTGCCAAAGAGTTAAAGGATCTTCCACATTTTCCCTTCTAATAGATTTGGTGTGTCTGGTGTAATGTTTATGTCTTTCATCCACTTGGATCTGAGTTTGCACAGGGAGATAAATATGCATCTACTTGCATTTCAATACATGTAGACATGTAGATAGAATAAAGCCATTTGTTGAAGATGCTTCCTTTTTTCCACTGTATGGGTTTGGCTCATTTGTCAATAATCAAGTGTCTGTAGGTGTGGGTTTATTTCTAGGTCTTTGAATCGTTTCCATTGATTAATTTATATCTATGCCATTATCATGTAGTTTTTAGTAAGATTTCTCTGTACTATAGCTTAAACTCAGGCATGGAGATACCTTCAGAAGTCCTTTTATTGTATAGGATTGTTTTAGTTCTTCTGAGCTCTTTCTTTCTCCATATGAAGTTTAGAATTGTTCTTTCAGGGTCTTTAAAGAATCATGATGGTTGTATTTTGTTGGAAATTGCATTAAATCTGTAGATTGCTTTTGGTAAGATGTACATTTTTCACTATGTTAGTTATCCCAATCCATGAGCATGGTACATCTTTCCATCTTCTTATATCTTCTTCAATTTCTTTCTTCAGAAACTTGAAGTTCTTGCCATACAGGTCTTTGACTTGACTTGTTATTATTATACCAAAATACTTTATATTATTTCTGGCTATTTTAAAGGGTGCAATTTCCATAATTTCTTTCTAAGCATGTTTGTTGTTTGTATAAGGAAGGCTAATGATTTTTTAATATTAATCTTGCATCCATCCACTTTGTTGAAGGTGCTTATTCGTTGTAGGAGTTGTCTGGTGGAATTGTGGGTGGCCACTTATATATACACAATCATATCATATGTGAGTAGCTATACTTTGACTTTTGCCTTTCCAATTTTTGTCACATTGATCACCTTTAGTTGTCTTAATGCTCTAGCTAGAACTTCAAGTACTATATTGAAGTGATTTGGAGAGTGTTGACAGCCTTATCTTGCCCTGATGTTAGTAGGATTGCTTTGAGTTTCTCTCCATTTAATTTTATGTTGGATATTGGTTTGATGTATATATCTCCTTTATTTTTTTAGGTATGGGCCTTGTATCCCTGATCTCTCTGAGACATTCATCATAAAGGGGTTTTGCATTTAGTCAAAGTTTTTTTTCTGCATCTAATTATATGGTCTTGTGTTTGTTTTTTCTTTTGGATTGTTTATATGGCAAATTACATTGATGAGTTTTTCCATGTTGAACCGTCTCAGCAATCATGAGATGAATTTCATTATTGATTTTTTTGGACTAAGTTGAGGAGTATTTGTCTTGGGAGGATTTTCTTTTATGGTCCAATCTATTTGGTGTTCAGTAAGTTTCTTGTATGTTTATAGGCATCTCTTTCTTTAAGTTGTGGAAGTTTTCTTCTGTGATTTTGTTGAAGATATTTTGTGAACCTTGGAGCTAGCATTCTTCCCCTTTTTCTACTCCTACTATCCTTAAGTTTGGTCTTTTCATAGTTTCCAAGATTTCGTGGAAAGTTTTTGTCAGGAACTTTTTATTTTTAACATTTTCTTTGACAGATGTATTGATATTTTTAAATCATATCTTCTTCTCCTGACATTCTCTCTTCCAGCTCTTGTATTCTGATTGTAATGCTTGTGTCTGTGTTTCTTGTTGTCTTCTCTATATAGTCAGTCTCAAGGAGTGCCTCGTACTGTGTTTTCTTTATGATGTCTTGAAGAGTTTTATTCAACCCCCCTCCCATTTCATTGTATTTTCCTGTAATTATTTAAGGTGTTTATTGAATTCCTTCGCCTAATTGATTGTATTTTCCTGTATTTCTTTGAGGCATTTATTTTCCTCCATTAAGGCTTCTATTATTTTTATAGCCTCATATTTAAGATCATTTTCTTGTGATTCAGATGTGATACGATACTTCATTTATTTATATTTATACTATATAAGCTATCATGTGCAACACACACACAAACATACACATTCAATGAGTTTTACTTCTGCATACACAGATTTCTTCCAATTGAAAAAAATGTAACTTCCAATAAAGCATTGAATACTTTAGTAATTATTTCATCCAGGAAACCTGACACCTGCATTTTAGGCTCGCTGAATGTATATTAATCATACGTAGATCATTGATTATTGGTTTGAACCTTTTTACTAAGACAATGACCATTTTTACTATCTGCATTTAGGATTACTAGTATTTGTACTAAAAATACTTTTCAATTATGTTCTCAGAATCTGAGTTAATTACTACTTATTTACATTTGTCTATGACAATCTAGTAAGCTCCCTTTGCTTAGGGACATACATATTTAAATACTTATAACTATGCATAATAGTAGGAAACACATCCTGATATCATCCTTATTTCCTGAACCATGTATTTCCTTGATCATGGCTCAAGACTTAAGACATAGCCTTGGCTGTATCTTAACATCTGCTGAAAGTCAATAATACAAAATAATACCACAGTGGCCCTATAGCATAAGTATGTCTACCCAATAATCCCAAATCTCATCTCTTTTTGCCATGTATTACTGAAAAGAAATGTATTTCAAATAGAATGTCAAATTTGACAGTTATTTTCATATAGCCAATATTAGTTATTACTAAGAAAAAGAAAACTAGGAATTATTTTTGCAAATCAGCATGCCTCAATTGAATCTTTATACTCAGGACAATATTCTAGAAAATGTAAAATTCTAAATAATAACAGCTATTAGGCTCACTAATTACCTCATTATTTTTATTACTGTGTGTATAAATGAAATGTACACATGTCTCACATTACATGTGTCAAGAACATGGGATCTACTTTAGATTCCAGAAGACAACTTTAGGTCATGAGGTTTCCACAGCCAGCACTCTTAGCTAGTCAATAAACTAGCTGTCTTTTAAAACTAATGCCCAGGCTGGTTTTGAACATGTAATCCTCTTTCCTCTACGACTTTAGCATATTCTACCAGCATTCACCATCTTGTTCATCAGTAACACATATTATTAATAAAATATGACTGTCAAAGATTTTCTCTACTAATTACTTAAATTCAGGCTGTAGATGATTCATTGTTTGTTTTCTCTTTTTGAGTTTCTGTTTTCTTGGTAAATGGGTTTTACTCATTGCTACTTTATAATATAATTAGAATAAAAGAAATAACATATTTATGCATATATAGAAACTATACTTGAAAAAAAACTGAATTTCATATCTCTGTACTTTAATATATTTTAAGAATGACTTATAAGTTTTATCCCAGCACTAACACATGAGGAGAAAGCATTACATTAATCAGAGAAAATTCTTATGATTCTAAAATATCTTATTCAGTTTAAATACACAGACAATATGAAATCTTCCTTATTAAGTGTGAATTATAATGACTTGTATTTAGCTTAATAAAACTGATGAGAAGAATAGGTTAAAAGTGTGTGTGTGTGTTAAGACATGGAAACGAAAAGAAAAATGCATTTTAGAAGTGTTAATACTTATGGCAGGTGTATCTCCTTGGTAAGGGGACACTCACTATCATGGAATTATCAAAACAAGATATGTAGTACAAAATGGGATCAGAAAGACGAATCTCCTGCCACCTCTGTTTTTGTGAAAGTTTGTTGTTGTTGTTGTTGTTGTTGTTGTTGTTGTTGTTATTTTTGTCTGCTGGTCCTGAACTTCCTCTTGCATGGAAGAGAAAGTAACATAGTGTTGTTACAACTAATGGAGAGAAGAAAAATTGTTGCCATTATTCACAAATAATACAGTTATAGGTTTAAAGACTCTCAAAAATCTTTTAGAATAGGCAACCACGGATATTTAGACACCAATGCTTGCCATAATTAAACTGAGATATTAGCAAAGAAAACTGTAAGTGGGACAGAGATGTCATTTAAGTTAGCCTCACAAACAGAAAATGTGTCACTGAGAATGTGGTAGATACACAGAAGAAAAGAAATCCATATTGTAATAAATTAATATAGATTTAAAAATATTTTATCTTTATTATTGGATGCCTTAGGTTGTTGGGTTATCTGAGTTTTGCAAATTTGTAAAGGTTTCAGTGTAAATATACTAAAAATCCCAATGGGCAAACTAAAGAGTATACCAAAAAATTAATAGTGAAATTATGAAGACCTGAAACAGTCTACAAAATTCTAAGAAATTTTATAAAAGCTGAAGAAATATGCCATATACCAAATATAGCATATTTCAAAATGTACATAACAGTAACAAATATAACATTGATATAAGAATAGAATAAAAAAACACTGAAATCTATACATGTATACCAACAAAAAATGATTAGCAATTAAGAAATAGAAAAGGTTCTAAAGAATATGCATATTAACTTCCCTTGTTACAAATAAAAGGATTTTCTTCCTCTTTTCTTAAAACACTTTCTTTGAATACTGACAGTTGTTTTTCTGTTTCTTTGAAATGTGCTTCTGTATTTCAAAAGTGAAATAAGAGCCTAGCATTCATATTATTCCTAGAATACCATTCTCTTTGGAACTATATCTGAAAAACAGTATTATTTTGATAGGTTCAGAAGTTAAGTGAAGCTTAGACCACATTCACAACTATTTGCTCATATAAAGATATGAGGACAGTAAGTTCTTGGAAAAACCAATTACATAACACAGTTGTCCACTAATTACAAGTTAATTTAGGAAAAGCCATATGTAACAAATAGCACTATCCAGTCCTCTTATTTGAGGACTGGTTATTCATCATGAGAATGTGAACATAATTGTTTATATCTTTCCTGAAATCTCAGAGTATGTATTTGTTGTCTCCAATCTCTTAACTGATCACTCATAACACTCATCATTCTATAGATTCAATACTCATTAAACTAAAAACAACATTCTATCTCTTCTAAATGGTGGATAGGTATAGAAAAGAAATTGTATTTATAATTATATTTCTATAACATAGTGTTTAATTATCATGCCACTTCCATGACTGAAACATAACTCACTTCAAATGTTGTGGTTTCTCTTTTTTATGGTTTTAACATAAATTCTGTGACAATTGAATACATGTACCTAATGAATTTTTATCATATTCACCCACCAGTCCAATTATTTATTCTATTGTGATGCTTCTGACATAAAAGGTAGTGCATGACACTTATTTGCCTTGTTCGTTCATTGTTCCTTCATCTCTATTGTGTGACTTTTCCTGAAAAGAAATAAGCAAGAATCTCTTTATTCCAGATATGACACTGATAAGAGGGCAAAGATGCAGTTGCACTGAAGGCTTGCTTTGTGAATGAATGAATACACTGGACTATTGGGAAGGGGTTACTTAGAGAGGCTTAGGCAACAAAAGACAACTGTATCACCAGAAAAAGATGCAACAGAGTGGATTATGACTCAAAAAGATGCAACCTTTTATCTAAATCCAGGATTTTCAGGGAGGTTGGCTGCTGAAAGAGTTTCCTAACCCACTGGTTGTTAATACTTATATATATAATTTGGTGCAATTATTCTCAAACTTCCTAATGCTTCTTTATATTGTGGTAACCTCCAACCACAAAATTATTTCATTGTCACTTGATAATTGCAATGTTGCTACTGTTATTAATAGTAATGTAATCTCAATATATCTCAAATGCAACGCCAAAGGGGTTGTGACCCATGGGTTGAAATCTACTGACCTTTTGGAAAGGTCTTAGAAGACTGAGAAATTTCCCAAGACTTTTAAATTGATCCATTTTATACGATGAAATGTTTAACTTGGGAGTGATTATCACAATATCTCTATGCCAAAATCATTACTTAATTTTGCAGATATATCCCATTAATCTTTTCTGCATTCCAACATTAGGACAAAAGTTCTTATACCTAGAACAATAGCCCTTCACATATTCATTGAAGTAACATATTCTCTGTCTTCAGAGTGTTTCCTAGGTTATAGATAAGTTGTATAATTTCTCCCATGCAATATATCAGAATATATATTAAAGTATACTTTACGTGAAAGACGATGAGCTCCATGAAACTCATATCAAATAGCTATCTGTCTAGTTACTAGACTTTATTATTTAAAGTAATGCAACTTTTCACTACATTTTTATTAAACATTTTTACATTTATTTATATTATTGCACAGAAATACAAATTACATACAGCACGAAGAACCATGAAACAACCAGGATATAAATACAGACACAAATACACACACACACATACATAAATATATATATATATATTTATATATATATTTATATATAGTATCTTACATTCATAGTATTTTTGCTATTTGTATTTGGTAGCCTTGAAAAAAACATCTTTCCTATCTTGGTGAGTCTAAAATTCCAAATGTAAATCAATATCTATCATATATCATGATTTTCAACTAGTAATGATGCTTTTAAAACAACTTTTCATGACAGTTGGTTTGTCACAGGAAGAAATAATTTTATAAACAATCTTGTTCCATAAATGTGATTGGTTGAAATGATCAAACATGAGCAGATAAATATAATTGTGTAAGGATATTTGTAATAAATATATATAATCTATTAATTGTCCTACAGGTAAATTTCAGGGGTAAACCTATAATTTAATGTCAACATTAATAGATTCCAAGTTGTTAAGAAAATCCTGGAAGTAGATGAAAGGATGCATCTTTCTGGAATATCATCCACTCTGCTGCATGTTTTCTGGTCATATAGTTGTCGTTAATCACCTATGCTTCTCTAAGTCACCCCTTCCCAATAAGCCTCTATCTAATCCTAGTGTATTCACTGGTTCACAAAGCAAGGCTGCAGTGCAATTGTATCTCTGGCCTGTTATCAGTGTCCTATCTAGAATAAAGACATTTGTTTATTTCTTTCCAGGAAAAGTCATACAATAGAGATGAAGGAACACTGAAGGAACAAGATATTTTTATTGTGGTTAACATTTGAGTCAGTGTCATCATACAATCATAACATTTAGAAATGTGCACCATAATGGAATTTTCTGAAAATTAGGTTGGAGCCATATATTTCAACAATATTTTTGTAGGAAAAATGAATTTATATGTATATAAATTAACTTCAGAAGTAATATTACTTTCATTTTACATTGATTAGTTAAGTATGCATAGGTTAATGGTATGTCAGTCTATGTAATATAGATTAGACATATAAGAAAACGTAATTAGTTCCTGTATAGTGACATAAACTATATTTAAGAAGCTGCAAGTCTTATTACAAAATAGGTAAAGAACAGATGAATCCTATATCACTTATCATCTTGGGGAATTTTATTAACACAACAACAGATTTTTAGTGTGAAAGTTCATTAGCAGTTTTGGGAAATTTTTTCCTTGATTAGTTTTGTTAATTTATTCAGATTACAACTCAATTATTATCCCAAAACTTGTATATTCCCGTTCCTTCCTCCATCCCACTCTCACCCTGTTACCCTCCCCTACATTTATGACTGAGGGAGAACTCCTCTCCCTCTATATAGTCATAGGCTATCAAGTCTCATGTTGGTATCCTGCTTATTCTTTCTTTGCGTGCACTCAGGCCTTCCCACCCTGAGGAGATGGTCAAATATGGGGCACCATAGTTCATGGCAGAGTGAGTCCCCACTCCCCACGTAACTGTAGAGAATGTCCTGTCCATTGGCTAGATCAGAGTAGGAGTTCGATGTTTACTACATGCATTGTCCTTGGTTAGTGCAATTGTTTGAGTAGACCCACCTGGGCCCTGATCCACTCATCATGATGTTCTTCTTGTAGGTTTCTAGGACCATCTGAGTCCTTCAATTTCCCCATCTCCTGTATTTGTCTTATCTAGAGTCCCAGTGGGATGTCCTCACATCTATCCCAATCACCTGGTATATGAAGAATTTAATGGGACATGCCATTTGGGCTAATGCCCGATTATTTTTTCTTTATTTTTTCTTTTTTTCCTCTTTATTAATTTGTGCCCAATTGTAAGTGAGTATATACCATGTGAGTCTTTCTTCTTCTGGATTAACTCACTCAGTATGATCATTTGTAGTTCCATCCATCCTTTTGTCTACAAATTTAGGGATTACCTTGTTTTTAATAGCTGAGTAGTATTCCATAGTGTAAATGTAACCGTTTCTTTATCCATTCTTCCACTGAGGGACATTTAAGTGGTTTCCTGGTACTGGCTATTATAAATAAGGCTGCTATGAACATGGTTGAGCATATGTCCTTGTTGTGTGCTGGGGCATTTCCTGGGTATATTCTAAGGAGTGGAGTAGCTGCATCTTGAGGAAGCCCTATTCCCAGTTTTCTGAGAAAGCAACATATAGATTTCCAAAGTGGTTGTACAAGTTTGCATTCCCACTAGCAATAAAGGTGTGTTCCTCGTTCTCCACATCCTCACCAGCAGGTGGTGTCATTTGAATTTTTGATTTTAGCCATTCTGATTGGTGTAAGATGGAATCTCAGAGTCGTTTTGATTTGCATTTCTCTGATTACTAAAGATATTGAGCATTTCTTTAAGTGTTTCTCATCCATTTAGTATTTCTCTTTTGAGAAATCTCTGTTTAGTTCTGAGTCCCATTTCTCAATTGGGTTATTTTGTTTGGTGGAGTTTTATTTCTTGAGTTCTTTATATATTTTGGGTATTAGACCTTTGTCAGATGTAGGGTTGGTGAAGATCTTTTCCCAATCTGTAGGCTGTTGCTTTGTTCTGTTGACAGTGTATCTTGCCTTACAGAAGCTTCTCACCCTCATGAGATTCCATTTATTAATTGTTGACCTAAGGCCTGGGCTGTTGTTGTTCTGTTCAGGAAGTTGTCTCCTGTGACAATGTGTTCCAGGCTCTTCCCCACTTTTTCTTCTAACTGACTTAGTGTCTCTGGTTTTATGTTGAGGTATTTAATCCATTTGGGTGTGAGTTTTGTTCTTGGTGACAAATATGGCTCTAATTACATTTTTCTATATGTAGACATCCAGTTAGACCAGCACCATTTGTTAAAGATGCTATTCTTTTTCCAATGAATAGATTGAGCTTCTTTGTCAAAAATCAAGTGACTTTATGTGGATAGATTCAATTCTGGGTCTTTGATTCTATTCCATTGATCGACCAGTCTATCCTGTGCCAGTACAATGCATTTTTTAATGATTATTGTTCTATAGTACAGCTTGAAATTGGGAATAGAGATTCCTCCTGAGGATCTTTTATTGTATAAGATTGTTTTGGCTATTCTGGGGTTTTTGTTTTTCTTCATGAAGTTGAGAATGATCTTTCAATGCCTTCAAAAATTGTTGTAGGTATTTTGATAGGGATTGCATTGAATCTATAAATTGCTTTTGGTAAGATGGCCATTTTTATTATGTTAATTCTCCCAATCCATGAACAAGGGAGATCCTTACATCTTCTGATATCATCTTCAATCTCTTTCTTCAGAGATTTAAAGTTTTTAAAAAACAAGTCATTCAGTTCCTTGGTGAGAGTTACTTCTAGATATTTTATATTGATTTTGGCTATCGTGAAGTGTGTAGTTTTCATAATTTCCTCCACTGCATGATTATCATTTGTATATAGGAAGGTTACTGACTTTTTAGAGTTAATTTTGTATCCAGCCAGTGTGCTGATGGTGTTTATCAGCAGTAGGTGTTCTCTGGTGGAATTTTGGGGGTCACTTATGTACATCTTCAAATAGAGATAATTTGACTGCCTACTTTCCCATTTGGATCCCCTTGATCTCCTTTTATTGTCTTATTGCTCTGGCTAGAACTTTGAGAACTGTATTAAAGAGATATAGAGAAAGTGGGCAGCCTTGTCTGGTCTCCGGTTTTAGAGGAATTTCTTTGGGTATCTCTCCACTTAATTTGATGTTGGCTATTGGCCTGCTGTATATAGCCTTTATTATGTTTAGGTATGTGCTTTGTATTCCCGATCTCTCCAAAACATTAAACATGAATGGGTGTTGGATTTTGTCAAATGCTTTTTCTGCGTCTACGGAGAGGATCATGTTTTTTTTTTCTTTCAGTTTGTTTATATGGTGTATTATATTGATGGATGTCCATACATTAAACCACCCCTGCATGCCTGGAATGAAGCCTACCTGATCATGGTGAGTGATATCTTTGAAAGTGAAAGTGAACCTGAAAATTCATTAGCAGTTTTGGCAAACTTTTTTGTGTCTTAAACCTTAATTTTTTTTTCATCCCCTAAAATGTCTATTTTAGTTTACAAAAAATATATAATTACAGAATTAGTGGAATTTTGTTTTCTTGTAGCAAAACAAGCAGTAAGAGATTAACTTAAAATTAAGTAAACTCAGTGTATTGCGGTATGGTGAAAAATCAGGAATTTTTCACAAATATTTACTTAGCATATTCATAAAGTAATTACATAGTGAATAAAAAATTTAATAGGAAGGAAATATAGAAAAAAGAATAGAAATGAAAAAGAAAGAGAGGAAATAATGAAGGAAAGAAGGAAGTAACAACCAAGAGAATACACAAAATATTAGGTGGAAGACAAATTAAAGCATAATAAAAAAGGAAGAAGATATGGTACAAGGTGATACAAATGCAAAAAATTACTAGGAGTAGGTGAAATTTATGGCTTAAAATGAATAGACATGAAAATATAGAATTCTTAATATGCAATTTATAAATTTAAAAATCTCTTTCAACCCAGAGCTGTATTAACCTTCATTCTTTCTGAAGTAAATTAATTATAAAGTTGTGTATGTGCAGATCTTTCAAGTGAGACCATAAAATCAAGGTCCTGTCTGTTTTGTATGGTTATTAAGCATCCCTTGGCACCCTTTAACAGAGACAGAGATAGTCCTGGCATGACTTTGATCAAATATATTTTTTCTTTTCATTCTGAAGGTTGTACCAGGCTCCCAAGGCAGACCATCTAACCTTGTAGCTGCCATTGTCACTTTTTCACAAGTTAATAATCCTTTAAAATTCAAAGTATTAATCATGATCAGAAGCAGGTATACATTATGCCAGATTTTAAGTCAATGTTTAAAATCAATGCAAATATATGTATGTAAATATGTGTGTATATATGTGATGAATATATATATGTATATATTATAGTTATATGTGTATATATAGAATATCTAATTCAATGTATGATAATATAGGATATTTCTACATAAAGATGAACACATAGACACATGCTTACATGTACACACCCATACAAATACACACACACACACACACAAAGAAAGCTATATAATGTATTAACTACCTATTCATCCACATGTAAGTTAGATTTTCATTAAATTCAGCTTGTTAGTAGGCTAACTCTATATTTAAGACCGTTACCCAGACTGGATTACATCTAAATTTGAGGTCAACATGTGCTCTAACAGGAATAAACTCTAAACATCGAACAAGATAAAATTCTACCCTTCAATCTAATACTTTTTCTATTAAATGGCCTACTATCAAAAACTCTATGAGTGTGGCACTTGCAGAATTTAATTTTGCTAAATCGAGAAAACCTAGATACATTTTCCTTGACAGAGAAAGAACTGCATATAAAAACATATGTTAATGACCCTTGAAGGACTATATCAAGCTATCTATGATTTAAGAAAAATTAAATCAACCATATGCTCAGCAATTCATTGAATCATCCTCCAAATCATATTAAATTCTTACTTATTTAGTAGTCATGGTACTGTGATTGATTACAAATAGAATCCATTTAATGGAGAAAATATACTTCTTAAAAGGATACTAGAAATCAATAGTCATTGCTTTCGCTAAAGAGTAGCCATTTGCAAATACCTAATTAAGAAGAGAGAAAATTTTCTCAGTTACTTTAATTATTGTTACTCTACAATGCTTATTATATTTTTTAATTACAACTTTTGTTAGTATGGTTTAGAAGTATAAGTGGCCTGAAATATATTCAGGCTGCATTTTCTTTTAAACACACATGATAGATTATGAGCCCAGTAAAGTTTGCCTTTTGCTATTGTATATGTAATAATTCATTAGTCTTTATTGCCTTACAATTCCACACTTTAATAAGAACTGTACAAAGGTATTTCAAAGACGTTTACAAATGACTAGTGTACTCCACTTATATTTACAGGGATCTTTTCAAATGGTAATGTCACACAGACTCAAAATTTATTTCTCTGTACTCTCTTTAATCTATATTACAGATTAAAGTTATTTCATATTAAAGAAACCATATAATAAATGGCATTTGGTTAGGTAAACCAAATCACTGGCCCAAATTTTTATGATAATTCAAAATATTATTTAAGTATAATCTCAGTTTGTGAATGGAAAGAAAAGAAGGGAATCAAATTTACTATTGCCTTTCTGATACCTAGTTCTTTTAGATAGAAAAATAAGATATAGGCCTGGATTTGTTATTCAAAACCATTTTCTTCCCAGACCTTACCTATGCTTTATTAATTGATCTGTTTTACACCACACAATAGTGTACTCTATCATCAATTGCATAGTGCAAGACAATGAATGTGAAATTTTGATTTGTGTTATGTAAACATGTTTGTGGGATATGGGAGGGGGCTGCTCTATTATGCCCACTGCTGATATTTGCCTCCTGATTGGGCACGTGATCTTTGTCAGCTATGAACCATATCTTGTGGTGGCATGGCTTTGACAGTGGGCATAAAAGCTAGACAGAAGAAGAAACTTGGGGCTCAAGGAAAGGAGAAAGCTGCTGGTGCTTCACCCCTGCTACGCCTAGTTGCTGTTGATGCGATTTGACAAGAAACAGAAGATATACAGAAACAAGGATTGGACTTGCCCCAACGGACCTGAATACTCTGAACAGCAGAAAGTAGCTAAGAAAAACTATGCCCTTTCTCCCCACTAGCCATCTTTCTCCCCTCCCATCTCTTGGGGTATAGAAGGGATTAGGGTAGAGTAGGAGAAAAGAGATTTAAGGAATCAAAAATAAAAATAGTTTTTAAAAATTATATCTACAAACAAAGAAGCAACTATTTATGTCAACGAACTAGACATTCTCCTTAAAAATAAAATTATACTGGGAATGTAGGATACATGGTAGATCTTTCAACAGGAAACAGACATCAAGGCAGAACAGACAAAAAAAAAAAAAATCCCCAACTCTAAGGAGTTGACCTTTAAAGAAAGAGAATGATACCATCTTTGCAAGGTTATCATCATGATTTAAAAGTGTAATAGCATAAGCAGGTCTCACTTCTCATCTAGCATATGATGAATGTGCACAAAAGAGCAGCCGTTATGGAGGAGACTGACTGACATAGTGAGGCTTATGAGTAGAACTAATGAGTAACAGTCAAAACAGCTGTTTCTTCTACCTGGAATGTCTCCCTCAGCTGTCAACATAGCTTAGGTCAGCCGCCTGCATGTCAGGTATTTTCTGAACAGTGGTATTCAGTAATGCTTGATAAGATTTAAAATTTTAATTTAAATTTACAATTCTCCTTATACTCACTCTACATCCACATCACTTTCTCTATCATTTATTCTACTCATCAATACTCAATATACTAGATATAGTATGCCTTTATATGCTTCCATTTTTCAAGTCTATTCACTAGGATACAAGTTCTATAAGACAAAGCATTTGGTAGAATCATGAAGGATTTCCCCTGTTAGATCTGCTACTCTTTAAAAATACACTTTCCAATTCCAGTAGCCTTTGACAATTTCTCTTCATAGTTATACATATTTTTGCATAGCCTGTTTGATGCACTGCATTATATGAATACACATGAAAGATTATTATACCTCACTGGAGAATTTGCTATTGTATTTATTTTTATTTTTAATTAAATAATTTATCCACTCACTTGTATCTTCCTGTTCCCTGCTCCATCCCTCTTTCACACCTTTCCCTTACCCTAGACTACAGCCTATCAGATGTCATCCAGATAGCCTGCTTACAGTTCCTCTGAGTGCTGTTGGCTTCCCCACCAAGGGGAAGTGGACAAACAGGGGGGCACCAGAGTATATATCTGAGTCAGTTTTAGTTCTCCACACAATTGTGGCGAATGTGCTGTTCATTGCCTAGATCTGAATAGGTGGTGAATTTGTGATTTTATTGTTAGTCACAATATTCCTTTTTCAGAAGTCAGCTTTGTCTGAACCTAAACTAGAAAAATGTTCTTTCCTTGCACTAATACAAATATGTATTATGCTCTCTGTATTTTTTGTTTATTCAGGGTTTGTTTGGTGGAGCCCTTGGAATACTTGGAAGTAGTGCTTTTTATAGGATATCATCTCTAAACTTGTTCATGAGTATTCCATATCTTATTACTACAAGAAAATTAAAGAGAAGGAGCAAGATTATATGAAAGAGTCAAAAAAGAAGAAAAATGAGTAGAGATGAAAAACAAGAAGATGAGAAGAAATAATAACAATAAGGAGATGAAGGAGGAAAGAAATGGAAAAGAAGAAGGGAGAAAATGAGAAGCAGGATAAGGGAAATACATATATTATTTAAATATATATATATATATATATATATAATATGACATGGAAAAGATCACCTATGAAACACAAGGAAAATTACATTGCCAGGAGAATGTCAACACTATTGGCAAAAATCTGACAGCACTATGGTCTTGGACTCACCATCCTATAGATTGCTGAAAAAATAAGTATCTATTATTTAAGGCACTCAATGTATTGTACTCATCTGACAACATCATTATGTTACATATGTCTCTATCTTTTTAATAAATAAGGTTTTCAATGTCATTCAGTGCCATTTTTAATCAAATATGACATTATTTTCTTTGAAATACATAGACCCCAAAACATAGTGTTAATTTCTATCATGTTGGAGAATAATTTTTTTTAATTGCAATTGTTCTGTTTGTTGTTTTAGTAAGTTATGCTGCCTTTGATCTTTAATTCACATCTTAGTACTTTTCAATCCTGTGACCACATATAAGAAAGAAACTGTTTAAAGGAAGAATTCCGTAATTTGGATGTTGTTTCTGAGAACTCATCCTTCACTTCTTGGCCTTGTGAGTTTAAACTAAATAACACAAAGATAGGAACATGTAGAAAAGGAGGTTATTCACATCATGGTAGAAAGATAGTGCCAAGAAACAAAAATGTTAAATACTTCAAAGTTGTTTTACTATAGACTTAGCTCCTGTTTCTTGTTAGGCACTTCTGCTTCATAAAGGTTCTACAGACCACAAAACAGCATTTTATGTTAATGGTCATGTTTCTTCCTATTAGTCGGTGGTGATGGCTCACATTCAAAGAGTAAAATTCTTCCCTTGGTCCCTGAAGTTTCAGCTACCTTATAGTGCAAAACACACTTACCCCATCTCCAAAAGAATGTTGTCATAGTTCTAGAACTGTTCAAAATTCTCAAAGTTTATTTTGAAATCTAAAACAATCTCTTAACTGTGCTCTTAAAAGGTTACAGACTTTCATAACATATTTGAACACATTAAATATTGCCTTTCTAAAATGGAACAGCAAGAGAATTTCAAGATGAAACTCAGTGGGATTAATATTAAATCTTGTAGTTCCATTCCCAACATTCACACAATACAGTAGTTAGACATGAACTTCATGGTCTTGGACAGTAGCAACGCTGTACTCTTTGAAACCAACTCTCTTAAGCTACTTCCCTGTGTTGCCTACAGCTGTTCTCAGCAGATGTTTCACATTTCTGGCATGTCTAATATCCCAGAGTTTCTGCCTCACTTTAGCTTCACCATCACTGGATCATATAATGTCTTCTGCGAAATCTCCTGCAAAAAATTGGCTGTGTCACTCTTTGACCTTCTATGCTTTCCTCTAAAATCTGAATAACAGTATCATGACCTACTATTTCTGCATGCCACATTTTTTCAAAAAACAATGTTCCCTGGAAGATGCCAAGGACTTCTGTAAATTCAATCAATAATTAGACTCATTTCATAAGTAGCTGAGGCAGTTTTGGAATGCCTGGCTGACTTAGGCAAATGAAGTAGATCCTGAGGGAACAACTTTACTATGTGATCCCTTTTTTGTGGGATACCATGAAGTAGCTTTCTCCTCTCAAGGAAATTAGTTCATTCTTTGTTCCCTTGATCCTGTGTCATTAAAATCTGGATATCACCTGAGATGCTTTCAAGATATACTTTGTATTGTACTGATAAAAAGTGCCTTTCTTTTTATGGTATCTATACCTTCAGAAACCATTCTTTTCAATAACACTACACAAGTTTTTCTAAACAAACTGTGTATTTTGTGTTCTCATTATCAAATTTTGCTACTAATTGTCACCGTAAGCAAAAATGAAAGTAGACAGCAATATCCATACCACAAACTGATTGCTATTTTACCTTGAAATTTTCTCTGCCCACACAGTTACTCCATCATCCATCATCTTTGAACAGACATTCATTATGAGATTCAGGATATAAACAAAAAACAACTAGTTTCAAAACATTATAACACGAAATGTTCTCTAGCAAAATTTTTAGTAGACACCTTACTCTTCTCTGCATCAGATATCTCACAATGCAGCAGCCCTGTCCTTCTAAATTATACTGGAATTCCATATTCTACATTCATATTCTATCAGTAAACTCTTACTAGGTCATTTATTTACTGGGCTGCAAATTAGAAAGGGAAAATAGAAAGGAAATTTAAGCAGTGTCCAAAATTATATTATTTAAACCTTCCCAGAAACTAGGAATGAAATGTGCTGAAGTGGTAGTTCGATCTAATTAAGACAATCATATTTTACTTTTTAAAAAAGTGCAAGTTAGATGTTTCTCCTTCACCCCTGAGTGAAATGAAGCTTTGGTTTTTGCTTTCCTCAGTAAGTGTTAGCGATAAGACAAATTTGTAACCCCCAAGTTCCCGAGTTGTAAAAACATTTCATAATGTGTAACATTTTAATCTGGCAAGAAGTGCGCAATCTCAAATGTTAACACTGAGGAACACAGACTTTCTTTAAGCTTGCATGCTCAGGGAAGTTTAAATGTCTTGTTTCTGCCACCGACAGTTTATCTTACTTCATCCTATAAGGGACATTTCTCACTCACACCACACCCCCATCTTTTCAATCAAATATGTGTTTTATTAAAAAAGCATTGAGCCAGGCAGCGGTGGCACACACCTTTAATCCCAGCACTCGGCAAGTAAAGCAGATGGATTGCTGTGAGTTCAAGGCCAGCCTGGTCTACAAAACGAGTCCAGGGCAGCCAATGTTACACAGAGAAACCCTGTCTCGAAAATCCAAAAATAAATAAATAATAAAAATTTAAAAAGCATTGATATTTTAAGGTAGGACTGAATCATTTGATGAAGATTGAAGTACACCCATGTACAAATGATTTTTTAAAATGCATTCTTCTATTCTTCACCTAGGTTTTTAATACAGTTGTGTGGGAAGCATATGTTCTTAGTGGCCTACCTCTTCTAATTTCTGAGGACAAAGTAACTTCTATATGCACAAATTATACAATGTGTGGGAAAATAAAGACACTGTCAGATGCAGAATGACAGGAACTATCAGAGCCTAGTTCCTTTTCTTTAGTTTCCTTATCAAGTTATTTTTGAATATGATTGATAGATATTATGTTAAGACTCGAGGGGAAGCTGCAGTTAGAAAATTAGATGTATATACTATCTTCTTCAATACCAAAAACAGATAAAGAGAAGCAAATTGAAATTTCAAGATTAGACAGACTGTACCAAAGACAGGACACTAGTGTCCTTGAAGGCATGTCTTTTTAAATGTTTGTGAATTTTCCCTAGTCCTTGGTAGAAATCAATTATAAAATTTACAATATCATGTTATAGGATTTACAGTTTTCAAAGTCATTTGGATTTTAATCATAACATTTTAATTCTGTTCATTTGAGACATCATTACAACTGCTCATTGTAGAAACAACTGTATTTTCATTCTCACTGCCATTTTGTGCAAATTTTAAACACAAAAATTAAACATGTTTAATAACATAAACATGTTATTTAGAAATATTTACCTTAATCTTTATAAAGTCTTTATTATACAAAAGTCATATATGTATTCAATGAACAATATTAATTTTAACTTATTGGTAATCTGGAATAAAAATATTATTCTTTCTAATACATTTTATTTCAGTATATAGCACTGATACCTGACAGAGGAAGTTGTTTCTGACAGAGGCTGTGATAAATATTTTTCTCTTTTCTTTAGAGTTTTTAAGATTAAGGGGAAAAATGGCTTTCTGTAGTTATTTGTTTGTAATTAGAATGAAATATATTTTGGATTCTTATACTGTATATTAAACTGCATAACATAATTTCTACATCTGGTATAAGTAAAGGCTTAAATATAACTATATTCTAGGCAAAACAATGATTAATAGTGCCAGGATTCCATATCATTGCCAAAAGATAAAACTATTATAATTTTAAAACTCAGTCCTTTATCTACTTATTTTCGCCCACTACAAATGTTAATGCCTAAAATAATCCTATAAACTTTCATCAGTCAGATAAATATTCTAAAGTATGCTGGTTAAGGAGTTTACTAGCAAGAGGTGCTAAAAAGTATCATAAAGATGAGGAGCTGGTTTTTATTTTAGATTTTTCCTATTTCATTTTATGTGTATGAATACTTTGTTTTCATGTATGTCTGTGCATTATGAATATATAGTGTCCATGGAGGGCAGACCCCTGGTTCTCTAGTTACAGACACTTGTTATTAGATATGTGAGTCTTGTACCTGAGAACTGATCCTGAATAAACACTAAGAACACTAAGCCATCCTCTATCTCTGGATATATATATGTTCCCACAACATAATTGGTATTTCAATAATTATGATTATAATTTATATATAGTTCATGATGTGGAAGGGAACAAAGATATTGCTTCTAGACTAGTGTGTAAAGTCTGTGCTTGGCATACTACCTTCTCAGAATGTACTGTGATTTGGAGTAAGACTAAGTAGTTATCCATTAATTTTAAAAGAATATTTGTTGGCTTTTTTATAGAGGAATTCTTTCTTTTTATTATAATTTATTTCAGTTACATACCAATTGCTATGCCCTCAGTTGTAACTTCCTGTTTCCCCCCCTCCCTATTTCACCCTATTTCCCTTTACTAGACCTCTGACAGGAGGGGTCCACCACACCCACCATATGACCACAGGCTATCAGGTCTCATCTGGATAATTTGCTTCCCCATCCTCTGTGTGCCTCCAGTCCTCCACACCAAGGGGGAGATGATCAAATTGGGGACACAAGAATTCATGTCAGAGACAGAACTGAAAAAATTAAACTCCATTAAAAATATTTGTAAGAATAAAGTATTCAGGAAAGGACAATAATGATTGGATCAATGAATCTTATATTCTAGAATCTTAAATTAAAATAAGAAATTGTTTTTAGCAATTACAATGATTGTAAACCACCTGTAATGTGATGTAATAAAATATGTAGTAGTTTTCTTATGATCCTATGAACTATATTGTAATCAATGTTTCCTGGCAAGTAATATAATCTATCATTACACTAAAGTGATATTAATAAGGGCATTATCAAAATGATTTAGGAGTTTATTATTAGGTGTTCTTGGTTAACACTGGGTTGAAAGGACAAGAGTCTGCCTTGGAACTGTCTCACATTAGTTTGGGCAAAGAAATCTAAGATGTTGGAGTTCTGGTTGAAGATCTTATGAGAAATTAAACATGATTATTCTACTGGGTAGAGCAAATTGACCATAAAGATGTCTTAATTTCCCTATCACAAATAGATCACAAGAGACAGACATTCAGATAGGGATCGTTTTCTATTTGTATAAGTAACTGTAAATAACTGAGAGTTCTCAAACTCATCCAATGCAAAACATTTAACCTCTCAATTTCCATGAACAGGATTATATACAGAGAGACACAGCCAATACCATACATATGAATAAATATTTGCTTATTATATTTTTGTTTGTGTCTCAAAGGATATACAGACTCTTTCTGAAAACTGTCACTAAATAAGTGAGGAACTCATATTTTGAAGGCCTGTTGAAATTACATATGAATTGAAGTGAGGGGCATAAAATTCCACAAGAATTTCTAAATTAGAGAGGGGAATTTGAATGTTGAATTCTCAGTTCAGATCACAATGGATAGAGGGCTGCCATGGAACCAAACTGCTGTTGTTATCTTTATAAACGGTCATGTTGCCAAATTTCCTTCTAAATACTTAGGTTTAGAGTGAAATTTTGGGATTGCTCTCAGATTTTTCCAGAGAATCTTCTTTTTGCAGTGGGCAGCAGTCAATATAGAGCTGTAAAACCTGAAATGTGCTGAAATTTAGAAGCTAAATACTCAGCAATAAATAGGACATATTGATCAAGTACCCTACCCCAACAAACAGAAAGGCTGAGGAAAGATCACAGGAGAGTAAATAGAAAAAGCATAATGGAAAATACACAGAGAATAATCCTAGAAATTACTGTTCTGTACATGCCAGTGCTATCACACTCATGAATTCATACCAGTTGTGTCACGATAATAAACACAGGAATCAAGCCAGCCTAAATTCCTTTATTGATGTAGGCAATAAACTCTGGGGCCTACCACTCACTGGAGCTATTGGCAGTTAATAACTGCTGGGAAAGGGAGAGCTGTTCTTTAGAGGCTGAGACTACTGGTAGGTTTCCACTGAAGCAATAAATAGCTTCATACAGACACACACACACACACACACACACACACACACACACACACAAGCAGCATTAATTAGAATTAATAAATTTTCAAAAATATGAGAAGGTGGTAGGGGGTGGAATACTTGGAGAGCTGAAGGAGGCTTGGGATAGAATGATGTATATGATTATCATATTCCATTGTATACATGTTTAAAATTCTCAAAGAACAAAAGCAACAACGAAATTCAACCTCTTGCCAGCTGTGATCTGCTGCCCCTGTGAACAGGGTTTTCACACTAAAGAATAAATGCCCTTCATGTCAGCAGTAGAACAAGTCCCTGTGGCTAGCAGATTTTGGGTTGTTTTAGATGATGGAATTTTGTTATAAACTTGAAGGAGTCTGTTGTCTTCTATCTCACTCTACTGCATTATGAAAAGCAGAAAGTCTAGAAACATGACCTATAGGTTAAGAGTGTGTATTCCCCTGCAAAGTACCCAAGTTTAACTCCGAACACCTTCTTAAGCAGGTACCCAAACCTCCTAAATGAACATACTTTAAAATAATAAAAACAAATATTTTTAAATAAAATAATCTTTTACAAAAAAATAGATACCAGAAGACATAACTAGTCAGGATAACTCAAAAGGTAGACAATATCAAATTACATGTGTAGGAAATTCTCCAACTTAAGCTTCAGGATGACCTAAATCTTATCATAATGTAACCATGTTTTATTGATACTACTGCCACTATAGAAATGCAGGGGTTTTCTGGACGGCTGTGGCTAGTCCCTGAAGATGTTCGTGAACACCATGATCTGAGTCTTAATTTGGCCAAGCCATGAACATTAATAGGATGGCTTCTGGGCTTTTTTCTCCAAAAAGATGTGCTTCAGCTATTGAAAGGTTTGGGAGAACCGCAAAGAAGGTAGTTTGACACAATTCACTTTCACCTCACTAAAACTCTAGTTCTTCTCTATTTAGATGCTCTCCTTAGTTAACATTTGCATAATATGGGTTATTTACATTTCACTCTTTACACTTGACTGTTTCAAAACTAAATTACCAAACATTTAGATGACTGGTGGGAAAAGTATTCTAAAGAGAGAACCTTGTGCTCCTCCACATAGTTATAAGATTTTTGAAACAATGATCCCCAAAGAATTAAAATTCACTTAGGATTGTTGTGTTCAGAGGTCATGAAATCTATAGCATGACCAAAAGATGTATCACTTCATTGGAAGAAATTTTATACAATTCTGACAATATGTATATATTCTGACAACACATGTGTGTTGTGTGTGTGCATGTGTGTGTGTGTGCTTGTGTGAATATTCTCAGGCTTTCATTTTTGTAAATACTTTATCTTCCCTCAAAAATTAATAAAATAAATAAATAAATAAGGAAATAAGGGCAGAGAAAAAATAAAACTTTTCTCCCACCCTAGCTTTGTCAAAGAACAAAAATGTGGATTTCTTGTTGTTGTTGTTTACTTAGTTTTCTAGCTTCTTTCAAGATGAAGATTCTAACTCTAGATATCATTGGTAACAGTATTACTGAAAATTATGTAAATAGGATCTACAGGAAGGAAAGGCAATGTTGCCTTTAGCTCAAGTAACATTTTTGTAACTACAGATGCTGGGGAAATTATATTTTGTCACTTTTGCTCATTTTCATAGCCACAGAATTATCAATAAGTTTAACTACATTATGATATACCTTTTATAAACCCTAAATATTTAATATCTTCAGATCTCATTTTGTTTTTAATAAAGTGACTGGTACCATTCATAATTAATGTAAAAGTGTTAATCATTTACATCATGTCATTAGGCATATGTCTGGATTCTGGTGATATGATTATATACTCTATAGAAAAAGGTCAATGAACAACAATAAAATGAAAACCAAATTTTAAAAAATTAAAGGTACATAAACAGATGATATGAGAGACAAAAGGTGATCAAACAACCAGAATTTGTATCTCTGCCCAAGGACACATAAGCAGATTTTGTTTTTTCTGTCTCCAATTTCCCGATCTCATTTTTTGTGAATATATTTTAGAAAAGGTTCACAGTTCCTTTTACATGTATATACTTTTTAAAAATCCTGTTGAAAGTTGGACATTTTACCTTCCAAGACAGTCTTCTTTTATAATGACCTGGGAGCCATCATTTAAAATAAATATCAAAACAGAGTAGCCTCAAGGAATTTGGAGGCTAATGGTAACCTAAATAACATAGAGGGCCTTAGACCCTTGCTCCAAGTTATAAAACTAAAAACTGTCTTTTCAAAAACGTATTTATGTATTGAGTTTACATCCTGATTGCAGCACCTCCTCCTAGACTTATGAATGCCTCATGCATGCCTCCTACCACTTTCCCCCTTCTTTCTCCTCATGACCCATGGGAGGTCAACCATGGGTACCAATCTGCCCTGGTACATTAAGTCATTGCAGAACTAGGTGCATCCTTTACCACTGAGGCCAGATAAAGCAACCTGGCTAAGGGAATGGGATAAAAAAAAGGAGAGTCAGAGAGGGCCCTCTTCCCCAGTTTTTTTTTTGGAATTCACATGAAAACCAAGCTGCACATCTGATACACATGTGCAGAGGGCCTGGGCTAGCCTAATTATCACAGAGCACCTTAGTTCCTTGAACTAGATTATAAAACTACAGACTGTGTTAAAGAAAAACATTAAATTTGCTGCTGGCAAAGACAATTACTAAACAATGATGGCCGGGAATCCCTCTTTTTTTTTTTTAATTATTTTTTTATTAATTTATTCTTGTTACATCTCAATGGTTATCCCATCCCTTGTATCTTCCCATTCTTCTCTCCCTCCCATTTTCCCCTTATTCCCCTCCCCTATGACTGTTCCTGAAAGTAGAAGGATCCAGAGGGTCCTAGAAACCTACAAGTAGAACATTATGATAGGCAGATTTGGGTCAAGGGGTCCCACTCAAACCAAGGCACCTGCCAAGGACAATACAGGCGGTAAACTTTAAACCCCTACCCAGATCTAGCCAATGGTCAGAACACTCTCCACACTTGAGTGGAGAGTGGGATATGACATTCTCACGTACTCTGGTGCCTCATATTTGACCATGTCCCATGGAGGGGGAGACCTGGTGGCACTCAGGAATCCCTCTTTTATCCAGTACTACAGACTCTATAAACTTTCATTTTAGTAAGAAAAAATTCTGGTGTCTCTCTCCTATTTCTCTTTTTTTATACTTGAGATTTATTTTAATTATCACATTTCTCTCTTCTTTTTCCTTCCTTCAAAACTTCCCATGCACTCCTCCAATTGCTTTAATCTTCTCTAGGGAGGGCCACCTATCATGACCTCAGCTTTACTTAGGTGTCTGTCATTCTTTGTGTAGGGTTAGAGAGAACAAGGGAAGATTTCAATAAATATACCAAGCTGCACTGAGAAAAGCCCATGAAGCATCCATTCACTCCTGTTCCAATCTGAATCTTCTTGGCCATGTCAAGTTTGTCTGGAACAAATGTTTGTTTTTGTTGAGAGCAAATTGATTTGGATGAGTTGCTCAAAACATTCTTCCTTGAGTGGTGAAATTTCAATAGGTATAGCTATAATATGAAGAGCTAATCAATTACAAATTATCAGAAAGCAAGTACACCCTACAGATTTTACTTGGTGCATTTTAGGAACAGCATAAATTTAAGACAAAAAAAGGCTTAGAATATTCTGCATAAAATTAGACATTCATTTAATAGTACACATATTTTGAAGTATCTACTTGGCCATATAATAAGCTACATTATACTCGAAAGAAAAGAAAGGAACGAAGAAAGAAAGACAGACAGACAGAAGGAAGGAAATATTTCACTAAGAGTCCTCTGATCTGCTTATAAAAGATCATTCAGGGTACTCAGTGAAGCCTGAAGGAAGACAAAAATGTTGGCACACAGCCTGTTCATGCAGTAAGAATCACGTTATGGAGTGCCGCAGAAGAATTTAAGTTTATAACATATGCTCACGGGGCCTGATTTTCCATTGGCCAGATATTGTTAAAATCATTCCCTTTGTAATTATGTAAAAGCTTCTATCATTCCTTCTAAGATCGAAAGAACAAATTGACATAGCATCCCATCAGAGTTCACAGAGAAGGAACCAATGAGTTTTATAAACTTAAAGAGCTGTGAAGAACAATCACCGGCATAAACAGAGGTAACTGTAGTTACACACACTGGACAGATCTGGAAAGATCTGTACCCAGCAAATATGACAGCTACCACATGTGGCTTTATAGGTTGAACCCAATCCCCTCATCTCTTCCCCACCTATATCCACTATCCCCTTCTTCCTAACAATATGCAAATAGGCACATTTATATTTAGCTAGTTGGGGTGTCTGTCCAGATAAGGTGGGGATACAATGACTTTCCACACTCTCTGTCTACAAGACAAAGTAAATTCCCTTATGGCTGAAACTGACAGTTTTTCCCAGCAAGCTAGGAGAAGCTCCTGAAGATGATGGCAATTTTATTCAGAGAAAATCCCAGTATGACATGAGCAAATATGAAAAGGTTTGCTTTTTAAAAAAGTATAAAAAATTGAGAAAAACAAAAGTAATATTTAACCTTAGCATTTTTCCCTCTGTAAAGCTGATTCATGGGGGCTCTGAAGCCTTGAGACAGCAAGTTTCTGAGATGAGGTTTTGATGATCACAAAAGCTGCTTAAAACAGGATTGACCCAAGAGCACTGTTTGATATTCAAATAGGAGTTACAATGGGAATATCTATGTCTGCAATACATGAGAGATTATGGATTTCTTGTCTCAAGAGATATCACTATCTGGAAAAGCAATAGGATATAGAAGCATGCAGTAATGTATGTTCTGCATCAAATTATGACAGTGGGCTGTAGCCATTCCTTAAATTTATCAAGGCATTATACAAGGTAGTGTGTGTGTGTATAAAAGAAAACTCTAACTTCCCTTTTAAAATGAAAATTTTTAGGAGGATAATATTACATATTGCACAAAGAAACAAAATTTTCATTAACAAAAAAAAATACATCTTATTTAATGCCTACCATTGCATAAAATGGTTTTTACAAATGAAATGCACATGCAATTTTGAACAATTTGCCTGGTAAATTTTTTATGTCACTATTATGCCCATTTCTGCATTATTACAAATGAAATATAGACATACTTGGGCAGTAATAGCTTCTTAAACAAGACATCTTAATTATCTTGAAGATGTAATCTTTATCAAAGAAAGATACCATTCTTTGTTTTTTGCATTTCATATTTTATCTTCAGCTTTTTAAAAACATTTTTATTCAACATTCTTGTGTGTGTGTGTGTGTGTGTGTGTGTGTGTGTGTGTGTGTGTGTGTGTACAATATGATTTCCAAATCGAGCTCAGAAGACAATTTTCAGGTCTTGATTGTGTCTTCTTCTTTGTATTCTGGAAATTGAACTCAAATAGTCTGGCTTGGTTTGAGCAATCTCAAGAACCCTGTATCTCCAGTTATTTCTTACATTTGTTGAGAGAGAGAGAGAGAGAGAGAGAGAGAGAGAGAGAGAGAGAGAGAG
>OU015747.1:69924207-69965297 GCA_907169655.1 Acomys percivali
GATGGGGGTTTATTGCACCTGTAATAAAGATTTAAATGCTCAACTTCAAGATTATGATGAGTTAAAAAGTTGCAAATTACCAGAGTCAAATCATCTTGGGCTATATTTAGATCTCTTTAGAGGAATCCATTCTTCACATCTGAATCCAAACTCATATATTCATCAAGATCAAAACTTTAGAATGTATTCTGAACAGGCCACTAGGTTTCACAAATCCAAAAGCTCAAAATGTGATACAGTATCATCAAAACCTTATAAAATATTTCTCATTCTATTATAGAAGGCCTATATGTATTCCCACCAATATATCTGGTAAACTCTTTGACTTGTAAATTGCTTTGCTCTGTAATTAATGAGATATAAGCACTCCGATGCTGAGACATGACATTTGTGGAAATAAGAACTTGGGTTTACAGAATTTACTCACTCATATCTTGCTCCATCCTAAAATCCTTTTATTCACTTTGAGATGAAAACTGTGCTTTTGTTTGGACATCTTTAAATTTGTACCTTTTGTCTTTTTGTAAGACAAAGCACTTCATTTTGGAAAGATCATATTTATTTTTCACAGTAGAAAGGTTTTTTCCCTTTTGGTATATAATATATAGTAGCTTTTTATGAAGCATTGATTCTCAAATCTTTGGCAAACCTTAATCTCTAAAAGTGTTTATATTATAATTCATAACAGTAGCAAAACTACAGTTAAAAAGTAGTAATGAAAAAATTTTATGGGTTAGGGTCACTGTAACATAAAAAACTATATTAAAGGGTCACAGCATTTGAAAGATTGATAACCACTCTTTCCTGTGGTTGGGATACAAATATTCATAAGATAATACATAAATTCTTTTTAAATGTTCAGATTCATTAGAATGCAGTTTATAAGTAATTTCTCATATGATCTTGATTGATAGTTATTTTCATTTTACCCTCCACTCGAGTTCTAAGGGAAGATATAATGTACGAGACATTTCATGTCTTTTGATGCATACAAGCATTATTTCAGTATTACTTAGACCAGCTGAGCTGTTTGGCCACTGTGGTAAGTCAGCATGCGCCTGTGCTGTACTGAAGCCTCCTACATAACTTCTTGTCTTGGAACACATCATAGGGATCACAAGCTCTGAAATATTAGTCTTCTGTTAATATCACCTCATAGAAGACTTCAGCAACTGTGACAGTTGATGGGAATAATTAACCTCGCATTGAACCGGTAATTAAATGAGTCAGCCTGTTTGGGGAGTTATGTACTGCAAGTGTGCCTACCCTTGCTCAATGATCCTTAAGATCCTTTGTGTCCTAATCTGACATTGTTAAAGCTCATCATTATTTTTTGTGAGCTAAAAATTTAAGACATTACATAAAAGGATTTTATGTTCCATATACTCATGTTAATTCTCAAGAAAGGTGTGTGTGTGTGTATTCCACATCAAACCAAGGAAATGGTATTAGAAAGAAACGAAGAAAAGAAGGATGATGGAGGAAGAAAAAGTGTGAGAAAAGGAAGGAGAGAGGAAAGAAAAGAAGCAAAATAAAGAAATATGTTCAGTAGCTTACATCTATAACACCAGTACTCAGGAAGCTGTGCATTCAATGACAGATTGAGCTATTGAGAACATTCAGTTCTTTGAGGGTAATCATGTCATGCTGGTCACTGATCTTTTTCATAGGTGCCCTGCTCAGTAGTAATACTGGTTGATGTCTTGGAAGCTTACCTTCCTGTACCACAAGTAACTAAGTTATTAAGCCAACATTAATCCTTAACAATCTATAAACATTTGTATTTACTTATTTGTTAGTTTAATTTATTTTCGTTTTTCAAAACAGGGTTTCTCTGTGTAGCCTTGGTTGTCCTGGAGATCACTCTGTAATGAGCCTAGAACTCACAGAGAATCAACTCCTACTGCCTCTGTGAATGCTGAGATTAAAGGTGTGTGCCACCACCACCTGGCTCATGTTTGTCCTTATACGCACCAGTAAGTATAATCTTTATCCCTCATCAAGAAGGTTCTGTTCTTACCAAACTGAAATCAATACAGAAAACCATAGCCAATCAAAACCCCCAACACATACATCTTCAAAAGACTGAAACACCTAAGGCTCCAGCAACATTGCAGAGGAATAGAAGGACTATAAATGCCAAAGGATCAAGGAGTTTTCAATGAGATGTGTAGCCTAGTAACATCAGAAGCTACACCCATAAAATCTTACCAGCATGATTGACTAAGTATGATATGAACAAAGATGTCACCAATAGGCATGCCAAAGTGGAAAGGAAAAAAATCCCTGAGGCCTCAACCATACAAAAGCAAACAAACAAACAAAAAACAATAGGCAACTGTGGAGAGCTGGGAACAGGAAAGGTGGTCTTCTTAGGGAAGAACATACTAATTGGTTCTCCAATACCAAATGGTCAGCCCCGGAATCATATATACCAATGGCATTTTACAGACGAAGTAGGTTGTATTTAGGAATATATATATCTATAGGCATATATATTCATGTAATAACAATTAATTTTTAAAAAGCCAAGCTATGAATTGGAAGAGAATGATTATATGAGTATATGAGAGGGTTTGAAGGAAAGAAAGGGGAAGAGAAAAATGTTGAAATTATATTATAATTCCTCTATTTAAAAAAAGTCAATTCTCAACTATTTTGATTTACAGTACTTGGCTAATTCCATCAATCTACTGGGTATATAAAGGAATAAATATATATTATTCGATAAAGGTAAAATATTTTAATTGTTATTTCTACATTTTTATGTCAACTGTCCATACTCACACACAGGTACACACCAAGAAAGTAAGAAAGGCTCTTACTTAAAATTCTTTTTTAGTGAATATTTCTTGGAACCCCAGTACTTAAAAGGCTAAGAAAGTAAGTATTGCCACATGTTAGAATCCAAGAAACATGAATAAGATCAGTTTAAAGAATGAAAGAGGACAAGAAAAGAGGTGATCTTCAAGTACTTTTTAAGCAATATGTATTTTATTAACACATTGAGAATTTCATAGGGTATATTTTGATCATATTCAACCAAAGTTTTTCCCTCTTTCTTCATGTGCATAATTCAATAATTCCATTTATGTTCAGCCTTGATCATGGTTTCTCTTCATAGCAATAGTACAGTAAGTAAGACATGGCTAGACATCTATTTAACAAGTGATTTTAGTGACGATAGAGATATATTTCAAAGCCATAGAATAATTTTTCTATATATGAATTTTATTTGTAAAGCATTTGATTTTGATTTTAATGCATGTGACCATCACTGTTCCAAGAAGATTGTCACAGTCAATTGAATATCAGTTATCTGACATTATTTGTTCACTATGTAAGGAGAATGTATTTTATGCATTATGCCAGTCATATTTACTCTTACAGTGGAGGGAAGTATTTACTCAACTCAAACTATAAGATCAAGGGAAGAGAGTAAGAAAAATAGGCATAAGATACCAAGTAGCAATGCCTCACATAACAACACATTCATAATCATCAACATTTTGTAATGTATTCATAACAGTGTATCATATAACATAGTGTTAATGTGAAATTCATTGGCACACTCACCTATATTCTTATCATACTCTCTAGATGCTACTGGCAAATGAAGGGTCTTCCCTGAATCATCTAATTCAGCTTCCAAAGAATCAGTTTATTGATAAGTTATATATTACATTTCCACTGAGATAAACAGATCCTATGAAGGAAATACTCATTTTTTTCCTTGGCTTTACAGATTTTTATCTATGTACATTTGGCCACACTGCTTTAGTTCTGTGGTAACGCATCTATCATGGCATAACAGATGGGAAAAGTTATGTCCTGGTGACAAGGAAGTAAGAGACAGAGGAGTTTCGTATCCTAGAATCTCCTTCAAGAACATTCCTTTAATGACCTAACCACTTTTGACTTCTGTATTTCCTAAACGTTTCACCATCACCTAGTAGTTCTGTATACTGTAGAGCAAATTTTCCCTCATGGAATTTTGTAGGATATTTCAAAATCACATAATAAGAGAGAAATTTACAATGCACATCAGTGGTTTAAATAACATCCATTACATCTTAAAGATGAAAATCCTGAGACCAATGTCAGCACACAGATTTGTCTTATACCAATTATACAGTTCCACAGTTGATTGGTTATCACCAAATTTGGAAATGGGAAAAACTATATTTTCTACTTAAAGGATTGCTTAAATAGAAGAACACGTCTTCATATCTTCCACAAACCTCTTAATTTTAAGAGAAGTTTGTTGTCGCTGTTGTTGTCGTTGTTTGTGTGTGTGTGTGTGTGTGTGTGTGTGTGTGTGTGTGTGTGAGTGATTGTGTTAGGAGATGGACATGTGAAGTAAACTAGCATCAGCCTAAGTCACATATTTTTTTCTATGTGAAAAATTTAATGTAGATAACAATTATGCATGCATGGGACTTCTTTTAAAGACACATTTATTGAGTGACTCCTATTTGTGAATATTGTTGGGTAAAATGACTATGCAAATGGATCTAAGTCCATTGCCCTCAGTGAGCTTACAGAGCAAGGAAAGTACAAAGATGAAACCAGGTGCAGAATTGTATCACAAGGTTCCATTATCTGTGTCTAATACAAACAATAATTGTAAGAAAAAGAAATAACTTTAAACTTGACATGTGAACTGTGGTACAATCATTCTAGAAAGAATTCTAAATATTCCAAAACATCCCTCCAGAAATTATCAATTCCTTAAAATGAGGAAACTGAAAACAGTACCTCAGATTTGAAGAATTAACTTGTAAGTTTTTAGGATGGTAATTTCAGTACACTGATCATGGTAATTGTTAAGCCCCATAATATAAATTAAATTTAAGATCAGCACATGACATTGGAGGGTTAATCAGAAGAGTCATCAGTGATAGTCAGCAAAAGAACAACTCCATGTATATCCTGATTTCAGAGTGAGCTCAAGTGGATTCACAACAAACCAATTCTTTGTTTACCATTCATCTAAATAGCCGCTCTTATCTTTTTTTCTGTTTATTAAGTGAAAATGAACACTGCATTAAGCTTCCTTTACTTAGAACTCATTGTTCTCCTATACTACATGCTCTGATTTCTTGCCCACTAAGCAGGCAGATGAACATTAACTTCCTGGCAGAGATATAAATTAAATTCACTCTTCTGGGTTGAACATTCTAACCTCCTAGGTTTAAAGTACATACAATATCATGCACTTGCTTCTATCACATATGAGGCTTTGTGTCACCCACTTTGGATTCTCACATCTATATTTTGTTCCATTCATTTATTCTCTCCACATATCTTTGGTGAGAGTTTCTTTATACAATAAACATTGTCAAAATGGACTGTGGCTAACATAGTGGACAACACAAGGGAGATGCCTACAGCCATAGATCTCACACTTACTGGAGAAACAGATTCTCTTGTTTCTAAGAGAAGGTCCTTATGTATTTGGCAGTTGCACGTACTAGTCATAAAAGTGAATTCAAATTTTTCAGAGATAAAAACAAAGCCAGTGTTTGGGTGTTTTTGTTTAATTGTTTTGTTTTATTCATTTTTTTTTTTATTTTAGAGAAGAGAAATCTTCCCTTCCCCTATAGTGAAAGTCTACGCCTATGTAAGGAGAGAAAAAACAAATGCCTGCATCCAAATAGAAGTTCTATTTCTTCTATAATAATTTTGAGTACTCAAATGTTATGCAATTTTTTTCCAAAACTACAAACAAAGAGCAGCAACAACAACAAAAAGCTACAACTATGTTCTCTGTTAATACTCCATAATCCATGTAATTTATATGTAACTCCTGGTAATATATTGTCATCATGATATCCATAATTTTATTATTTTATTATTGCTTTATATTTTGAGATCGGATCTGATTGTGTAGTCTTGGCTGCCTCAGAATCTTCTTACATTAGCCTCTTCACTAGTTAGGTTCACATGTGTGTGACCAGATTCATCTTATTTTACAAATTCTATACAAACAAAACTCTATACAAAGATACATTTATATAAATAAACATAAAACTACACAAAACAATAAATTTTAATGCAGTGAAAAGAAACATGTGATGGGAACAAAGATCAAGGCAAAACTGCAAGAAAAGCATAAAGAATAATTTTAATTTCTTACTCTTCTCTCTCTAGCTGTGCTTAATCTACACACAAAAATATTGTATTGCTTTTGAACATTATTTATGTATTACTTGTATCTGAACATTGTATAATTTTCTTATGAATGTATAGAGTCAAACAACACACTGACACATACACACTATATATATTCATATATATATATATATGTATGTTTTGTCTTAATTCATTTAACAAGTTTGAGAGATGACTACACAAGTGAATAAGACATTTTTTTCTTCACCATTACCTTTAGAATTTAGTTGTAATATCCTTTCTCATTTTCGTGCTGATAAATATGTTTCATATAGCTCCAAAGCTATCCACTTATTTACTATTTTATATTTCAGGGGAATGATGTGTACTATTCTATGATTTTGGTGATTAATTTTTTATTCAGTTGGTGCTAATAAATTAAGAACTTAATTGTTAATTTTTATATTCGTTTACACACACGTGTACACCTGCACATTTTTCTATATTTTTCTATTGCCCATTTTTATATTTATAAATTCTAAGAAAAATTTCCAACATGTCATAGTACCTTGAACATGATATTTGTTGGCCAAATATCACACATTTTTATATTTAATAGGATTCCTGGAAATATAAAATTAAGTACTTCTATATTTAGGTCTAAGGCTGCTACAATAAATGATCACAGAATGGCTATGTTAAAGTAGTACAAGGTGTTTCTCCCTAGTACATTAAACTAGAGGTCTGAAGTGATAGTGTCCACAGAACTTACTTCTCACTCAAGGATCTGGGGGAAGAATCTTCCTTGCTTTGATTTCTTGTCTTATAGATCTGTTATTTAACAATCAGTTGTTACATATCTCTCTTCTTTGTATATCTTTGTATGTGTGTGTGCGCGTGTTATCTACTTGTTAAAGGACATCAGCTGTAGCATTGAAGCCCTGTATAATCTTTATATAGCCTCATCTTAGCTTGAGTTTCAAAGTCATTAAAAACTACAGGTACTATGTTTAGGATTTGAATATGTATTATATAGATACACACTTTAACCTCTCCCAGCTGAATAGTACAAATGGAATATTGTAGGATTGTTTCTTCACTCCCAGTAGTTTGGTTTGGTTCTTGGTGGTCAGGCATATAGACCAGTAACTGAGCTACTAGTGTCTGAGTGTGGTTGCTACAGCGTCTCTTGACAAACCAATCCATCTGTTCCCAGTTATTGCTAGAGTGCACGAGATTGGCAATATATTTTCCCATTTGCTTAGCTTTGGCAGATCCTATTACCAAATTTTTCTTACCACCACTATTACACTGACAAATTTCCTTTTGTTCTTTATGTGGTCTGAGTGTGCCCTTCTAACTGCTTTTCTTACATATCTTAGGAAATCATATGCTTCCAAAGAGAAACTCAATGTCAGATTCACTTCGCTACTTCTCTGTCTTCTCTGGAACTGTGAACACACACATTTGCTGTTGCTTGCTGTTCTCAAACTTATGAGATTGTAGAAACACGGGTGGTTTATCTTTGTCAGTCATTAGTAACTTGATTGTTTCCCATTTAACCAAGATGGTTCTGTATGCATGAAATCAGAAGCAATGCATTTTCTTTTAGCTTCAAATTTGAAATCAAATTGGTTTGTTGATTTTAAGGACTAAATTCTGAAGTGGTTTGTTACAAATTGAAGGGAAAAAAATCAAAGGAGTGGAGTTGACAATGTTGATGAACTTAGCATTTTTATCATTAGCTTCTTCTATTTCTTCATTCTATTTTCAAAAATAGTAATCTAAAGGCTTCAGTTCATAGTTTTCCCTCCAAAATGTACTCTGTTTATGAACCTGTGCCATGCAATATACATGGAAACTAGTAGTTAGAAATCAATGATTTATTAAATGTTTTAAGTAAATACAAATAAGGACAATGTATGTACGAGTGGAAACTACTTTCATTCTTTAAAATTAAATCCCTTTTATACTTAGAGCATGCATATCAATAAAATAACTCTGTTTTCATGCTCTGAGACATATAGTAACATGACTTTACATATTATACATGTGAAACAAGCAATAACAGTTCCTCTGATGGAGTAGAAAAACTACAAGACCAACCATGGACTCTTCTCTTTTCAACTTGTTAGGCAAATTGCTATTCCTTTCAGACTCTTTTTATTTTTACCTTCTTCTAGGAACAAATTCATTCTCAGATAATTAAAATATGGAACAATGACAGTTCTGATTCCTTATGACATATCTGTCTTTATATTACCAAGACAAATAATTACAAACTGTGTATATACGTGTGTGGATATATATAAATTACCACAGGTGGTCTTTGTAAAAATCTATATTAGTACATACTGGGTCAGTATAATCAATCTTTCTTTTATTCCAAGATAGAAGTCATTTGTTTTGTTAACATATGGAGTAGCCTAATAAAATTGGCCATTGGTAAAATGAGACCTTAAAAATCATATCTAACAAAGTATCTTATGTGTTCAATAGTATAGGAACTCCTTGTTTCCAAAACTTAATATATAATTCCCTGACATAAGACAGTTATGATGTAGCAACTCATTTACTTCATGAAATCATAACAATCAATCTTAAAAGTTGAATCCCTTTAGGCATTATAAACTATTATAAATCAGAAAGAAATCAATTTTCTAAGATTGGAATCAGAAACTCATTAAAACATTCATTATGCATGTGAGATATACTTGTGGCCTACATGAACACCAGACTGAGTAACAAAATATTTGAGGGTACAAAACTTCTTGCAATGGGCAATGAATTGGTAAGTGAGAAAAAATCTCTCAGTAGCAAGAATGTATCTTGTTTAACATTCTTTTAAGAAAAATATAATGATATAGGTTCCTCTTCAAAAATTCTTAGCTTAATTTTCTTTCATAAAACATAATGCATGGAATATTAAAATTATATATCACCTATACACAAGTATTTATATATACACATCATCATCAGATGTATTTATATATACACATATATATTTATCTATAAGGGATAGAACAAAATATTCAGTCATTTTTGGTCACAAAGAAAAATCTCTTGCAAAATTCTTACTTCTTTTAAGAAATCCTATCACACATATTGTTCTCTGAGCCTCATACTTAGCATTCCTGATGAGGCCTAAAGGGCTCAGGTATATCTAGGCTTGCCTGGCCACAGGAACCTCCCCTGCCATGCCTATCCACTTCCTGACAGGTACAACAGGGGTACAGTCAGTAGAGCTGAGCTACATGCTGTCCTCCATGTCCCATAGCCAGAATTCCTGAAGAAGCTTGTAGAGCCACAGATACATTGACCTCCATTGGCTATCCTGCTGCAATAGTAAAACCCAGACCAATGTTACAACACCCTTCATCAGGCCATAAAATCAGGAACATCCAGGAACAGCTAGATGGCTAAAGAACAGCATAAGAACATGATCAACAAGAGACAAGACAATATGACATCACCAGAACCCAGCCATCTTGCTACAACAAGTCGTGGATATACTAACACAACCAAAGCACAAAAAAGACCTCAAATCTAATGTTATAAATATGATAGAGGCCTTTAAGGAAGAAATAAATAAAATCTCTTAAAGATATACTGGAAAATACAATCAGACAGGTAGAGGCCTTTAAAGAGGAAATAAATAGCTTAAAAATACAGGAAAAGAGACCAGAAAATATTTTCAATTCAATCATAAAATAAAAAAGTCACATATAGATAAAGATGTCTATAAATGTAAAAATGGCATATATAACACCACTTACATTGGGCCAGAAAAGAAAATTCTTCTGCCACATAATTGTCAAAACATCAAATCTTTGGAACAAAGAAAGAATATTAAAAGCTGCAAGGGAAAAAAGCCAAGTAACATACAAAGGCAGACCTATCAGAATTATATCTTACTTCTCAACAGATACTCTAAAAGTTAGATGGCCCTGGACAGATGTCTTTTTATCCTCTCAGACACCACAGAAGCCAACCAAGAGTACTATACCCAGCAAAACTCACAATCACCATAGATGGATAAAACAAGATATCCCAAGAGAAAAATAAATTAAAAAAATATTATCTACAAATCCAGGCCTATGAACATATTAGAAGGAAAATGCCAAGCCAAGGAGAATAAATATATACAAGAAAACACAGGACTTAAATAAATGAAGCACACATACACATACACACACACACACACACACACACACACATACACACACACACATACACACACACACACACACACACACACACACACACACACACACACCAAACCAACATCAAAACAACAGGAATTAAAAGTCACTGTAATTAACATTTCTCAAGATCAATGAACTCAACTCCCCAATTAAAAACACAGGCTCATGAACTCTGGTGCCCCATATTTGACCATGTCCCCTGGATGGGGAGGCCTGGTGGCACTCAGAGGAAGGATAGCAGGCTAACAAGAAGAGACCTGATACTCTATGGGCATATACAGGGGGAAGAGGTGCCTCTCAGTCACAGTCATAGGGGAAGGTAGAAAGGGGAAAATGGGAGGTAGGGAGGAATGGGAAGGTACAAGAGATGGGATAACAATTGAGATGTAATATGAATAAATTAATAAATTATATTTTTACAAATGTATGTAAAATCAGAATCCAACATTTTGCTGCATATAAGAAATACATCTGAGCAACAAAGTAGACATTCCTTCAGAGTAAAGTGCTGGGAAAAAGATTTTTCATGAAAACAGACCAAAGAAGCAAGCTGGAATAGCTACTCTACTAATCTAATATAATAGACTTCCAATGAAGAGAGATGGGGAAGAACACTTCATATTCATTAAATGAAAAATTCACCAAGGTGAACATATATGTGCCAAATGCAAGGGTACCCACAGTTCAAAAAACTATAATGGTTAAATCACAAACTGACACCCACCCATTAATAGGAGGAGCCTTCAACACTCCTCTCTCACCAATGAACAAATCATCAAGACAGAAACTAAACAGGGAAATAATGAAACTCACTGACATTAAGGATCGAATGGATCTAACAGATAACTACAGAACATTCCATCCGAACACAAAAAATTATACCTTCTTCTCAGCACCTCACAGAAACTTCTCCAAAACTGACCACATATCTGGTAACAAAACAAACCTCAATCAATATAACAACAGTGAAATAGCTCCTGGTATTTTAACATATAGTCATGAACTAAAATGGGACCTCAACAGCAACAGAAACAACAGAAAGTCTACAAACTCATGCAAACTAAACAACTCTCTACTCAAGGAAAACTGCATCAAGGAATAAAAATAGAAATAAATTAAAGATATTTTAGAATTCAATGAAAATGAAGGTGTAACAGTGCAAAGAGGAAAGTTCATAGCACTAAGTGCCTTTTAAAGAAATTGGAGAGTTCTCATACTAACAATATAAAACCACACCTGAAAGCTTTAGAATAAAAAGAAGCAAACAAACTCAAGAGTAGTAAACATCAAGAAACAATCAAACACAGGACTGACATCAATAGATGAGAAATAAAGAGAACAGTACAAAGAATCAACAAAACAAAGAGCTAGTTCTTTCAGAAAATAAACAAAATTGACAAATATTTAGCAAAACTAACTAAGATGCAGAGAGAGAGAAAGAGAGAGAGAGAGAGAGAGAGAGAGAGAGAGAGAGAGAGAGAGAGAGAATATCTAAATTAAGAAAATCAGACATGAAAGGGGGGACATACAACACACACTGAGGAAATTAAAAGAAGCATTTGGCCTTACTTCTAAAGGATATACTCCACAAAATTGGAAAATCTTAATGAAATGAATATTTTTTTCTTGATAAATACCTCTTACAAAATTAATTAAGTTTAGGTAAACAGTTTAAGTAGGCCTATAACCACTATAGGGAAATAGAAGCTGTCACTAAATGTCTCCAAACCAAAGGAGCCCGGTGTCAAAAGATCTTATCAGAGAATTATATAAGGCTTTAAAAGAACTAATATCAATATCCTCACATTGTTCCACAAAACAGAAACATGCTGCATTGCCAAACCCATTCTATGAGGACACAGTCACCCTGATACCAAATTTCCCTGATGAACAATGATGCTCCCAAATAGATTCTAAACCCACAACAAATGTATCATCCATCATGATCAAGTAGGCTTCAGCCCAGGAAAGCAAGGATGGTTTCATATATGAAAATCCGTCAATAGAATTCACCATATTGTTGGGAGCCATGATAAATTCAGCCATATTAGAAGTCCTGTGCTTAGGCTGCAGTCTGTGTCATTCAAGTTGCTGACCATTACTGGAGGAGTTCTTGTGTTCTAGGCTGTCTTTGGATTGTATACCCAGAGGAATAGGGAAGTCCTTACAGGGAACTTCTCAGATTAAGGAATTTCCTAGAGGGAGCTATTCCGGCAATTGTATTCTTGCCTGGGGCTAGGGAAAATGGGACTAGAATAGATCCTGTTGAGCTTGCTATATAAGGTCTTACTCACCTGCGTTAAAGAGAGTCTTGATCACGAATTTCCAGACTTGACTCTTATTTCCTGCATCTCTCTCGCTCACTTTCAATCCTCACTCCCTCTTTCAGGTGAAGCCAGGACAACATAAAGAAACTGAATAAAAAAAAAAAAAAACTGGTGTGCCACATTTGACCACCTCCCCTTGGTGAGGAGGCCTTTGGCATGCAAAGAAAAAATAATCAGGCTACCAAGAGGAGACTTGATAGCCTATGACCATATAGTGGGGGAGGAGGTCTCACTTGGTCTTAGACCTAGGGGAGGGGAATAGGGTGAAAGCAGGAGGGAGGGAGGAATGGGAGAATACAAGTGATGGGATACCAATTGAGTTGTAATCTGAATAAATTAAATAAATAATAATAAGAAGAAATTGAAAAAAAATCAGCACAGGATTATCTCATTAGATGTATAAAAAGTCTTTGATAATATCCAAAAACCCCTCATGATGGAAGTCTTGGAGCAATCAGGGAGACAAGGCACATACTTAATATAAAAACGGTTGTATACAGCAAGCCAATTGCCAACATCAAATAAAATGGACAGAATCTGACAGTAATTCAATTAAATGTAGGACAAGACAAGGCTGTCCACTCTCTCAATATTTATTCAATACAGTACTTGAAGTTCTATACAGAGGAATAGGAAAACTAAAGGAGATTGAGAGGATTCAAATGTGAAAGGAAAAAGTCTAAGTATTGCTATTCACAGATGATATTATAGTATATTTAAGTGTCCCCACAAATTTTAACAGAAAATGCCCAGACATAATAAACACTTTAGCAAAGGGGTTGGATATAAAATTAAAATAAAAATCAGTAGCCCTTCATTATACAAGCAATATAAAAGCTGAGACAGAAATTAGAAAAACACCACCCTTCATAATATCCACAAATAATATGAAATATGTTAGTATAACTTTAACCAAGCAGTTTAAAGACTTCTGTGACAAGGAATTCAAATATTTGAAGAAAGAAACTGAAAATGGTATCAGAAGTTGGAAATATCTCCCATGCTCATGGATTGGTAAAATCCATAGTACAAATGGCCATCTTACCAAAAGCAATACACAGATACAATGAAGTACCTATGTAGATTCCAAAACAATTTTTTACAGACCCTGAAAGAGTAATCCAAACTTCATATGAAAAAAATAAAAACCCAGGATACTTAAAACAATTCTGTTTGATAAAAGAATTACTGGAGATATCATCATCTCTGATTTCAAGCTGTACTATGGAGCAATGGTATATAAAAACAGCATGATATTGGCAAAAACAAAACAACAAAACAAAAAACAGAAACGTTGGTCCATGAAAGTGAATTGAAGCCTCACAAGTAACCCCACACACCTATGGACATTTTATTTTTGACAAAAAAGCCAAAACCCTGCAATAAAAAAAAAATTAGCATCTTCACTAAATGCTGTTGGTTTAATTAGATGTCTGCATATAGAAGAATTCAGATAGATCCATTACAGTCACCCAGCACAAAACTCAAGTCTAAGTGTACCAAAGACCTCAATATAAAACTGGATAGACTAAATCTTAAAGAAATGAAAGTGCAAAATAGCCTTGAACTCATTGGTACAGGAGACAACCTTCTGACAGAACACCAACAGTGCAGGCAGTAAGATTAACAATTAATAAATGGGACAGCATGAAACTTAAAGGCTTCTACAAGGCATAGGATACTGTCAATAAGGCAAAAATGTAGTCTACAGAATGGGAAAATATATTTTTACCAACCCTGTATCTCAAAGAGGACTAATACCCACATACAGCACAATCTTCACATGGGTACACTATTAAGAGGGGCAGGGGCTATACCTTCTATGGACTCCATTGCCTGCTCTTGGTCATTTCCCTCTGTTGGGATACCTTAGCATGTCACAGATGGGGAGGATGCTGGCAGTCGTGATAAGACTTGATAGGCTGTGGTCAGTTGGTAGCAGAGTTCTTCCCCTGTTAGGAGTAGGAGCGAGGAATAAGGGGGGAAAGAAAGGAAGGATGGAACCAGGAGGAGACAAGGTAGGAGAAAAAGTAGGGGGCTATGATTGCAATACAAAGTGAATAACTTTTTAATAATAAATTTAAAATTAAAAGAAGAACTCAAGAAAGTAAACACCAACTGCAAGGGCCAAACTAATGCCATGTTCTGTATATTCTGTAACTAGTGGCATGATCTGTATATTCTGTGAGAACTTGTCCTGTAGGTGACCCTTACTTCTTCCTCCATCCCAGAAATAACCATGAACTGCCATAAACTGCACTTGCCAGCATATTCCAAAAACTCACACCAGGGCAATTAGATATAATTAACACCCAATGTTCCTCTGATAGAAAATTTTCCCGTTGTGGTTTTTCACCCAACCCGTCTAAAGGGCAACATTCCTGTGACCTACAAACAAATTATGAAACACCCAAGCCTGGAAACTCCTGCTTGCAGTGTTTTCCTTTCTAAACCTTTGCAGCTCAATACCACTCTCCTAGCCTGCTGCATCAAGAATGCTTATAGTCTTAGCTAGAGCCCATAATAAATGACCCTCTTTGCATTGCATTGTTATCAAGTTCTGGTGTTCTTTTTGGGGTCTTGTGATCTGGCAACAACATAACAAACCAAATTACTCCATTAAAAAGTGGAGGTCAGACCTAAACAGAAAATTCTTTGTTTGGTTTGAATCTACTATTGTCACTCCAACACGGTCTGGTATATTCCATTCTTGTCTCCAACCTTGTCCTCTCATGCTTCCTCTGGCTTCATCCACTGAGGCTGCTAAACTCACTAAGGAGTCTCAGTTTCCAAATAAACCTGCCTATTTAATACTTTTAATCTGGCTTGGATTGGCTTATTTCATCAGAGAAGATATCCCATCATCTTGATACCAAAACCTGGGAGAAGTTGATTCCCCAAGGCCGGTGGCACTGTTCTTCCCTGGCCACATTGGGACTGCTTTCTCCCTCTCTCTCTCTCTCTCCTCCTGAAGCAACTTTGCATTCAATAAGTGCCTTTTCCCCAAGCTGCTGCCGAGAAGCACCAGTTATGTCCCCTGGGAGGTATGGGGTGCTACCTCCATGGACTTGGTTCTGTGAAGACACGGCCACTAAAGAGCAAGTCTATCACGAACAGTTCCAGGTCTTTGCTCCAAGGTAATCTCATGTGTCCGGGATGTCTGCTCATGGATTAACTTCATCAAACCTACCAGTCCCAGAATATGGAATTAGGATGCCACTTCCTTATTCTTGGAATTTGGCAATGATGGGAAAAATACATACTTCTGGATCTCAAGTTGATCGAAATCTGTCTAAACTGGGATCATCTCAGAATTTGTGCCTTAAACTCCTGTCTTTCTTACTCTGCTCTATGGTCTGGCCACAATACATTTATATAATCAATATATATTGCCACTAGAGGGCACTCTAGATTTTAACATTTTCTATATGGGCAAATGAACTGAGCTTCCCTACATTCAGATTGTTTGGAAACTGTGCTGTTGCCCTTCCCTCTGTGGGGAGTTCTCAACATCAAAGATCTTGTTGACCAGGGATACAGCATCACCAAATGTTCTTTTATCTGGTGACCTGGATCCTGACTCATCCGCTGTAACTGAGTCTTCTGGGTCACTGGACCACAAACCCATCCTTTGATCTCAACCTGTTCCTCCCCAGCCCCTTCCTCAATCCCAACCCACTCCTTCTGCCTCCTCTGAAATACAGGCCAAAGAACAGTCCCTTCCCCTTTACCTACCTTCCCCTCTTCTGTCCTCCCACTGCCCGTCCTTCTTCTACCCCAGAACCCACAGCCTGGTCTCTGTCCTCACACTGGCCTACAGCTCCTAGATTCTCCCACTCAATCCAAACAGACCTCAGATCTTCTCTGCCCTACCCAGGAAGTAGTGGCAGCTGAGGAATCTGTCAGGATTTGTGTTCCTTTCTCCCTACAGGACCACTCCCAGACTGAAAAGTGACTAAGCTCCTTCTCTGCCAACCCTTCTGACTATATTAAAAAGTTCTGCTACCTTTGCCAGGCCTATGACTTAACCTGATATTGCTTCTATGTTATACAGGCTCTTATCCTCACTCCCAGAGTGTTAATGAGTTCAGGCAGCTGCCAGGCAGCATGAAGACTAGACCCACCTAATAGATAATACAGTCTGGTATGTAACACTGCAGTGCCAGCTACAGAACCCAGCAGTAATTACCAGCTAGAGCAGGACGGCCAACAGAGAAGGGACATCATGGTCCCTTGCTTCCTTCAGGGTATGGAATCATTCTCAAATAAGGTTGTTAGCTTTGGTAAATTGCCAGAAATTACATAGCAAGCAAAGGGAAATCTGAACATTTTTAAAAATTGATTACAAGAGGCCATGACCCAATATACCTGCCTAGACCAGCTTCTGCAGCAGAAGTCATGATCCTTGCTAACTACTTTACTTCTCAAGCATGCCCTAGATATTCAGGGGAAATAAACTAAAAAAAGGCTAAGGATGGTCCTCAAACTCCAATACAGGAGTTGGTAAAAACAGCGTTTAAGGTCTTTAATGCCCCAGAGGAGGCAGCCTGACAGTCTGTCCAACAACAGAAAGCTATGCTCCAAACAGCTTACTTGGACAGTTTTCCCTCAGGGCTTTTGAAATAGCCCACATTTTGGGGGGCAGGCACTGGCCTAGTATCTGTCTTCCTTAGACCTTAATGCTAGCACACTCCTTTATTATGTAAATAACGTCTTAATCTGCAGCCGTTCTCTGTCTCTGAAAAACACTGCTTCACTCCTAAACTATCTAGGCTCCCTGTGTTACTACATCTTACTCTCTAATGCTCAGATAAGCTGTCCTATTGTTGTTTACTTAGAATTCCAACTCAGCCCAGTGTCTATGACCCTCACCTCTGACCAGTGCAGGCTCTGAAATATCTACAGACAAATTAGGGAGACCTAGTGGCACTCAAAGGAAGGACAGCAGCTCACTGAGAAGAGACTTGATACCCTATGAGCATATACAGAGGGAGGTAATCCCTCTGAGGAACAGTCATAGGGGAGGGGAATAAGGGGAAAATGGGAGGGAGGGGAGAATGGGAGGATACAAGGGATGGGATAATCATAGAGATGTAACAGGAATAAATTAATTAAAAATTAAAAAAAAAAAAAAGAAATATCTACAGCCACCAACTACAGTGGACCAGATTCTTTCATTTGGGAGCCTGATGGGATTCCTCAGACACTGGGTCCCCTTTTGCCATCACAGCCAAGATACTGTCCCAGGCAGCGAGAATGATCCCTGGGGCCCTTTACCCACCTGGCCAGGTGCCCTCTTCCCTGGCACTCCCAGCTGCTTCCCTGGCACTCCTGCATTGCACCAGCACTTACCTCGTTTCTGATGAGAGGATGGGAATTGCCATGGGTGTTTTAGTTCAACTGGTTGGGCCCTTTATCCAGCAGTAGCTTTCTTGTCTAAACACCAGGATCCCACACTATGTGTGGTATGTGTATGGCAGCCATTTTTTGTGAGTCTTAGCAGTGGCAGCAGAAATCCCCCATGCTCCCGCCAAGCTCACAAGATCACCCTCTTCCAACCTATCATGGTTAAAGCTTCCAGATATCCACTAAATCCCACCCACAAGGGACTCTCCAGATACTGCAGTCTCTTTACCAACTCTGAGGACACCAACCCGGTGAGGACTGGCAGATTAACTTCACCCACATGCCGACCATAAAAACCTCTATTATCTCCTAACCCTTGTTTATGCTTTTACAGGTGGGATTGGGGCAATACCCACCTCTATGGAAACAGTGTATGTAGCAGCTCAGGTGCTTCTTAAACACACATTCCTTGATTTGGCCTGCCTCAGACCATCCAGACAAACAAACATCTCCAGGGTTGCTGTGCTTGTGTCTAACGCTCCCAACATCTGGAAGCTTCACATCCCATACCGGCCACAGTCCTCTGGGAAGGCTGAAAGAGCCAACAGACTGATAAAACAACAACTCAGGTAATCTGCGCCCTCTCTCCTTCCAGTCACCTTGACCTGCCTCCCAGCTGCCCTCGCCCTCCCCTACAGGCTTAAGTCCTTTTTAACTCCTACACAGGAGGCCATTCCTCCTCAGTCATCACTCCCTGGCTCAGAATCATCTGCTGGTTGGGTACCTAATCCTATCTAACCCTTCTACAGTCCCTTCTTTGATTGCATGCTGACAGCTCTCTACCCTCCCCATGCCAGAGGATACAACTGTTCCTGAGTCCATCCCACTCTCCCCGAGGGACCAAGTACTCCTCAAACAGTTATCTACCTGGTCTCTAGAGCATCAATGGAAAGGACCCAACATTGTAATTCTCACTCTTCCTTCAGCCACCTTTGGTACCACCTCTCCAGATTCAAGAGGACACTTACCCAAGATGAATTGTCTGTACCTGTGGGACACTCTACTCTCTGATTCTCCAGAAAGTCCCAGTAAGGGACCAAAACATGGTGCTTCCCACCTCAGTTGGTGTGAATCTCTCCTGCTGCAATGACTCACGCTAATAATAGGACCACTCATTCTCATTTTCCTATATATTTTTTCTTTTTATTCCCTCCCTCTTCCACCTTCTACACAAACAGATCCTAGAGGGTTAGGGTTAGAGAGTAACTGTCAATCAGATGCTTCTTCACCCATACCTCCTGCCAGGCACACAGCAACCAACTCCCACACCATATTCAGCTGGAAGCAGCCAGATATGAACTCAGTGCGCATTTAGTCAAAAAGGTCGGGGTGATTTATTGGCATCTTCAATTGTCTCTCCTCCTCACATGGTCCGGTAAATCCCACTCTTCTCTCCAACCCTGCCCCTGGGAGAAAAGTATCCACATTTCTGGCATTCGTTAGAATGGCCCCAACCTCGTAACCTGGTCACACTAGCTCCCCAAGAAGAACATGTGGCAGACACAACATATTCCTTCCTTCACATAAAATCCTTAAAACCCCCTCGTGTCAAAGTCAGGGTTTGAATTCCTCTCATCTCATCAACTGAGGCTGCTGAACTCACTCAGGAGCCTCAGTTTCCAAATAAACTTGCCCTTTTTATATGTTTAATCTGACTGGAATTGAGTTACTTTGTCAATAGAGGTAACCCATCACTCTGAACAGAGGAATTTCTAATGGCCCAGAAGCACTGAAAGAAATGTTCACTGCCCTTAAACATGCAGGTAAGGCTTCATGTGGGTCTTCTAGTAAGTGGAATATGGGCTATTTCTGACATGGACCCTATTGCCTGATTTTCCATCACTTCTCCATGATGGGACTGCCTTGTCAGACCAAAGGGCAAGAGGATGAACTCAGTCTTGATGCAACTTGATGGGCTGGGGTTGGTGGGTATGGAGGGTGCCCTTCTGTGATGAATAGAGAAGGAGGAAGGGGAAGATAGGCTAGGACTTGGAGGGGATTAAGACTGGGATGTAAATTAAATAAGGTGACAAGGTAATACTGGCAAGGATGTTTATCAAGGGGAACACTCCTCCATTGCTGGTGGAAGTAGATAGATCTACCTCATGACTGAGCTATACTACTCCTAGACATATACCCAAAAGATGCTCCATCATATCACCAAGATGCTTGCTTAACTATGTTCATAGCACCTTTATTTGAAATAGTAAGAAATGGGAAGCAAACTAAAGTTCCCTCAGCCTATGAATAGATAAAGAAATATTGTACATTCACACAATGGAATACTACTCAGTGTAAAACCAAAGACATTATACAACTAGAAAGCAAATGGATGGAACTAGAAAATATCCTGACTGCAGTAACCCAGACCCAAAAAGATATGTGTGGTATGTACTCCCTTGTAAGTGGATATTAGCCATGAAGTACAGGATAACCCTGATACAACCCACAGGCCCACAGCAGTCAAGAAGTGCCCATAGTGGAGGAGAATAGGGTGAAAGCGGGAGGGAGGGAAAACGGGGAGATACAAGGGATGGGATAACAATTGAGATTTAATATGAATATATTAATTTAAAAATAACTAAATAATTAAACAACAATTAAAAAAAAGAAGTGCTCAAGTGAGGATGCTTGAATCTCACTCAGAAGGGAATATAAAATATCAGTCTGAGGTAGATGGAGGGAGGGAACTGGTTGGGCAAAGGTATTGAGAGAGCAACAAGTTGGAGGATCAAGTGTAGGAAGAGCAGGGTAGGGAGAGGACCAAAATTTAGAACAGGAAAAGGCGGTGGTGCATCTCTGGGACAAGGGAGGATCTTGGAAGGCTATGGGGATGACCCTAATTGAGAATCCTAGCATGAAGTGATATGAAGTCTGAAGTGGTCACTTCCTGTAGCCAGGTGGTACTTCCATGGAAGGGAAGGGAGCACCAACCTACCAATAAAACATTGCAACCAATTTTTTTCTTGCCTACAAGAAATTTACGGACAAAGATGGAGCACAGATTGCAGGAATGGCAAAGCAATGACTGTCCCAACTTGAGACCAACCCCATGGGAGAGAGCTAACCCCTGTCACTATTTAATATTCTGCTATGCTTACAGACAGGAGCCTAGCATAACTGTTTTCCTAGAAGTGTTATCCAGCAGCTGATGGAAACAGATGCAGAGACCCACACCCAAACAATAGAGTCTTGTGGAAGAGTAACAGGAAGGGTTGAGGGATCCATAGGGTTCCAGGGCATCACAAGAAGACCTACAGAGTAAACTAATCTGGGCCCTTGTCTCTCACAGAGACTGAACCACCAATCAAAGAGCAAATATGGGCTGGACATAGACCCTCTACACATATGTAGCAGATATGTAGCGTGGTCATCATGTGGATACGCTAACAATGGAAGTAGGCTGTCTCTGATTTTTTTTTGCCTGTCTTTGGACACCTGTTCCCTAGCTGGGTTGCCTTATCTGGCCTCAGTGAGAGAGGATGTACTTAGTACTATTTCAGCTTACTATTTGGTATCCCATGGGGTACTCTTCTTCTCTGAAAAAAGGAGAGAGGATGGAGTATAAGGATAGGACTGGGAGAGAGGAGGGAAGAGGCTGGAATCAGGTTGTAAAAAGTGAGTAAATAACTAAATAAATGGAAAACCTATCACATTTGTTAGATTCTAGAAGAAAAGGAAGTTGATTGTATATGAGTATATGGGTCAAATGAATACAAAAATAATTTTTTTGTTAAATATGTTTTCTATACATAACTGTGATGGATCTTAGCCACAAGACGTTTAATATATGAAAGAAATGATGTGACCATCTCTTGGTTCCATGTAAATAGTACAAACTCACTAAAATTGTTGAAGCATGTATCACATTTTTTAAGCACAGTTATAGTTATCAGTCAAGTTTTAATAAGAGAAACAGCACATTAAAAGTAGAAGGGCAAGAGGAAAAGAGAATGGGAGAAAGATGCTAAAATAAATGTAGAGATCATCCAGGAAAACCAATCTTTGCATGAATCACATAGAAAGAGAAGATTCTGAACAGAATGGGGCCCTTGATAGCCAACCCAGATGTTACTCAGAGACCATATTCAATCTAACTCCTTAGAGACAGCTTACAACCAAGGATCAACAATTTCTTTGAATATATTTATCAAGATAAGACAAAATTAGTAAATTTATAAGGTCACATTTATGTTATCTATATTATTTATAAGATTGAAAAAATAAAAGCTCAGAGGGGCAAAAAACTCAAAGTCTCACATTTAGGAAAATAGTTCTGCAGATTAGGGAGACATGTGGTTCAAAAAGCATAGTGTTAGTAAGCATTATGGTTGTTACAGCTATGTTTCCTTTTCTTAATATGTTGCTCCCCTTCACATATGAATTGGAAAATAGTTTTTCTATTCAAGGAATACAATTGTTTTACAGACAGATTAGGTAGTTTTCTTTCAGAACATATGCAGCAAAGGACAGAAACCAAGAAGGTAGGAACATGTAGTACTTAATGGATCAGTCCTTGACAGGATAATATTCATACTAGGCATGGAGTATACATACACGTCACCTGAGGGTAAAAGAAGTGCAAGATCCTTTCGTCTTCCAGCACAGCTCTGCTTTCATCCCTCAATCCCACACTAATTGCAGAAAACCAAAGGTAAAGGGTTTTTGAGCTCTACTCTTCTGTTTTCCATATTCATAAGAGCGGGCAGAACAGATGGTGATTTTTTTTCTCAAGAAAAGACAAAAATGCATAAAATTTCAGTCAATGATGCTACTTTTTCAGGTATATGAGCCTTGGTTGACAGCATTCAGTGCTATTACCATTCACCCAGGTCTCTGATTCCCCATTATAGAAAGCAATGAAGATTCAGCCTTAAACATTACTTTGGTCTTGGTTTGATAAAGTGCATTACACAAAAAGATTCCAGGAAATAGATATGCTAATTCTTAAATAAGATTATTTTGCCCAGGATTCATTCCTTTTAAATTCTGTTTTGCTTTTGAAAGCTATATTGAACTTTACTATCAGCCCAATGTACTACAAATATGTATTTATTCCATCAATGATAGAATGTAAAAATGAGCCCTTTTTTCAAAAACTACTTTCTAATTTACATTGATTTAATTTTAACCCCAGAAAGGTGCATAGTCAATAAAAAAGCATTACTTTTCATTGTAAATATCAAATATCTATGTCATTCATAGAGTCTATGATGAATTCATTAAATCTAGTTTTCTCAGCACCCATTCTTACTTTTAAGTCCATCTAATTGGGATTTTATTACCATACTAGTAAATATGCTATAATTGATGGCAATATTAGTTACTTTTCTATCACTCTGACTGAACACCATGACCAAGGCAATTTAAATTCAAGAAAGTTTAGTTGGGTACAATGTTCCAGCAGGATAAGACTCTATCAGAGTCACGGAAGCAGCAGGCATTGAGGATAGAACAGCAAGTGGAAAACTCAACATCTCGTATAGGTCTACCGATTTTTAATCTGAATTTGATTCATCTAATTTATTTTTCATCTTAAAGTCAAATTGTAGCAATCTAACACAATTCTCTCTTTCCGTATATATGTATGGTGTATGTATATATATATATATATGTATATATATGCTTATATACATGCCTGTGCCCCACAAGCATGCCTGCTACCTGTGGATGCCAAAAGAGGGTATTGGATGCCCTGGAAGTAGAGTAACAGATGGTTGTGAGCTGCCATGTGAGTGCTTGGAATCGAACCAGGACTCTAGAAGAGCAGCTTGTGTTCTTATGCTTTCCAATCATTGTGTTGTTGGTGGTGGCGGCGGTGGTGGTGGTGGTGGTGGTGGTGGTGGTGGTGGTGGTGGTGGTTTGTTTTGGGTTTTTTAAAAGTTTGTGTTGTTTTCTTTTTGCATGAAAATGTGGGCTGATGTAACCAAACACTTGTACTTTTGGCTCTACCTAAACTGAGTGTTGAAGGAGGCTGCATCATTGTGACCATAGTCTGAAGTCAATCTGTACAATAATATCACAAGAAGAAATCTAAAACAGAATTGGTTTGTTTTAACAAGTCAAACAATAATTTAAAAATAGGATGCCAACATGTTAATGAGGTCTAAAATTACTTCCATTTATTCAACTTCTTGATTCTAATATATTAGTTCAAAGTATGTATTAGTGAAAGTGATTTCTAAAATGTTTGTTTAACTCATTAATAGTTCTGTTATCTCTAAATAATTTTGCTGCACATTTGAAGAGACAGTATTGAAACCACAAAACAAGGATTTTTAAAAAGAGTAAGTATAGAATAGAAAAACATCAAAGAGAACTAAATTTTTAAAAAATTCACTTAATGGCAGGGCAATGCTTCAGATGGTAGAATATTTGCTGTGTAAACATGAGCACCTGAGCTCAATTCAAAGGACCCACAAAAAAAGAGCAAGCATGATGGTATATAGTTGTAAAATTTATAATTATATAACTTACACTCTTCCATTTCTTAAGTGAAAGGTCATGGGGAAGAGATATTAAAGTTTTACTGAGAAAGAAAACATCATGAACGATGCATGCACTTCTGAAGGATTATGGTGCTAAAACTATCGTAGGATTGCCAGGAGACATCTAGGAATGAACTGGTCACCAGGAAAAGCCTGAATTTAATGAGACCTGTCCTTGCATTCTGCTTCTAGTTCTATCATGCTTTAGTCTTCTGTCACAGGTGCAATTTAAGAATAGTTGGGATTAGATACATTTAGTGGTAAGAGTCCGACAGATGAGCAAACATGACCACAGAAGGGCAAGATAACTGAGGCTATATGCAAAGAAATGTTTATAAAAGTTAGACACTAGAATGAAAAGAAAAAGTGAGAAAATTAAAGAAGTAAGTGAATATTGAAAATATATCTTGAAAGTGCAAGTTCTGATGGAGTCTAAATATTATTACATTGCAACTAGAGTATAACTTCTACTATGTCATAACCAAACAGTAAAAATTTTACAATAAATTCTTCAGGGACGTAGTTTTTGATAAGGAAAAGATCTAAGCCATGGCCTGGGGTTGAAGATGTTATATAAAGTATGAGGGAAGAATGATTCTTTAGTAGGAGACCTTAGACACTTCAGGGTCCCCAGAGTACTGGAGATCGCATATCTATGTATTTTACATTGCCTCAAACTACTACAGAAACATTTTTGGAATAATGTAGTGCAAGTGCATTTCAATGAACCAGTTTGTTGAAAGTCATTATCAGTGGAAGATATTGCTAGTTCTATTGCTGTTTTATATTTTAAATTCAGGATTTTATAGTTAGATCACCCTAACTATTTACATAAGGCCTTAGCAAAAGACACGAAATGAGAGAGATCATGGTTTAATACCTCTGATGGCTCATTTATGTTTCAGCTCACAAAACTGTATGGTGCCCCGAAAGCTGGTTAAACAATATTTGTGACTGTGTCTGTAAGTTCCAAGGACAGATTAGCACTTCTATGTTTGTTTGGGTAAAGTTGTGTCTCCAGCTGTGGATGGACAGCATCTAATTCCTTGAAGACAGAGAAAAGTAGAATTCACTGTCACTGATTGCTCTGGAATCATGATCTTCTGCAGCTAATCATTGGTCTCAGAACTTAATATCTGGATGCTAGGCCAGCTTTTACGTGACCAGTCCGGAGTGTCTTCAAAATGTACTACAAGCTCTCTAGGGACTCTAGGTCACAAAAGTTCATCATTTTTTACTGAATGATGCTGTGACCCAATACATATATTAACACTGTATGCTAATTATAATACAATGTATGTTTATATTATTACATCCAGATGGTTCTCTGCCTGTGGAAAATTAACATGTCTTAATTATCAAGGGGCTGAGAGTAAGGATTTTTATGATTGAGTACTTGTTAACCAGACAAACAGCCTGAGTTTCATTTCCAATATGTGCATATAGAAAATGATCAATTAGAAGTCACACATCCAAGAGTACAAGCACAGCACAGTCTGTATCTGATGCTTTTTGCTTGTTTTTTAATGGATACAAAGTGGGTGAATATAAAATCAGGGAAGATCTGAGGGGAGTTTCAGAGAGGGTGTAAATATGATCAAAATACAATGCTAAATTCTTAAAGAGCTAATAAAACTAAAGGAAAAGCAATAATAGGGGTGGAAAACTTGGTCCAATGATTAAGAGCTTTTGTTGTTCTTCTTGAAAACCTGGGTTTAGTTCCTAGCATCCACCCAATTGCTCTCAAGTATCTCTATCTCTAGTTCTAAGGAAGCTTATACCTTCCTTTCACCTCTGTAAGCACCAAGCATGTATGGGGTGCACATATGTAAGTGAAGGCAGAATACTCACACAGAGAGACTAAAAGTTTTACATTCTATAAAATTCAAAAAAAATTTCCCCACAAAATCAATAGTACAAAACTAGGTAGGTTTGAAAAATAGGAGCTATGATTTGCAACGTTATACTACTATGCTCATGAAGTAAGCCTGTAACAATAACACTATTTGTTTTTGTTTTGTGAGACACGTTCTCATTAGCCCAATGTGTGTTCAAACTCACTATGTAGCCATGAACTTCTGATTCCTGATTCCACCTCCTAAATTAATACTATATTTACCATCATTTACTGCAGAGAACCCAATGCTCAGAGTTCAAATGGTTATTCAAGGTCAAAGAGACGGTAAGTGGCAAAACATGTTTTAACTCAGGCAGGATGACTGCTGAGACTTTGTCCTGCACGCTGTGACCAGTATAAAAATGCATACTAAGAGGCTTTGTTCACACTATTATTCTCATCGACAGTTTTTCTTCTTCAAACTTTTTTGGTTTTTCAAATTCATTACATCTTTCCAAATGGTGTCCTTTATTTGCCTGTCCTTAAATGAAATCATTTAATAGGGTGCATTATCAATTATGAAGATGATGAATGGCTGCATTACTTTTCAAAAGGCTGCTTCAGCAAGCTGTCAGGTATAAAATTTCTTCAAAATGCACTAAGGTCATGGTTTGTCTCATCACAGCCCTAACAAGGACACTTTCCTTGCTGGTGATGCAATTACTTGTCAGATCTCATCATATGTTGTTTCCTCAGAATTAATTTGATACAGATATCGAGCTGCGTGGAAGCTCATTTTACTCAGGATTTTACCAGTTGTCTTTGAGGCTTAGTAATTAATTGATGGTGGGTAAAATTAGGTATGTAGTATATATTCCTCAAAACACTTATGCTTCCTTCATGAAGAATACTCGCTACTGACTATAGAAATAGTCCAAAAACCTACTTCACTACAATTCGATAAGAAGGAAAGGAGAAAAATATTAAAAGCAACTATAGCTCAGAAGTAATACTGTAGCTTCTATACTTGTTTTCTGCTGTGCCAGAATTTCTTTCTGTGCCTTTTCCTTTTAATCTACTCTGAAATACTGCATTCTTCTAACTTTCCATGTACAAAGGTTATTTCTCACTATTCTTTACTTGTGTGACATTGTCTTTCTTCATTATAGTCTATCCAGATAAACCTGTCTATTTACTCCATTGAGACAGTAAGTACATTTGTTTATTTTTAATGCATATTTTTCTACCCAGTGTATACACACACACACACACACACAACACACACACACACACGTCAAGGATAAGTCACTTTATACATGATGGAATCTGTGCCTCACCCACAAATCATGATTTCAAGTATTTTATGAAGAAACTTAAGTTTTTAATTAAATTACAGCTTGTATATATGCATTCATTGTAGGGGAATGCATGTGCACATGTGGAAGTCAGAGAACAACTTTTGTAATTTTTTTTTCCACCATGTAGGCCCTGGGATTTTAACTCATGGAATCAGTCTTTGTGTCATATATTTCTACCAGCTAAACTGTGCCAGCAGCTCTCAATAATCTTTAAAACAACTATTTGTTATTTTACAAAAGTCATTTCCAACATAAAATTTTAAAGTAAAATTGAGTCTTTCTGGATATTAGACCTTTGTCAGTCTCCACACTGGAGTGGAGAGAGGGATTTGACTTTCTCTTGTACTCTGGTGCCTCACATTTGACTATGTCCCATGGAGGGGGAGACCTAGTGGCAATCAGAGGAAGGACAGCACGTCACCAAGAAGAGACTTGATACCCTATGAGCATATACAGAGGGAGGTAATACCTCTGAGGAACAGTCATAGGGGAGGGGAATAAGGGGAAACTGGGAGGGAGGGGAGAATGGGAGGATACAAGGGATGGGATAACCATAGAGATGTAACAAGAATAAATTAATAAAAAAAAAAAAGCAGTAAAAAAAAAAGTAAAAATTGATTTATTTTGGATCTTTTCAGTATTTCTTCTGAAATCTCCTTGGAATTATCACCCAAAAGTTAATGTAACACTGGGTTATAGATATAATTTATTTGTATATATTACAACACACACATAATTTCTTACTGCCTTCTTTGTGTTTCAGTCTGCTCAGTTAAAGCTTAAAACTAAGCAAAAACAAATAAGATCCAGATTTCTAAACACCAAGTCATATACCAACTAGAATTACTTATTGGAAAAGGGAAAAGAAATTAGAAATGCAGATAACTTATTGAAATTCATAGTTATTCAAATTGTTAAAAATGATAGACATTCATCAGCAACACATTTCAGCAAATATCACAACAAATCAGAGTATTCATAAAAGATTTTTATGGGCTTTGTTTGTGTATTGTGTATGTATATTTCTCTGTATGTTTATTATGCTTTTTAATTGATTTTTTATTTTGGACTGATAGTTTATTTTCTAAAGAGAGAGAGAGAAGTAGTAGAGATGGATAGGTGTGGAATTATGGAGGATCTGGTAAGAGTTGTGGGATGGGAAACCATGATCAGAATTTATTATATAAAAAATTATTTTCAATATAAATAAATTTTAAAAAGAAAATGTCTTTAGTAAATTATGTACTGGCACATTTTATAATATTTTGTCTTCATTCAATTCAATAGCCTTTGAATGCTTTATCATATGCCAAGATTTACAATATGATTATAAAGCATAATATAAATACAGTATTTCCTCTAGAAATGTTTGCTAATCTTCATTATATTTGATATATAAGCAGTCATTTTTTAAGGTCCAGAATACTCTTAATGTTTCATCCTAGTAGAGAAGAGTGTAGAGTGTCTTTTCTCTAAGATATGGGTTTGAGAGCCCTCTCACTTCTGTCTGCAGCACAGTAGCATCAGCCTGTCTATCACTGGTGTCCTGGTTTTAGTGCCTAGTACTTTAAGTTGTCCTTGTTCATATCCATGCTTCATGTCACATTAGCAAAATACTTAAATATTCTCACATGTTTCTACATTTCATTTCTTTTTAGTAATTGGATTATAAAACTGTACAAAAGCCCATTAGTTACTTGTATTCTAAAATTATCTCGTTTTTACACAAGTTACTGCGTTGGGATGATCTGGAGTCATAAAGTTATCTCATTTTTACATGAGCTACTACGTTGGGGGTGATCTGGAGTCATTTTCATTACCATTAGCATTTGAATGTCACAGGAACTTCAATTTACAACTAGTTTTGTTTTGGGCTACATTTATTTTATTTCTACATTTTGATGAAGACTTTATTAAATACATTTAATTTTAAACTACTTTTTCAGTCCAGGAGTTTTCCGTTTCTTCTTAACTATTTTGCTAAAATTTTGTCAGTTTATGTTTGCCACATTAAAAGTTTACCAGTATGTCTTTCTTCTCATAATGCCTATGGCAACTCTAAAGTCTAAATAAGAGCAATTGTGATGAAAGATATTTTGGTCAGTTCTGGCTAAAATATGTAAGTCTGACACTGAATGATTAAACATAACCATGGATCAGTGCTGAGTTATCTCTGGGCAAATTGATGGTAAGGTTAAGTTGAGGTTAATTTGACTACTGGTCAGTGGTTAAGGAGGAGAAAATTGTGTCTGACTGAAAGGCATATGCTTTTTGTGTTTATTCTCCATGAAACATATGAAACACCCTACAGATTGTAAACTTTATAGTTGCTCCACAGACAAAGAATGGAGAATTGCTACATGACTCTAAAAATGCTGAATTTTCTTAATCTACATGTAAAACCAGATATAATAAATGGCATATAACTTCAACAACAAAACCATGCCTGAGAAAAATTAGGGAAATTTTAAAAGGAGGAAAAGAAGACCTTAAAGATCATCACAGTTACTGCTGATTTTTGCCTGTGACCATACAGACAGAATTCCTTTGCTACCATTTTGACTAAATACATGAGTGAAAAAAATTGAAGAAAGAAGGAATTACAGCTTTAAAATAAGATGCTACAAATCCAATACAGGGTAGGTGGACGGTCTGGTCACTTTCTTTATTTTAAAATATATCGCATCTTAATAATTCTCACTACTTAAGGTTTGGTTAAAGTTTTTAAAAAGTAACATTGGTAATTTTGACAAAAATGTATTCAATTCAGATCACAGGGTTGCAGCTAGCATATAATGCAGTTAGCATATAATTGCTAAAACCTATTTTTCTTAGCTTATGGAATTGTCCATTTCATTCAATGATGAATAAAGTTACATTAAGTAAGTTTCTTTTTATTTTTAAAGTAGTAAAGACTAATACATGTAGGATTTTACAGGGAAAACAGTCACATGGGAACTTCAGTAGACTGGATGGATGGACACAAAATAGTTAGGGGAATGCTATAGAAAAATTTCAAATTAGCAGAAACCTGAGAAAGCCTTATGCTAATATGTTATTAAATATAAAAACTATCCTCCAATAGGCACAGAGTGAGTCATCATTTTTTGTTGTCTCCCAACATAAAGTAATAATCACAGAAATTATTTGTTATTTTGTCATCTTTCTATGCTACCTCTCTTGTACAGTCTCAGTTAACGTTGGATGCACTGTTTCTCTATTTTATTTAATGGAATGTAGTTTTCTTTAAATTAAATTAATGCAGTCAACTACATTTATTCCCAGTACTATGGATACAGTATCCATAGTGACTTTTTTCTCTTACTAGGTAAGTTTAAATATCTCCATTAATGTAGCATTCTGTTCAAAAGTACTCTTCATTAGAATTGTGTTATCCATATGCTATGGAATCCTACCATTTGTATTTGTAGCTAAACACAAAAGAAAGTTGATGTATGAATAATGATGATGAATATAGGTTTATGCTGTACATAGCTGCCATAAACAAACACGAATTGCCCTGCTAAGGTACACTATGTACTACACTGATGCCCACTGCATACTTACAGTCACTGAAACATTGTATTAGATTCTTAGACACAACCCACCATGTCTTCCTAAATGATATATATATATGACATATATATGATCTATATCATATTTATCTTACTATGTTCAATATAACGGCTAGTAGCTACTGTCTCAGACCATGTAGTTCTATGCAAATATTGGATTTAATATCACTTGCTTTCAAATAAAAATTAAAGTTTGTGGGAGATTGACTGTGAAAATAAAATTGTTGAAATTATATAAAGTGAAATCATTTGAGTCAGTAGGAGGAAACAGTGAAGAAACGTGGATGGTAAAGGAAAGTCCCAATTATGTCAAATAACAGTTCAAAGAGAATACAGGGAGCCTCACAACTTTAAGATGGGAATTCGGGATCAGAAACTGCCTGAAGCATGAAATGGAATTTGTTTGGTAACTATTAATGGTGGTCTTGAAGAATCAGATCTTAGTGAGCTGGATGACTGTTCCTAAAGCCCTTGGTACAGCTAAGTAATACTCAGGTCTAGAGATTATAAGTGCAGATTTCACAAAGTGAATAGAATAGTGAAATGATTACTCCATTTCAATAAACAATGTGATTCTAGAGATGTATTTGAACATTCATCAACATGACGGAGGAAGTGAGGAACAGGACAGAGAAGAATGAGGTCGAACAATACTGAAAATAGGAAATGAGAACAGTCAGGGAAAGACATGATCAGACTAAAGCAGATGTGACCCTTATTCTGTGTATTAATGGAATTTCTGGCTGCAATGAAGGAGAACTCCTTTCCTGTGGACTAGTGTTGCCAGATGACCCGAACATTCTGACATCTCATGGCAGGTGTGAGCCTCAGGTAACAGCCCTTCAATTGTCCTGTGCATGGTTGAGTTCTGAATCCCAGCCCATGCTTCCCCAAAAAGAATTCACAGCACAGCTATTATGCTTGACTTCTTCTTTCACTTCAGAATCTTGAAAGCAGTGACAGAAGGAGTAATTGAGGGTTCAGTTGTAGTTTGTGTGCCCAAAGAGCACATCCAGGTCTTTGGACAGAACTTCTGACTCTAATGAACTTAACATGATTGGAAAAAGTCAGTACTAATGAGAAAGACTTTATTTTTCTTATTAAACATTGGTCTATTAATCAGAAATAATTCAAGAAACTTTTCCATTATTCTACAATTAATTTACAAACATTACTGACTAGACACAGTAGAAGATCTGAAGGTTCAAAATGAAAAAAATTAAAATTCCTTTCAAAAGGATTTAATTAAAATGATTTTTTGACAAGCCTGGGAAATGTCCCTTTGACATGTGAATGAATTGTTGGTAGAGATAAGGCCTTATCCAGACAATACATAGCTTCCTGCTTCAAATAACTGGTACTTCAGACAGCTCACTTAGTCTGATCAGAAAAGAAGCAATGATAAACAAAACCACCTGATGCTCTTCCTTCACCTCACCTCTCACCAGCAAGGTCTTTCAAAGCCAATCAGTTTACATCCCTCTTTGCAAGACAATGAAGGATGAAAAAACTCCTTAAGTGTTCAAATTGGCTAGGGGCCTATTCTAAAAGCCTGTTGCTTAGGTTATACCACAGATCCCTTAAACTAGAAGCTACAGAGATTAAACGCATACATTAGGTTTTTTTCTTTGTGTTGTTGTTGCTGTTGTTTTTCAGTTCCTATTTCATTCCGTCATGTAGGAAAGGGTAAGCAAAACTATCTTTCGCAGACCAGAAATCCACATATAGTCATAAATTGAAACATGGCTTTCTGAATCTTCTTCATGAGCTCTATGAAAGGAGGCATTTAGGTATCCTCATGTGCCCTACAAGATAAATGTAGTGGTGTTCTGAATGAAGCTAAGAAAGAAAGACTCTTACAAATCTTACAAATGTGAGTCTGGGAGGTATTAATGTGGTCTTGACTTTTCTGGCTTTGATGGGTTATGGTCAATCAAATATTCATTTAGAAAAGAATTCAAGGAGAAAAACAAATCCAAGAGCAATAGAGAGAGTGTGGATGATTTTTTTTTTTGAATTTGTATTATCTAACTCATTAGTGTGTGAAGTGTCAGAATTTTCAAACGTAAACAAAACTAAGTAGCTTTAGAAACCTCAGATTTTCAAGACCAAAATAGTGACATTAGTTTTTGAAATGTAGGAAGTCAGGGTCCAAAGAATGCTGTGAAAAATAACTGTGATCCTTAGTAAGGATGGACAGTCAGACTTAGGATGGAATTGCATTCGAGTAGAGAAAGAATTGAACTCTGAATCCAAGTAGGATGAGTAGGGACTATATTGAAGTCAGTATCTGGATAATTGCCATGAGAAAAAAAAAATAGGTATTTTGAACTTAGCAAATTGTAAAGTTATTGCCAAAGGCAGGCCAAATGAGGGCTTCAGAAACCAAGGTCAAGTGTGTTCAGTGACTACCTGGAACTATGTGTTCTACCAGTGTGTCATTTTTCCTAGAGAACTTTGAATAATGTTTATTCACTATGAATAGAATGGTGATGATGTGGGAACTGGACAAGGGCTAGCTTCCCTGAACTGAAGCCCCCTCTGTGCCCTATGCGCCATCAGCTTAAATTCAACTTCCCTGGGAGCTAGCTGAGGGACTCACTTCCCTGAGATCCTAACAAAAGCTCACCTTATAAGATTAGGGTCAGCTTCCACTTCCCCAATTGTGTGGGAGGCCCCCCGCAGAGTAACAGCTACAGCAGATGAAACATCTAGATAAGAGTCCCCATGCAGCATGACTCAAAGCACCTCTGCCCTGTACCTTATCAATTAAGGCCAACTTCCCCTAAGCCCCTTACCCAATTATGTGATTGCAAGGCTGGGAAAGTCCTGCTTGCGGTTTCTCCACTTAATAACCTTGTATTCGAAGGAATCAAGGCTGCCCACCTTCCTCAGCCTCTGGGGAATGGACTGTCCTTGCTCCTGAACAAGATCAATAAAAAAGACCCTCTGTACATTACATCTGGCTGGTCTCTGAGGTCTGTGGGGGCTTTGTGACTTGGGCATTACAATGACATACCAAAGAAAGAGTTCTGCTTGAGTCTACCTTTATCAATTGGGGCATGTTTTGGGGTTCTTCCATGGATGAGAAGTTCCATACTGGAGAAAGGCTTACACGAACACAGCTGCATCACCGAAAAGCCCATTCAAACATGGGTAAAGCTTAGCAAATATGTGACCTTGGAGTTCCCTGTGCAATTTAACATAGCCTTCATTGAAGAATCACAGCAATTGGTTACTGCTGGTTACCCATTGTGGACGGGACTTGTGAATCTTTTACCTTTTTTAGCTTCCTCCATTTTCTAAGTTTCTTTAACATCCTTTCCTGTGAATCACCTCCAATACAGGAGACCATTTCAATTTGGACAAAATACCCATGCAAACCATAGAGACAAAGAAGGAAACTCAAGATTTGGCAGAGAATCAAGAGCCTTGACTAAAGCTTTGTTCAATGACAGGAATTTTAGACAATGTCAAAGGAAAAGGTCAATTCTAGTGAGGACTGTTATTTCTAACAGAAGACATTGAAATGAAGAGAACCCTAGTGTAATTAGATTCTGTATTTAAAGGAGGTTAAATACATACTCTAAATTTGAAAAATTATGTTGTTTGCAAGAAGATACCCTCAGATGTTACCCCTTTGTATATTTGCATAGCAACTCTAAACAAAAACAAAATTGAAATAAATTGCTATTTTAATTGAAGAAGTTTGTATCAGCACAATCTTTCATCCAAAGCTTTTCCAGTGTTCAATGACATAGCCCATTTTTCTTAAAATTTCACACACTATAATTTGTGTTCTTTCCCTATAATTTTGTGAGGTGGATTGGAATATTCCCATTATTTTTCATGTCCTTTCTGTAATTCTTACCAGTAAAGTTATGAAATAAAGGCACCCTTAAGCTCACATCCATTTTGTATTTTCATACACAGAGTAGAAATGAGGGCTGTGGGTTTGATTTTAACGAACAGTGTGTGTATTGTAACTTATAATTATTTTTCAGCCTGGGTTAGGCATTAAAATGGGAGAACTGGCATATATTGTGCTCCTTTGCCTTTGTTGCCAGGCATGCAATGTTCTCCAAGAAGACAAATGACTGGATTACATTTTGGGTATTAAAGTGAGGTTTATTATGCTGTTCAACAAAAGTACATTTAATAGCATTTTTATTATACTCAAATAATATCCAGAGTTACACACTTAAAAAGTAAATGAAGTGTAGTCCTGTCGAGAATTACTCCTGTGTGAATTCAGGCAAAGTAAGAATAGTATATTATTCTTAATAGAAAGGCCCAAATACATATTTAAGCTATAAATACATGTAAGGATGAATGATATGTTTTTCAAGGGTATTTTACTGTGAAACTAAAGGTAGTTAAAGCAAAAAGTCATAGAGAACATTAAATTTTTCTTATAGAAAGTGAATAGTATGCTCCTCAGATTTAAAGCCTGAATTAGAACCTTTCCCTCCATACAGCTCCCTTTGTTCCATGAAATACATCTTTGGTGTAGGTTTTTATCCTTAAGAATGGAATGATGTTGCTTCTTTTGGAGAACACAGAAGCCTCTCCACTTGTATAAATATATACATATATAAGTTATATATACATACATAGTGCTGAGGTGATATAGAGAATAATGTCATTGAAGAATAATTATATTTTGTTTAATATCTGCATTATGTAAATCAAGCTATTTCAAAAAAGATATCAATAAAATGAAAAGATGAATTTTGCATACTTAATATATGAATGATGAAAAGTTAAGGTAAAATTTATGACTAGTATATCTTTTTCAACTTAAAAGTTATTTTTGTGTTGATGACATGGCTCAGTAAGGAGCCTGCCTTTGTCCTGGAGGATCTGAATCTGGTTGTTGCATTCAGGTGGTAAAAGTAGAACAATGAATATGCATATTTGTGAGATGTTGAAACGCATGTACATTAAAAATTATTACTATGGCAAAGTGATTTAACATACTCATGAACTCATTTTGTGATATCTTTTTGTCATGAGAACTCAGATCAATTCTCTAGGGAAACTTAGGCTACAAAGTTCATTATTATGAACTATAGTAATTGAACTGTACATTTTTGTCTAGAAATACTTGAGTGTGCCTAGTTGAACCTTGGTGCTCTGTGACCAACATCTCCCTATTTCTCTCATATGACAGCAAATGAATAAGAGGCAAAGATATTTTTAATATTCATACTTTAATCATGGATTTCAGTGATGTAGTTACTAAGTTAAGAATATGGTTTCTTCTTCACTAGAGTCTCCTGAAATCTAGTTTAATGTTCATTTTGGAAAGTTTACAATTTTGAATTATTTTTACATTTAGTTTTGTTTTGTTTTATTCTCTTTGTGTGTGTGTGTGTGTGTGTGTGTGTGTGTGTGTGTGCATGTATGCATGTTCACCTGTGTGTTTAAATATTCTACAACCCAAAGTGTCTGCCAAAAGAACACCAGTGCAATACATTTCAAATATAATAATGATCTAAAAAGATTACACTCCTATTGCAGTTTATAAGAAAACTGGTAGCTAGAGAACAATTAGGTATCATAGATGACCCTTCCTCAACTATAAACCATTGCATCCTTCAAAAATTTGCAGACAAATCAGGTATCAGTCAGTAGGAAAAAAAAAACCACTCTATAGTAGTTTTTTTATTTTAATTTGTTGGTTTGTTGGTCTTTATGTAGAGCTCCTGCCACCCCCAGGTCCTTTTTTCCTTAGTCTCCCTTTTACACAAGATTCCCTATGCATTATCCAATGTTTGCTGTTGAATCTCATCATCTGTTTCAGGGTGCTGCTAGGTAGACCCTCTCAGAGGACAGCTCTGCTTGGCTCCTGTCTGCAAGCATAGCAGAGCCTCAATAATAGTGTCAGGGACTGACTTTCTTCCATGGGGTGGATCTTGGGTTGGGCTAGCCTTGGTCAGACATTCCCTCAATCTCTGTTCTATCTGCTCTATTTATCCTTGTACATCTTATAGGCAGTGATTTTTTGGGTAAATATTTTTGTTTGTGAGATGGAGTTCCCTTCACTCTATCAGGACTCTTGTAAAGTCAGCTGGTGTGCTCTCCTGTATCCACAGCCTCTATTACACGGAGTAACTGCTAGAGTCCTCCTCATATCTTCCCAGAAGCCTACCTTCATTTAGGTCTCCACTTGGTAATAGAGAACACATCACTTACAATTTCTCTTTTCTCTGTTGGCCTTCAGTCCTACTACCCCTCTCCTCAGATCTCTCCTCTTTTCTCTCTCCTAATTTCTTTCCTGACTTCAACCACACTGATACCTACTCAATTCTCCTTATGAATGAGAATTAAGCATCTTCCTTTGGGTCCTCCTTATTACTTATCATCTTTGCGTCTGTGCATTGTGTTATTTTTATTGAGTACAATATGGTTAAAATCCCCTTATTAGTAAGTACATGTCTTGTGTGTATTTCTGCACTCGGAATTATCTTTTCATGTTCCATTCATTTGTTTGCAAATTTCATGATTTCTTTGTTTTTTTTTTTTTTTTTTATTATTGCTGAATAGTATTCCATTGTTTGAATGTACTAGTTTCTTTTCATCCATCTTCTGTTGAGGGACATCTAGGTTGTTTACAGATTCTGGCTATTATGAATAACTCTGCTATGAACATAGCTGAACAAATGTGTTTGTTGTATTATAGAAAATCTTATGGTTATATACAAAGGATTGGTATGGCTGGGTCTTGAGGTAGAGCTATTCCCAATTTTCTGAGAAGGTGGCAGATTGTTTTTCCAAAAGTGGTTATGCCTGCAATGGAGGAGTGATACTCTTTCTTCCTATCCTTGTCAGCATGTGCTGTATCTTGAGGTTTTGATCATAACGATTTTTAGAGTATAAGATGGGATCGAGAGTCATTTTAATTTGTACTACCCTGATACCTAAGAACATTGACCATTTATTTAAGTGCTTCGTGGCCAATAAAGATTCCTCTCCTGAGAATTCTCTGTTTCGCTCTGTTCACTATATTTTATTGAGTTATTTTGCTTGTAGGTGTTTAATTTTTTGAGTTCTTTGTATATTTTATATATTAACCCTTTGTCTGATGTAGGATTGGTGAAGATCTTTTCCTGATTTGTAGACTGCTGTTTCATTCTATTAACAGTGACCTTTGCATTATAGAAGCTTTTTAGTTCCAAGATGTCCCATTTATTAGATGCTGATCTTAGAGCCTGAGCAATTGGCGTTCTGTTCGGGAAGTTGTCTCCTGTGCTAATTAGTTCAAGCTTCATCCACACCTTCTCCTCTAATAGATTTAGTTTATCTAGTCTTATGTTGAGGTCTTTGATCTACTTAACTTGAGTTTTGTGCAGGGTGATAATCATGGATTTATTTGCATTTTCTACATGTAAATGTCCACGTTTTTCCTATCTTTATTTAAAGTTGGTAAGTGGTATCTATCAAAAAAAATCTTCCATTTTCTTTACATTTTCCAGTTTTGTGGGATATAGGTTTTTCAGTTAGACCTAATGATTCTATGGATTTCCTTAGTGTCTGTTGTTTTTTCCTCCTTTTCATTTCTTATTTTAATAATTTAGATACTGTCTCTCTGTCTTTTAGTGAGCTAGTTTGGCTGCTAGTTTTTCTATCATGTTGATTTTTTCAAAGAACCAGCTCTTGGTTTTATTAATTCTTTGTATTGCTCTCTTTGTTCCTAAGTTATTGGTTTCAACCCTATGTTTGATCATTTCCTGCTGTCTACTTCTCTTGGGTGTGTTTACTTCCTTTGGATTTAGAGGGTTTTGGTGTGGTTTTAAATTTCTAGCATGAGAACTTTCCTATTTCTTAATGAAGGCACATATCATTCATTACTTCCATAAATTAATGAATCCCTCAACCCTCACTGGAGAAGATTTTGTGTGATAGCACAGAAACCCACAACTAGCAAAGATGCATAGAATGAATGACTGTGGGATGTTCAGCACTTAATGAAACTTCTATGTCCCAACCTTTTCCAAAGGCTCAGTTATGGTTAGGGGAAAGGAGAAGAAATGGAGAAAGAGCTAAGAGTGGTGAATAATTAGAAAAAAACAGTATATTTCAGACCTAGCAGGGCAGATACACAAAGGAACTTACAGCATTTATTACAGAATTAACAAGACCTGTGAAAACACAGTCCTGAACAAATCCTAGCCTAGGGAGAAGATATTGGTGTGGAATACCACAACTAGGTTAGGAGCTATTGGCAATTGTTCAATGCTGGGAGAAGGCCTTTCAGATTTCTTTAAGATTATAGTCTCTGCTAAGTCAAGCATACTTCTGTAGAAGCTCACATATCAAAGACAGTATGAAAATTGGTGTATTTTCTTTTTAAGGACCCAAGTTTTGTAAGTAAGGAAAGTATATATTTGGGAAGTTTTAGTGTTGGATGAATATAGTCAAATTATATTGTTAAGAGTTCTTAAGAACTAATTACAAAGACTTTTATAAATTTATTCTAGGTTCCGTCTGTTTCTCCTTCTTTCCAGGAATGTTGGCCTGGATTTTAAAAACAGTACACCACAAACTAAAAAAAAAAGTTGTTTGGTAAATATAATCTAATCAAACCATCCCCCTCATTTTCAATAACAATAAGGCTCCTGCAAGTATTAAGTGAAAAAATATTTTGTTTTGGTGATAGATATTCAGAAGAGTTTTTGTTTTAAGTCACTAGTGGGGATGTGGTTGTACACACATATGTGGAGGTCAGAGTTCAATATAAGACATCTTCTATCACCTACCTCATGATTTGAGAAAAAGAAAGTCTCATAGTGAACTTTGAGCAATTTCTGTAAGCTCAGAGGTCTCATTTATCTTTGCCTCCAGTATTCTGGGAATCCAGACAGGCTAAAGTATACCTGCCTCCTAGCCAAGGAAGGAGAGTTCCTGGAATCTGATTGCATGTCCTCACACTTGAAACAATAACCAGTTTACCAACTGAGCCTCTCCAAGCTCCTGAGGACACTAAGCTTTTTCTCTTAATACCACTCACTGCTATGAACATCTGTGATACCTTTATTCAATTGGGATATATTGTGAATGATTTAAATAATAAGAACTATGGTCTGTAAACAATACTCTTTGAACCAAAGCAACATGAGTTTTCTAGGCAATTTTTTTTTCTAGGAATAATGTACAAATAAGAAGTCTTATTAAATTGTAAGTGCTAATTGATTATGTCCATAACTTAACTGTTAGTACTGAAGACATGTTAGATCCAAAAGTGTCTTGTATTTTATGTGTTCTGTATGGTGAAATCAAGATACATTTTTAAATTTTTCATTAATTTTAGTAAAACACTTGATGTTTTAGGCCACAGACACTTTTAAAGAATATCAAGTCACTTGACTTTTTACCTTTACCGTTTTTATTATATAATAACAGATGCTTATAGGTATAGTTTAGCATTCTACCATTTTACTAAATGAATGTAATATTTGTATATTTGTATTTCTGCCTTATTATGTTGAAATATAAATGACCAAGATTAACTGTTAGCTTAGCCCACATTGGTAATTTTGAACAATTAATAACTAGGATAAGAATAATAGTACAAAATGGTAGTTGATCTTATTTTTTTAACTTATGAAAGTAATTAGCCAGCACACGTTCCACTAACATTCTCCACATATTAAAGAAAGAGGCTAAGCTGAATGTTATTTATAACTTTAAAAGTACCACACTTGGGGACATTTCAAAAAAAGAAAGAGAGAGAGAGAGAGAGAGAGAGAGAGAGAGAGAGAGAGAGAGAGAGAGAGA
>OU015747.1:69965307-70018436 GCA_907169655.1 Acomys percivali
AGAGAGAGAGAGAGAGAGAGAGAGAGAGAGAGAGAGAGAGAGAGAGAACATAAAACTAAAATTCTGCACATTGTATTTATGCAAAATGTCATGTTTTAAACAAAACATATAATATCAGGGATTGGGACCCTCCACCTGACTCTAACTAGAATGTTAATAGGTTTCATATAACATCTACAATCTAGTGCCTAGTACTGGTTGCTCTGTGTGTCACAGATTTAGACAAAATGTATAATTTCTTCAGTTTTATCTCAGGCACAAATGCCTGCACAGAGAAATTTGGAACAAAGCTGTTATTCTATTCTATTATGCTTCGGTTATAATCCTCAAGTAAATAACAAGTCATGAATTTTCAAGTGACTTTGCACTAAATCATCTCCACATCAAATATTTATTCTTTGACACAGCTTTAGAAAAAGTTAAATACAAGTTTGGGTATGCTAAGCAATACTCCATAGTCCTTTGAAAACATTGATTCAAAAATTAGAAGACATAGACCTAAACTAAGTTATACTGGCTTTCTCTTCTCACCTCTTTCTAGAAGCCTGTGCATGCACAGTCACTTCATGAAACACCCAGTTAATACGTAGTCGCTGGTTTACTGAAGTAGAACTCATGTGAACCTCATTTAGAGATGGCTGTGGTATTGAAAGCACAGGTTATCAAGTGTTAATCATGGTGTTGTAAAAGCAACATGGCTGAGGAAGAACCAAAAAACTTCTAAACATGTAGGATGGAAAATAAAGAAAAAAGAATGAAATTGGCACACTTGTAAATGGGATTTAAAGGAAGAGAAATACAGTCTACATAAACACAGTACTGTTATGTATCCAATGTGACTAGTATTTCAAAATCCTACATCATGAATGTTACATAATTAAATGATCTCTGTTACCTGATATGGAGCAAGGTTCCAACTCAGTTACACCAGAGTTACATTGCCTTACCACATATGAAATTACATTTAAACTTGAAACCTGATAGTGGGAGATGTGTTCCATTTTTGAAGGAAATATTTTCTTATTTTACTCTCCACCTCGGTTTTTAAAAAAATGGTCTCTCAGTTAACCTAAAATTGGGAATATTGGCTGGTGGATAATCTGCATGGATACTTTGTTCTCTGGTTTTCCCAGTGCTCAGGTCATGATATGTGCCATCACATTTAAGCGTGTAATGTGAAGTCTCAGGATCTGCACTGAAAGTCTTATGCTTCCCCAGAAAGTGTCTACTGATTGAGCCATAGGCCCACCTCCAAGAACTAAGAGTCATGATCTCGTCATTTCACATCCCTGAGACTATTCCCTCTCTTTCTGAAAAAAAAAATAGATAGACATTAGGGCTTTCATATGGCACCTTTTTATAATATTTTCTTAGCATTCAGAAGTGAATTTTCAGATTAGTTTTACTGGTTCTTTGGATTTGTGTAAGATGGCATTTTTAATTTTCCAAATAGCAAAATATTTTCAGTTCCTTTATTTTAATTATCAAAATTTGGCTCTAAAATACAAGTACCTACTGATCATATATAAAGAGTTAAGTTAGAATTCACACCAGTAGTGTAATTTTTATACATAATTTAATATAATTAAAAGTAGATAAAATGTTTTACATTGATATTTATTTTCAAATAAGAAAGTAGGCTTTGTTATTCTTAGAACTATTGAAAAGCAGAACATATCATAATCCAGACACGACATAGTTTCCTCAAAATAAAAATAAGTTCAAACATTTAATTCATACTTGCAAATATATTAAATCCAGAAAAACAGATACTCTACTAAATGTTTCTTACCTTCTTGGGTGATAATAGACTTGAAGAGATATAGACTAAGGAACAGCTGTGTAAATTATATAAAGTAGATGTAAACAGACTTTAGACTACCAAATAAATGTTCCTTAGAGATTTTCCTTTTACTTCAAATGATGCCTACTTATACTGTCTTGAATACAAGATTTTTAACACATTTACAATAAAGTGTTTTTAAAAACATTAATAAAAAGGATAAATAAAGGGCCTTTCTCTTCTAACTAAATAGTAACTAAGCTCAATTAAAGGCTACTGGAGTAGCAACATGCATTGTAGAACCCAGAGCTAATTACTGTCATGCTTCAGGCCTCCAAGCTGTACAGATGTTATGCAAATGCTTCGGTGTTCATTTTAAGAAAGCAAACCATTGTGGTAAATTCTGCAAGGATATTTTCTTTTTTTCTTCGTACAGCACTAAAATGACTGATATGTTACGTGGCCTGTAATGTTCAGATAAATTGAAATATTTTATGGACCAAAACACTGTCAGATTTCAAAGTATAATTTTTGTAAAGTATAAAACTTCATTACTTTTAAAGCATCCTTCAGTAAATTGCATAATTAGTACTAAGTTAGCCTCATAATTTAAGAAAATATATTGTCATGACAAGCAGCACAATTCCATCAGGTATGTTTTCAATAACCAACATGTAAATGAGGAATGTGTCTTCATGTAAAACTTGCCTATAGTGAGCAGCCAAAATTGTCATAGCTCAGTATTTAATTGGTGTCATAACACAGATGAATTAGGTAAGATATCATTAGTATATTGCCATACAGATAATTAAAAAGCCCATCACCACGTATTTAATAATCATTTGTAAGTGTCTCATCCTTGTATCCAGAAACATGAATTCCCATGATCGCCAAGTATTCGTACTGAATAGGTACTTCCAAGATATATGAATTTTCAGAAACTCTGTTTAATTTTCTACTGCTAAAGTAATGCATTACCAAACACTGCTGAATATAATAGAAATGCATGACTTTAAGGTTTGCTTCCAGTGTACTAAATTATACTATAAGCAGGACTGTCTTTCACACCGAGTTTCATGTTACAGTCACATCCTCTACAGAATCTCAAGGAAGCTGTGTATCCATCTTCATAGCAACATGGCAGCTTCTAATGCCATGGCATGCCCCTTCCCAACCTTGTTCCTCAACTTTGTTTCCAGCTTCACAGATCCTATATTGCCTGCTTTTTATGATGATTACACAAACTACTCTGCTAGTACAAGTTTATCATTCCTTCTCAAAAGCCTTAATTTGGACATATTTGTTCCTTCCTTCTTGTTTAATTAGCTGAATACTAGTCTCTAAAAGACTTTGTCACTTGGAATCTTAGAATGTGAGGTTTTATTTGAAATGAATGTTTTGATAGTAAAGTGAGGTAATTTTTAAAATTTATTGTTGCTCAACCTCTGATGTGGTAAACACTGTAAAAGAAAGAAGAAAAGCTGTGGGTGTTGGGTGCGTCACAAATCATCACCCAAAAGCTGAGGATTTCAGTGCTAATCTGGGCTACTTAGGCCCTTCAGGTTACCATGGAGATTAATAGAGAGAGCCAGAGATGAAAATAAAGTTGGAGAAAGAGGTAGTGACAGAGACAGCAAAATCTAGAGAATAATAAAGACAGAGACAGATAGGGTAGAGGGGACAGGATGTAGGGGCTGTTCACATAGAACATTCATAAAAGTATATAAAATCCTTTTTAAAACCTTGATTTTGCCCTTGTGTTCTGTACCTATGCAAAGATCAAATGACATTGTTTAGTTTATCACAGTAAGACAGAAAATCTTAAGTAACTAGGATATTATTTAAGGTAACCTATTTTAAAACATTGGACATTTTTTGGAATGGGCTACCTTTGAAATTGCATCATTCAATCTTTTTCTTTATTATCTATTCACTTTTATTTTGTTCACTTTACATTCTGATTGTAGCCCCTCCCTTTTTGCTTTCTGATCCCACCCTCCCTCCCTCGTAGCCTCCTCTCTCCCTCCACTAGTCCTCAGAAAGGGGAAACCTCTTCCCCTAACATCTGACATAAGCCAATCAAGTCTCATCTGGATGGCCTGTTTCCTCTTCCTCTGCAGCCTAATAAGGCTGCCTGGAAAAGAAGAGCACGCAAATGCAAACTGGTCCCTAAAGCTGATGTATCTATCAACTCCTAATTTTGGCATGCTCTGATTCTGTCTCAATGGTGTATTAATTCTGGACAGCAGGATCTTAACATTTGGATAGATGAAAGAAACAAGGTGTACAAACAAAGCGGTTCTAGGTTCTAGGAATCTGGTACACTGGCCTTTCAATTTATGAAGCCCCTGTTTTCATAGTCTTGTTCCTTACATGCAAATACAGTGAAATTCAAAAGAGGTAGTGTAGCAAGTGAGATTCTGCATATAAAAAAGTGCCGAGTCCATACTTCACATTTCATATTTTTTTTGTGTGAGTGTGGACTGTTTGAGCAGACAGATATAAATGACTTTTTGTGTTTCTTAAACTACTGGACTAATTGTATGTACTGACACATCAGTTTTTAATATCTTTACTTTAGGAAATTATTTATTGAATTTGAAATGTAGGACCCGCCGCATGTTTGGAAATTGCTACCACTCTTTCATGTCTCAAAATCCTCCATATACTATTTTATTTTCAGACAAGGTCTCACTAAATTGTCCAGATGGTACTTAAATACTTTCTTTAGCCTATAGTGGTTTTAGTTATGTCTTCACCTGATGCTGTTGGACCCTAGAGTCCACTCGGGTAGGGGATCATTGCAAGAGACCACTCGAGGACCACAGTGTTGATGCAAAAGCACAAGGTTTATTGCTGACGCATGTCAGGGGACCTCAGCACTCACTGGAGAGGTGGAGGCACCCGAATCACTGTCACAGGCTACTTTTAAAGGCTAAAACCGCAAAGGTTAGGAGGGGCTGTGTGTCCTATGTTAGGATTGGCTCTGGTGGTTGCTAGGGGTGCTTGTCTAAATGTTATTGGCTATTGCAGGGGTCGTTGGTCTTGGGGGCTATTCTTCGCAAGGAGGGGTGTTGGGGAGTTTCCAGGGAATTTCCAGATGGTATTTTTCTGAGAATTGTTTACCTTAGTTGAAATTGTTTATCTCAGTTGGCCACCTTCATCTCAGAAACTGAAACTGGCCTTCAGTTTTTTCTGGGTCACTTTCCCAAGTTGTCTGGGTCACGTTCCCAGGCTTAGGCTGAGAGAGAAAGAGCCTTACAATGCAGCCTCTCAAGTAGCTGGGATTACTAGGCTCAGAACATACATATAATTAATGTAATTATTGATAATAAAACATAATATAATATAAATGGTATAAAGAATCATTAGTTATATTTGTGTTTTTCTAATTTCTGTATGTCAGAAATTGATATTTGCATAGAACAATCCAGTTACAGCTTGATATTAGTTACAATGCTCCAACTGAATCTATAATGTTTTGTTTCTTGTTCAAAATTACACTCAACCAATAGTGTTATTATAATTTAAATTCCTGAAAGACCTCTTCCTAAAACTTTCTATTACACACAGATCTTAAATTAACTTAGAGTAAATAAAAGAGATGATCTGGTTTACTGTCAGTATTGAAATTTACATCATTTCCATGGGTTGAATTTGAATATCCCCAAATGAACCTCCACAAAAGCTGAAAAAAAAAATGCCTGAAGAGCAATTTTTTTTAAAAAAATTGAGTTTAGTTTAGCACAGGTGTTTCCAATTTAATCAGGTGTCTTTTCACAACTACCAATTAAGCCTTTTATGTTGGATTTTCAAAGTAATAATTGAATGCTGGCTATTTCTATAGTCATTCATGTCCCCAGACTCCCAGCAGTAATAACATGAACACAAGGAAAAGAATATTCTCTTTTCTTTTTCTGATAGCTGACAGTACTGATAATTCAAATAAATAAATATTTGAGTGTACACATATGAATATAATAGGTAGCCTGAGAATTAAGCATTTAGTGCACATGACTATAATTTCCAGTTGCTTTAAAACCCCTTACAGAAAAGACACAATTAATAAGCCTCTCTTTAGACAGTATTTCTAGTTACCGGGTACATTAACAGATAGGATACTATGACTAACTGAATTTCACTGAATTACAGAGGCTCACCATTTCTCAGAAATGACAGTATTTTTCTATCAACCTATAAGAAAAAGCAGGCAAATGCTAGAGAGACTAATTCTGATTACACTGCATGCTGCTCATATGTCAACTAATGGTTGATTTTCCCAAATGAGGTCACACTTAGACATATGAAGAGAAGAATTGTTGAACACTCAAGTACTCAATAGATGGCTAATATAGCTTTCTTTAAAGATAAGGCTTATTTTAGTGTGATTTAGAAAGAATTTACCAGACATATGACACTTCTTAGTGGCCTTCTCACTACCATTGAATATTACAATCATTTCCTTAAAAATCAAAAGAATGAAGTATAATACCTGAGCACTGCTAGACCCCTCGGACTGCTTTCTACTGTTTTGACCTGTTCATAAAATAGTGAACATCCAGGTATCCATAAAATGAAATAGTACATAATAATTGATGTTAAATGTGTTCCTGATTTCTCATTGTTATCCTAATACAGGATGGCATAATTTTCCTTGATTGAAATAAAGTGTTTCTAATTGCATACCAATTTTCTAAAAGCATAGCTAAAGGTATGCATCTCTTAAACTAATGAGGATAATCATCAAAAATTTTTATCCATATTTAAATATATAATTATTAGTAAGTTCAAAGTAGGTATACATAGTATGCTACCCACATTTCTCTTCTGAAACATTGAACTCTTCCTAGTCTCTGCTTCTATATCTCCCTGACATCATGTCTTCTTTTCTCTCTATCTTCCCTCAAAACTCCATTTAAACAAATTATTTATACCAATACACACAAAGGTATAACTTGCATCTCTGTTTAACTCAAGATCTCAGTACCTAATTATCAAGTCCAAAACAGCTGAGAATAATATACATTTAAAAAATAGTAATTTCCTTCTATCCTAGTTTACCCTTTTGGTATAGTATAATGCCACAGGAAACAAATAGAATAACTTTACACCTTATTATTTTTAAATTTTACTCATAAGAGCCTTGGTAGAATTTTAGGAAAAAAATGCTATGTGGTTGTACCAAGAACATTGAGAGAAATACAATCAATTTCCAATTTATTCAATTATAAAAATGTAAAACATTGCCGCAGAATAAGCTTGCTAGACAATAATTCTTTCTGATGCAATTTTCCTATTGTTTGGAATTATTTTCTAGAAAGAACTGGTTTATATAGAATTATCTGTTTGTAAATATTTTCCAATTATGTTCTTTATTATAAGTTTTTAAATAATCAGCTTATTCCACGCAGGTTCTAAAACAATAGAAGCATCCAAAAATGTCAATGCCTCTAAGTAACTCACCGTCTCTGATAGAAGATGAACAAACATTGCACATTTTAATTATTTAACTACTAAGAGAAAATCATTTTATCAGTCTTATGCATTGCTAATGAATCCAAAATTAACACAAAACAGTACCATTTTATTGAGAAGATAGATGTTCACTCTTAACTTAACATTATTATTGTCTATATAATATGCCATAAACATTATCCCTGTTAACCTTTTAAAAAATTAAAGAAAAAAACATTTAGAAATAATGATATATGAACCCAGAGGTCCATGTTACTGATACTAACTTCTTGTTGTCCACAACCCCCACTTCCCTGTGCACGGCCATACACTGGTAGACATTCTCTGCTCAGGTTCCTGTAAAGCTGGCTATAACTTACATTCTGAACCCTCCCATGTCCTCTGTTTGGAGCACAAAACTCAAGCTGTAGACGCCAACTCTAACCTTCCCCTCCATGCCCCTGCCTCTACAGGTGGAGGCAATCCCAACCAGAGCAGATAAGATCCTCATCTGCACTCTGAACTCTCCTATACTCTCAGTTCACATTCTGAATTCTCACGCCACAGACACCCTGCTCCCTACCCCTTTCCCCAGGTATATTCCTAACCCAACCTAGGTCAGGTATCCACTGATCAGGTATAGGCCACGTCGCCTTAACAAGTAAGAGTCACGTCTGCCTTCTGAACCCTCCCACACACTCGATTCACAGCCTAAAGAACCAAGCTGCTAACATACTCACCGGTACGCGCTCATCCCTTACACTGGCTCCCCTTACACCCGTTGCTCAAGTATAGGTCACACCAATAAGAAGACCATAGATCCCTTCCTGGAACAAAGTACACACTAACTACCAGAAGGCCAAAGAAGAAACAGAATTTTCGGAGAAAATGCCAGGTTGATTTCAAAAGTGGTTGTACAAGTTAGCACTTCCACCAGCAATGGAGATTTGTTCCTCTTTCTCCACATCCTTGCCAACATGTGCTGTCACTTGAGTTTATCTTATACCCATTCTGACTGGTATAAGTTGGAATCTCACAGTAGTTTTGATTTGAATTTCCTTCCCTTGGCTGAAGAATGGATAAAGAAACTGTGGTACATTTACACTATGGAATACTACTCAACTATTAAAAACAAAGAAATCTTGAAATTTGCATGCAAAGGGATGGAACTAGAAATGATTACCCTGAGTGAGGTAACCCAGACCAAGGAAAACATTCAAAGTAGATACTCTCTTATAAGTTGATATTAGGCCAACATAGATGTCCTCTGAGAGTCTCCACTCAGCAGGGGATCCGGACAGATGCTGAGACTCACTGCTAGATACCACATGAGAGTGGTATGGAAGAATGGGTGGATGGAAGGACCCAGAGGGTTCAGGATCCCCAAAATAAGACCATCAAGGCTGTTATATATGGACCCAGGGGAAGTGCACATACTGTGGCAGCAACCCAGGACAATTAATAGAGTAAACCTAGATCCCCTCTTCAGATGTTGCCAATGGACAGTGCATTCTCCAGAGTTCTGGAGAGAATGAGGACTGCCTTTGACATGCACTCTGATGCCCCTAATTTGATCACTTCCCCTTGGTGGGGAGGCCCAGCAGGCTATCCAGATGAGATCTAGTAGGCTGTGGTCACATGGTGGTGAAGGTAGGCCCCTTCTGTCAAAGATCTAGGTGAGGGATACAGGGCAAAAGAGGGTGGGAGGGTGTTAATGGGAAGTAAGTTAGGGAATATCAATTGGGATGTAATCTGAATTAATTATAATTAAAAAGAGGGAAAGTTGCAAAAATTAAAAACCCGATTATGTGAATATATTTTTTGTTTTAATCCCAGGTATGGGGTATGCGACTGCTTTGGATTGTCTATGGCTGTTAACTATGACTGTCTCATGCTATAGGAGAGGTACAGTTTTTTCCAGTTTCAGGTAGTTTGATTTTGTGTACTCTGGACAGGGTATAATTAGGAAATCCCTGAAAGGGCCTGTGGTAGCTTCTGCTCTGCCTTTTGCAGCTGCGGCGGCTGATATTGGTTCCTACTGCTGGTTTGCTGGTTTTCAGGGTATTCTGACAATGGAGTTTGGACTTCCCTCTAGGAACTCATTGTCCCTAATGGGCAGAAAGTAGTCCAAAAAAGTTTATGTCCCTTTTACCCTGTAACAGTCTTTCTTGGTTGCCTAAAACTGTGTAGTTGGAAAAGATTGGAGTGGAGTGACAGATTTAAGATCCCAATAAAATAGCCCTAAAAGATATCTAAATCCAAAAACAAACTCAGAAAGTGGATCTTAGACCTATATTCTTCTCAAATTCAGATATCTAGATGCCAGGGAAATATGCACCTTGAATGATGCACAGCTATCTTACTGCGGCAACTCTGGAATATTGCAACACAACTGGATCAAACAAAACAAATCTAAACAAAAATAAACAAGCAAACCTTAAAATCAACTTCTTGAAGATGATAGAATCTCTTAAAGAGAAAATAAATAAATACCTTAAAGAAGTCCAGGAAAACTCAAAGAATGAATAGAAATTAATAAATCCCTTAAAGAAAGCTGCACGTTCAAACAAAAACCAAACAAATAGGTGAAGGAAATGGATAAAACGATTTAAAACATAAAATCTGAAATAGTAACAATACAGAAAACACAAAGTGACTGAATCCTGGGGATGGAAAGACTAGATAAGCAAACAGACACAACCCTTGTTGCTGGGACCCAGGCCTAGGACCTTTGGGGGCAGGGTTGAGTGGCACAGAGTCAATGACCCAGACTCAGGGAGTCAGGCAAGCGATAGAAGTAAACATGTTTATTGTGAAAATAGGGCATACCTTTATACCCACTTCCAGTGTCCCATTGGCTCCCAAACTGTGAGCTGCTGCTGTAGCTCCTCCTCTTTAGTTCCCATCTTGATGTCAAGAGTCTCTGGGCAATCTCTGGGCACACCTCAGCATGTCCAGGCAGGTCTCTTCTGCCTGTATATGAAGGCCCCCTTCAGTACATGCGTGTTACCAGGCAGACCTTGTTCCTGCTCAAGGCAGGTCTTGTTCCTCCTACATATCCTAGGCTCTGATCTTGTTGACCCCCACCTCTGGGACCCCCAGTATAATGGACTGTGTCTGTTTTAGTTTGACCTGGCAAACAGGTTTTTATATATCATTGACTACCAGTCCTCAAAAGGTTACAACCCTAGAGGGTGCATAGGGTGTATAACCATAAAACAGAGGTTTCACAGAGCTCCATGAGCAAAGCCTGCATCACCTCCTTGGGTGGATGGTGGTCTGGGCATTTCAAAGCGATGAGTACCTGTAGGGAAGTTTCATTGCTAGAACATTGCCGGGTGATATGCTGCAGGAGACTCTTAAACAAAATCATTAATACGATAATTATTCCTCCCATAATGGCTTAAGTGGCTATCAGGAAGGATTGAAGAATCTTTTGATATTGTTCCATGAACCCCATATCAAGAGAAAGTAATGGGGCTGTAGTTGGAGCTGGAAAAAAAGGTGGTCCAACCTCAGCAGCATGGAGCTCTTGCAATGGATATTGGGGTAGGGAGTCCATTATCCTGAGAGAGGCAGGAGTGTGGCTGTATGCATAGAGGCTTAACCAGGGCAGGGACAGGGACATCATCACCCTCTGTGCCATCTTCCTCATGCATCTCCTTTGTGGCCATGAAAGGGCGGTTGCCCATAATTACACAACACGTAAAAACAAGTTTGAGGAAATGGACAAAACAAAGAGAATGGAAGGATGTGTCAGCACTTAGAGTTTTGTGCTTAGTTGGGGACATCCATGGTTCATTAGACTGTATGCCAACATGGTGTCTCTTGTCACAAAAAGGCTTTGGGTGGCTAATTGGTGGTTCTTCTCCTAGGAGAGTGGTCAGCCCTTACATGGAGATGCTGGGAAACCAGAAAGTTAAGTGAGTACACTTCGCTGACAAGACAATCATACACAAGGAAAAGAGAGAAGGACCCAGTGCACTCCCCTCATGAGAGATCAAAGAACAGAAAACATAAAAGGGTCAACTCACCTACAAAACTGCAGAAGGAGGCACTCAACAGTGCCAAGCATCCAGGACATGGGTTGTTGATGTTCAATACAGCACTGACAGAAGAAGACAAAAATGAGAGCCTAAAAATGATTGCCATAATGAAAAACTAAAGTCTAATTCAAGCATACTCAATGCCCAATGTTAGTAATCAGGCAGTGATGCAGTCACCTCTAAAAGTCCCGATGACATTGGGAAAATAGACAGCAGCAAAGCCACTCCAGAAGCGTGTTGGCAGAAACACATCATCACCTGCTGGTAAGACTCAGGCCCCTAAGGTACATATGCACCTTCTGCCCTTGCATGTGTACTTCCTGTGCATGTGCTAGGTAGTTTATAAAGGGAGCTCCTCCCATTCCACTCTCTCTCTTCCCTTATGTGTCTCCAGAGACTCTCTCTGTACTCCCTAATAAACCTCTTAAGTGGACCTGCAGAGTGGCGTGATTCCATTCCTCCATACAGATCTGCAGCTCATATCAGTTCACCCATGCTTTCACAGGAAAAGACAACATTGAGCACTAAATGTTGCTGAAACCCAGGCCCAGGACTCTTGGGGTTGGTTGTGAGCTGCCACCGAGTCAAAAACACAGACTTAGGAAGTCAGGAAAGTAGCAGAAACAGACTTGCTAATTGCAAAAATAGAACATGCCCTTTTACCCTCCTTGTGTCCCATTGGTTCCCAAAATATGAGCTGCTGCTTTGGCTCATCCTCCTTGGTTCCCAATATAATGTCACCAGTCTCGGGGCAGTCAGTCTCTGGGCATGTCCAGGCATGTCCAGACAGGTCTTGAGCTGACTCTACATGAAGGCCTCCTTCTGTGCTTGTGTGTTTCCTGCGGGTCCTTATTCCTGCTCAAGGCAGTTCTCATCACTGCTTCTACAAAGCATCATTAATAGAATTCAAGAGATGGAGGAGAAACTCTCAGGCATAGAAAATATGATAGAAGAAATTGATTCTTCTGTCAAATAAAATGTTACACTATGGTACACTATGGTACACTATGTAATACAAGGAGATTACTAGCTCAATATCATAGAAAATATTGTCAACAAAATCATGAAGATAATTTTTTAATCTTGCAAAGAAGATGACTATTAAAGTACAAAAATCTTACAGAATACCAAATAGTTTGGATGAGAAAAGAAAACTTTCTGCCACATAATAATGAAAATGCTAAATGTATAGAACAAAGAAAGAATGCTAAATGCCATAAGAGGACAATATCAAGTATCATATAGAGGTTGACTTATTAGAATTATACTCAACTTGAATAAGGGGAAAATGGGAGGGAGGGAAGAATAGGAGGATACAAGGGATGGGATAACAATTGAGATGTAACAAGAATGAATTAATTAAAAAATTTTTAAAAATCAACAGAGATTCTAAAAGCCGGAAAAGCCTGGGCTTAATATCTTGTAGATTCTCAGTGACCAGAGATGCTAGGCCAGACTCATATATCTAACAAAATTTTCAATTAAACAATATGGAGAAAACAAGATAATCTCCGAGATGTTCAAAGAAGACCTAATACCAACACTTCTCAAATTGTTCCACACAATAGAAAGAACATTATCAAATTCATTTTATAAAGCCACACTGACACGCAAACCAAACAAATAATCAGCAAAGAAAGATCTTTACAAAACACTTTCCTCATGAATATTGATGCAAAAATACTCAAATATTCACAATACCAATCCAAGAACACATCATAAAGAACATTCATCATCATCAAGCAGGTTTCTTCCCAGAAATGCAAGGATGGTTCAACACACAAAAATCTATCAGTTTAATTTGTCATATAAATATACTGAAAGAAAAAAATGATCACCTCATTAGATGCTGAAAGATCTTTTGACAAAATTCAAGACTCTTTCATGATAAAAGTCTTGGAGAGATCAGGGATACAAGGATCATAAAAGCAATTCTATAGCTGCCATCAAATTAAATGGAGAGAAACTCAAAGCAATTCCACCAAAATCAGGGACAAGAACAGGCTGCCCATTCTCTTTCCATCTATCTAGAAAAATACAGCAACTAAAGGAGATCAACAGGATACAAATTGGAAATGAAGAAGCAAAAATATCATTATATGCAGATGATATGATAGTACACATAAGTGACCCCAGAAAATGTACCATGAAACTACTAGACCTAATAAACACCTTCAGTGAATTGACTGGATACAAGGTTAAGTAAAAAGGAAAAAAAAAAAAGGAAAAAATCAGTAGTCTTCCTATATACAAAGGACAAAATGTTCAGGGAAATAATACCCTTTACAATAGCCACAAACAATAGAAATTATCTTGGTACATATCTCTACCTAAGCAAGTGAAAAAACTGTATGGAAAGAAGACAAGCCTTTGAAGAAATAAATGAAGATGATATAAGAAGGAAAACTCATATGCTAATGGATCAGTTAGATTAACATAGTAAAAAATGATCATTTTACCAAAAGCAATCTACATATTCAGTGCAATTCTCATGGAAATATCAACACAATTCATTGTAGACCTGAAAGAACAGCTCTCAACTTCATATTGAAAATACATAGCATGCAAACAATGGCGAAAAGAAGCACATACAATAAAAGAGCTAATGCAGGTATCACCATCTCTAATTTCAAGCTATGCTACAGAGCTGTGGTGATAAAAATCAGAAGGTGTTTGCACAAAAACAGACATGTTGATCCATGAAATCAAATTGACAACTCATAGGTAAATCTTCACACATACAGACAGATGATTATTGTAAAGAAGCCATAAGTTTATAACAGGAAAAAGAAAATATCTTCAACGAATGGTGCTGCATTAACTGGATGCTGGAATGTAGAAGAATGCAAATAGAGTCATACCTACCACCCTGCACAAAACTGAACTCAAACTTTATCAAAGACCTCAACATAAAACCATATACACTGAACTGATAGTGGATAAAGTGAGGAACGGCTTTTAGCCTAGTGACAGAGAATGCATATTACAGAACCCCATTAAAGCAGGAACTAAGATCAACAATTAATAAATGTGACCTCATGAAACTGAAAAGCTTCTGCAAGGCAAAGGGCACTGTCAGTACGGCAGCATGGTAGCCTACAGAATGAGAAAGTATTTTCTCCAGCCCCTCATCCAACACAGGGCTAATTTCCAAAACAGAGAAAGAACTCATGAAATTAGACATCAACAAACCAAATAATCCAATTAAAAATGGAGTACACATCTAAAAAAAAATTTCAAGAAAGGAGTCATAATGGCTTGGAAACATTTAAAGAAATGTATAACATTCTTTGCTTTCCGGTAAATATAAATCAAAACTATGCTGAGATTATACTTTACACCTGTCAAAATGGTTAAGAGCAAAAGCACAAATGATAGTACCTCCTGGTGAGTGCACTCCTCCATTGCTGGTGGGAATGCAAACTTCTATAGCCACTCGGGAAATCAATATGGCTGTTTCTCAGAAAAATTTGAATCAATCTACCTCAAGATCCAGCTATACAACTCTGTGGGCTTTTTTCTGGAGGTGGAGGAGTCGCTTCCTCCCTGGAAAACGTAGTGCCAGGACATAGGTGAGTGCAACCCCCTGTTGATATCATCCCACCAGACTCAAATGTGTTCAAAAGACTAGTCCCTTACAGACCCTAACCAACACTAAAGGTGTCAAAACCTGGCACGAAAAGCTGACATGAAAAAAACATGTCAAAAGTACCCTAGAGACAAGCCCAAGGAAGTGTCCTGGGATTGTCTCCTGCTATTCAAGAACCTTTAATTTAAAAACCCAGAGGTTGGAGGTTTGGAGCGCACTCCACTCCCTGTTGCTCTCTATCCTTGTCTATTATTATTATTATTATTATTATTATTATTATTATTATTATTATTAAGCTTAGTGAAGTAAAATATAGTTCTTTGACTCTTATCTGTTTTTATTTCAATCAAGTGCAGTTGGTTATCTGGCCTTTCACAAGCCCGAGGCTCCCTTCCCCCTCTGGAAGGGACCCAGATTTCCATTGTCTCAACCCCTGCTAAGTGTGGCTGTCCTGCACTCCCTCCCTTCACAGAAGGCCTTCTTTGTGACCAGATCTCAGGGCAGAGCCCTCTTCAGCTAGCCTCCAGAAAGCTGAAGAAAACTCTGTGACTAGATTCTCAGTCCAGCCTCCTGGAGAAAGGAACCCACACAACTCCTTGGCATATACCCAAAGAACTCTCCATTTTACCAATAAAAGACTTGCTCATCTATGCTTATAAGAGCTTTATTTGTAATATCCAGAAACTTGAAATAATCCAGATGTTGCTCAAGCAAAGAATGGTTAAAGAAAATGTGGTACATTTACACAATGGAGTATTACTCAGCTGTTAGAAAAATAGCATCATGAAATTTGTAGGCAAATGGATGGAACAAGAAAAAGATCATGAGTGAGGTATCCACCAAGACTCTGAAAGAAATATATATATATATATTCACTTTTATGTTGATGTTAGCTGTAAAGTAATGGATAATCAAGCTACAATCCATAATTTCAGAGAGGTTAGATAAAGAGGAGGGATTTATTAGGGATGCATGGATCTCCTTGGGAAGGTGAAATGAAATAGATATTGATGTTGACTGAGGGCAGTGAGGAAAGAAACAGGAAAGATCAGCTCCAGGAAAGATGAAATGAGAGTCTTGGGAGAGCATCTTTGGGGTGAGGAAGAAACCTAGGGTAATGGAAACTACGCGGGTAATCCTAGCTAAGTAAGGGAGAATATGGAGCGTGAGCCACTATCTCCTACAACCAAGCAAGACTTCCACTGAAGGGATTGAAATAGCTGCTGAGCCTCAAAATATTGTTCACCTATAATTTGTCCTGCTAGCAAAATATGGTAGGATAAAAGTAGAGCAGAAATTAGGGGAATGGCCAACCAAGACTGGTGGAGCTTGAGACCTATGCCATGAAAAAGAATACACCACTTTCACTGTGGTGTGAATGAGAGCCTAGATAGCCAAGAAACCTTAGATAGAGCCAAGTACGACTTGCAAAAAAATTCCTAATGATATTCAGCTCGTCTTGTAAATAGCCTAGCATAATCATCATCACAGAGGCTTCATCCAACAACTGATGGAAGCAGATACAGAGACCCACAGCCAAACATTAAGTAGAGCTTGGAAAACACTGTGGAATAGAAGATGGAAAGATTGTAGAAGCCATAAAGGGCAAGACACCACAAGAAAATCCACAGAATCAACAAACCTGGGCCCGTAGAGTCTCACAGACATTGAACATATAATCAGGGAGCTTACCTGAGTCTGACATAGGTGTTATAATTTTATAGCTCAGTCTTCTTTTGGGACTCCTAAAAGTTGGATCAGCAGCTGTTTCTGACTCTTTTGCTTGTTTGGGGGACCCTTTTCCTTGCATTGGTTCACCTTGTCCAGCCTTCATATGAGGGGAGGTGCATAGTTGTATTGCATCCTGAAATTCTATGTTTGGTTGATATCCTTGTGAAGTCTCCTCTTTTCTAAAGGGAAACAAAGAATATTATATATGTGGGAAGGGGTACTGGAAGGAACTGGGGGTGGGAGAAGGTTACTGTCATTGGGGTGTAATATGTCAGAGAAATAAATAAAAATTTAAAAAACAATGCATCATAATATATAGCTTACCAGTAATGTTGTTGAGATTTCATGGTAAGCTAACTTGGCATTTACAGGAGATGGAACCACACAGCAGACATTCAGTTCATCTGGCTCTTACAATCTTTCTTCTCCCTATCTGAGATATCACCTGAACCTTAGGTTCGGGAGTTGTACATGGATCAATTTGGGCTGGATACCACAAAGGGATCATTTATTCTCTGAGTTTTGATCAGTTATTGTGGCTTTCTGTAACAGTCTCCATCAGTTGCGGAGAGAGGCTTTTAATTTTGTTTTGTTTTGTGTTTTTGTTTGTTTTGATTTTTGTAGAGTGGTAAGAGCTCACTTATCTGTGTGTATGAAAATATATAGAATACAATTAGGATTTATGCTGGTTTACTGAAGTGAAGACTATAGCCTCTCCTCCAAGATCTATGATCTCACTAGCCCAAGACACTTGTCTAGGTTTTAGTACTAGGGTTTATTTCCTTCTTATTGAGTAAACCTGCATTCCAATTTAAAATAGCTTTTAGTGACAGCCAAGATATGAGTGCCACTATTACATCTGTAGAGCTATCATTCCGCGCTGGTCATTATTGTAGTTCATGAGTATCATAGCTCAGTAGGACCTTATAATGCTTCTCTCACCTGCACTCTTGCATGGCATCTTTTGCAGAAATAAATAAATAAGCGAGCCAGAGAGATGGCTCAGAGGTTAAGAGCACTAGCTAGTCTTCCAAGGATTTTTAAAATTTTTATTAATTTAGTCAGATTACAATTCAATTGTTATCCCATCACTTGTATCCTCCCATTCCTTCTTTCCTCCATCTTTCACCCTATTCCCCTCCCCTAGGTCTACGACCGAGGGGGAACCCCTCCCCCACTATATGGTCATAGGCTATCAAGTCTCATCTTGGTAACCTGCTTATTCTTTCTTTGAGTGCCATCAGACCTCCCCACCAAGGTGCGGTTGTCAAATATGGAGCACCAGAGTTCATGTCACAGTCAGTCCCCGCTCTGCACATAACTGTGTCGAATGTCCAGTGATCTTGAATTCAATTTCCAGCAAATATATAAAGGCTCAAAGCCATCTATAATGAGATCTGGTGCCCTCTTCTGGTGGGCAGGGACAGTACACATTCAGGCAGAACATTGTATACATAGTAAATAAGTAAATCTTAAAAAAAAAAAAATACATGAAGAAGAAAGAAACCTCTGGACATGTGGTCATGGAAGGGAGAATCTCATGGGTAACTAACTTCAAGACTGAATAAGCAGGACAGCAATGGGATGTGGTTTGGAGAGAGAAGTCTCTTAGGGTCTTCCCTCTAGACAAAGAACTGCAGATCGATAAGATATACTTAGAGCTTAGTGTTTCAAGTCAACACAAAGAAATCAGCTCTGAAATCAAATACATGTAGGTATCATTAAATAAACTAAGCTGAGTGTGTGCGTTCACATGCATGCAAATGAGAGAGAGAGAGAGAGAGAGAGAGAGAGAGAGAGAGAGAGAGAGAGAGAGAAACAGTAATTAAAGTAAAGGAGCATAGAGGCCATAAATTTAAGATAGAGAGATGAGTTCGGGGGAAGACAAGGGAAAGGGAAAAATGGTGTATATAAAACATTTACATACATGGAAATTTTAAAGGTCATTTAGTCTAAACAACATAATTTTTAAGGAAAATTGTATTTCAATTTATAGCTACTAGGAAAGGAAAATTCCACTTTTTCAGTGGAGTATTACAGAGTGTATCTACTAAATTTCAGGATAGGAATAGTTTACCAACAAGAAAAAAAAGATACACCATCTTTGTGTGTTTGTGTTTGTGATTGAGTGTGTGTGTGTGTGTGAGTGAGTGTGTGTGTGTATTTCCATGTGCATGCAAACACTTTTTGTTTTGTTTTAGTTCTATCTTATTGTTTTTTGTTTTTATTTTTAAGTTCTTTTTTAAATTTTTACAATTAAAGAGAGAGGGAGACTGAATATGAAGTTGGCTGGGGAAAGAGAAGGAGAAAAGCTGGGAGCAGTGAAGAGAATGAAAAAAATATGATCCAAATATATTGCATAAAATTTTAATATAAAATAATCATTAATTTGAAGATGACAACACTAACAAAGTAAAAGAAATGAGGATAACAAGCTTTGTGGAGCTTTTGCACCCATTTCTACAAAGTAATCATTTATTGTGAGGATAGTTGTATAAAATTCCATTATCCCTGTAAGTTTATAACCAATTGAAGAGAAAAGATGTATGTGCAACACTAAACAAGGCAAATGTAACAACAGCAAACGACTCAATACCATAGTATAGCTTTTTATCTGACATATATTCAGTTTCCAAGAAGACAAATGGCAGATGCCAGCAGGATGTCAATCACATCTACCCTGACTTTGGAGAGGTTAAAGCATACATAAATGGGTGTTTTGCATGCTGCTGACTTGATGGCTATGTATATAAATCTTGAAAACATTACTAATATGTTCATTTTGACATCTAGTCTTATATTTTTTATCTATAGTGCATTGTTCTATTTATCAAAGATAAAATGTTAGTATGCAGAAAGCTGACAGGCTTGCAAGAAGACATGCAAGTCACCTAGTCATCAACATTTTGGCCTGACAAGCTTCTTAGTGGCTGATCTTCAAATGGATCAGTTGACTATTTTTATTTATTTGTGCCCTGTTTCCATAGCTTATGAAATTTACTACATACTAAAAATATCTGATGGTGCATGTAAAGGAAAACATTTTAGTCTTGTGATTCTAAACAAGAGAGTTTTTTCTATATCATAACTGCTCAACTCAAAAAAATAAATGTTTTCATCTTCTCTTCCTGTTCCTTCCCTTCCTTTCCCTTCCTTTCCCTTCCTTTCCCTTTCTTTCCCTTCCTTTCCCTTCCCTTCCCTTATTTTCCCTTCCTCTTTCTCCTATCACTTCCTTCTACTCTCCTCCCATCTTCTTTTCCTTCATTTCTTCCTTCACTCCCTATGGTCTGTCCTCCCTTTTCCCCTGTCCTTCCTGTCTGTTCTTTCTTCCTTTTGGGGGAAAGTACCAAACAAGTGATCTATTACCTTCTTTTTGAGTCATGGTACACTAAGCTGCAAGGTTAGCTTGAATTTACTCTGTACGCTGGCAGGATGAAGTGAGATTTACATTCCTAATGTGTAATTATTGCAGCTGTTTGGATCAAATTGCCTTTACAGTGTTCAAAATATCCTCTAAGGAGTATCTGGTTCACAGTGCTGAAGGAGATGTTAGACTCACTGAAGGATCTGTATAAGCGTTTTGGATGAAGGAGGCACCCAGGCTTTAAAGGAAAACATCACTACGCTGATCAGAACCATTTGATAACTTTTTTCTTTTCTGCGTTACAAGGCATTAAGGCACTAGCCCATTACCACATATCACTACACTTAAGCATGTCTTAGATCCTATAAACATGCTGAGCAGATGTGTTCATTTTGATGTTTATCATTGCGCAGAGGAAAAGAATATGAGCAAGCATAAGTAATGAATGTCAGAACTTACAGAACATTTGACGTTTCAGAAGAAAATCTTGTTAAAGATAATAACCACATGTTAGAATACTCAGAAAATTTAAAACTATCATAACAGTTTGATCATATATTATGAGAATTTAGGGGCTGGTGATTTGCTTCAAGTAAGCCAATTTCTCCAATTCAGAAAATGATAGGCCTCTAACATTTAATCTGGTCCCAACTCCTTCCCAGAGTTTACTTTAACATGATTCACTGTAGCATGGTGAAACTTTGTATTCTCTACTTCCCCTTGTCACTAAGTATCACTTAAGCAAGCTGTCTATAATTATGGAGGCCGATGTATTTATTTATCAACTATACTATTAGTCTCATGTTAATTTTAAATAACAGTATAATTAATTGACTATAAATCTCAACTTATGCCTGTTGTCCAGAAGAAAGTATTAATAGCAAGCACTAAAAGCTGAAAATTTCATTTATATTACATATATGTAATATATATGTTAGCCTTGCCATGTGTTGTTTTGCAGTTTATTATTTTTCAAAAATAGCTTTATACTTGAAGTTCTGTCCTGCATGGTGCGAGGTTCTCCACTAAAAAAAGGGAATGCAAATATCCACCAAAGTTCTCTAACGACTAAGGAACTCGCATTTTGCATTGTTTCAGGATATCTTTATTTAGACATTTAGAGTATTGTACAATTAAGAAAATGAAGGTTCTGTTAGAGGTTGAAATGTATGGTATAAATTAAATGTTATACAGATGTATACTATCTGAAAATCCTTTACCCAGTGACAGGAGCTGGTTAGATGTTGGTAAACCAAGGATATTTAAATGGCATTTAATCAAGAATTAAATGATATATTTTGAAAAGAAAGATTACTTATTTACTTATTGTTCCATATGTGCTCTAATAATACATGGCTCTGCTTCTTTTATTCAAAGAAAACCATAATAATTTAATAAAGATTTAATATTCATTGCTCTTTGTCTTTGTCAACATATAGAAGTAAAATTACTGCTTGGCTTCTTCAGATTAAATTGAAGGATGAACTGAGTTCAAATAGAGCATTATTTTGTCCTTATCTGATTTGTGGTACATGTTACTATATTTTTTAATTACAAAACTAGCAAGGGAAAATTTATTAATCTTCTTGGAAAGAAAATTTTGCTTTTCTTTAAAAAAACTGACGTAGATTAAGAACTGTACTTGCAAGTCTGACAGATGAAAGGGAAAGATTTTATGAAAGTATGAGATGGTATCAAGAGCAATGTTATTAAATGAGCATCATGTGCTGACACAACCCTCATTTAGGTACACAGAATAAATGAAAAGATCCCTTCTATAGCTGAGATTCAGCTGGGCTTTTACTTGATCATCTTGTTGCCTGTAATAAACTAGGGCTTATTCAAATGAATGAGCTGGCACTTCTCTTTTTAAAGCTGAATTAGGAAGCATTTTAACTCTGGGTGAAATCATGGGGATTTCAGATGGGCTGCAGTGCCTCCAATGGTGGATATATCCCTGATGGCACTTGAGGACAAAGCTGAGGATGTGCCTGCTGACTCTGATATGTACATGATGATTTTCCTTTCTGTTAAGAATGTCACATGCATACTAAATACATTTATGCTGAAATTATCTAAAATGTCATGGTAATAGTGACTGAATACAATTCCATGGTCACTCTTCCTGAGTATGATGGAAGTTTACTTATCATATGATGCAAAATTTGGGTGCTGCTTACTCAGATTCAGAGGAAACCAACCCATGAAACTAGTAGTCATTCAGTTCTAGTTCTCAGCTGTATTCCAAGATTTCTCATGACACAACAGTATGAATGTTAACTATTCTCACAACAAAAAAAAATGCTTAAAAGTATGGTAACTGGCTGGATCTCAACATTTTAAAGCATCATGTTATAGGTCTAGCAAGATCAAGAAAAATCTGGATACTCCAGATCCAACATAGTGCCTTGAATGAATTTTACAATGCCTTATAAAATTATAAGTATATGTAAAAATGATGAAAGCATGGTATGCATTTATACTATACAGGGTAATGACAGGATTTAAAATTAGGTGTTTCCTAATGGCACGTCCATCAAGATATAATGTAAACCCATTGGTAATTGTAATCCAAAATTGTTGTAATATAGCATGCTAACTTGGTAGCACAATGCTACACATGTGTCTGTGGTTACAAATTATATGAAGCATCACAAGTCAGTCACATCTCTTTTTACTGTAGAAAATACCTGACTAAAGGAAATTAAGAAATAAAGGATTTATTTTGGTTTATAGAGATGTCTTGGTGGCAGGAGCTTGAGGCAGGTGGTCACATGGTATATGTGGCAGGAAATAAAGAGTAATGGATGTTGGAGCTTTCATTTTTATTTAATTCATGATGTTAGTCCACAGAATAGTAGTACCCGTAGTCAAGGCATGTCTACTCAAGTCAGCTGAACTAATATATATAATCTTTTATAGGTGTGCAAATCTGGTGGTGATTCCTTATGCTGTCAGGATAACATCAGTGTAAACTATTACACACACATACACAAATGCAGTTGTATATAGTATACATTTCTTGGAAGTGACAAAACATGACTCTGGTTATAGATTACAAATCAGAACATAATATGGCATAGCATTTAATTAGTGTTTTTAAGGTATGATGCTACTTAGAAAAAAGCAAGTTTAACATAAAAGAATATGTCTCCCAGTAGCAGGTTTATATCTCATTTAAGTCTTTTGACTGCATTAAGTAGTCACATAATGTAATTAATTTACACTACATAATGTCAGATGTAAATCTGAAATGCCTGTGCTATAATGATATCACAGTGATGCAGTTCTCACTTAATGTTTTACATGAACACGTATATGTGAATATCCACAGACATATTATAAAAAGATTGCCCCAACCAAGTTAATGAATATGAATTCACTTCATATTACATTGTATGTAGGAATATGCTTGAGCTATAATTTCATAGTTTCTAATACATAATGTAATGTAACTAGTTAAGTTATGCACATTCTGTATTTGGTCTCAGAATATCCTTTTAACTGAAAGTTTTCATTGTTTTTCTTTTATACTCCTTGGACTGCATCATGAGGTTGTGTTATATTTCTGATATTGTTGAGTGGTTGTATATTTAGCTTGCTGTGTGTATTAGCACCTTTTCTCATTATTGTACCCATAATCAACTATTTGAAGCAACTTAATAGAGAATGAACATATTTAGGCCCACAACTCAAGGAGACACAATCCATAATAAAAGCAAGTGCATAGCCATGGGACAATTGTCTTAACATTAATTACATCATCAGTCAGGGAGCAGTGAGGCGGAGGGCGGGGAGGAAGAATTTCTATTGAGTTGAAGTGAATGACAATACATGTATCAATCTCTCAACAGTATCAAACTAATTAGTTAAAATTTTAGGTGCTGAGAGATTAGAAAACTAGGACAAGTACGTCTGTGTGGAAGTCAGTGAGACACAGGGCTGGATAGACTGGCTAAGCAGTTAAGAATATTTGCCTGCCTCCCTTCTAAACACAAGAATTCTCATTCCAGCTTTCATGCTCCACCTCACAGCTACCTGTAACTCCACCTCCAGGGGTTATGTTTCTCTCCTAATCTCCACAGGCCCCTTACATTGATGTGCCCATCACTTCTGCACTGCATAAATAGTGCCCTTAGGAGTACTGTCTAGCTGTAGTCTCAATTACAACTCATAAGCAGTATATTTCCTCCTTGTAAACATGAAGCTATATCAACTGAGAATTTTACTTATATTTTCCCTCTCTGATAGTGGGTGCTGGAAAATCCAGTTGTGGCTACAGCAGTGACCAGAGAGATAGTGGCTGGTACAAAATGAAGTTCTATGAAAGGGATTTTGAAGTCTATGACTGTTCTTAATTACCTAAATGTTCCTCTTCTGTTGGTTAATGGAAAGCTACTATTCTTCCTCCCCAGTTAAATTGTTAGGCATGAGAAATCATTATTTAGAATGTCAAGTTCCAGCTCATGATATTTTTATGTCCTTTGTTATATAATTTATTTCTACCAGACCAAATAGCAAACCATGAACCATAGCTTTTAGATTGATACATATTTCTCTTGTGTAAATGACATACACTTCTTTGTACCTAAGAATAACAAATTCCATATAGCATAGACATCTCAAAGCATGTGTCCTGAACCTACTATATTGTTTTATTTTATTTTATGATGTATGGAGGAAATGATTTATTTCATCTTTTAAGTCTATCATCAGAGAATCCAGGATAGTAATTTAGAGGCAGAAACTAAAGGAGAGACCATGGAAGAATGCTGTGTACTGCTCTGTTTTCTTCCTTGGATCTCATCAAAATTAGACACTTCACTGTTTAAACTTGTGGAACTTGTTAAGATTGTTAACACATGTTCAAACAACACATGTGTTACTTCACGCCTTCTAAACTTTTAAACGCCATGGCGCATCCGTTTCATTCTTAGTGAATTTACCAGGGCATTTAATTACTCAAAGTATTGTTGGAAGTACCTCTCTAAAATGCACCGATGATCTCTATGATACCCTTCACATCATGGTCTTTGGTTAGAATGAAGCAAAACATTTGATGTGGTAATCCAACACTCTTAAAATAGCAGAGTATAATCACCACCTAGAAAAGATTGCAAGTGTGGATTCTCAGTTGTTTCTCATTCATGCAAATAGCTTTTGATGGTTCCTTATGAGAATTAATTTGTCAGAACCAAAGCTTATATGTTCTGGAGGTTTTGTTTGTGTTGATATAACAAAGATACTTAGTTTGGCACTGCAGGTACAATTGTGATTACTACTGTTTTGTGCACCTCTGCCATTATTACTTGTTTTCTGTATTGGCTACATCGATAAATTAAATTGGGGTGTGACTCATACTCCTACAGCTACACCTATAAAAACTAAATGAAGACAATGCTAATTAATGCTACTGTTCTTTGGATGCAGGATGATTTTTAATTTAATATTTTGACTGGGTTGGGGAGAAGAAAATTCCAGATAACTCTACCTGGCTTTTTTTTTACTTCAGTAGAGAAATATAATAATTTTAAATTGTGAGAAAATAATTTTCTGTTTTATGAACCAATTTTGGGAAATTTTAATAGCAAACCTCAAGTCTAGTGCCACACATTTCATTGTCTTTGACTAAATATTGAGGCATGCAATAAACACAAATGATAAGTACATTTTTATATATTTTAGAAAACCTAGCTAGTTTCCAGAATGGAACCATTTTGTATTCTCACTAGCACTGTAAGAAAGTGCAAGCTTTTTTGCAATCCCACCAGAATATACTTTTCATTACAGAAATTTGTGTTCTGTTCCGTGGAACTCAGAACTCTTTGAGACTGAGACACATTTTTGAGCTAATGCCTGAAATTTCACTGGTGTATAACCTGCCTCCTCCCCTATTCATTTAAAATTTCTTAATAAAATTTAATCATTTTCCTTTATATTTCCTAAAGGTATTGTGATTGTCTCTGAGGGAAACACTCAATGTACTTCATTACTTAAATTTTCTCTGGAAAGGTAGCAGGGCATTCTGTTAAACCAAGGGTGCTTCTTACACCTCAGTGAATTCAGAAATAAGTTTCTGCATGGCAGGTGCCTACATATTTTTATCCAAAAAATAAAGAGCTATTCATTTCCCCACTGACTGTCTTACATTGACTGAGTTTATCGGAAAATCTGTGTATATTCTATATGTGACAATTCACATGTCTCTGAAGCTTTTCTCCTTAATGTTTAAGGCAGGACACCAGGTATTTCTGCTTATCATCAGGCTGCAGAAGCTTCTGGTTTCTTCACATGTTTCTAAGGGTGATTCTGGCCTTCACACCTTGTTTTGAATTGGTGACTAATCATTCTGATCTTATGAGTAATTGATTGCTAAAAATAAGTAACAGAGACTCAATTTAAGATTCTTAAGGTTAGCTTTTCTTTATACTTCTCAAATTTAAATGACTATTGAATCTTCTAGCATATCTTCTTTTATCAGACTTTCATGCCAAAGCATCAGTGGTAAATATTTTAGCTATTATACTGGCACAGCATGCCAGAAGCTATTCATATTACCTACCAGCACTGAGAGTGCTGACACTGCCAGCTGTCCAGTGAGTGATTCATTCTCTAAATCCCATTTTAGAATTTGTTTACTAAGACTTTTCCTGATACCAACTGTCCTATATCAGGATGCCCTTGAAGATACAACATAAGTCACAAAATTTGATAAAGAATATTTACTTAAAAGGTCTCTTAGAAGAACAGATGTAAGGCACCAGAGAGATGAGGATGAGGGCAAATGTAAGAAGCTGAGTGAACTGAAATTCACTCAGATCTACCCTGAAATCCAAGGTACCATCATTCTTTTTGTGTTTGCTCCCAAATGGACCTTGTATCCTTGTATCTGAAAGCCACTGAATATCGTAAAAACTGGCCCTAAATATCCATGAAGGAAAAATGTGTTTACTCTTGCTTTTCCTGTTCAGAAAGGAATTGCCTACTGCTATATCTTAAAGTATTCCCCTGTTTTACCTCTAGCATTATCAGTTATCTATGTCATTCTTCATGGACTTTGTTCTATCTTGATTATTTGCATATGATGAAGAATAAGGATCCCACTTTTCTTTCTCCATGTGCATACCTTGTTTTCCCACAATGTTTGCTATTTCTCCAATGTATGATTTGGGTATCTTTCCCAGGAATCAAATGTTAGTTGACCTGTTGATTTAATTCTGTGTCCTATATTATACTCTCTTGGTATGCTAGTCTGGTGTGAGCAGATATTATACTTCCTAAATACTTTCAGTATGATTATAGGAGACTCACAATCTAGTGTAGTAACTTACTCAAAGTAAATCTTGTCTTCTTGTTTCATACTTAGTTCACTCAAATTACTTTGTCTTATTTTGAGGGAACTGATAGTTAAAGACCACAAACTAAATGTTACCAATACTCATGACTTTGACCTTCTCTAGAGTCTTCAGGCTTTTTCATATGCAGTATATTTACAGATCATAGGATAAACTCATAACCATTATGAAAAATCATTTTTATTACAATATTCCTGTTCCACAAGCAGTTGGCCCTCTGTACTCAAATTCCACAATAAAAAGAGGTTATGCTTATACCTGGCATGTATAAATCTTTTATCAGTGCCTCCATTCTCCAAAGAACAAGTTATAACAACAATTTACAAAGCATGCACAGTATATTATGTATCAAAGTGGTTTAAAATGAATTATATAAAAGACAGTATTGGTTAGATATAAGTATTCTACATTTGATATAAAATTCTTGAGAATACATAAATTTTGTGTTATAGAACCAATTCTGTATATATGCGAAGTGTGACTGTATCTTCCCAGGCAGAGGTATAATCCTTTTCAAAGCTATGATATAATGGCCACATCATTTTATAGAACCAGAGAAAGGATTTAATTTTTAAAAAATCTTTCATAATTGTGTGCAGGACATTCCTCCTGAGACTATCAAGTGCTGTGTTTTAAAAATCATTATAAGTAATTTTTTTCATATTTCATAATTGTTTTTCAGAGCACAAAACTTAACTCACACGAACTCTGGTGCCTCATATTTGACCATGTCCCCTGGAGGGGGAGACCTGGTGGCACTCAGAGGAAGGATAGCAGGTTACCAAGAAGAGACTTGATAACTTATGAACATATACAGGGGGAGGAAATCCCCCTCAGGAACAGTCATAGGGGAGGGGAATAAGGGGGAAATGGGAGGTAGAGAAGAATGGGAGGATACAAGGGATGGGATAACCATTGAGATGTAACAAGAATAAATTAATAAAAATTAAAAAAAAACTTAACTCAATACTTAGTGGGATATAAATAAGATCTTTTAATTATTTGCTTTCTATTTAATATAAATTTTGATTTTTATGTTTTTGTCAGAGTTAATTTGTACTTAAATGTGTGTGTGTGTGTGTGTGTGTGTGTGTGTGTGTGTGTATTCTTTCTCCATCTTTCATAATTTCAAATCAGAGGTTTCGTTCTCTTACCCTAGCAAATTTTAATGGTTATATTTTATCTTCATATATTTGTTCTACACAACCTCATAAAGCCATTCTTGTTTTTGCAGTAGACATTTTGACAGATCTAATTAGTAAAGCAATGTGATTTAAATATTTTTGAATGTTAGCTGTGTAGGGAAAGGATATTGTTACGTACTATGGGAATCCTGAAGATCTGGAAATGCATCATCATAAGCTACCTGAAAAATGATAATGATGTGGAAAGAGAAGAAAAGAGAGTAGATCAAGTCATAGTTTAGATCTCAGAGCAGGATTATTTCATGGGTAACTGAATGTATAGGGAGAGAAGAATCAAATCTGCCAGTGACAGTATACTTCAATGTAAGGTATTTAATGCCAAGCCAAGGCCTCAATGCACAGATATATAATCAACATGCTCTGCCCATCACATTTATGTATTTTTCTTTTTCTATGGGTAAATAACAGAAATAAGTAAAGCATTAACAGTCCTTAATTTGACAGGGAGCAGTGGTAGTTGTGGAAAATGAGTGAGAAGAAAGATAGGAAATGATATAACTATATTCAAAAGTTCACCATCCAAAGCATGTACATTTACTCAAGGGTACGAAAAGATTGAGAAGTAAAACAAGAAGAGAAAGTTAAAGAACATTCACATTTAAACAATATTTAAACTACATCGAGAAATAGCCAAGAAATAAATAATTCTAATATAAGCTGTTGTCTAGAACAGACGAATGAACTTTGCAAAAGACATATCTTTTTAAGTGAAATATTTATGCCTATTAATTTTAAAATGAATTATATTCTTTCTATCATTTTCCCATTTTTTAAAATTTTTTTTATTTCTACGTTTTTTAAAAAAATGCCTAAGATGATACAAAAATACCAAATTTCATAAGAATACTGAAAGCTTTATTATATTGTAATAACCTGAAAGGAAGTACAAAGCCTTTCGGGCTGTGTTGAGTATTACAATTGGCAGCTGACATGAGCTTTGCCAATAGAAGCAGATGGTGTAGATATGCTTTGGTTCTGTGCCACAACCTCCCCCTGATGAGAGACCAGCATCTCTGCCAAACAGAGCTTGGATGCTGTTTGCCTACTGTGTAGATCTAAGACTTGTGGGAGGGGCACACATAATAGCAATTTTCCTGTGGCTACCCTGTTGTTGAGTACCTTGTATATTACATGATGCAAGATTTTAAAAGGTGGAATGAGGATAGAGACACTGGTTCAGCTTTAGTATCTTCTGAGAGATTTTCAAAAAAAAATGTTATATTTTGTTGCAGAGACAATTGGTAACAGTATCACTTATCACTTCAGCTCAAACTGACAGTTCTTCAAGAACACTTTTTGCACAATGTCAAAGGAAATCTGGTAGTAGAATCCAATAGAATTCCATTACAAGTTAGTTCAGCACTGAAACATATATGGAAGTAATAGTATACATATTGTGAGGCTTATATCTAAGAATACATATGTATAAAATATACATTTATGCATGAGGTAACAATGAAAAAAGTAGTTTTTGTAAAGCTAAAGCCTATGTAATAAGAAAAGTAATTTTTACATAAAGCATTTATAGTTTATGTTTGCATCCATGCTTTTGAAAAGATCAAGAGGGGTACATGGGATGGTTTGGAAATGTTATAATTATATTATAATCTCAAAACATTATAAAATTAATTTATTTATTTACTATGTATAGTGTTCTTCTTGCATCTATGCCTGCAGGCCAGAAGAGGGGACCAGATCTCATTATAGATGGTTGTAAGCCACCCTGAGGTATCTGGAAACTGAACTCAGGACTTTGGAAGAGCAACCAATGCCTCGGAGTAATGTCTTCATCTCTTAATCTCAAACTTAAATAACATAAAAAGATATTTCCAAGCATGAGAATTTGTTCCACAGACTCTATCTCCAATCTAATACATATGAGTCAACAAGGTAAAGTTTGCTTCCTTCTTTCTGTTTCTACTAATCACATGGTACTTGTATTGTTCTGTCAAGTAAGCAAACAGAAACTACAAGAGCTTTAGGTAAAAACGGTCTTCCTTATTGCACTGGCTTTAGCTTTACAAAACTCTGTCAGTTTGTAGCTTGAATGTGAAAGCAATTCACAAAACAGCATCTTCTTTTGAATACAATCTGAAATGTGTCCTTGGGAACAATGAAGCAAACACTGAATTGTAATTTTGGTTTTTTAATTTTTTTATCAATGAAAGAAACAGATCTCCACTCAAAAGAAGTAAATAATATCAATCACTCACATAACTATGATAGAGGAAGGAACATGTGGAAGGCTGAGAAAAAGAATTACTATCAGTTTGAGGGTAGACTGGTTCACTGCTTGAGACCTTGTCTTAATATTAACTAAGTAAATGGAAATACTAGAGTATAAAATAAATACACAAGGCAATGACATTTTTATAAAAATTCTATTTCCAATGATTATTTTTTCTAAATTAGAAATTTCAATTTACCTCTATGACCAAGTGGCAAAGATCTTCCAACTATTCTACACTCTTACTGATTTATTACTGGTTTTCAAACTCACACTTTTGCTTTTTCATTTCTCTCAGACACATTTTCATTACCACTTTGTGTCTATCATATATTATATAATCTATTTCTTAATCCTTAGTCTAATAAATATGAAATACTTTTCATTTTAATTCTAGTCCTTATAAGCTATAGTCTGAAATAAGTTCACAGTTAGTTTTATTCTATACACTAATTTAATTTCTACTTATCTATGCCAGGAAAAAAGCATTCAAACAAACAAATTCATTTCATAATTTCAAAGACCAAGTCCAGCCATTCAGTTCTTTCACAGAATAAATTGGCATGGTCTTTGTTTGCATTTATTTGCATTCACTGATAAAATACCCTGACAAACCAAAGTAAGGAAGGACGTGCTCAGTTTTGCCCAGAGATCCAAGGCACAGTGCACCACAGCAAGTAGGAGCTGAGAGCAGCTGGTCACTTTGCATCCCTAACCAACGTCAAAGGACAGTGAATGCTTGCTGGTGTTTATCTCCCGTTGTGTACTTGCAGTTCCCAGGCATAGATATTAGCCTTGCTTAACCATCAAGTGAGGTCTTCCTTCACTAATCAATGTCATCAAGATAATTCTCAACAGGCATAGCTAGATAGTGACTTCTGGATCAGGTGTTTCTAAACGTTGTAAGGAGGAAGTTAACACTAAATATCATGGGCCCATCTTCCTTATTCTCTTTAAACTTGCTTCAGTTTGCTTTTTCATTTCACAATAGGACCATGCTTCACAAAACAATCGGATGAAATTACAATCAAATTTCTACCTCAAGAAATAAAAATTGTCTGTATTATCACTAGCTTTTATTTCCTCTTATTGTAGAAAAAATGTGCCTGCCTTTTCTGAAAGAAGCGAAACCCAGTAATAATTTCCCCATGTCTCTGAGTAGTTGAGCCTTATAGAAGATGAGCATTAACTTCTATCATGGTTGAGGAAAGATTTCTAAACTTTACTTCTTGGAGGGAACTAAGTGAAGCAGCATCTCACAGTGTTCGGTAGGCTCCCTCTTGAAATGTCTTCTCTTTTAATCCAGTCTCCAACTGTCTCTCATTTAAATATCTAGGAGCCGTGCTCATGACTGTAATAGTGTAGTGCCACCCTCTGAGATGTTGTCTGAACTGATTAGGAAGAGCTGTGGAGATACAACGAATGTCAAACTCTAAGGAGATTTTATTTTATTTGGTCCAGAATTTAACCATAAGTTTTCCATCAGCTTATCTTTGCTGATGAGAGTCTTATATGCAGCATAATCTTAAGGAAACTTGGAATATTAAAAAATTAAGAAAAATCAATAGTCTTGGAAATCAACTCATAGTTTAAGCATGATGTACACTGTCATCCTTTCCGGTGGAGAGTGACTTTCCAATCAATACTTGAGGAAGGTGATGGGCCTTGTTATTAACTGAGTGCAAAAGAAAGACAAACTTCAAAAAGGAAGCTCACACATGCACATCTCTCATGTGTAGGTGGTGATAGCTGAAATAGCACCTGTTTCTTGTACAGTTCATAGTATAATCTTGGTGTGAAAATATCACTTCCCCACAAGACAAAAAGGAAAGAACCAAAAATCAGCTTTAAAATTAGATCATTCATTAGAAGCAATGTGATTTCTCTGTTGATATGATACTATGAAATTTTAACCTAGACTTACAGAAAAATACATCTTCATAATAGCACCCTTTAAGATTCATTGAATTATAATTTTAAAATTACAAAAAGAATTATATTTTACTGAAAATAACTTAATGAACTAGAAAGAAAGAGAGAAAAGCATGCAAGCAAGCAATAATAAACTATAAATTTTAGCAACTTTTCTGTAAAGAAATATTAGATTTGAAGAGATGTACTCTGGGCTGGAGTGATGGCTCTGCAGTTAAAAGCACATTCACCTTTTACAGAGGACTAGAATTAATTCTTATTACAAATATCATGGAGTTTCTCAATCACTGGTAACTCCAGCTCTAGAGGATCTGATACCCACTCCCAAATTTTGCAGTTACCGGCACGGATATGTACACCCCCTCACACACAGTCACACACATAATGAACAAAATGGGTATACTCAAATACTTCCAAACAGCTTTCCAACACATTCCAAATATTATACACACTTTTCAGTTAAGTGAAACCATATAAAATTCACAGAGGAAAACTTTGTAAACATAATTAACATACCCAGTTTAATTTTAAGTTCTCCATACAATTGTTGTTAAGTATCACTATTTCACCCGATCTCTTCAGTGCAACATCTAAAGATAAGTGTTGTGAAAACAGGCATTTATCATGATATTATTGACATCACCACTAGCCTTAGACATTATTGCTGTAGTAACTTTTGAGTAAAGCATGGATCGATAAAAATCTAATCATCATTTATTTGTCAATATATTTCTATATTTAAGAAAACTAAGACTGAACAAAACTCCAATATTTGTAAAGGTACAATGGGGGGATTCAGAATTTTGTGTTAATTGATGAAGTTTGTATTAAAAATGGAACCAACTATGAAGTTTTCAAACAAAGTAGGAATAGTAATTTCTAGGCAGAATATTGCTTCTTCTCTATCAGTTATATGTTTGTAATTCATATAAAAGATTCTCAAAAAATTAGCCATGCCTCCTAAAGTAAATTCTATTCATGAATCCAAATATAATCTTCATAAGTAGAAGTGGAGTGTGTATATAGGGATACACAATATTAATATAAGAGCTCCCTTGTTTAAGAATAGAAAAAAACAACTATTATATAATATACCAAAAGACGGGTCTTGTGAGGACTGTCCTTTTTTATTGCAACAGGATGATTTTTAATTAAAATATTGCATGATATAAAGAATACTTATTTTTAATAATTAGACTTCTAAGTACTAAGGAGACTGAGAAGAAGATAATGGATGATATGAAAAACGACAGAAGAAGGTGCAAACGTCATAATATCATGAGTAGGATCAAAGTTCATGGTATATGCATATAAGAATGTCTTAAATAATACATTATCTTGTAAAACAGACCTTACAGAGCAACAACAGTGTGTGTGAAAATTTATGGTGATATTTAGTTTCCTAATCATCTGTGGCAGATGTGTGTGTGTAATATACATATATTTAAAATAATCATGTATTAAATATATTTGTATCCAAAGTGAATATTATTTACTTATTTAAATAAAAATCATTTTTTACAAATGAAACTACACATTAATCTATATACTCTCTCCTATAATACTAATATAATTACCTAAAGAAAGAATATCAGCTATTCAACTAAATAACTCTAAATCCAATTAATACATGCTATTGACTCAATTGATTTGTTTAATTTTTTTCTTAAATATTTTACCATTACCTGAGTATATTCAACTTAACAAATAACCTATTAAAATTATCTTCAAATTATAATGATTAACATTTTCCAGACATTTAATAGTTTCTAGGTGTTACAATATCACTTTATTATATTTTACATAGAAACACAAAGTACATATAAAGTTTGTAGTTCCTACAGTATAATCACAATATATACCTTTAGCATTTAAGTTGTCTCAATTATTTATCTAATACCATAAATATAGATGTTTTCTTGTATCTTTTTTATATTTTAATTTTAATTAAAGTTTTTATTTTCTCTTTTCAAACTGATTTAGTTCTTTACTCTATATTTTATGTAGGAATTATGTTCTTTTTGGTAAATTTTATTCATAAAATAAGAACAAATAATAGCATATGATCATGTTATCTCAAAAGTGATTTTCAGGTGGAGAGAATCTCAGCAAGAATACTGGTAGCAGGTTCTTATTAATTGTACAGTTCATACTTGGCAGATATGCTGTGTGAGCCTAAGGAATCCACAGGATTCCTGTTGACAATGAAGAATCTCAGACACTGAATGTTTTCACATTTCCTTGTTTATTTTGGTCAATCTCAGTTACATTGGTTAACTCAAGGCCTTTATCTGACCTATCAATCACATATTTTCACCAAATTAAGTAGACACCTCAGTTGCAATTGTAGAATTAGTGAGCCAAAAAACTACATCAGTTAAAGAGTTGTACTTTTTAAAAACATGTACATTTGGATATTGCTGAGAATATATTAGGGTATTTTAATGAAAGCTTTTCTTAATTCTAATTATTTTACACATACTTATTTCATATCAATTTGTAGAGGTCACACAAAGGTGTACAACTTGTAATACATCTGAGTCATTAAATTTTTTAGACAATGCACATATGTGATTTATGTATATAATGCATTATATATTACACTTTATTATTTATGTATAAATTATCTATAGTGTACTTTGATTATATTCTACAATTTCAGTCTCACCCCTATCAATTCAGTCTGTTTCCTAGATTTATTTATTTATTTACTACTTATTTATTTAGTTATTTATCTAATTGAGGAGTGTGTGTGAGATGTGATTCATTTAGTTTAACCAGCATCATTTGTATTACCATTGGATTGGATCCAGCTCAGTTATCAAAGGGTACAGAAAAGAATCTAATGGTTCCCTATCTCCTTTATCTATGTGTATCAAATAATTCAACAATGAGAACCTGAATCCCTTCTGTAATCAGGGCTTAATCTTGACAGATTAAATTTTATGTAGACGCAATAGAAGCAAACTCAGGTGCTATGAGTTCTGCATTGCAATGTATGTCTGTCCCAAGTAGATGATATTTTGAAGACCTTTCCCTACTTTACTTTCTTACATTACAAGAAAAATGCTTTTACATCCTTGTCCCCAAATCTACATTGTCCCTTAAGCCTCAGAGGGTCTGATATAAGTGTCTTGTTTAGGGGTGAGACTCTTCTGTCACTTAGTCTCAAGATTCTTTGCAGCCATGAATATCTGCGTTTACCACCTTTCACTGTAAAGATAGGCTTCTCTGATTAAATCTAAGAGTATTATTCCCTTCTGTGAAGAGTGTTTCAAAGGTAAGAAGAGTTCTGTTGGTTACAGTAATAACAATGCTTCTACTATTGCACAACTTGGCACATCTTGCCTGATTGTTAGGTCACAGGATTTACAGCTATGTAAGACCATTGATACCTCTTCTCTCCAAATGTCCCAAGAACTCCTAAAGAAACTATGAAAGCTACTCAGATGAAGAAAAACTTCCGTTCAGTCCTCATTTGTTTTCTTTATATCATTAGTTCAATCTTTTCAATATCTTCCGTAATAGGACCACACTATCTAGTTTTTCTGGGCAACTTAAGAGAATGGGCAGAGCCTGCATTGTTTGGTGGTAGTGCGTCTGTGGAAAATCCATACCCCAACACTTAAGGTGATCTACCACAACTGCCAATGGGATTTTTGTTTAATAACCCACTGTTTTTCTGAATGCCTCAGAAAATATTCATGAACACATTCATACAATTACCTATACAAATCACTTAATAAATGAATTATTTTTATTAATGTCTAGAATATATCATATATATGTATATATATACATATAGGTATATGTAGATGCACTACACAAAAAATATTGGGACTAGTTATAGCTCAACTGTACAGAACATTTTTTGTTTTTGAAGAAGAACCAGTTTATTTACTAGCATGCACATGTGGCTCAAAAAAGCTTACACTCCATTTCCAGAAGTTCAACACCTTTTTCTTTACTTCTGCGGGCTCTTGCACATGTACTCAATACATATACATACATATAAGATAAATTTGTTAAAAAATAAATTTGTTAAAATAAAGTTATATAATAAGATTTTCAAAATATAAATGAATGTCTATATAAACTATGAAAATAAGACAATTCTTTCGATGAGTGTAATATGGTTTTAAATTAGAATGACATGCTTGAAAAATGACATGAATATCAAATAATTTTATACTATTATAAAGAACAAATATTATCTTGTTTTAAAATTGTCTAATTATATAAATTTGAACAAAGACTCCTATTTCCTTTATAGTGTATCACTTTTACACTGAATTTTGAAATTATCTGCTTTCTCCCAAAAAAGTATTTCTTAATATGAAAAGTGTTGACTGATAAGAGCAAAGATTTTATGAATAATGATTACAAGTAATAACTTCACAAATCATTATTAAAGCATGTAAAATTCCACAAGTGACATTTAGTTTTGTTAATGTTGCCTTACTTCAAGGAATACTGATCTTAGAGACTGTTTCTTCCACTTACTGAATATAGACGTAAATTCAGTAACTTCCTAATTTGCCCCTGCCTCATTCTGAGAGGAAATTTTTAGTAAGTCAGTTGTTTCATTCCATAACCTTCTATACTGTAACATGGAGTATATAGTTGTTTATAGACCAAAGTACTAGCCAAATGTATTGGGATTGGAGTGGTTTGATTACTTTAAATGTTTTTCAAAACAATATTAGAAGAAAAATATTTTAGATTGTGAACACACCAAGTTAATATGTGCCATGTAGTAGGATGTTAATACCATTGGATAATATTTTAGAAACACAGACAAATATCCACTTGTACAATTTCCACAAAAAATATTAGTCCAGATAATTTGGGTGAAAAGGATGAGAAAGTGGAGAACGGCATCCATTATAGTGACTGGCAGAAAAATAGACAGGAGGTATGGGTCTAGCCATTCCACCAAGGCAGTCAGACTCCACTGTGTTTGCAAAGAACCGTTGACAGCACTGACAGATTTTGTTTGTCCTGCATCTATCATTGGCTGAACATCAATGTTCATATATGCACAAATAAATCCCCTACCAGTTTAAGCCTCTTGGTTCATATTAACAGAAAAATGGCTCCCAATAACAAAAATAACATCAATCATAATAATACTTTAAAGTACTAATATATTTTTTATTAATTTATTCTTGTTACATCTCTATGGTTATCCCATCCCTTGTATTCTCCCCTCCCTCCCATTTTCCCCTTATTCCCCTCCCCTATGACTGTTCCTGAGAGGGATTACCTCCCCATGTATATGCTCATAGAGTATCAAGTCTCTTCTCGGTGACCTGCTGTCCTTCCTCTGAGTGCCACTAGGTCTCCCCCTCCAGGGGACATAGTCAAATGTGAGGCACCAAAAACAAGGAATTCCCGAAATTTGTGGATAAGTGGATTGAGCTGGAAATGATCATAATGAGTGATTTAACCCAGAAGCAGAAAGACTCAAATTGTATATCCTCACTTATATCTGCATACTAGCCCAATGGGCATGTCCCACGAAAGCCTTCCCTTACCAGGAAACTGGGACCGAGGGGAGGACATCCTATTGGGACTCTAGATGAGAGAACCATGTGAGAATAGCAATGTAGAAGGATCCAGTGGGTCCTAGAAACCTACAAGTAGAACATTATGAAAGTACTAATATTTTAAAGAAGAAAGCATTATTTTTAACTAATTTTAAATTATTTCAGGCATTCATTTGTTACTCATCATTTTATCCCCAGAGGTAAGCACCATACTTCACATGTGATGGCATTCATTACTCTTTGGTAAATTGTATTGAAGAGGAGAGGGGGAGCTCTGCTAAACCAGCCACTTGTCAAAGCCTCAAAATCTTCCCTTATGTCCTCAGATTATAAGACTTATATCCAGTTCCATGTATTTTGTTTGGTGATGTTCTTGGGTTTCTTAGTAAGACATTTAAGGCATGAATTTTTTTTTTAAGTTAAGTGTTTTGTCATTTATAAAAAGAAAGATAGCAACTCATTGTAAGGTATTGGTACTTGTAAAACCAATGAACAGCTATATAAATACTTAATGATTATGTTAGCAAATAGAGCCATGAGCTCTACATCTGGATGTTGGGTACCATGTTGCTACGGTCACAGTCTGCCATGACCAGAAAGCCCTGAGATAGGTGTAAAATGGGAGACTCCCTTTGTTAGTAAGGCTTCCTCCTCTCTACCCAGGGATCCTAGACTTCCACACCAGCTACCTCAGGAATGTCGTGTAGTCCTTAGGGAAATAACAGATCTATGTCCATTTCTCCCAATCAATAAAAACATGTTCAGCAAGCACCTAGGATTCCTGGAATGACTCTCCATGTAAATGAGGCATCTCAGCACTTTAGGCCTCCAGTGAATGACCTTTGACCACCCTGGATGTCCCTAGCCCCTTTCTGAAGTTCTGTATAGCCCTCATTCATCACTAATAAAATTCTTCTGACTCCCAAAGCTGGTTGCAGAAGTTGTTTCCCATGCTACATTTGCCCCTCTGGACCAATATTGGCCAACAATGGGGGCCTGTGTGGCAGAGAGGGTCACATCTTGATCTACAAGCAGCAGAAAGAGATTAACACTGGATCTAGCTTGAGCATCTGAACCCTCAAAGCCTATCGCAGGGACACAGTTCTTCCAACAAGGCCTCAATTACTCCAACAAGATCACACTTGGAATAATGCTACTCCTTTGAGTCCATGAGGGGCATTATCATCCAAATCACCTTGCCAATTCCTTTGATCTTTGCCAGGGATCCCTAGGTGACACTTTAGATACGATACCTCTTCTTAAGGCTATATTTGCATATACAAAATTGAGGCAGTTTTATTTTGAGAAATGCATTTGCTCTAACTTCCTTTAGGTAGATATGATAGTATGTCTTCATTTTTACAAATAATAAATCTCTTATAGTTTATTTTATAAAAAATCTCTTTTAATTACTAGCAGATGCCTCATAGGCTTCTTGATACAAAGCTAAAGAGTTAACTGCTAACACTACACTTTGGCTATTCTTATATATTGCTTTTATATATGATGTCTTAGTTATACTTAATATGACTCTGACAAAACCCCATTGCCAAAGCAAATTGAGGAAGAAAGGGTTGTAATCTCCATGTACCAGTCTATCACTAGGGAAGTCAGGAGAGCAACTCAAAGAGGGCTGGTCCTTGGAGGCAGAAGCCGATGGAGGAGTAATGTTTACTAGTTTGCCTATCATGGATTTCTCTGCCTGCTTTCTTACACAATCCAGGACTTCCTGCTCATAGGTAGCCCCATACTCCTTTCAGATGACTCTAGCTTGTGTCAAATTGACATAGGACTAACCAGCACATGTGTAGAGATAGCGGATTATTACTAATGGATTCTTTAAGTCTAATCAAGATACCCAGCCAGTAACTTTTCTCAAACAAAGCAATATCAAAAATTAACCTCAACAAATGAATAAGATTGTATTTCATAAGAAATAATAAAGTCATAACAGGAAACATTAAAATTGCATATAATTAGAAGAATGCTAATAGAAAAAGAATGGTTTTTATATTTACAAAACTCAATAGACTCCATCTGATTGAAACATTACCTTACTCTTAAAATTATTCACATTTGTCCTTAGTATTTAAGTAAAAACAAAGCTGTTTCCACACTGAACAAGGTGCAGATTTGGGGAATTTTTAAGTTGTATTTTTTCATTGATTATAATTTTATATATATATATATATATATATATGTACATTATATGGTACTTTTAGGGGAAATAAAATTGAAAGATTGTTTTATTCTAGAAATGCATATACACTTTCTTCTAAGTAGGAAGCAATTATAATTATGAAATCATATGTGGAGAAACTAAGGAATAAAGCCCTTCTTATTTTGGAAAGTCAATAATGTATTTATCAATAATATTGTAACAGAATTACTCTCACATAAATATTTTCTTTACTTAAAAGTATACAAAAAGAAATTGAAGGTATGTTTCTCAAAAATTGAAGGCCAGATCTTCTTTGGTATTATTCAAATTTAGCATGCTCAATATACATCAATATTATATACAACTCACTTGTATATAATAAGGTGATATTAGAAATGACCATGAAACTATGTTTAGTAGACAATATTCTAGCGAAAGAATACTTCATTTTCAATTTCCTTTTAAACCTTGATTATATAAAATGGTAAAGAATTTAGTCTTTGACTGTCAGTTATCTGAATTAGTGAGTCTTTAAGACTTTACTCCAGAGTAAAATTCTGACTACCTGATCTTTCTCAAATTATAGAGCATTTCTGTAAAAAATATATTATAGACTCACAGAAGTAAAAATAGTACTTTTAAATAACATGAATGATGCAAAGCATAGAAACATAAGAGAAAAATCTAGACTATTCAATTGAAGTCCATAAGGTTATATAATTTGTGAAATTCACAAAATTATTTGGACCTGTGCTGGTGTCCTATGCTATTAATGGTAAGTAGATATCAATTTAGAATTTGAGAGGTAGTCCTTATGAAAACCAGAAATAAATATTTCAGAAACACACACACACACGCACGCACACACACACACACACACACACATACACACGCACGCACACACACACACACACGAGACTCATTAGTTTACTAAAATCATTAATTAAACAAAAACAAGATATTACTCCAATGTAAGGGGCAAAAAAGAAGCTCCTGCAAGACGTACAAAAACAGGAGGCTAGAAGGATAAATGTCTCAGCAATTAAAAGCACTGGTCACTGGCTGCTGTTCTGGGGGTTCAGGTTTGATTTTCAGCATCCACATGGCAGTCCATGATTGTTGATAACTTCAGTTCCAAGGGATCCAATAGCCTCTCTGAATTCCTATGGCTCCAGGAACACCTATGGTACACACATGATTGCAGAAAAACATAGCTACATGCATACAATAAAAGTATCTTCTTTTGCGTGGGGGACTGCCTCTGACGTGAACTCTGGTGCCAGCGATTTGATCACTGCCTTTTGGCAGAATGGCCCTGTTGAACACAGAGGAAAGGGATGCAGGCTATCCAAATGAGACCTGACAGGCTGTTGTAGCAAGAAGAATCCAACTATCTGAGGTCTATGGGAGAGGAATAGGGCAGAAGTGGGAGGGAAGGTGGGAACAGGAAGATAAGAGGGAGGGGATTACAATCGGGATGTGATGTGAATAAACTATTATAAAATAAAAAGAAATAAATAAAAAAGAAATATGAAAAACAAAGGGTAAAATGGTCAGTTTTTCTTTCACAATAATTACTTCAGGACTGAGCATGCCAGTGAACCTGATAAATCCACCTAGAAAGCTGAAGAAGAAGTAGTACAGGTGCACTGTGAGCCTCACAGAGAAAAATGAGAAAGGCAGGGGAGCAAGTGACATTTTTCTAATTCAAAAACTGTGATTGGTAAAACGATACAAAAATCTGTCTCCTTGTTGTGCATAGAAGTCTCATTTTTATTTTAAAAATATGAATAAATTAAAAGTGAAAGATTAAATAAATATACCCTGTATACAAATAGTAATGAAGAGATCTGGTATAGCTATGATGACTAAGCAATATATGTTTTACGTTTAAAAGTTTACAAGATACAATATGGATATGATATATTAATCTACTTTAATTCCTCAAAAAAGTGTATCAATTAAAATATATACATCAACCAAAACTACCCTCTTCCTCCCAAACCATGAAGTAAGCATTGACAGAAATGAAGGAAGAAATGGCATTTCTATAATGATTGTTGGAGACATCAATATATTCCTTTCAACAATGGATAGAACATCTAGGCAGAAGATCAATATGGGAATAGATGACTTGTACAGCACAATGAATCAGCCAGGCCTAGAGACATATGTAAAACTCTTCACTCAACATTAACAGCAAATATTATTTCCAAGTACACATAGAACATTTGCCCGGATAGGTTCACTATTAGGCCCCAAAGCAAGTGTCAGTGAATGAAAAATAAGTAATAAAAGTCATGTTATAATGTCCTTATAAAATATGTTAAGCAATGTCCACCCTTCTTGTGTTGATGTGTACTTATATTTTATAAAGAAGAACCTGATAGATTTTAGCAGCTACATCTGATATTTATCACTTTCCTCTATGTGAAATAGAGATTAATTTATAGCAGAAGTACTGGGAGAATGCAGCAGCAGCATATCTGATAAACAAGATGGCTTCTGGGGGACAATGGACATGCGTAATAAACACATTCCACACACAAATGGGTCATGTGCCAAGAAGACAGAGTGTGGTGTATGAGACTTCATCAAGCTATTTAGAACTATGTTAAAACCAGTCATTTGTAATTTCAGGAATTTTCCATTAAAAGTTTTCCAACTATAATTTACCATAGGCAACTGAACCACAGAAAATAAAACTGTATCGAAGTACAGGTGTATCCGAGCAGTAATTCTACATAACATGAGTATTTGAATCTCCTTGTCATATGAAATTTGAAGTAAATTCAAGGAGCTAAAACAAGCTTGGAAAAGAAAAAGCAAATGCTTAAGACCCCTTTTTGTCTAATTTAAAATTCACTGAAGACTGTAGTTGCAAAATAGTACTGTGATACATGCATAAGTATACACAATTATATCTATGTAATAGCAAAGAGAGACAACAAATAAAAGCTTACAGTTATAGCAAATTTGTTAGTTACATCTCACTACGTCCATTTAATAGGCAAAATGTCTTTTAAAATAAGGATGTTACAATTGTATTACACGGGCAAAACATAGTTGGATGTATACAAAAATTTAGCTGTGAAAGGAATGATTACTTTAAAAAACAAAACAAAATAAAACAGCTCATAGGAAAAAATATTCAAGAGAAAATTTTATGACCTTGAATTTGGAAATGGAATCTTAACTGTGACAATAATAATATTACATTTGATAAGAATAATAAATTATTTTTCTTTGGCAGAAAATAGCAAGGAAGAAAAACGAGTATGTGCACAATAAAATAAAATATGTGCAAATGGTTTTGTCTTGTTTTTGTTTTGTTCTTTTGATTTAAGATTTCACTGTGTGCTTTTGGTTGGCTTGGATTTGGCTTTGAAAACCAGGCTGGCTTTAAACTTACAGAGACCTCTCTCCCTTTCCCTCTGGAGTGTTGGTATTAAAAGTGTGCACCACCACATCCATACACAAATAGTTCTTCAAATAGGCTTTATGTTTATAACACACAGAGAACCTTTAAAACTCAACTATAAGAAAAAAATATTACAGTTGTTGAAAATATACATGTTTTTACAGAGACTACATAACAGGCCAATAAGTACAGGAAATAACATCATTAAAGAAGCACAAGTGAAACAATGTGATGTATTTAATATTAGTGTGAGTATTCTCACAACAGCAGCAACTGCAAAAGGAAGAAAAATGTCCATATTTTGAAGCTATAGACAAAAGTGAACATGGACAAATCTTAAATCTCTGTCATTTCTCTTTTAAGCATGTACTTCCATAAACATGCGGATGGCTTTCAGTTGTTAAAACTATGTTAAAAGGTTAATGTACCACATGGAGAAAATTTCAGAATAATGATTGAATGAATATATAAGAAAATATCTGAAGATTTTTTTAACAGAGCATATTTTAAATCTCCACTGACTTGAATATAAGTAGAAGCAACTCAATATGAGAGGATTTGACTGAGTATCAAGTGAATGACAATGGGCTGTGAGCTTCTGAGACAAATTTGACATGATGTGGAATTCCTGTATCTGGCATCCTTTCTGGCTAAGAAGCAAAGCCACACTTTCCCATCTCTCTCTCTCCTTTCCTCTCCTCCCACCTTTTGTCTTCTCTGTCCCTATCATTTCCTGTCCACTCCAACCTCTTACTTCCTCTTGAGACAGGTACTCAGAGCAGTCAGACTGCCCTAAGGTTTGCTATGTAGCTGAAGATAAACTTGAACTTCTGGGATCCAGGCTTTAGGATGACAGGTATACACCACCACAGACTATAGTTTGTTTCCTCATAGTCTGCTGATATATCAGTATTCAGAAACTCAAAATATTTTTGATAAAACCATTTCTTTTTAGGTAAGTTCTTAAACCAGGTAGTATTATCAGAACGATAGTAACAAAAACTCCTCCCATAAGAAAGACAACAATCTTTGAAACCGCACATATTGCAACTTTTACATATAGCCTACATTCCTGGATAGGGTGATATTATGGAGGCATTTGCCTAACTTTTTAAACCTGTCTATGATCTTTCAGTGATTTAACAAGAATTTTTGCACATGTGTAAATATGAGAATAGAGAATCATAACATTCAAACTGTACGTGCAGATATAAGCACATATGGCTACATACAAGAACACAGAAAGGTATACAAATAATCTGTGTGACACATACGTAAATATTTTCACGCAGTTGTACAGCGATTTTACCTCTTTTAGCTCCTGTGTCATACATAAAATTTCCACTTTCAGAGTAATGTATAAGCAATCAAAATCTAATTGCTCATGCCCTAAAGATACAGGAAAGAGGTTAAATCAACCCACAAATTCAAATGGTTTACATATGATAAATGTTTACATATGGTAAACATTTCTGGATGTATTTATTTATTTATTTTATCTGGAAGTATTTATTCCGCCTCTTTTCTTGTTACTAATACAATCTCAGTATCTTAGCTGTGTGCCTCTTTCTTACTTTTCATGTTTGGGACAAATGCGAAGTTGACTTTGAGAGTTCCCTTCATAGTGGAGCAGGTGGTAGCCCTGGAGCTGCTGGCACTCGCGTGCTTTTGCCCTTAGCACAGTACAGATGGCAGAATCACTGATCGAGACAATGGCCTCACGTGCATATCTGAGCAACAGGGACATCTGCCCTTCTGTGCTTCTCATTCCATCAGGGAAAGGATTCTCTCACTCAAGGGAGCAGACTGTTTATGAGACAGCCACTGGGTGGGGCAAAAGTGCACTTTGAAAGAGGATACCGACCCAATAGACAATTATTTAAAAAGAACAGCTAAGAGTGTTTTCCAAGTTCATTTTTTATGAATCAAAGTTGAACGTTGAAGTTTAGACTCTAAGTGAATATGTGAAGTTTCATTATGTAGTTTATATCGTTTATAATATTTCATTAATTATACAGATTAAAGAAAATATCATCTATGTCCCTATCGCATGCGCACATTCTAAGCAATCAACACAATAGTTGATTTGTGCAATAGAATGAAAGTATCAAGTAACTGTCATTTACAATAAAATTTTCTCTCCAACAGATCTTATCTGGTAGGCAATTTTTGTCTTTCAAAGTATGTATGTTATAATTTTGCTTCAGTGTGGCAATTTTAAAAATGACAGTTTACCACATTTTTCTTCTTCGTTCTATTGCTTTGTGATTGTTGTAGTTACATTCATCAAACACCACATTCATATGCAGCAACATAATTGTGGCCATTTAGTGTCTATAATCACTGGCAGAGAATGAGTAGGAATTAGCCTTTCTTTAGAATGGTTAAAGAGGGAAAGAGAGAGCTTTGGTGTTTAAAAACAGACGAGCCATTTTCTACCTTCAGATTTCTTGCAAAATATATGCCTTGTCTGACTTTCTTTAGATTGGGAAATGTGTGAGTATCTAGGAGGAATATAAATAAGTATATCATACAGATGTTATATTTGGGAGTAATATAATATCATGTCCTGTTTTTAAGGGACTCACAAACTTAAAGTTCAGTTTAAAGTTCCATCTATTCATATTTTGGTAATGTCTATATCCCATGAAAATTTAGTCTGTAAAGAAACATTTTAAACACTAGGAAGCTTCTTTTCTGATATATCTCTTTTAAAAGTATAGAAGCACTCATTGAGACAGAGACCATAATCATAACAGCATTACATTTAAATTAAAACATTTACTGATGCTTTTTATTTTTTTTCATGAGATGTTTTCCTTTTTCTCAAAGAGGCAATATTCTTCTTGCTTTTAAATGTGAAAACACAACACATATATTGGCATACAGAACTCAAAAAAAAGAAAGAAATTCAGTGCTGAGTGATAAGGTTTTTTCATTTTAATTTCTTTTTCATTTGTTCATATAGCTAAAAAAGTTCCCTTTGTTCGTCATCAACTTCTTTACATTTTAAAAGGAACTTGTCTCTTTGTCTATTTTTTAAATGATAGGTATCCATAACAATATATGCAGTACAGGCACAAGATGCTCTGCTTTGCTGTATACAATCCAATTTTGTTTAAGTATGTTATAAAACTGTTGGGGAAAAGCTGAAAATTGCATTCAGCAGTAAAATGTATTCAATGTTTCCACTACTCAATTGTGACTAAAAGGATAAAGTAACATCTTAGCTCAAATCTTTCTCTGCTTCTTCTGTGACCATTTATTGTCCTAAGGGAGTTTGTAAGATGCAATTCTAAATAAAGATGATGAACATTTAATAGAAAACAAGAATTTCCCTTGATGAAAATTCCCTTGATCATTCCATCCCTTGATGGAAATTCTAGGGTTAATCATCAGTGCTGAAAACATTAAAGTATCAGTAGACAGAGCCACACAGTAAGTGAAGCTTTTGAAAAATAATTATCAGTAATAACAAAAATCTTAAATGCTGGATAAAGAACTGATTTCTATGTAAAGAGGAATGTATTTCTAATGTCCAAAATATTAAATCTAACATTTTTTAATAGTTAATTCCCATTACTAAAAGAGGAAAACATAGATGAAGATATGCAACTAATCTTACATTAACCAGAAAATTAATGATTGGGAAATGTGAGGTTCAGGGTATGTTTAAAATTTTTTTCACTTTACATCCCAACTGGAGCCGCCTACCTTGTCTCTCCCTTTCCCACTCCTCCCTCCCTTTTCTCCTATACCCCTCCCCTAGTCCTCAAAAAGGGGAAGACCTCCTCCCCTACCATCTGACTCTAGCCTATCAGTTCTCATTAGGACTGCCTGTTTCCTCTTCCTTTGTGGCCTAGAAAAGCCAACCGGCCAGGAGGAAATTAACAATGGGCAACAGAGTCCACGTCAGAGACAACCCATGCTCTCCATCCTACAAGACCCACATGGAGACCTAGCTGCCTATGGACTACATCTGAGCAATGGGTCTAGGTCCTCTCCATGCACTGTCCTTTGTTGGTGCATCAGTCTCTGCAGAGGCCCTGGGCCTAGACTTTTTTGACTCTGTTGGTCTCTTTGTGAAACTCCTGTCTCGACTGGGTCCTTCTACCCCCCAACTCTTTCATAAGACTCCCTGAGTTCTACCCAAAGTTTGGCTGTGAGTCTCAGCTTCTGCAAAGATGGGTAGAGAGGTAAACAGAATTCTCAACAGAGAAATCTCAAATGGCCAAGAAACACTTAAAGAAATGTTTTGAATCTGTAGATTGCTTTTGGTAGGATGGCCATTTTTACTATGTTAATTCTCCCTATCCATGAGCAAGGAAGATCCTTCCATCTTCTCATGTCATCTTCAATCTCCTTCTTCAGAGTTTTGAAATTTTTTTCAAACAAGTCCTTCACTTGCTTAGTTAAAGTAACTCCTAGATATTTTATATTGCTTGTGGCTAATGTGAAGGGTATGGCTTTCTTAATTTCTTGGATTTGGGTCAAGGGGTCTCGCTCATACTAAGGCACTAGCCAAGGACAATACAGCGGTAAAATCAGGCTACCCTGATCTAGCCCATGGACAGGACAGTCTCCACACTTGAGTGGAGAGAGGGATTTGACTTTCTCATGTACTCTGGTGCCTCACATTTGACTATGTCCCCTGGAGGGGGAGACCTAGTGGCACTCAGAGGAAGGACAGCAGGTCACTGAGAAGAGACTTGATACCCTATGAGCATATACAGAGGGAGGTAATCCCTCTGAGGAACAGTCATAGGGGAGGGGAATAAGGGGAAACTGAGAGGGAGGGGAGAATGGGAGGATACAAGGGATAGGATAACCATAGAGATGTAACAAGAATAAATTAATAAAAAAAATGACAAAAAAGAAATGTTTAATGTCCTTATTTGACAACAAAATGAAAATAAAAACAACTCTGAGAGTCCATCTTCCACCCGTCAGAATGGCTAAGATCAAAAATTCAAGTGACAGCATATGCAGTTGAAGATGTGGAGTATGGAGAGCACTCCTCCATTGCTAGTAGAAGTACAAACTTTGAAAATCAATTTGGAGCTTTCTCAGAAAATTAGGAACAGCTCTACCTCAAGACCCAGCTATACCGCTCCTGGGTATATACCCAAAAGATACTCCATCTTACATCAAGGACATTTGCACAACTATGTTTACATCTTCATGGTGTTGGAGATTGGTGTGATGTATTCTGATGCTAATGACTGGCTGACAAGATCTAGTTACTGTCCAGAACTTTGCCTCCATCATTGGCCGAATAAAGATACCTGGGCAAGGCAGAAGGATGGGCAGAGTGAATATTCCTAGGCTTTGAGAAGAGAGGATCTTGGGAGAGAGAGAAGACAGGATGGAGGAGGAGGAAGGAGAAGAATCACCTTGGGATAGGAAAAGAGCCACGTGGACCCAGATTAAGAACCCCTCAGCACCTATATTGGTGTTATGTATGGGAGGCAGCCCAAATAGAAATTACGAGAAACAGATGGAATGGGATGGAGACTGGGAAATAATGGAGGGTAGCTTAGGAGGTAATATATGCCTTGCCCCAGGTAAAGGACTTATTCTAAAATGAATCAGATGTCTATGTCTTTATTGATTGTAAAAGCAAGTTAGATAATACCAACATCATAACGATAGCCTAAGAGTATTTATTGGGTGATAGTTTTAAATTAACCACAACATCAGGATATCTTGTTTATTCTTATTAAAGTGAAATTTAACAAACACGGTTTATAACTGTTCAATGTCACTGTTTGAGTGAGAAGTATCCCTCCACAGTCTCAGAAATTTAAATAGTTGGTATCCAGGGGGTGGCACTGCCTGAGGAATCTTAAAACGTACAGCCTTGCTAGAGAAAGTAGGTCAGGAGTGGTAGGCTTTGAGAGTTAATCATCATCACCTACACATCCACTTTGCATTCTCTGCTTCATGCTTGTCACTCTCAGCTACTGATCCAACTGTCATGCAGGCCACTAACTCCATGCTTCCTGGTCATTAATCTCTGGAACCTTAATTTCAAATGAACTCATTCTTCCATAAGTTACCTTGGTATTCTATAACAGCAACAAGAGATCAAGTAAAACATCATCCTAGGCTCTGCAAACTTCCATGCCGTTGTGTGCTTTTCAAGAGATCCCAGAAAGTAACAATTATTATTACTAACACTGTCCTACCAATGGATGAATAGTGAACAAGAATCATCCACTTCATAAAGGACACATACTCAAACAGCAAGAATGCTCAGTGCTCTCTCAAATCACATGAGCTCACTGAGAGAAATGATTCAAAGAACCTGAAGCAGGAGGGGAAAAGAGATACATATCTAAAGGCCAATTCTGATGAAGATAGGGGCTTTTTACATTAATCCTTGGTTTAAAGATTGAAAGAAGCTTGTACTGAAAGTGGGAAGGCAGGAAGAGATAAAATATTTGAAAAATATAAAGGTGACTTACAAAGGCTGTATGTCACTTTTTTTATATAGGAACACACTTCATAAAACCTGTAGTAAATTGTCTAGCTTCCCCAAAACTAACACCGTTGTCTTTCCCACAATGCATATAAATCACACTGGGAATGTGAAATAATATGTGGCACAGAACTGCTATCACACACCATATAAAGTTTTGTATAGCAACACACATATAATTTTCTCCCTAATACTTTATTTCATATTTAGATCTTTCTTTCTTTCTCTTTCTTTCTTTCTTTCTTTCTTTCTTTCTTTCTTTTTTTCTTTCTTTCTTTCAACAGGGTACTCTGTATATCCTTGACTGTCCTGGACTCACGTTGTAGACCAGACTGGATTCAAAATTACAGATATTCACCAATCTCTGCCTATAGAATGCAGGTATTAAAAGCGTGCACCACCACACCTTGGGTTTAAGAGCACTATCTATTCTTTCTTTCTACTTTAAAGTAAGTATTTACACAACGTTTATTTACAGAGTTTAGGCTGCCCTCCAGCTAGTAACCTTTTTATTTACCTCAGAGGCCTGAGATTACTGCTGTGCTTTAGGCATAAGCTTATAGACTTAGTTATTATGACTGTATTGGTTACTTTATTATGCTTTTAAATCAATTTTAGGATTTAAAAAAATATTTATGAAGTACATACTGTGAAAGGAATCCTTGGGTTTTGGGTCTTTCACACAGTTATAACAACTAAACACATTTTGACTATGAGCCTCCTTTCTACTTAGGATAAACAATATTTCTCTTTGTTTTAATGTTTTCTTAGCATTCATGATTAACTATAATTTTAGAATGGAAGATCATGGAGAGGGAAAGAGAGAGAGAGAGAGAGAGAGAGAGAGAGAGAGAGAGAGAGAGAGAGACTAGGGTTTGTGCCACTGATTTTTTATTTGTTGCTGCTGCCTTCTGTTTGTATTTCCATTAATTTATGTATTTATTCACTTTACATCACATATCCCCTTCCCTCCTCTCTCCCCAGTCTCACCATCTCTCTCTCCCTCTTTTGCCATCTTCCACTCCTATTACTTAAAAAAGGGATGGGAGACCCCTTATGTCTCCACTCAACTTTGCTCATCAAGTTGCATCATGACTCTTCCCTGTGGCCTGGCAAGGCACTCTTGCCATGGGGAAGTGATCAAAAAAACAGGCAATAGTGTCCTTTTCTGAGACAGTCACTGGTCCCTTTTTTAGATTATCAACATGAAGCCTGAGGTGCCCATAGGCTGCATCTGTGAAGGGGACTTATGTCCACTACATACATGATCCTTGATTGGTGCTTCAGTCTCCACGAGCACTACTGGGCCTGGTTAGTTGGCTCCATTGGTGTTACTGTGAAGCTCCTGTCACCTTTAGGTCTTTTTTTCCTTCCCTCTACTTCTTCCACTGGTCTTCTTTTGCTTTACCCAATGTTTGGATGTGAGTCTCAGCATCTTTTTCAAACAGCAGCTGGGTGGAGCATCTCAGAGGACAACTCTTCTAGGCTCTTGACTGACAGCATCCTAAACAGAACACTAACAATTCATACTCTGAGATTAATTATTAATAAAAGAGACATCTTGAAATTGAAAAGCCTCTGTAACACAAAAGGATACTGCCAAAAGAATGAAATGACAATCTACAAATTTGGAAAAGATCTTCACCAATCCTACATCCAAAAAAGAGCTAATATCGAAAATATATAAAGAACTCAAAACATTAAACACAAACAAACAAAATAATGCAATGAGATAAACAAAGAATTCTCAACAGAGGAATCTTGAATAACTAAGAAGCACTTAAAAAATCCTGAATGTCTTTAGTCATTAGGAAAATGCATGTCTTAAGTAATAGGAAATCAGCAGATTGGGAATGGAAAATTGTGGCTCCCTTTCTCCAAGAGGCTGGGCTGAGAATCTGGTCAAGAAGAAGGCATTATGGGCAGGGAGGGAGCGCAGGCAGCCACACTCAGCCAGGTATGAGACAATAGAAATCTGCTTGCTTTCCAGAGGGGGAAGGGAGATTTTAATTCACTAAGCTTAATAATAAAAGAAAGACAAGGGGAGAGAGCAGGTGTGGGGTGGGGAGAAGTGGGGAGTGTACTCCCAAACCCTCCAACCTCTGGGTTTTTAAACTAAGTGTACCTGAATAGCAGGAGACAATTCCAGGACACTTTGGGGTCTCCTTTGATATGTTTTTCTTCAAAGAGCCAGCTTTTGACTCCTTTTGGGTGGGTTAGGGTCTACAAGAAACTATTTTTTAAAACACATTTGGGTCTGGTGGGTTGTTTTCAACAGAAGTGGGGGGCTGGTGGGTTTGGGGGGCAATCACATAGTCCAAGCATGAAGCTTACCTGGAGGGAATGTCTCCTCCTCCTGAAGTCATGGGCTTACAGAAAATACTGAAATAAATCAAATAGTTTAGGGAACTGACTCTCAGCCATTCAAAGGCAATTATAAATAGATAGATAGACAGATAGAAGCAAAATATAGATGGCATAGGCAGTGAAGGTAAATAGGATTTTCTCCATTGTCCAGCTATGTATGGACAATAAAAGCTAAAGCTGAGCATTGGTAGAAAAAATGATAAGAGGAAGACAAGTAGAGGACAAGAAGCTGATTTATGAAAACATGGGCTGCAGGGAATAATATATTGAGTATGCTACCCACCAACTTTACCCCAATAAAATTGATATGAAAATCTCCTAAAAAATACAAATCTTAAGTTTTAAGCACCAGCTGTCTTCATGTAACAGTATTGGCTTGCTTAAGTCATTCATAACATAAAGGAGGCCCCCTCCTGCTTATAAGAAGCAACTGAAAAAAGAAAAAGAAGAAGAAGAAGAAGAAG
>OU015747.1:70018446-70030666 GCA_907169655.1 Acomys percivali
AGAAGGAGAAGGAGAAGGAGAAGGAGAAGGAGAAGGAGAAGGAGAAGAAGAAAAAGAAAAAAAAGAAAAGGAAGAAGAAGAAGCAACTGAATCATGTAATAAGTGAATACTATTAACATATTCCAAAAATCTTCCTAAATGGACAATGTTATTTTAAATTATGAACCTTGCATGTGCCCTTCCAACAATGCTAGATGTTTCCATGACTTAATATATGGCAGGATACGACTTATTTGATACTATCCAGAGAAGTAAACTGAAGTTGGAACAGATATTTGTAGCCATGCATATTTCCCAAGTAATTGTAAGAAGCCACTTGTCCTTGGCTCTCCTGAGGATAACAAAATCTGTCATAAGGTCTCTCACTAATGCTAATATTTTTCCTTTTCTTCTTATTTCACCAAAGAATTTAATGTGCTCTTGACTCAGACACAAAGGCTGTCTCCCTGTGACAGCCTAATTCTCATATATTATAAAAAATGCTACCATGATTAGTTGGCTTTTATATAAAACACACATTCTACTATCTTTCCTCACAACCACTGGGAAATGTTGAGTCTGTGAATGCTTTTGTTGGGGCTGACTGAGAAGGAAGATTTCTTAATTAAACAGCTCTAGCTGAGGAAATGATAACGAATGAAGTGATAAAGTAACAAGCACAACAACTACTAGATTAGAAAATGTTTGGAGTAAAATACATAGCTATAACTTGTCAAACAAACAAAATCTTATTAACGTATCTAGAGATGCATTAATAAGAATGAGAGGTTATTCAGAAATGGAAGTGTGCAGTGAGACATTTGGCTAGGCATGCATGAGTGAATTTGAGCTTCATGGCTTCACACTTTTAAATCATAAAACTAACAACCCTCCCTGTGATTTCATAGTCACCATGTAACAGCCTGATTACACTGTGGCTTCCCATGTGGGTTGCCAGCAGGTAGAATTTCTTGTTGCCTCTCCAGTTAGATTGCTCATTATAAATTGATAAACTTGTGTGCACTATTCTTTTTGAGCTAACTAGAGACCCCTCGTGTTTCCAGTATGTTGATAAATCAGATTTCTAAGCGCCCTAGTCTTTGAGGCAACCCTTCAACCATGATGGATTTGAGAGTGTCACTCTGAGAAGCTTCTTGGGAGATGTATAGAATTTATTTTCTTCCAACTTCCAGCTTCTCATTGATTGCACCTTTTATGAATTGCATCACGGTAATTGCCACTATTGGTAGAATGAAGGTCAGGAAGAGCTAAAATATAATGTAGCACGTTTGGCCCAGTACTGCCACAGAGTCAAGGTGAGGTTATAATTCAGACTTTAGAGCCAGATCACATTTTTGAGTGAAATGTGACAAGCAAAAAATTAAAGGACAGAGCATATAAACAAGGAGTGCCCAGTAACACCTTCTGATAATTTAAGTTGTCACATTTAAAAACTGAGATGGTTCCACCAGCCTTAAAATTATACTGAATATTTTAATGATGCCTACTTTGTTTCAATCAGTCATTATCTATTAGCATACAATGGCTGGCATCTGGCATGAGCAAACTCAGATGTCCTTTAAACCAAAAAGGCCCACCTGCCTGGCTTTTCTGCCTTATGATTCTATAGCTCAGACTGTAACCATTAAGACAAAATCCAGGATTAGTATATACAACTGACTTGAATTTTGCAGTGTTTATTATTTCTTACCAAAGAATATATTTCATTTATTGTTGTCTAGACTCTTGGAATTTCTTACACTTTAATTGAAAGAAAAACCTTTCTATTTTAGGAAACTATTTTTGCTCTTCACAAACTTTTGAAACATTTATGTATTCATGCAATGATGATCCTTGTTGATGACATATAACCTAAAGAACAGAAATATTACATTTTTGAGTATCACAGGACTTGTAAAAATAAAGGGTAGCTAATATTTAGTATAAGCAATTTCATATGTGTATGTATCAATATCATCAGGGTCACTGCTTCTTCTTTTTTTCCAAGACAGGGTTTCTCTGTCTAGCCTTGGCTGTCCTAGACTTGTTTTTAGACCAGCTGGCCTCGAGCTCACAGAGATCCAAGTGCCTCTGCCTCCCGAGTGCTGCAATTAAAGGCATGAGTTACCATGCCTGCGGTCACTGGTTCTTACAAGGCGTTTTCTTTACTGGGGTTCTTTATTACTTATTTTCTGTTGAGTCACTAAGAAGCCAGGCTGAACTATCTGTGGTGTGCAAAGTGAAATAAATAGGAACAGAATTCATTTCCTACAATCTTCACCACATAATACAGATACTCTAATTCTTGTGAAATTAAATTTATATTTCAACTTGTTAAAATTAAAACATACTAGTCAGAAAATAAAAATAGAAAATGAATAATTTGAACTAAAAAAATAAACCTAGTACTGTGGTAAAATAGACTGTCTTTCTTTCACTGTTGCTGTTGTTGTTTTTGTCGTGTCCTGTTTAAGATAGTGCCTCATAGCTCAGGCTGGATTCAAATTCACTGTGTAGCTAAGTATAATACAAGACTTCTAATCTTCTTGCCTCTATTTCCTACATGCTAGAATCATAATAATGTGCCAAGAAACCCAGTTTGGCACTATGTTTGATGTTGTTTTCTCCTACAGTCATATATATGGATATATATATATGTGTGTGTGTGTGTGTGTGTGTGTACATATATAAATATATATAGGCATATATATATGCATTACTGGTGCCTCCTTCAAAGAGAGAAGTTGCAGGATAAGTGGTCCCAACAATATTAATCAAAGAAATATTCAAGGAAAAAACCCTTCCCATACAATATGTTGCCTTTTCTTATAGATAGTACAATTTCAACAATCAAACATAAAACAACTGTAATAAATAAATGAATGAATAAATAAACAACATTTGTTTTTAGTACACACATTAAAAACTGAAATTTTAGCTACATAATGTAGTTACTGTTTGTGATATGATGCCTTTGAACATCATATACTCAGGAAGATTAGACAGGGCCATAATACACTCAGAAAGAGGACAATGACTAATAGTTACTCTTCAAAGATATGGTTGAAGGAGGAAAAAGTTCAAGTGATGGAATTCATTCTCCATGAAGCCAGATGGAAAATTTATTATAGTTTTCACAATATGAAAATATAACAGCATATCTTTCATAAGACTTTCATTTAAATGTCTTCAGGCTGGTAATAATGAATTAGTTATTTCAAAGACATTACTTCAAGGGAGAAATTTGTGTGTATAGAAATATTAATTCTGAGTTGTAACAGCAAAATGATGACATTTTAATCATAAAGTGGTAATGTTTTTGAGTGCTTTCAAAAAGTAGGGATTTTTAATTACTATGCATATATTTCTGCATTCTAGTAGACTGACAATGAAGTAAATGTTATTTCCATCTTAGAGATGAATAAATTGAGGTCCAGTGACTTACTTAACATCATTTTGCTGTTAGATAATTCTACCAAAATTCTAAGTAAAGAAATTTGTCCATAGAATTATTACAATTAAAGAACATCTGAAGATATAGCATGATGGCTACTTACAGATTACCAGTCATGATGTGAATTTTAAGTAATATGCCCAATTACCAGAATGATGTATGAGCAATTTCAGAGATTTAAATTTACAATCTATGTATATAATACATTTTAAGTATAATTTCTATAAATAATATTTATACTTATTGCATTCTTAGCTATTTAAAGATTATGAAGAGCTATGAAGAATACATATACTAGGTAACAATGAGAAGCATTGATTAATTGAAGTTGGAAAACTCTGATAATGAAGAATCTCAAATGGCAATGGATCAAACTCAGAGATAAGTATTTATCTCTGAGATAATATTGGGGGAGGGGAATGTGTAATCTGTTCCTTGACAACAAAAATCACCCATGGTTTTGGAACAGTAATTCTCCTGCCATACAAACCCTGTGGTATTCAAGGCTATTATAAACAAATTATTTCTGAGCACTAGGAAAAAGGGATCATGTAGTAATAGTGCATATTTCCTAAGCAGGTGAAGTAGAAATTACATTATTTAATTCATATTTCATATTGGGAAATGTGTGTTTTCACTGTTCCCTGCTCTACAGATATTAAAATGTACATCCCATTTTTATGCCCACAAAAGAAGCCAAAGACCAATATTCATTTAAAGGTGCCAAATTTAAACACTTAGTCATTATAAGCACTTTTCGTTCAGATTCCTTGCAATTATTAAATAAGCAAAAATAAAATTACATAATAAATCAAAATTATTTCCAGATATCTCCCCATTTGCTCTTTGAGAACTCAGTGAAACCTGAAAATCCCTTAAAAATTGGAAAATGAAGTATAAAATATAAGTAAGGAGGGCATGATTTCCACTGAGGTAAGAGAATATTCTATGAGAAACAGGAGTTAGCATTCTGGAACTGATAGAAGGTAGAGCTTGTCTGTTGGCCAAGGCCAGATGTTTCTTCCCATAATATATTTAATTTTACGATACTGTAACACAGGGGTGAATGTCTTCATGCCCCATCTGTTGAACAGCTTCTGCCCTGAAGCTTGCAGATAGATAGCTGGTGCAATCCTAGCATAACTAGTGTAATGTAATTGTAGATGCAAATCTTTTTCTTGTGTCTAATTATTTTAGGACAAATTTTCCATTCACATTCTGTTGCATATAGTTATACTGATTAAAGAGGTTGCTTTGTTTTTGTTTGATTTTTACTCTTTTCCTGCTGTCTTTCCTTGTTATTCCCCTATCTCCATCCATTGTAAACCCACATCTCCCCATCTTGCCACCTGATCCCTCAGGCCCTAGAGCATATCCACCACTATTCCACCAGCAAAATCTATTCTAGTTCTGCTTTCCAGGGAGATTCATGCATCCACCTTTAAGGGTTGTTAATCCTTGAGAATTATTCAACATAAAGGAACATGAAAATGTTTAATATGTTGTTCCTTCTGTTTTACTAGCTATAGGCAAACTGCTTTTTAAAAGTAGGTAGTCCCTTTTTATTTTGTATTTTGCTCAATAGTTGGAGAAGTACATCATTGGCATCACTTTTCCCATGTCACGTGTCTTAATTTTCTTGTGTGTTATTACATAACCATTTAGAAATTTCCTTCTACTAATTTCCCTGTAAATTCCAATGTGTTCTTATACATTCTTTTGATTCTATTCTAAAAAGTCAACACACAGACTTTATGTGTAGCATATAGCAATTAGCAGTAGTATTAACAGAGTAAATAATTTCCCAACAAAGATATCATCCCCTAAATTTATTGTCAATAGCATGTGTGTAGAACAGTGGATCTCAACAATCCTAATGCAGCTCCCATTTAGGACAGTTCCTCATGTTATGGTAATTCCCAAGCACAAATTATTTGACTGCTACTTCATAACTGTAATTTTGCTTGTTAAGAGTTGCAATACAAATATCTGTATTTTCTGATGATAGTCTTAGGTGACTCCTGTGAAGAGGTAGTTCAACCCTCCCAGGGGGTTACCAAGCGCAGGTTAAGAACCACTGGTTTAGAAGATTTACTTCCATTTATATTGAAATTACATCAGAAAAATATATTGACACTTTCCAAGGTCACTGCAAATTCTAAACCTTAAGGTATGGATTCTAATTTTACAATAATTTTCTTTCTTTCTTTCTTTCTTTCTTTCTTTCTTTCTTTCTTTCTTTCTTTCTTTCTTTCTTTCTTTTGTTCTTTCATTTGCTCTTCCTTCCTTCCTTCCTTTTTTGTTGTTGTTGGTTTTTTTTCCAAGACAGCATTTCTCTGTGTAGTGTCATTTAATCAACTTTGCATTTGTTTAATTAATTTGGTGACTATTTAAACATTATTGTCTTTTCTACTGTATAAGTCTAATTGAATTGTTTCAATGGTATAAGCATTTTACATTTAAATCAAAATCTTATTAGTCTTCATCTATCACTATCCTTGATACTGTACCATGGGTATTATTTATTTCAACATCCTAAATATGTTCAAGCAGTCCTTTTATGCATGTAGCTAATGAGCTCATTGTATACCTGTATGCCAGTGAGAAATCAAGGAAATTGGGAACCTGAACCTGAGGGCCCTTGATATTTAAGAATAATTTGATAAATACTCAGTAATTGTTTAGCCTTGTCATTCATACAACTCACTTCTGTCATTACAGCCTACTTTTCAATATGACTTTGTCTTAGTATTGAGTGGCTTGAATGTAATCCTATGGTTTGCTATAGGCTACCCTGGTTGGTCTGTTCTGAGCTTTCCATCCTTCTCAGTAAATGGAAGTTATACTTATGCCCTGTTGGTTGTTTGAATCTTCTCAATTTGTTATGGCAATCAGAAGCAGCTGTTCTCTGAGAAAGGCACAAGGACAACTGAACATCACAAGAGGAGGGACCTCAGACAGGGCTTAGTTCTTTCTACCAGGCAAGTAGAACATATGCAAACAGATATTCTGAAGTGTAAAATGGTGTAATGACTTAAATGGCACAAGGCTTAATCTAGTATCCCTTTTTAAGTGTTTTTTTTTTTTAATTTTCTTTTGTTTTGTTTTTTTCCTCCTTTAAAAATGAATCAGGATAGCCCACACACTGGTATAATCCTAGCAACGTCTGGTGCCTTTCACAAGGGTCTTGGCTGAGGACAATAAGTTTTCAAAAAGGGTCTGATACTCTGATGAAAAGAATAGAATTAATTATCTTTACCTAAGGGAAAAGGGAATGTTGTCAGGTCCACAGTAAGCACTTTTGTGAGTTCAGTCCAAATGGGTACAAAGAAAGGTTTTTCTTCTTCCTCTTTTTGGGATGAAACTGCCAGAATAAAAGTATTGTAATGATTAATAATTAGCAAACTTTTAAAAACTTTAGGAAATCTTTTTCAGTTCTCTTTGCTTTTATACCCAGTTGCTTGACTGCGAACTCAGGTGACTAGCACTGTGAACAAACGGACGCACTGCCTGCCTGCCTTCTTGCCACTTTGCAGGTTTCCTTTCATATTATGTCTGTAGGATTTATTTTCACCAAAATAATATTCAACATAAATTTTCCACATAAATATATATTATTTTGCTTTATATAGAAAAGCAAGAGCTTCTTTTGCAAAGGATTGTTCATGAACAGTATCATTGACTCATTGACTTAGACCATCTTTTTTTGTGTAAATAGGAAATAATGTAACGTGTGTGAGAGGGAAAGAAAAAAAGCTCTCCTTTAAGCTTTTTTCATCTGAAAAGAAAGAAGTAAAAATCAACTTTATAAAGAAAACAATTGCTTTGTATAACTTTTCAATGTTTATAAAGGGTCATATTTAGTAAACACACATAAGTGTGTACAGTACTATTTCATTTTATACATGACTCTTTAAAACATAAATAATGGGGTCTGGCATCCACATCATTTAAAACACTTATGTGTGTTTAAGAATGAGTTAAATTTTCTTTTAAATGTTTTTAAATGGTTATAACGTACTTTTATTTCAAAATTAATGCATAGTGCCTCAAAGCTACAAACAAGTCCCTCTTAGATTAACTGCATTATTATTAGTTTTCTGACACTTAGTGTGATCATTTAAAAACATGAATGTGTCCTATGACCTTTTTATGGTTTTCAAATTTTCATGTTTTTATCTAGAAGTAAACTGAATATGCCAAATAGTTGAGTTACAATTAGAATAGATGATATAAAATCTAATGATACAAATATGTAATAATATGCTGATCATAAATGAAATAAATTTCTTAAAGAAAGACATCTTTAGAACTATGCACTGATTAATAGCTGAAGCAAATTTTTAGAAAGATAGACTTGGATTAAGACAGTTTTTTCTTCTTTAGCATTGTTGATACATGTTTTGACTTTTTTTTTTCCTAAAAAATAAAGTAAAATATTTAACTGCTAATATCTCTTTGAAAGCAATAAAAATGCCAAACCTGAAAGACATCAACAGCCCAGCCAAGGTCATTTACAAATTATCCCGCAATAATTCATGTATGCCTTAGTGGACGGAGTAAAACAAATTCCAGTTATGGAGTAATGCAGACAGGCTAGAACTACAGTGAGTAATTCCAGTCATTTCAGCTGCTCAAAGTAACTAGACACAACTGACTATTGCATACAACTGTCAGTGTCTGGAAGGAAAAGATCCAGTGGGTTCTAGAAACCTACAAGTAGAACATTATGATAGGCAGATTTGGGTCATGGGGTCCCGCTCAAACTAAGGCCCTAGCCAAGGACAATACAGGCGGAAAAATTTAAACCCCTACCCTGATCTAGCCCATGGACAAGACAGTCTCCACACTTGAGTGGAGAGAGGGATTTGACTTTCTCAAGTACTCTGGTGCCTCACATCTGACTATGTCCCCTGGCGGGGGAGACCTAGTGGCACTCAGAGGAAGGACAGCAGGTCACTGAGAAGAGACTTGATACCCTATGAGCATATACAGAGGGAGGTAATCCCTCTGAGGAACAGTCATAGGGGAGGGGAATAAGGGGAAAATGGGAGGGAGGGGAGAATGGGAGGATACAAGGGATGGGATAACCATAGAGATGTAACAAGAATAAATTAATTAAAAAAAAAAAAAAAGGAAAAAAAAAAAAAAAGAAGAAGCTAGCTTTAATAAATTCTACATGACAAACAAAAAAAAAAATGATTTACAACAATCCAATGAAAGCAAACTCTTAGCCTTTGAGGGAACTTTACTTATATGTCAACCAATCTATATAATAAGGTTATATTTTAATTAGTTGGTACAAAATATTGTATATTGATGCAAAATAAGTTTAATTTTAGGTACATTGGTACAGAGTTCAAATTTAAGATTGTTTTTCACACAAATTACATATATTTCTACTCTAGTGTCAGGTACTGTACCCATACAACTCAATTATAATACAAGGCATACTTCCAATACCTTGAAGGTGGTATTACAGGCTGTTTAGTACAATTAACTTATACAAGTTAACTGTTAGTTGGTCAAATCATGGTCATGTCAATTACTAGTTTATTTTTATCACAAGAATTTACATTCTGGCTTTAACAGATAGATATGATTCTATAGGTAGATAAAGTGAAATTTTTAGATAAGTCCTTCAAAAACCCCAGAGACATACAGAATATGGCATTTAAAGATGTTGTTATTATTTTAAAGATTCTTTGACAACATCACAGCTTAGCTCCTGTCAACACCCTGCCTACCTCAAAGAAGTTGAGAGCTTCAAAGGACCTCTTTATGGAGACGTGGCTTCAAATGTAGCAAACCAGCAACTGGGGGAAATGTCTTAGTTCCTGCGGCAGACAGAATCTGCCTAAAAATGTGCAAGCTTGGATTCAGGCAGAGTAGATGGCTAAACTTTGCCAAGAGAAGGTAAGCAAGTCCTCAACAGTTCTTGCTTCACAAATATGTTTGTCAGATACATTGGGCCCGAAGGCTAAGGATGATGCTCCAAACTTACAGAGAGTTTTGGATGACTGTTCAGGAAGCAAACTGTCTTTGTCATTTTTTTCATTTTGGAAGCTGCTAACTACCACTTCCAGTTTACTCAGGTAAATAAGTTTTTTTCTTTCTCAAGTCTCTGATGAGGTTGAAGACCAGATAGTTTAGTCTTGCAATTAAGCTTAGTTGCTTAAGAGTTAAGATGCATTTCAGTCTAGATAGATGCTTTAAGTTGATAAGGATAAGATATGAAAGATATCAATTTACATTCACAATTTTAGACTCACCAAGATAGGAAGGATATTTTCTTCAAGACTGCTAAATACAATTAGCCAAAACACTATGAATGTAACATTAATATAATTCCTGATTGTTTCATGGATCTTCTTGTTGTATGTAGTGTATGTGTAATAATATAAAGGTATATGTAAGCATAGAAATACAATAAAAAAGAAAGGAAAATAAAGATTGCCAAATACAAATAGCCAAAACTGTATGAATGGAATGTTTATATAATTCCTGATTGTTTCATGGTTTTCCATGCTGTATGTAGTTTGTCTTATTCATGTGTAATAATATAAATGTGTATATAAAAATATAACTCACTTGGCTCCAGGGGCTTTATCCATAATGAAATGAGAGAGATGACTGTGATGAAATTAGTCTATAAGGCACGTACAGACCACCTTGAAATTCAGATGGTACAGTGTGAAAGCAAGGCTAAGGAGAGGCAGATTTTCACTGAGATTAATGTTATATACAATCTTCTAACAACAACCACTAGAAAGCAAACAAAGTTAAAGAGAACAAAACAGCAACAAGAGACAGCCAGGACGTGGCCAGACTTACCTGGGGGCTGGGTAAAAGCAAAGGTTTTATTAGTTGGTAGGTCTTGATTATTCAATAACAAAAATATACAAACACCTTTGCCTTGCTCCATTTAGTACCCACTTGAATCTCAAGCTTCAGTTAGGATAATTTGCATGGTGAATTAATGATTTGTTTGGGAGGAATTACAAAAGATATATGACATAGTTGTCTAGGACTATAGGGAAATAATAAAATATTTAAGAGTATCTAATAATTTTTAAACAAGTAATTTATAACTGTTTTAATCAACTACAAATGGATTAACTGTTTAACTTCTGGAATAAAGTTCTCTTACTGCAGAGAACTGAATTATAAATTACTATGAATATTTAAATCACATGACATTTTCCATGATATGTTCTTTCTCAAATTTTATAGTCTTCCAATGTATAATTTTACTCTTGATAAAATATCTAACTTGATTTTCAACTTCTAATAACTAAAAATTTAAATTAGTATTTAAATACAGTTCTAAGAGGTAATGAGACATGTCTACAGAATTATTTATAAAATATATTTAATTTTTATAATTATAAATACACTCTAGGTCAAGATAAAATAAATATAAACTTTAAAATAAGAAAAGCTAAAGATCAATCAGTTATTCCAATTTTTTCCAAAGTTAGGAATTGTAATCTAAAATTTGTCTTAGTATTAGCAATTTAAAATATCATGTAATTATATCTAGATATTAGATCTGTAGGAATCCCTTTTTGAATACTGCAGGATAGACCAGCCAGGTTTTTAGATTTGAAGTTTGATTCTGATTTGCATACCTAAAGTTTGGCATGAGATTATGAGCCAGTCCTTGCACATTTCTGCATTTCAGTTCTATCACTGATATAATAAGAATATGATTATGTGTCTTCAAAGATGTCTTATATAGGTCATTTCATGCAAATGGTATTGAGCCCAATTAACCATCAGTGACTGTGTCCTTTATAATTTGGTTGTTTAATGAAGTTAATTAACTCTTTCAAGACACTCTCTCCCTGTCTTAGGATCTACAGCCATACTTCAAAGTCAGATTTTATTAAATATTTCTCATTTTTCTATGAAAAATTTGAAAAAGCAGTAAGAAAATAATATGGCATGGGGATTATTCATGTACATCAGAATTTATCTACTTCTAGATAAATTATGAAGTATCATGTTTTGGTTTGGTTTTGGTTTTGATTTTGTTTTTAATTGTTGTAGTTGTTTTTCAAGACAGCATTTCTCTGTATAGCCCTAGCTATCATGGAACTCACTCTGTAGACCAGGCGGGCCTTGTTCTCACAGAGAACTTCCTGCCTCTGCCTCACAAGCACAGGGATCAAAGGCATGCTCTACCACCATACTGTTTCAACTTTGTTTTATTCCTGAGATCTATTTTGTTTATGTTGTCACTAATATCTATTACTCTACATCTTTCAACATGAGGCATCCTTGTCTAATTTTGGGTTCAGAGTAAACATTTTGCTAGACAGAAACGATATAAGCACAGATGTATTTTATGTTCTTTTCTTTTATTTTTTTTACTTTATTTTTTTTATTAATTTATTCTTGTTACATCTCAATGGTTATCCCAACCCTTGTATCCTCCCATTCTCCCCACCCTCCCAGTTTCCCCTTATTCCCCTCCCCTATGACTGTTCCTCAGAGGGATTACCTTCCCCTGTATATGCTCATAGGGTATCAAGTCTTTTCTCGGTGACCTGCTGTCCTTCCTCTGAGTGCCACTAGGTCTCCCCCTCCAGGAGACATAGTCAAATGTGAGGCACCAGAGTACTTGAGAAAGTCATATCCCACTCTCCACTCAAATGTGGAGACTGTCTTGTCCCTGGGCTAGATCAGGGTAGGGGTTTAAATTTTACTGCCTGTAATCTGACAAAGGTCTAATATTCAAAATATATAAAGAACTCAAGAAATTAAACACCACCAAACCAAATA
>OU015747.1:70031066-70044489 GCA_907169655.1 Acomys percivali
GACAGCCTTTATGTTCTTTTAAATCATTAAGATATTAAAGAAGAAAATGTAAACAATGCACAGAGACAATAGTTACTTCTTCAGAATTACCTTTATGCCTGAAGTAGTTCAAGTACATAAAAAGACTACTGCTCTCTTCCATAAGTACCTTATAGGGCAGTGGTGTTTCAATATTTTCCTTGGAAGAAAGTGGCTCATCAAAACCTTCTTCCTTGGGTATATAGTTTTCTATTTTTTTTCTTTCCGGATATTCATTTTAAATGTGAGTTTAACTCTAAAGTCATACGTATGAGAGAGTTGTCCTCTTGGCTCTATGCAGTTGCTGGAAATAGGGTCATTCCAACATGCACATTTTATGTGTGTTCAGAGAGCACTAAATTGAATTGAACAGCACCAGCTATAAAACATGCAAAAGCCATAGAAAGCACAGGCAGAGGACAGTGAGGTTAGTGCTGCTAAAAGAAGCATAATAGCTATGCTAAGGGTAAGGAACTGTGTTTCATACACAAACGTAAATAGAATACATGAGGCCATCCTTAGGGTAGTCTCCCTCTGTTTAAGAACATAAAATATATACAAGAGAATCTCCTTTAATTTAAATAAAATTTTATTAAACCTTTGTTGTTTGCTTTGGAGAAGAAAGTTTTTCTAACATCTCTCTGATTTTTCCAACTTTATATCCATTTTATTCATTTGTTGAGGTCAACATGAAGAATCAGGCAACCGCATGCTCTTATACTCTGTAAAAAGCTTTCCTGCTTGTGATTTACTCACAGTACAGCTTTATTGTTTTTACTTAGGATTGCATGTGTGAACACTTCCCTGGATCTTGGCCTTATTTTCTTTGTGGATCCTGCAATTTGTGCCTTTACACTTGGTGCAGAGAGCACATTTCATAAATATTTTTGATTTTGTATTAGTGAAAAACCTACTTTTCCCCAAAATTCTATAGCTTATCACAAAGTGATGGATGGAACAATGTTCAGTGAAAATTTGCATTGTTGCTTTTCTCTCTGAAGGTTTTAGAAATCTTTTATAGGCAAAACTATAATTTAAGAGACAGCACAGGCCTAGCTGTAGTATTTCTGACAATTTTGATTTGAACTGCATTTTAGAAAGCAATTTGTGTCCCACTCTACTGAATCCAGAGATACAATGGCATATCAGTAATATTACATGCTATTTAAATAAGTAAGTATTCTCCCTCTCCTTGGCATTTGATACTGAATCAAAATAAAATGTTTATCTGTTTGAATTTGTTCCTTAGAAAGAAAGCATTAAGAAACTTGATATGTTGCAGTAGAAAATTAAATTTCTACTTTGAAATGTTAACCACTGACCCTCGACATCTCAGTATTATCAAGCTTAGAGAGAAAACTATGACTATACAGAGGGGACTGGAGAGTCATTTGCAGAACCCAAAGCCAAGCGTATATGTTATCTCTTATTTCCATTGTACCTCCACTTCATTTCTTTGGGACTTTCTGGCAAACTCCCTGAGGAGTACATTACTTCAAACCTAAAGCTGGGGCAGCATGATTAAATCCTCAGAGAATGACCCTGGAAGTTGTCCATTCTATCGCCTGAGCCTATGGCGTTTTGAGATCTTGAATTCACCCATAAAGTGGAACCACCCAAGTTAGCATTCTGGGTATAACCAATGTTTATAAATAAGATACTATTAAAAGTATATTGTATTCTGTACTATTGATAATTCTATTCAAGAAGTCTTTAGATATATTTGTGGCCTATACAAAAACGATATTCACATATGTCTGATGTCATATTGATAGTCTAGCCCAAAACTTTTTTGCCAGCATTTCTGCAACATCATAAATATTTCCCTCACTTTCAAACAAAGACACACTTAATGCTTCCAGTGGATTTCTTCTAGAAACATGCAGTCCTTTCCTGCTAGAACCCCTCTGATGCAATGTTCCTATCCTCCTGGAGAATCACAAAAATCTCCCTTCCTTTTCCAGATTTCTCATCATATGGTCCTTCTTTGTTTTCTCATACTTGAAACTGTGTGTCTTCCTCATAGAGTGCTTCCTGCTGTACAAAGGTGTTTCTCTGTTGTTTTATAATAGACTGGAAGATTCTTGATTTAAACATTCATACAATGTATTATTGTGTTACTACTACCCGGCCTGGACAACCATAAAATGGTAGTTCTGATGATGTTTACAAATAACTGAAAAGACTACTCCTTAAGGTAAAATATCTCAGCTAAATTGTTGCCTTTTCAAAAAATGTTTATGCCTTACAAGCAAAATGTATTGAAAACAGCTTCAGAAAGTGCTAACACAATGAAAATATATTTTATAGACATTTATGTTTATGCCAAAAGTGATGGTAACAAAAGCTCAACTTGTTGACATTTTGTATTGAAGAAGATATTTTGATCCTCTGCCATGACTAGTTCTTTTCTACCTATAGCTCCCAAGAATGTTTTGAACTTTCTCAATAATGCCCTCTTTGCAGTTCATAGCTGTCGTTTATCCATATTATATTTTGGATGTACACTCATTCTGTCCATGTATTCATGCATGTGTGTGTGACTATATGTGTTTATGTTTGCATGAATGTATGTGGATGAGAGTATATGTAAGTGTGTGTGTGTTTGTATGTGTATGCATGTGGTATATGGGTGTTTGAGTGTGCGTGAGTGTTTGTCTATTTGAATGTGTTTGTGAAAATACATGAGTGTGACATCAGGAGTGTATGGTGGTCAGAAGAGAAGTAGAAATCAGTTCTCACCTTCCAGCATATGAGCACCAGGGATGCATCTCAGTGCTAGGTGTGGTGTCAAGGGCCACACCATTGATTGAGCCATCTATCAAGCCCAAACATTTGGTTTTAAAGAAATATCAGAACAAACCAAATGTGTATTTGATGTGACTGGCAATCTCATCAGAAAGTTCTTGTATTAAATGTACTTCAAAGGATGAAAATAGTTTCCACACCTAAAGAAGCCATGATAGGCCTATTTAATTTTTTTCTGTTCTGAAGCTTTATAACTTAATCAAAATGAAAAGAAGGCTTTTTAAAGTTATCCAAATGGAGAAAGTTATAGTTTATCAAATATCTTCACATATAATAAAGAAGAAACCAAATCTTTGATTGAGCAGGTCTCATTCTCTCTCTGTTCCTCTCCTTTGCTCTCCTCTTTATATAAATATACACACACATATGTATGTGAATAGTTACTATAAATTAAATGTGGGATTTATAAGATAATATATTATTGAGTCTGCTATGCATGCACATGAGTTTCTAGATAGTAAGTTTGGCATTGTACACTAACAGCAGTTTCATTTGCACTACTCAGAAAACTAGGTTTCCCAATAGCCATGAGCAAAAGAGAGAAGAAATAAGCCAATAAAACATGTCTTTGTCTTAATGACTGTACCTTAAACCTTAAAGCTCTTCTTTTACTCTTGACCTTAATGTTTGGCTTCTTCCTAGGAATAAAGTGTAAATAGATCTTCCAAGAATTAGAAGGCCCTGAGAGACCTAGGACAAAACAATTACTGCAGGGGCCATATCTATTGTTTACCCAGCTTTTTTCAGTAAATGATGCATCTCACTTACACCCACCCCTTTCTCTTTGCAGTCTTCTCCATTGTTTTCTGTGCACCAATTGTTTTTCCCTCTGATCTTCACAAACTCTACTACCCTTATCACCCCACCTCAGCTTAAATGCCATCTGCTCAGAGAGGGACTGACACATTTAATCCTGATTGTCAACCTGATTCAGAAACAGCTAGGACTTTATTAAAGGATGCTTCTGAGTATATCTGTGATAGTATTTTCAGAGACATTTATGACCACAATGCCTCTGATATAATTATAGTCGTCTTTGTTGATGAATTAATATTTTACACATAATATTGGGAGGCAAAATGGTTTAAAATGGGAGCTAGCTTGAGAAATTTAAAAAACTCATATATGTCCCTGGGAAAAGTGACCATGGAATGTGACTTTTGAAACCATGAACATAATTTTCTTTCCTCCACATTTTTAGGTATTTTGTCACAACAAAAATTTATTTGACATCATCAGATGTAAGTCACTTTCTACTTCTGTTTATCATCTCCAGCTATTACCTTTTCTCTCGAGGATGTCCCTTTGAGTCAAAAGGATTTAGACCTTCCTCTGGATGAGAAGCTGGGTGAACAGAACTGCTGGTGAATAGGATGGCCAAAACCCATCTATTGGTTGACTGAGCACATTTCACCTCTTTCACTGTTGTTCTACAGATTCTGTTTTAAGGACATTTTTGTAAGTAATCCTAGTAAAATGAAAATATCTAATTTAGGACAACAACCCAAATTTACAATCTTTATGCATAAGCTCAATGTAGGGGGAAATTGTAGAACTACAAGGATCATTAAAATAACTTGTTTTTACATCCCAATTTTATCCCCATCTTTCTTCACCTCCCAATCTCCTTCTTACCCCCTCATCCTCTCTCCCTCTCTCCCCTAGTCCTCAGAAAGGGGATCCCTCCTCCCCTAACATCTGACCTCTACCTATCAAGCCTCATCTCTACTACCTGTATCCCCTCCCTCTGTGGCCTGGCAAGGCCGTCTTGTCATGGGGAAATGATTGAAGATAGGGGGCCAGAGTCCATGTAAGAAGTAGTCCCTACTCTTATATTGCTAATAGCACTACATGTGAATAGCTCCGAGGCTGGCTGAGACATGAATGTCTATGCATAAACAATACTTCTTGTTGGCTAGAGAATTCCTAAGAATTATTATTAGATACCATTCTTCCTATGCCATGAATGAAGATTTACAGATGTCTTTTTTCTGAATATAAATACCAGAGAACCACCCTTAATTGTTCTGTGCATCACACACACCTTATACATTTATAATCTTAGGACTGTATAATGCTTGTGAGAAATTATGTTTTCAGAACAAAAGTTTTGGACACTGACACTGGATCAGACCTGACAGGATTCATTCCTCTCAGCATGCTGAGCACTGACATCCTGTATCCTTTATGGTCCAGCAGCAAGTGCTTCAGTTTCTGCTCTCATCAGAACAGGACAGCTCCCACGACAGCTCTGAAGAAAGCATCCAACTGCAATTAGTCCAACATTTCAGATTGTCCCACACAGGACTCTAATTAAGCCTGGAATTTCTCAACCTTTAGAAACTGGACCGCAAATGCTATTTCTAGCTTGTTTAACCATTTTCCTCAATTTTATTTGGGGCCCTCCAAAGGGATTAATCATGTGAAATCAGCCAGAAGAAACCTTAAGAGAAAGATGTGCCATTCCCGTTAAGGGGGGTTGGGTAGGTTTTCGATTGCTTTCTTGCTTGGTAGTGTTTATTTTCATTGGGAGTTAGTTAAAGGTTATTATTGGTCCTATATACAGAGAAAACAGGATTGAATTCAGAGATATCTCTCCTTTCCTTTATCTTTATGCTAAGATTTGGAGAAAGGGGTTGAAAACAAAAAAGTGGAGGGATATAGAAATATATAAGGAAGATAGGACAAAAAGTAAATTATTGAATCTACTACTCAACCTAATGCCTTAATTGTGACTCACAAGGTTATTTTTAATTCATTAATATAGAATAGTGTATGTAGATTCAAAATAATTTTGGTTTTATATACATTGGTATGAAATTCAAGTTTAGGTTTATTCCTCATACATTATATTTATTTCTACTCTAATATGAGGTATTGTACCCATACAACACAATTATAATACAAGATTTACTTCCAATACTTTGAAAGTGTTATTGTAGGGTGTTTAAGATAAGTAAATCATGCAAGTTAATTGTTAGTTGATCAAATAATGGTCATATCAATTAGTAGTCTATTTTTATCCCAAGAAGATACACCCTAGGTGTAACAGATAGATATGATTCTATAGATAGGTAAGGTAAAATAGTTAGATAAGGTCTTCAATAACCTCAACAACCTACAGAATATGACATTTAAAGATGTTTTTGTTATTTCAAAGATATACTTACAACAAGACAGGTTAACACCTGGAAACACCCAGCCTACCTCAAAGAAGATGGTGAGCATCAAAGAATCTCATTATGGAGATGGCTTCAAATGTGGCAAATCAGCCACTGGGCAAAATGTCCTCATTTCTACCACCGGCAGAATTCTGCCTAAAAATAGGCAAGATTAGATGTAAGCAGAGTCAATGGCCCGACTCTGACAAGACAGAGTAAATGAGTCCTCAATAGTTCCTGCCTCACAAACATGCCTGTCACATATATTGGGCCAGAAGGCCAAAAAGATGTTCCAGCGTTATAAAGAGTTTTGGGTGACTGTTCAGGCAGCAAACTGTCTCTGTCATCTTTTCATTTATGAAGCTGCTAACCTGCATTCCGTGTATACTCAGGTAATTAATTTTATTCCTTCTCAAGTCTCTGATGGGGTTGAAGACCAGATAGTTCAGTTTTACCATTAAGTTTAGTTGTTTAGGTGTTAAGATGATTTTAGGTCTAGATAGACGTTTTAATTTGATAATGAGGAGATATTATAGATATTTATTTACATTCAGAACTTTAGACTTACCAAAATAGGAAAGATATTTTCTTCAAGGCTGCCAAATACAAATAACTAAAACACTATGAATGTAACATACATATAGTTCCTGATTGTTTCATGCTTCTTCTTGCTGTAGGTAATTTCTTATATATATGTGTGTAATAATATAAATGTATATGTAAAAATATTAAATAAAATATAATAAAAATAACTTGTTTTAATTGTTTATTATATATATACATACATACATACACACACACACACACACACACACACACACACACACACACACACATATATATATATAAAACCTTCTGCCTGAAAAGAAGATCTGGAGTTCAAGCTTAGCCTTGGTTACATAGAAAGAATGAAGTTTGAAACTTTACTGGACCATCTCTCACAAATATAATTTGCAAAGATGGTAATGTGAGTGGATGCAATCACTGCCAGTCACAGTGTCGCCTTTCTCAGTTGAATGACTTAGGCAGGCAGAGAGCAAGTTTCATTAAGCTTAGTGTATTCATAATTAAATGCTACCAGACAAACAGATATATTTCACTTCCTTGTTACAAAAATATTTATTGCAAGGGCCAAACAGTCTTCATATTTTATTCATAGCGAGTTATTGTTTTAACCCTCCTGTAATTTTCAGTCCATAGGGGTTATAAAAAAAATAGTTAGAGCTGGTTACAGCGGCGAAGGCAGATCTCTGTGAATTCAAGGCCAGCCTGGTCTACAAAGCAGTACACAGAGAAACTCTGTTTCAAAAAATACCAAAACAGCCTCCCGACCAGTTAGAGTCACAGAAAACAACTTATTATGCAAGATTCGCCAGAAAAACAAAAGGAAAACAAACTGTAACAACAACAAATAAAACACCAGTGTTACAGTTTGCATGGCATGAGCCAGAAAAAAAAATTAGGATTTGAGTCCTTTAAAGAACTGGAAGCATAAAGCCAGGATTTATGGTCTGTATATGTGGACAATGATGCTTTCCTGAACAGAGAAGTACAGTCTTGAGGAAATCAGTATGAGATAGAAAAAAAAAAAAAATCAAAGATGTTTCTCAAAGCCTCTTGAGTTTTGGTGAAGTATTTACAAATAAAGAGGTAACAGCTTTATCAGAAGTTGAAATAGATTCGATTATTAACACAAAATTTATGTTTTCACATTATATTCTTATTGCTATTATTTATTTTGAGACAAGGAGTTTCCGTGTAGACCAACTGGCTTTGATCTCATGATCTTCCTGTTTTAATCATTTGCGTGCAGTCCACTTTAAATACTGGGCACAGGGGCAGGAGAAAAGAAGTTAAAAGGTTAGGACTGACTGAATTGGGTGAAGAACAACAGAGCTCAGTGAAGAAGAAATCAAGGAATCAGAGTCTGGGAAACAAGTCTGTACTCTGATCGTGGAACCGCAGCTTAATCGAGCGGGTAGAAGAAGGAGTCCCGTAGAATGGGTAAAATGAAAAGCAAGGAACTCTACACTGATCTATTCACCTTTCATCTCTATGACTGAACACCAAGTCACTAGGTTAAATCAAGCACCCAACAGAGGCAAACAAAGCATGTTCCATGCAGTTATCTGAGTGCATTGTGAATAAAAGCCCAGCTACTCTCTCTTTCCGCTCCTATTGGCCTCACGACGCTCCTCAATTCCACCTTGCGTGGAAATCACACACCTCGGAAGTTTTGCGTTAAAGAGCACAGCAGGGGAGGACATTTTCTGCTGGTAAAGAAAGTAAAACTAGGGCAGTCTGAGGAGAATGAAAGGGCAAAACTATCAAGCAAGAAAATGTTAAGTTCTGGTTAGTTTTATGACTGCCTTGGTGCATCAAGAGCTTAATTGATAAAGGCTTCTTCGACAGGCTGAGGGGAGGGGAGGGCTTGCGAAATACTCAAAACTCCCCCTCTTTCTTGCTTTCAATGCAAATACTTTGGTGGATGGAAGGGTAAGCGGGGAGCTTGAGGCCCTCCCACTTTCAACCGTCTTCTTTATTTTCCTGCAAAGGAATCCATCTGTACTGATCAGTCAGCCAGGAAGGGGGTGGAGGAGGACGCGCGGGTGTGGGTGTGCGCGCTCCCGTGCCGGCTACGAGGCTCCCTCTTGGCAGTCTTAGCCAACAGCCCTTCCCTAGTCTCCAGGAGGTCTTGAAGTCTCAGTAGCTTCTCCGACTAAGGCCTGTCAGTGATCACCCGCTGGCATCTGCGCCATCATCTAAAGCTCACTCCCAAACCGGACCCCACACGCCCTCTCCCTGTCACCCGCGCTCGCCCTTTCGCCCTCTCGCCCTCTCGCCCTCTCGCCTTCTCGCCCTCTCCCGGGACGCGCGCTCCCGCTGACTCCGGACCTGGAACCAGGGGTTTAGCGTTGCCAGGAGGGAAGGGGAAGGCTGCGGGGCGCGGGAGGAGGAATAATGGCCCTTCTAGTTCCCGCAGGGTACGAGACCCCGGCATTCAAGGCCCCGCAGTGTCCCCGCGTCCCGCGGAGTACGCTGTGATTGGAGGAAGAGTCGGCGGCCGCCCAGCTGAGCAGGTGCGGATCTCTTGCCTCTGTGTCGGCACAGCCCGCATAGCTGGAGGCTCAAAGTCCCTAGGCGCCGGTGGAGCCCACCACCAACCCCCAAGCTAAGCGAGCATCCTTTTGGATGCAAACGCCAAGGTTTCAGGTGCCTGACGCCGCTGGCTGGGTAGCGCGGCCCCAGGTGAGTGTGTGTGCCTGGCTTGGGGCTTGGGCAGGCGCCGGGGCAGACGCTTGCCCTGGTTGCGCACCGCAGGGAGCCGGACAGATTTGTCAGCCGAGAGCAGGCGCGGGGCGGGGGGATCCTTGCGGAGTTTCCCGCGGCTTTCCCAAGTTACTGCGTGCTGTGGTGAGACGTGCTTCTGCTTAGTAGGACAGGCATCAGGGCTGAGCTCTCGCCAGCTCGGATAGGAACGCAATGTTGACAGACACCAAGTGCAACGTGAGGGAAGTAGTAAGGGTGATAGTGAATCCCAGTCCACTCCAGATGCAGAGGTAAACAGTCGCCGTCTGCACCTTTATCCTCAAAGAGGTACCCAGCGGACCCTCCCTGGACCTTGGACTGATGCGGGCACAACTCCAAGCAGACTGTGCTGTTGGCTTCTACAGAGGTCGGAGGCTGGAAGGAGGTGTGTGCCTGTGTAAGCAGGAGTCTTTTGAGCCTTCTGCACTAGACTTCCTTGGCCTAATGTGATCGTGGAACTCACTTAAGGTTGCCTCCCTCCCCCAATAATTAGTATTCCGCTGATCAGGTGCATCTGCAGGGGTTGCCTCTACTCCGTCTGGTTGTACCTTAGATGCGAGCAGGGAAAAGGGCGCCCTGCTTCTCTGGAACACATGCTGGACTTCGACTTCGTGGGTTCACTTGGCACAAGGCTGGTTGCTGCTGTACAGCCTTCCAGCGTGGATTAATACAAAAGGACCTTTACTCTGAATGCCTTCACGTTTTAGATCGTTAACCCCTCGGATTTCTTAGATGTCATAGTTCAGGTGAGTAAAAATTAGCAAAATGAGTTAATCCAGAACTGGGGAAATCATAAGCTGCTGAAAACAAATCATAAACTGAGCATATTAAGACTGCGGAGATATGAATACTAAACCATGAATATTTATGAAACACCTTTTATTTTGAGAGACTTTTTAAAAGTCATATAGTAAATTCAATATTTATAAAAGTAAGACTTGCCCTTCAAGATGTCTGTGACCAGCAGCTGTTTTATATAGAGGCAGATTAACAGAACTTTAATCTGGCTATATATAGAGTAAAAATTAATGTCATTATATTGACATTACAATTTGACAAATTACCTTTTTAAAGGCAAATTATTCATGCAAACAAAAGTGTATTGTAAGAGTTTTGATGTAGTATCCAGCTTTGTTAAAGGGAGTTTGCACAGATGCACTGTCAGCAACATCTAAGTACTTTTGAGTCTTTATAAAGAGAAGTTGTTAAGAGGATGGAAGAGCTAAGAAAGAATAATTACAACTACAGCTTTCAGAAACCCACCCAAACAGCTTCTTTTCTAAAGAACTAGTTACAAATTATGTTTACCAAACGCTTTTCCTGTTATTCTATGTGGAAGAGAAATGCATTCAAAATTACTTCTATTTTAGGGGCTAATTTGAAAAGTATGGGGTCAATGCAAAAGGCTGAGTGTTAGTCTAGCCAGTAACTTTATGAAAATCTTTCTTGAATACTGTTGTTTAATCATCAATAGCTAAGTGGAAGCTGTGAGACAACATCCAGTTTCAATAGTTCTATCTGAGAAAGCACGCTGAGATTTTGTGTGTGGAAAGAAAAATAAAGCAAGAGGCACAGCCCATCACCCTCCTAGAAGCTAATATAGTTTGCAGTGTTACTAAAAGGGCATTGTGCCCTCACAGTGTGAGATATGACTGTAATTAGAGACTGTGATAGGTCATTAGAATGGTGTTAACAATCAGTTGACAGACTCACAACTCTTTTTAAGTCTACTTTTATTGATTTGATATCGGAGAGATATTTCCTTTCTTATAAAAGGGTACTTGCAAGGCATCTATATTTGTGCAACTTACCCTTGAATTGACTCTGGGTTTTAGTGTCCAATGGGGAAGAGAGGGTGGAGAGCACATTTTTTCTTGGCCACTGTTCAGTCTTCTTTGGTCTGAAAAGCCAAACCACCGTCTCTTCTCAGGTTCATTTTCTTGCCAGCATTCCTATTATTCAGTATTTTGGTTTCTAAATTGCAACACTGGTCTAAACTTCTCAGGCTGTGTGTAGACAGAAATAAATGGAAGAATAGGTATATATGTCAAGTTAAATAAATTAATCAAATCTTTCAGGAATGTGTTATAAAGTACTAAATCCATATTTATTCTCTGTTGTGCATATTTATTGCTGAATGATTCAAATCTTCCTGAATTTTTAAGGTTTTACATTGATTGTTTTAATAGCCTGTATCATATCACAATGCTCTTTCTTATATGAAAAGGGAAAAGAAAGTTTTTTACTTGGTTGGAAGGTTTCAAAGCCATAGCTTAAATGGAGAGTTTTAGAAACTTCAAGACTAGCCATCATGCATGAGTTAATTGCAAAGGGACTGCAATGAAATTGTTTCTTCTTTGAATAGGGAGTCTGAGGCTCCTTGCTGGGGTGGTAAAGGGGAGCTGAGGACAAACCATGTGACAGAGTCCTGTGTGACTATCTTCTTATCCTTTAACAAGCAGAGCAGATCAAACTGTGACCAGCAGTACAACAGTGCCTCCTCTGGGAATTTGCTGGTTCTGCAATGAAGCCCCTGTGATCACTACCCCTCCTCCATCTTGCCTTTTTGCAGGACTCCTTAGTGACAAAATTTCCAGGGCAATTGAATATGCAGATGTCTACCCCATACATTCATTCCCTATTATAGTATAGATTTTATTCTTGTAGACTTTAGTTAGTGTTATTTTGTATGGTGCTTATTGACGCTTTTCATGGAAGTCAAATAAATCATACCCAAGACAAAATAATACAAGGGCAAACTAAAAATTAAAATTGGAAACCCAAGATTTCTTAAGAATAAAATATATAAAGATATCCCTGTAAATGCAATATCTCCATTTAGTTATCACATAAATAATTCAGCAAGACTGTGCTTTGTCACTTTGTTTATTGTTAATTTATACAGGCTTCTCTCTTTCAATATAAGCCGTGTTTCTTTTTTTTCTTTCTTTCTCTTATGCTAGATATTGTTTGTGCTTCAGTGAAATCAGCTATATAGTCCACTTATAGAAGTTTTCCCCCATGTGTTATAGCCAGATGCACACTACAGGCTGTGTGATTCATTTCCAGGGCCCCGGACTGTATGTTTCGGCCAGTTATCATTAGGAGAATGTGGTCTGTGGTTTTAATGTTCTGTGGCTTATTAAGCTAATGGATTTCATCATGGTTTCATTACATGAGAAATCTTGTATCACAAAAAGTCCCAAGGCTCACTAATTGAAATTATATATATATGTATGTATATATATATATTTAAAAGTACATATATACATATATACACACATATTTAGTGCATATATGTGTACATATATTCTATGTATGTAATTCAAAATAAAAAGAGCAGCATTTTCATCAATATTAAACTCACTGACTGTCATGTGAAATAATATACAGATTCAGGTAATGCCCAGCAGTGTATTACCACACTAGAAACTGATGATGGCAAATTAAATGTAGAATGATAATAATTGCAGATGTCTCTAAGTGGTAGGATTTATACTAATTACCCACAAGGTACTATTGGTATATTAAATATTTTGACAAACAAAATGATAACATTTATTAATTTTTTATTCTCAAATAGTGCTCTAAATTGATACCCTATTTCTAAAATTCCCAATGGAATATGCCTCAGTTTTTCAGTGAAAATGGTTAACCTCTTAGTGTCCTAACTAACTTTTGATTGTCAAGGTACTTTTGTAATGAGAAGGTAATCTTAATTTTTCATATTGCTTGTTGTCTATTTCTTTAATGCAGTGAAAGAAAGTTGCTAGAAAATAGATTCTTTAAAGTTTTACTTTTATTCTGCCCTTCTGTCCTTATGAAGGGTAATCAAAATGATTTCTTATGATAAAAATTCCAAGTTAAGGTTTAAAAAACTTTGAATAAGATTGTGCAATCTTTGCACATGGAAATTGTGAGAATTGTCCAAAATAAAGGGATTTATTACCAAAGTAAATATTTGCAAACATTTAAAAATGGTCCCTGTAAATGTTTGTCCCAAATACCACAAGAAGGAGCTGTGTGACCCTGGACATTTCATGAAAATTCTATAGAATTCATTTATGTTACTCATCGGTGGCTTTACCAATATCCTCCAATATCAGAAGCAGCATATTTGTGAGTTT